>OZ035983.1:58920000-60120000 GCA_964035005.1 Erebia palarica | reverse complement strand
ACGCTAAGTGAACGTATTAATGAAACACGTTATTCATTTATATTTACAAGCATCTCTTAAAATTTGCAGATGCTATTAAAAATATGTTTATCACACTTGTTGCATTGGTGCTTTTAAAGTCACTCGTTATTTGGTTTTATGTTCAATCTATCTAGAAACTGTCGATAAGCTACTCAGAAACCATGTTGTGTCAAGAGCTTATAGTATTTTTTAATAATTAAGTATTAATTGATCCTATATGATCTATAAGTTGCATTATTATTCATTAAATGGATCCTACGGCATGTACCTAGTACCTACCTACTGTAGACTTGGTACTTTATGTTCTCATGTTCTATTTTATAAGCGTAAATCGAAAAATAAATCTATTGATCTAATGGCTCTGATAGTTGCTTAGTTACGATGATTATTTGTGAAATGGTATTAATGAAATAAAAACCCGGCTGAGTTTGTTGTGAGCTCTTCTCAGAAGAGGGCGCGTTTGGAACCCTCGTAGCTTTAGTTTTAAGATACCGTTACTGATTATCACCATTATATTTTATAAATAACTAGACATCAATAAATGTAGTATACGTACCTAAATTGAATAAAAATTATAAATATAAGTAAAAAAAATTCACGTAAGTTGAAATTTGTAACCCGATGTTAGTTTTTTTGAATTTTATTATTTCCATGATGTTAACGTTAATCATGTTGAGAAACTCCATTTGGCAAAAGTAGCTTTTAAACGGTATAATATAAAATAAACAAAACGAACACTGCATTATTAAATTCATAAGTTTTAATTTAGCCCGCGTTTAGCGAAACACTCGCTATTAACACGGGTTAATAACGCAATTTAAAAACCGAACAAACAAATGTATGTAAATTGCGCAACTCTATGTAAAAGCCGCGCAAAATAGAAATACGCGCGGAACGCGCAAAAATGGGCTTTAAAGCTGGTACAATAAGAAATCGGCGGGGTCGAGTTAACATTGCACGGGTGGAGTGAGCTGGAAACAAGCACGTTCAGAAACTGCTTACACGAATTAGCGCATCAAAGGGGCGAAGGGGCGAAATTAGAAAACTCGCCCCCCCTCCCCTCCCGCCCCACCCCGGCCGTCGTTCCGCACGTCATAAACTGACAATTTACGATAACTCCCGGATTAGCCTGTTTGTCTGTTAAGCATCGGAGTATGAGCCGGCGCGAGGGGGGGAGGAGGAGGGGGGGGGGGAATTGTTTTACATTTGCATTCACAAGTGGGGCACCTCCAATCGTCGGATTGATCAAACGTTTTGTTTTCGGTTCCCGAACTTTTTCGCAACCTTGAACGCTTTGAACGCTAGTTGTACCTTTTTGGTAATGATTACTATGGGTTGTGAATTGTGATGTTCATCATTGACATCAGTGGAATTATATTTCTTTGGTAAGTATTCTAAATATTTACTCTAGAGTACACGATTTTTCCAACGAACAGTACGTTATCTTGACTTTTGCGTAAAACTTTTCTTGACAAGAGGTCATGAAAACACATACAATAACTATTCGTGAGGTCATGAACGTGTACACAAAAACATACTTTAAAGAAGGTGGTCCATTTATAATCCTAATTCGTGAATTTAATGCGCACCTCCATAACGAATATCGTCCACTCTAATGCCACGGAGATAATTAACAAAAACCTCCTCGCCCAGGGTCAATCGTAAATTCCGCCGAAACTGCGGCATCATTACATTTGGCAAAACATACAAATAAAGAAAGGCCACGAAGGTGTTTTATTGTCAAATTAATTTGCCTACAAAGTCGTTTGCTTTGTGCCCGTCCGCGTCTATGTCGCCCATTAAACGTTACGGCGACCATGCTTCATAAAGACCGGCCCGTAAAAATTAACGTCCCGCCGTCCGTCCCGCCGCTCGTCCCGCCCGCGCCCTGCGGGACAGATTTGAAAGCTCGTATTTTGTGTACACTCATATTTTATTTTGGATAGCATTTCTGTTATATAAACAACACGGCGAAGGTTTTTATTGAGGGTCTTCTCTATGAGTTTATTAAAAAGTGAAACGCATTAACGGACAGTTTATGCAAATGGAACCTTTTAACTTTTATTGCAGATGAATCTAAAACTTGTAACTTTATTAATAAGTTAAGTGATAAAGTGTCACAAATCTGATATACAATACACGCACGGTCTTCGTAACGTAATTAAATATTCAGATACGGCTTGGTTATTATAATATACGGGTAATGCTATGCATCGGAGATTCTATGACTATCTAGTAGCACGAAGTGTGTTCTGCAGTGCTAAAATAGACAATAATTTTCAAACTATAGGTACGTGTAGTAATAATAATGACATTTTGATCGTCATTACAGACCTCAGATGTTTAGTAAACTTTTCGAGTAACGATTGATATAAAAATTAGAAAAAAAAACAGTCTACGAAAAAAGCACAACATGGTCAACGTATTGCTAATTTCTTAAAGGGCGACCACGACCACGCTCAGTAAATAATTGTGCTGCTAAAAGAAAGCTCAGCAAATCTCCGCGATTAGCATAAAAACCACCTAAACAGACCGGCGGAAACGTCGCCTTCCTTCCGCAATATTTGTACAGAAAAAAAATTACACATTTCCGTCCGACATTTTGTCTACCGTGCTCGCTTACAAAAAGTTCGCTGATGTTAATTGCTGCAGGCTAATAAAAGTTTTAGAGTTAATAATGGAGAATATTTCTTCGAGTTATTTTCCTGCATTCTTGCATTGTTTTGGTTCATGCTTGATCAGTTGACAATGAAATAACGTAGAATAAAGTACCTACAAATCGCGCGCGAGTTGAATGCAGAGTAAATGTATGTGTCATCATACATTTACTCTGTATTCAACTCGCGCGCGAACTATGCAACCTAGCATTGGTTTTTAGAATCAACTTTGTGCTGGTGTAGCGCAATTCTTGTTCATCATTAGATCAAGTTCTTGGGCCATGGAAATAAACTTTAGGATAGTTTATTTATTATTGCAAGATAGATTTACGCTTGACGACAATCATGCTCATGAAAAGCAATGATGCGGTCAAGGTTGCCTAGAAGCTGCCTACTTATTCAGTCTTGCCTTACTCGGCAGGAAACATGGACGCTGGATTGGCGTTCTAAACCATAGTGATACCAACATCTCTGGAATGTCACTATATAGTTTTTCGGTAAATGCATTAAAAGTAGCCGCAAATTGCGCGTTTGATTGCGGCAAATTCGAACAAAGAAAATTAATACGTCCTTTTATATGTACACCTAACAAAGGCGAAGACAAGAAACGAAATTTCATTTCATATTGAGTCAAATATTTAAATATGTATATGTATCCAACTTTAGGCTTAGCTAGGTTTAGAAAATAAAAAATCCCAAATTAATTTATTTAAATGGGCGAGATAAAAGCCGAGCTAGATGAAAACGTCAATCTTTGAATAGATTTGATTTTCAGCATCTCAACTCTCAATCAAGCGCGATATTGAGCAGAATGTAGAACAAAATCACGCTGGCTAAATGCGAATAGGCAGATTTCAGATACCTTTGAAAACATTATGGAGAATGTATTTACTATATATGATCCGGAATGAGGGTATCATGACATGAACAGTTACCACGTATAACGGACGATGTGTCGTTGTCGTCCGGCCTATAAGAAATCCCGGACAAAAACAAAAGGAGAGGGTCTCAAGATGTTTTTTCTTCAAACTATGTTTAATTGCTTAAAAAAACACGTAGGTACCTAACTACGAAAAGTTAATGGTTCGTGCGCGGGATTCTAATCCCCGATCTGCGAATATAAGGTCGTAGGCTTAACCATGAGGCTATCACCGCACTATTTCGGGGAACAATTGAATCGAATTGAACATATCGGACCACACGCTAGAGAAATCGTAACCGCTCGGAGCAGACACGTTGCGTCGTTAAAATTTACGAATAATTTCGCCCACAGAAAGCCCCCGAATCCTCCAGACATCTGTTCCAAATCGCAATAAAAGTAGACGGCAGCAGAAACATAGAATTTTATCACGGCCGTGTCCATCATAAAGCATCCGAGCATCCCCCGGGTGGAGGGAGGGTTGGAGCAACATAAAAGTTTACAGGCATTCGGCTAATAAATCGTGTCAAATAAATAAGTGTTGAGTCGGTTGGCGGCATATTGATTCGTCATGTGCCGCCTTAGGAGGGCGCGGGGTGCGGGGGACGCGGCCGGGTGGTCATAAAGGTGCGTAATGGCCGCCGTCGGAAGACAGCGCAGTAGCGCGCATCGATTAGCGCTCCGCCGACGCGTCAGCCGCCGACGCAACGGCCACCCGATCCCACCAACGCGACCTTCCTTCGATCACCCGCTGACGCTTAAGCGACCTTTGACACCAGACTTGAGACCTGGTTCATCTTGGATGAAAACGCCTACACGACCTGGAGCCTTGAGTTTGTGCTTTTAAATGCAAATACAAATGATTTATTTCGCTAAATGTGATTCCAAATACATAGTAAGCTGGAAATTGGATTATGAGACACATTTTCACAGTGTGAAAGAGAGTCACATTTTGCCATCAGTCGACTTACTTTAACAATATCCCATATATATTTTTAAAATAGAGTATCTAGTCAAGTCCTCATTTTTTACAAAGACAGACTTGAGTAGGTATTTCAATTTTTAGAACAATAAATTCCGGTACATTTTTAAAAATCAATATTAATACTTGTCCATGATAACGTGAAAATCATGGTAATATTAGTGTAGTACTTAAAATTATGAAATAAGAATTATTATTGACAAAAGTTGGCTTCCAATTTCGAAATCAGAGCGAAACTGCGAATCTGTTACGCGTTTCCACATCAGCTCAATAGATGGCGTGAGTGGTATCAAACTTTCAAAGAGCGTGACAAGTTTGTGTTATTCCGAGTCGAATAATAAAACATTAGAGCTTAATAGCTGCAATTGTGTCATAGTAAGTTAATCAGAGTCGTAAATCACACTCGGTCTGGGGTAAATGGTTATTATAAAGCTGTCAGGTGGGATATAGAAACGTCAGGCGCGCCAATGTGCTTTTTGTTTATTATCAGCTGTACATTGTATCTACCTGTAACTAACCACCGGCTCTGTCTATCCATATCAATATTGTAAACGTGTTTATTTATTTATATTTACTGCAAATCTATTTCGATTTATAAATTGAGAAAGTGTGTCACTTTACTAAATCACTTTTTTCCGGCTTAACCGCTGAAACGTTCTATATAATATGTTGAAAAATATACCTATTTGGGAAGTAGTATTTTTTTTTTGGGAAGTAGTAACCTTGAGACAGTCGATTTTATACCGGAAATCTCAAGAGCTTCTACGGGTATTATTAATCTATGCTACGGGTTTTTAAAACCCTAAATCCAAGCTGACAAAGTCGCGGGCATCGCCAACATGAACGTTTGAACCCGATCAGATATACTGGTTCTTGGATAACAGTCAACAGAACCCACTTTGAGATTTATTATATTTTTGGAAGTATGTATTAAGTATGTGGATAAGTTTGCGTGCCCACATGATCTAAATCTTACTTAATGGAAAACATAAAAAGGATTTTTTAATAAAACCGAAGGCCGTTATGAAGATGTTTTATTGATTCGCTCAATATTCATGCGATTGTGACGTATTGACGCAGTAAATTACAATATCATTATTGTCGGGGACTGTCTCAGGATTCCCAATAACAAATAACCGATTTTACTACACATCGATGTTGGTAAGTATAGGGTGCTCCAAAATTTAAAAATTACGTTTTTACATAAATTGTTTCTGTTTTTATTAAACCTACTTATTATTATCTTAACTGCCTAATATAGTAAACCTATCTTAATAACGACGATAGAGTTTCTTTTTTCAATTTATTGAAATTTTTAATAATCCTTTTTTTTAATAAATTCTACAAGTAGGAAAGGTGCAATAGTCGTTAATTTTAATGTCTACACGTTTTAAACTATTCTAACGGCGGTAAAAATTAATTGCTTAAATGTACCTATTGTTACAAATAATATATTTTTATAATATTTATTACGCATTTATAGTACATACATTATTATAAACATATGACGTTACGTTACGTTCAAATTATACAGGTCAGTCGCCAGTTATATTTATATAATGTGTAAAAAAATACTTGTGAACAAATTAATGTGTGGGCTGTCAAGTTAGTGACATGTTACGCGGCGTAAATAACGTTAATCACATAGTTGCACTTAACTTGTTACATTATACGCGGGACTACAACACGTACATCTATCTACAAATAAAACAATATATTTTGATAATTATGTTATATTAAAGTTTTAAATTATCCAGATGTGCGAAAACAGAGTTCAGTTATTCACCTTTTTATTTTTCGATTTTGCATTGTGTGTAATATTAATGTTGGGTTTTTAAGATGATGTTGGTTTTGTAAGGTAAGTAAGGTTTTTAAGTAAAAGATCAACTCAACGAGAGCTCATGAAAATGCAAATTTAGCACACTAATGGATATTTTTTTGCTTTTTGTGGTACGCAAATTAATACTAATAACTTTAACACAAGTGTACCGACCAACCTAACGATTAGTTTACATATTTATTCATGCAGTATTGTTCCCGTCATATTATCTACTAGCTGATGCCCGCGACTTCGTTCGTGGATTGAGGTTTTTTTGGTTCCCGCGGGAACTGTTAAATTTTCCGGGATAAAAAGCCTATGTGCTATTCCAGATTATAGTCTATCTCTGTACCAAATATGATCCAAATCCGTTCAGCCGTTCTGACGTGATTGAGTAACAAACATCCATCCAAACATTCGCATTTATAATAAATATTAGTATAGACTGATTATTTCTGGTCTCCGTGGCCATAGGCAATTCTATGCCTACTTGAAAAAAAACCCGTTGTTAAAATAAGAACCAAACATAGTAAGTACTATACATAGGTACTAGAATGCAATTCAAATATACATCTAAGATACAAATGAATATCTGCAATTAATCGTTTATACTTAATTGCTTGTCAAGCATCCTGTGCATTAGCCGGGACTCGAACGCCAGTCCCCCAACTTATTGCCGCTGCGTTCGGACGTTGATTAAAATCTCTCACTACATTCACACAAAGCTTTACTTTGATATATTTATAAATCTTATGAAACGTCTGCTTCGACCCGACGACCTGGCCTCATCTGTACACGATATTGACCCCTTGCGACCAAGAAATTAGGTTGTCATTAGCAAATCAAGGAGTCAGAACCTGCCTACCACCTGTCAAGTGATATATTGGCTTTAAATAACATATCTTATTTATGTTGAATCGGAAACAAAATGTATAAAAAGGTTTTATTATAAATAATCGAGCGGTCTGAAGTGGGAGGACGACTAAATTTGTACGCAGCCTTGTAAGTTGTATTATATACTGTGCATGTGTGCCGGCTAGCCAGCTGTAGATAAATTGCACTAGATAGTTCTTTCTTAATAAGCCGATCGCAAGTATCCTTCCAATCATTGATATACACTCGTAAAACGCACTTATCGATAACAATAATCGAATTGAAATGCAATAATTTATAGGCCATTGTTGGGAAATGAGACGTACTCAATGAGCACAAATTAATTTATAACTACTATAATACAGCTGCAGTTAAAAGCGAATAATTTTATTGACGGTAATCTCACGCTTTTTATTAGCTGCGCAAAAGTTATGTTAATGAGTATTATAAACAAATTGTTTAGCTTCCTTTTTGTAAAAATAGTTGGGTGGAAGGCTTTGGCCGAAACTATTACCGCCACACAAAAACTGAAGTGTGTGGATTTCATCAATTGGACTAGATTGGCTCTTTCAAGATAGCCCGCTTGCCTCTTCATACTAATTTCCTACCTCCATGATCTTCATAGAACGCTAATAAAATAAAAGGTTTTATGTTTAGGTATGTATCACCCTGCACGTATACAAGAAGATTGAAATTGAGTGTCGATATATTAGGTGTTCGGGAGTAGGTATGTGGGTATTTTTCATATGTATTGTTCCCTGAATTTCACTTACACCTGACATTAATATGAATTTTAATCATAAAAATTATTAATACGGTGATATATCACCACCTTTTTCGGCGCAGTCCATGGGACCATTAAAACGGATCATAATTCAACACAGATCGAGTTCCAGCCCCGAGTCTATGACATGCTCGCTAAATCTCTCGGAAGGCGGTCTTTTGCCCCATAAATTATTATTTTATAAATAAAAATAATGAAAATAAAACCCGCACCGCGCCGGAAACATCTGTCTCGGTGCGTCGCTGATAATCCGGGACACTTGATTTATTAATAATTAGCGTATATTATAAATTTTTTGGTGTCCTCCAAATTAATACGAACGAAGGATCTGTATTCTATTGAAATATCGCAAGTAGCGACTGAATTTACGTAGAAAATAGTAAAAATGACGCTACACGAGCTTCAATCTCGCTAATAGAGCTTATTTGAGATCCGGTGAACAAAATATGGCCACCGAAAACATCAAAAAATAATTATTACCTCTCTGTAAAATTGATATTACTAATCATTGTACTTCATGACCCGACTGTCGTACGACTTATCCCATAGCATTATTATGCCAAGAAAACCACAACCATTTTGTAATCAATAAAATGAGGTCTAAAGCATATTAATGGGGCCAACAATGCAGAGAGGAACATAATATGGTCATTTTACGTTCAATTAATGCAAAACATTGATTAGAATGGGGACGGATGAACGATTACGATAACGTGCGAATAAATTACGAGCGACTCAACGCGTGAGATCTCACAATCAATAAAACTATATTCGCGTATTAACTGTGGTGTGTAGGAATATGTGGCGGCCATCGATAACCGCTGCAAATAAAACGTGTTTTTGTTAAAAAACATTTGAATATCGCAATAAAATACAGGGAAAAAATTGCGGATGATAATTTTTGCATGAGTCATAATAGCATTTTTTAATTATATTATCTATAAAGTTAAATATAATTTTAATACATGATAATATGTATTTTGTGCATAGCACTTGCCGCTCTTGTCGACTATGCTTGTTACTTCAGATGCTGTTTTTTTGGAGAACAGGTGGAAAAGCATTAACAAGCAGGTCTAGGTGGTATATTCAGAATCAGCTACTATCCTTACTCATGCTGAGGCATTAAAGGTTTTGTAATTAAAAATATGTGTAAAATGTGTCATGACAAAATATTGACACGGTTAGTAGGTACTTAGACTAATTCATATCCATACTAATATAATATATGCGAAAGTGTGTAAGTCTGTCTGTCTGCTACGCTTTCATGGCCCATCTGTTCAACCGATTTTGATGTAAATAGGTTGTATGATGTATCCCGCTGAAGGAAATGAGCTACTTTTTATCCCGGGAAATTAAAGAGTTTCCAAAGAAATCAAAAGAATCCACGCAGGCGAAGTCGCGGGCAGTCTAGCAATGCTATATTTCAATGGATTTGAATAAATAAGGAATCATTTTAAAAGAAAACATCCAATTCTCTCGAGATTTAGATGATTTTTGCTTCTCGACACAGAAAATGGAAATAGACAGATTGAATATAGATTTTGTTTTCCTATGCCAACTAACCTACCCAAATAGCAAGAAACGTCATGGACGTACGCTAGTAACTTTTATTTTTAATATGAAACGCACTTACATAGTTAAAATTTCAACTACACATGTAGTAAATCATTTGGTTTTAATTTTATTATTTTTATAGAAACGAGTAATTTAGCGTTTTTTTCACTTAACTTTAATTAATTTGGTCACGCAAATTGCAACTATTAAGTACCTATTTATTAAAGTTTAGCAATATTTTCACCTGACACTTAAATACCTACATTTTACAATTTATCTTCCAAAAAGCTGAAACATTTGTATACATTCAACATTGTAAGAAATCATTTCTTTTTAAATAGATTTTTACGTACATATAGGTGTTGTATTTCGGAATTATATAAAACGTGGTATTTTCTTTACAGTTTGGAAATTTAATGACCACGATTCGTCATTTGTAGCACGAAGAGATGAAATTCAATTTTACTACCACTGACATGATGATTGATGGACCGAAGGCTTCAAGAAGGTGGTGGAAAGTTGGTGAATGAGGAAGCGCTACTGATTGATGGATGCACAGGACAGAAGTTATCACACTAATAATTGCTTCTAGTTTTTATGGCATAGGCTAGAACGTAGAAGTCTTCAAAACGTACCTAATAAGTAAATTTTCTCTGGTATGGTCTGAGGCTTCGGCCGCGGCTATTACCACTCTCCCGCTAAAAGACGTACCGCCAAGTGATTTAGCGTTCCGGTACGATGCCGTATGGAAACCGACTAAGAGTATGGGTTTAATATAACTGCCATACTACCATCTTAGACTGCATCATCACTTACAGTGGCGTAAAAAAAATCAGGTTAGCCCACTACCATCTTAGAGTGCATCATCACTTACCTTCAGGTGAGATCGCAGTCAAGGGCTTACGTGTAAATTGTAATAGCGTAAAAAAACCTCATAAGTAACAAATTAATGAGTGCGAAGCAAAAGTAGAACCACCACAACACTAGCTTTTAATATTTCTAACCGTACTTGTTATTGATTTAAAGAAAGGAGCCCCACGAACTTTTGAAAGAATGGAGAGAATTATGCAACAGAAAGATAAAAAAAACGAAATTTACGACTCACAAACAATAGAAGTAATGCATCACTCGTCATAAAGGGCAGATTACGCACGTCTCGAGCGACAGATTTACGAGTAGTAACATAATAGTCGCCCGGACGAAAACAACCGCTCGGGTCTTAGGCCGTGCGAAATAATATGAATGACAATTAACCGTATTTTTGTATTATATGAATACTTGATACTGAGAATAAATGCTTGGTGGATGCTGCTCATAAATCTTAGATTTAAACAGAATTTGAAGAAGTTTTTGAGCTGGTAATAATAAATAATAATAAAAAATGTTGAGATGAATCAGAGGGTTAAAATTTGGCAGATTTTAATATCGCATGGACATCTGGTTACGCTGACCAGTGTGGCCAATTCTGTGTAACATAGTGTAACACAATCTCTAACCTAAACTAAAATGACAACTCTAAATCTAGTGCTGCCCCTTTCCGCAGGCAGTATTATGGCAAAGATTACAATCTAAATAGAGAGCTGTCATTAATCCTATTCACTATCGAAAAAGATGAATAAAGTTGGTTTGTAAGTTCGTTGATGCCTTGGTGGTATATATACATACTTATATACTTACTACCAGTACGTCTAAGAAAAATCAAACGTCTCTAAAATGTGACAGACTTTGTTAAATTTTTTGAATAACAATTTGCAGAAAGTTTCAAAAGTCTGTTTGCAGTTCACCTAGATATCTGTAATCTGGATTTGGAACCACAATTTTTTAAAAAAACAACAAGAAAATCGCACCGTACGATAGTGCATGATAGTTAGTAGGTACCTGCTTACCTATGAGTAGTAATACAGCTAAGTTATAGCAATACATTACATAGAAAAAGCACCCACTCATTTCTGATAAAATAATTTACAGGTCAGTAAAATTTATAAATAATAGACAGGAGTAGAGTAGGCGTTTGCATCTATACCGAATTTTATGCGAGGTATTGGTACTAAAAATACTGAAGTAGTCATATTTTCTGTAGTTGCCATCGTGATTGTATTAAAAGACTAAAATGTTTCATTCTTCCGATAACTTTATGTAGGTAGCACCCTGTACGTGCGTTTGGGTAGCATCCGTATTCACTTTTACTCAAAAGCACAGTAAAAGCAAACATCATGTTTATGTACCTACTATATTTTTTGGCGGGTAAATAATATTTACTAAAATATCACACAAAACTTGATTAAAAGTGTAAGTTGTACCTGATAATAATATTAAACTTAAACTTACAATTTAAACGTCAAAAAGTGTACCTACAGTGTACCTATATTGAATAAATGATATTGAGTATAAAAGCAAAAATATTCTAGAAGATGAATAATATTATTTTTAATAGGTACGTTTGAATTAAAATATTATTTTCAAGTTTTCTTACGATACTTTGTCAGAGAACTTTGCGTTTGTTGACAGCGCCATCTGTGAGCAGCCGCTTGAAAACCTTGACGAAACAAACATTTCGAGGTTATCTTCAAAAAATTGATCAAAATTCATACCTATTTGCGCACTGCTAATGAAATGATAAAATAACCCTATTTTAAAAAAAAATTCAATAACAGTTAATGTTTTTCATATAAGTTGAAGTTTCATTTTGTGAGTAGGTACAGACTGGTAAAAGCAATCTAAAACACATTTTAATATAAATATAAGGATAATTTCATGCAAAATAGGATGATGTACACATAAATAGTTGAGTAAAATAACAGTTTTTAGCTTACCAGGTTTGATTTGATGCAATATTTTGATAAAGAACACAAATTATAATATGGAGTGAAGTTGATTACGCGATTGTGACTCAGCTCGCCTCGCGTCCGCGAGACAGACTGGGTTCCGAAGCTAGCCGAAGTTGTACGATGTCCGACCCTCGGCTCGCCCCTCGCTTGACGTACGCTGACAGCAAACGCGTGGAATGCGCGCTATGTTTTGAACGTGTGGCGCGAAAACGAAATGCGAACATCGCACTCTATGCGAAACTATTTTCGAACGCGTTTAAGGAATCTTTTATTTTTAATAGGCCTATTACACTGCACTCATAGGGACCCTTTCATTTGAATCAGTGCAGTTTAATAAATATTAGGTAGTAAGGGGTCTCTAATTTGATCCTTATTGTTGTGTGATAAGCGACGCTCTATCTAGCGCCCACGCCCACCCTTAACTCAGGGAACCTTACACATGAATCAGTGTAGTGCAATAAGATATAGGGAGGAAGGGTCCCTATATTGGTCCTTATTGCTGTGTATTAAGCGACGCTCTAACTAGCGGGCACGCCCACCCTTACATCAGGGCCCTGTACAAAGTGCAGTGTAATAAGCCTATAAGGACGAAGGGTCCCTAATTTGATCCTTATTGCTGTGTAATAAGCGACGCTCTAATTAGCGGCTACGCCCACCCTTTACTCACGGCCCTGTGTAAGTGCAGTGTAATAGGCCTATGAGCTATGAAAGATTTTATTTTATTAACTGGCTTTACGGCTCTGGGTTCCAGCCCTTCTGAGCCTGAATCTTCAGAGGTAACGTAGATAGTAACAGAAATACATAACTAATGATATTTCGTGCAATTTTGATTAATATTCAATAATAAGTAGCATTATTTTTCTGAGTAAATTATGAAGGTTTGTGGACGGATGTACCTAACCAAGAATGAGTACATTAAAATCATAAAAATGAGGTATTTTATGTTGACTGGAGTTGGACCCCAGTGTTGTGGTATATGTATTGAGGGGTAAATAAATTAATGGGAGCAAAAAGGCAGATGACAAGCCTCTAACCGGTCGGCGGGAAGAGATTTAAATCGTTGAGCAGGTAAGTCGGACAATGGCCATCGGACCACGATTCGCTTAATTAAACATGACAAATAAAAAACCCATAAGCAGACCATCGGATATATTCAAGATCAGTCTTGTATTATTTTGCTTGTATGTGAGCGTGCTACCAGGCAAAGCTATCTACCAAACTGCGTACAACTGCCTACTCGGTGAATCATTTTTAGTAGGAGTTAGGACATCATACTAATACTATAAATGCGAAAGTTTGTTTGTTTGTCCTTCAAACACGCCGCAACAGAGCAACGCATTCTTGTGATTTTCTGCATAGGTGTACTTGAAGTCCTGAAGAGTGACATAGGCTACTTTATCCCGAATAATTTTGGAGTTCCCAAAGAAATTAAATTTATTCTATTTTCGCTACAACAATATAGAGTCACTATAAATACTTACCTGAGTACAAATGAAAAAATATTAAGTTTTAGTAATAATGTAACTGCAGTAATAAGTGTAATTTCTGCTTTCAAAGAGAAAAAATAATAATTATTAAGTGCGAATTTTTATATTGCATGATGTGACAAGAGATGGCGCCACCTGTTACAAAAGCAAGCAAAAGACGTAATAAGTTTAATGTTTATAGGTATTTTTGTATTTATAGTCAACTTATTACTGGTAAATAATTTACCTTTTATGTAAGTAAACTGTTCATTTGGAAAGCATAAACACGTAAGCATTAACTGTGATAGTAATTGTTTATGTAACAAATTTTATGATTTTCTTCAAAGAATAAAGGCTTTTTGCATAGTATTTGTATCAATTCTACCTAAAAGCTTTAATTAAATTGGGCCCTAAAGCCCAAATTATCTCTAAAAGTTACCTAATTACCTATAGTTCAATCGAAACTTACTTAAGTACTTACTTATTACTTTTGCTTATCAACTTATTCTTAACATGAGTAATTCTCCTGTGTACAGTATTAATAAATTACATATTGTATTTAAAATATTACATAAGTTTACATAAGATGGAAAATATAAATAATAATCTAACATGTTATCCGTTAAAACTTAAACAGGTGCTAGCTCACCCAGGAAACCATTTATAAAACGTATATGGGAGTCTTAGTTCTTAGAAAAAAGTATATAAAATTACCTATCTTGATGTTTTATTTATATTAGGCAATAAATTATAACTAATAATAATTGTTTAATAAGTTAATACATTAGCAACAACATTGTTGTTATGTTATTACAATAATAGGTGGCGTTGCCAGTTACAAATTACATTTTCATCATCACCGTCATCGCCAGCCCTCTCTTTAGAGAATAAAAAAAAACAGCTCATGCCATAGTCCACCAAGCTAGATCACCAAGAGTGAATTGGCGAAGAGGATTAAAATCCTGCTGCATTTTTTTAAAAATTTATTATAGGCTTACGTTTCCCCACAATCATACCTGATGGGAAGTGATGATGCGGACTAAGATGGAACGCGCTTGCCTAGAAGATGTCTATTCACTCTCGATTTAGAGATACCCGGATTGTAATTGGTGGGAAACACAGTTATAACTAAAACATACTGGTATAATGCCCTTCCGGCTTCCGTTTTCCCCTCCTCTTTTAATATTGGTACCTTCAAATGAATAGGCATCTTATAAGCTAGCGTGCTCCATCTTAGGCTGCATCACTACTTGCAAGCAAGTCTGATTGCAGCCAAGCAATAGCTAACTATGTACAATAAACTTCCTGACAGCTACAAAAGCAGCAGGGCGACCGCGTATCTTCTGCATCAATCAGTGTTACTGTATCAGTTGCTGTGATTGGCTGAATTTATGGTATTCTCGCTGCGTCAATGGATTTTGTTCAATAGTGGAAGTGTTTTATATGGATTTATAATAATAACACACTTCGTATTGAATCAACGTTCATCTTTTATTTCTTTTATCCTTTTTAATCTCATCGTCCTGACCACAGACCTTTATCACTCTGCTCAAACCACAGAGTCCATAGCTCCTATAGGACAGGAAGAGTGTTATCCAATCAGAGGTGATTGCGATCTTAACACTGTAGCTGTCAGATATACGTGGTCGTCCAGCAGTACTTTTATTGTTTTCAAAAGGAAGGCTCATGGAAGGATTACAAATAAATGCAATTACAAAATTTCTGAATTCCTTAGTGATACTCTCAAGTACCTTAAATAATATAATAATATGTAAACTTGATGACGTGAATTACGTTTTATAGTGCAATAATTGTTGGGTATTTGACTACTAGTCAAATCAGAAACTTTTTTTTGAAACCTCAAAACGTGTGCTTATTAAGGATTTTCTATAAAATTTTAAGTTGTGACGTCATCAAAGTTCGACGCACTTTTTTTACTTTAATCGATAATTTAAAATGGTTATTCAAAATAAAACTAGCAGGTGACGTGGATATTACGACTTTTGGGAGATCCTTTATTTAATAATCACTAAAAAATAATTTATTTCACTAGTAGTCAAATACCCAATTGAATATAGGTACCCTTATAAATGGAATTTGACATATGTAATTGTAATTAAGTACTATTATCTTACTATCATTGATTATTTTATATTATTTTCTTTCGTTTTTAATTGTAATTTTGTATGACATTCTACTAATTTAATTTACTAATTTTCTTTTTTAATTGTCACTTCGATGATTTAAAACAAATTTTCATACACCATTAATAGGGATGATGCCTATATCAAAAATCAATTATTTCTAACTGATTATTGAATAGAGGGTCTTCCAAAAGACCTAAAATTCACATCCTCGGTTAGTTTTAGGTATCATAACCATTTTAAAATATAGATTAAAGAAAAAAAGTGCGTTGAAATTTGATGACGTCACTTTTGTGAATTTCATACAACTTCCATACTAGAAGCGCGTTTTTAAGTTTGATAAAGAGATGCTGATTTGATTGAGTTGTCATCATCCATATTGGTAGAATGTTTTAAGGCTCTCAAACTGTAATATTGTCAACTTTATATCACCTACATTCTCATTAATAAATTATTATTTATTTATTTATACATTAAAAAGAATAGCGTAGGCATAAAAATCTCCAATCTTCATCTGCGAGGCGTCTCGTTATGGCTCGCAATCTAACTTGGGTCGTTGTCTCGCGTTAGTGTTGCCAGTTGCGGGAGTTTCCACTATCCCCGATAAATAGGGAGCGCGGGTCATCACGGCGAAAAGTTTTAATGAATTGCCTGCTAGGTTCTTACTTTGTATAGCTCGTTTTGGCAGTCGGACCATGCTACACTGTGTTTGATTATAACGTCACAATACTTAGGAATGTAAGTAAGACAATTAATAGTGAATGAACATTTGGTTTAAATTGATTTAAACCAAATATACATACACCATTATTTGGTAGATATATAATATATACGGCTCTCAAACTGTAATCATGTCAACTTTATTTAACCTACATTCTCATTTATAAATTATTATTTATTTATACACTAAAAAAACACCGTAGGCTTAAAAATCTCCAATCTTCATCTGCGAGGCGTCTCGTTATGGCTCGCAATCTAACTTGGGTCGTTGTCGCGCGTTAGTGTTGCCAGTTGCGGGAGTTTCCACTATCCCCGATAAATAGGGAGCGCGGGTCATCACGGCGAAAAGTTTTAATGAATTGCCGGCTGGGTTCTTACTTTGTATAGCTCGTTTCGGCAGTCGGACCTTGCTACACTGTGTTTGATTATAACGTCACAATACTTAGGAATGTAAGTAAGACAATTAATGGTGTATGAACATTTGGTTTAAATCATCAAAGGATGATTTAAACCAAATATTCATACACCATTAATTGGTGGAATGTTTTAAGGCTCTCAAACTGTAATCATGTCAACTTTATATCACCTACATTCTCATGAATAAATTATTATTTATTTATTTATACATTAAAAAGAATAGCGTAGGCATAAAAATCTCCAATCTTCATCTGCGAGGCGTCTCGTTATGGCTCGCAATCTAACTTGGGTCGTTGTCGCGCGTTAGTGTTGCCAGTTGCGGGAGTTTCCACTATCCCCGATAAATAGGGAGCGCGGGTCATCACGGCGAAAAGTTTTAATGAATTGCCTGCTGGGTTCTTACTTTGTATAGCTCGTTTCGGCAGTCGGACCCTGCTACACTGTGTTGGATTATAACATTACAATTTTTTTTTAATTGAAAATATTACAATAGAACTTAATGCTAGCTAGCCTAACCTAATTACTATATAAATCATGCCCACGTGGAATGGTGGCTAGAATTCTGGCTGAATTTCCGCGCTGGACAGCCAGGCTGATCCTTTGCGCAAAAACGTTACAATACTTAGGAATGTAAGTAAGACAATTTATAATAATAGTATTGATTTATTTTATTTTTTATTTGATATGCCAGCGATCCAAATACAGAGTCATTTTATAATAAGAAAAGGTTTACAATTATTACTAGTGCTATTATATCTGTATCAATTATAGGCATATACAACATTGCCACGGTGTCTCCAGTCAAATTTTCAAAACATAAAAATAACAATTAAAACAGAGATGGGTACAATATGTCAATAAAGATGTCAATACTATTACAACTATTAATATTTACAATTTTAGTAAGATTAAAAATCAACAAAAATACATTTATTTAAATGATAGATAAGTGAAATTAAATTAGATTTAATTAAATTAAAATTAAAATTACATTAAATTAGGGATTACAATTAATTAGTTATTAGTGCAAATACAATTTTTTCTTAAAGCTAACAAAAGTGTCATGGAAGATGTCAAGGTCAGGGCATGTCGAATTGTTATAAGCATTTATGAATCGATTCAATGGGGCGAATTTACCTAGGTTACTTTTAGATGGATGAGGCTGAAAGATGTTTTTAATGGGATGTCTTGGAGGTTGATGATTTCATCTATACTGTTATTATAAATGCAAAAGTTTGGATGGATGGATGTTTGTTACCCAATCACGCCAGACTGGCTGAACGTTTCTGGATGTTTCCCACAGAGATAGATTATAGTCTGGAATAACACATAGGCTACATTTTATATTGGAAAATTGTAGAGTACTCCCACGGGAACCGAAAAACCTCAATCCACGCGGTTGAAGTTGTGGGCATTAGCTAGTATTGACTATACTAATATTATAAATGCAAAAGTTCAGATGGATGTATGGATGTCTGGATGTATCTGGAATGTTTGTTAATCAATCACGCCCCAACGGCTGAACGGATCTGGCTGAAATTTGGCACAGAGATAGATTATAATCTGGAATAACACATAGGCTACATTTTATCTTGGAAAATTGTAGAGTACTCCCACGGGAACCGAAAAACCTCAATCCACGCGGTTGAAGTTGTGGGCATTAGCTAGTATTATCTATACTAATATTATAAATGCGAAAGTTTGGATGGATATATGGATGTCTGCATGTATGAATGTTTGTTACTCAATCACGCCCCAACGGCTGAACGGATCTGGCTGCAATTTGGCACAGATATAGATTATAGTCTGGAATAACACATTGGCTACATTTTAAATGATAAATGATTTATTTATTTCATTTAGGACAACTTGTGTCACTTATGAAACGTTAAGACTCTACCAAGACTACGGAAAGCTGATACTACTGAGAAGAACCGGCAAGAAACTCAGCAGTTGCTGAGATATCTTGGAAAATTATAGAGTACTCCCACGGGAACCGAAAAACCTCAAACCACGCGGACGAAGTTGCAACCATTACCCAGCTAGTATTATATAAATAGAAATTTCGCCATTTTCAGATGACCTTCCTCAGTGTCTGATAAACTTGCTATCCTTATCGCGTCCTTCACTCATCTTATCGACAGCATTCACTCAGCTGTCACTCAGCTGTCACTCACTCCGATATACTCCTGTCAGTCTGATATACTTGTCACAATGACAACTCTTATTGACAGGCTTGTTGACATCCAATCTTTTATATCCAACGACCTCAATTTACATAGACGGGCCCTGTCAAACAAAGAATGTGGACCTATTTTGCTAATGCCATCTAGTCTGCAAAGCGGGACAGCGCTATGGTGGGAACAAGGACAGGGCTATACAGGTTAGGAGCGTGCTCTAAAGGTTGGACGCCCAATTTTTTTCTATCAAAGCGCCCATCTAGTACCTACATATATATCGATGTTTATATCACTATTTATTAAACGACTGGGTTTATAATCCAAATTAAAAGCTGGAAACTTAAAACCTCCCAGCTCATATTATTTTTTTTTTGTTTTTTTTTTATTTATTATTTATATTAAAAGAGGAGGGGAAAATGGAAGTGGCTAGTTATCACTCTACCGGAAAAGACGTGCCGCCAAGCAATTTAGCGTTCCGGTACGATGCCGTGTAAAAACCGGCTAACTAATAATAATATAACTGCCATGCCTCTGACAGGTTAGCCCGCTACCATCATAGACTGCATCGTCACTTACTATCCATCAGGTGAGATCGCAGTCAAAGACTAACTCGTAGTGGTTAAAAAAAATCCGGCCAAGGATTCCGTACAAACCTGTAGCAAGTTTAAAATTATTAATATTATTTTTATTATATGATGTAACCAAATATTTATGCTTTTCACAATTTTTCCTTTATCTGTGCTATAAGACGTTGCTTCGTACCAAATTTCAAGATTCTGAGTTCACGGGAAGTACCCTGTAGGTTTTGATTCCCTTGCGAGTGTCGAAAATTTGCAGCATAAACGGCTGTATCTTTTGATTGCGTTGGCTTATAAGCAGTGCCGTGCACGTCACGGAGGCATAAAAACACTGCTTACACTATTGTTTCCCATTGTGACCAGCCAGTAAAAAGGTTCTTACCAAAATGCTTACCCTGGCTTCAAATTCTGTGCACGCCACTGCTTATAAGTTTGATTTTTTCACAGCTCCAAGGGACAGTAGACCTGAGTATTTGATATGAATTTCAGCTTGATACCTCCATGCGTTCCTGAGGAAAGGGGTCTTGACAGACAGATAGACGGACAACAAAGTGATCCTATAAGGGTTCCGTTTTTTCCTTTTGAGGTATCTACGAATATGGAAACCTTAAAAACATAACGTAACATAAGAGACACCTGTATGCCTGTATGTCATAAATAAATGAGTTCTTATCAATAGCCGGCTTTTATGAAAAATTTGTATATCTGCCACCGTAAGATTGCAAAAACCGTTAGATTATAATCTAACTCGTGAAATTGTAAACTGTCGACAGATTGTGAACCGTTCAATGTTCTGAGTGTAAATTTTTGAAATATTCATTATATTTACGTTTTCTTGTAGGTTAAGTTAGGGTTCGACATATTTAGGCCGGACACTTGGGTTCTATCGGGTTAATATACCTAACAGATTACAATCTACCGGAAAATAATGCGTTAAATTGTAATCTTTCGACAGTTTTCGCGAGTTAGATTATAATCTAACGGTTTTTACAATCTTACGGTGACATATCCGCCCTTTGAAGAGCCCCATATTATAATCATTAAAGAACACAGAAGATGGAAGCTGGATCCATATATAATTTGCAGGTACCTGGTAGAAATGACCTGGAATAACGGGAGGTGGAAGAAGACCAGGCATCCAGGTGGTGAGGATGAAATAAGTTTCCGAGACGAAGGGTGTCAAAGTCGAAGTCAAAGTCAAATATTTATTCAATTTAGGTAGGTATACTACACTTATTGACGTCTAGTTATTTATAAAATACTAGCGAATGCCCGCGACTTCGTCTGCGTGGTTCCCGCGGGAACTCTTTAAATTTCCGGGATAAAAAGTAGCCTATGTGCTATTCCAGACTATAATCTACGTCTGTGCCCAATTGCAGTCAGATCCGTACAGCGGTTGGGGCGTGATTGTGTAACAAACATCCATACATCCATCAAAACTTTCGCATTTATAATATTTATTTATTTATTATATGTGCCCGGTAGACGTTGTCCAATTATGAATATAAACCAACCCTGGACCCACTTAAACACACACAAAAAATTCCATCTAAATCGGCCCAGCCGTACCTACTCGAGTTTTAGCGAGGCAAACGAACAGCAACTGATTTTTATATATATAGAAGATAAATAAATAATGGTTATAATCAGTAACGGTATCTTAAAACTAAAGCTACGAGGGTTCCGGGTTACGACTGGAGCTATTAAATTAAATAACTCTTCAGATGATTCAAACTGAAAAAACTTTTTTTTTTTTTTTTTTTTTTTTTTTTTTTTTTTTAAATTTATCCACTACATGTTAGTCTTTGTCTGCGCTCTCGCCTGATGGTAAGTGATGATGCATTCTAAGATGGTAGCAGGCTAAAACCTGTTAGGGGCATGGCAGTTATATTAAACCTATACCCCTGTTCGGTTTCTACACGGCATCGTACCGGAACGCTAAATCGCTTGGCGGCACGTCTTTGCCGGCAGGGTGGTAAGCCACGGCCGAAGCCTCCCACCAGGCCAGACCAGGGAAATTCAGAAATTATAATGAAATGTAATGATTTATTTATTTCATGTAGGACAACTTGTGTCACTAATGAAACGTTAAGACTCTACCACTATATAAATTTCCAAACCCCGCCGGGGCTCGAACCCGGGACCACTGCACGTTAAGGCAACAGCGCTCAACACTGCGCCACGGAGGTCGTCAAAACTACGTCAATACTTAGAAAAGTTTATAATACGCGATGGCACGTTTTCCTTATTCCTCTGATTCACATTTAAAGTTGATCATTGCGATCCTGAGGTGACAATTTTTTATTAAAAACATCATACATTCCAGCTCAGACACACAAAGAGCAATAGATTCATATATTATACGATCATAATCTTCTTCTTAAATCCATATAACGATATATACCGAAGAAATGCACCTTATATGGCCATAAAGATATAATAATCTACCTCAAACAATACAGGCCATGCCCCTACAAACTTTTAAATGCAACCTTCGAGACTGGCTAACAGAGAAATGTTTCTATAGTATGAATGAGTATATGAGTAATTATTATTTTATTATTATTACCGAAATGCGAATGTTGAGATGGATGTGTGGTGTGACTAGAATGGATAAGATTAAGAATGAATATATAAGAGGAAGTTTGAAAGTACGCTGATAGAAAAGATGAGGAGTAATAGGCTAGCATGGTATGGGCATGTAATGCGGAGGGAAGAAAGGCATATTACGAGACGAATGAT
Organism: Erebia palarica; assembly: GCA_964035005.1. Classification (NCBI taxonomy): domain Eukaryota; kingdom Metazoa; phylum Arthropoda; class Insecta; order Lepidoptera; family Nymphalidae; genus Erebia; species Erebia palarica. The sequence continues at coordinate 60,097,316 of OZ035983.1, read as the reverse complement.
AGATATGCATGTGGAAGGAAAAAAGAGTAGAGGGAGACCAAAGAAAAGATGGATGGATTGTGTGAAAGAGGATATGCGTATAAAAGGGATGAATAAGAGGTTGACGGATAACAGAAGTGAGTGGAAGAAGAAAACATGTTGTGCCGACCCCACATAACGTGGGAAAAGGGCAAGAAGAAGAAGATTTATTATTATTAATTTTATAAGAATATTTACGGAACGGGGAACGCTGCCAGCATTTCGCAACCTTGCCTAAAGGGAGTCATTTTAATAATATATTTTAGTTATTATATTATATTTTTAAGGCTTTGAATATTATAGTAAAATTCTTTAATACACCTGTCTCGTTCGAATAAAAAAAAAAAAAAGAAAAAAAAAAGTTTGAATGAGTATATGACTTAGCTATTGACATTGTAATATTTATTAATTTTGTTTCAATGAATTATATTTTAATATTTGCACACAAATGAAACGGTTGAATGTGTCAGCGCAAAATAATTTTAAGACCTAATAAATGTACTACATTCTCGCAAATAAATTATTCTATTCTATCCTATTCTATTCATACTAATATTATAAATGCGAAAGTGTATGTGTCTGTGTGTTTGCTACGCTTTCACGCCCATCCTTTCAACCGATTTTGTTGAAATTTGGTACATGGACTGTTTGTATCCCGAGGAAGGACATAGGCTGTTTATCCCGGAAATTAAGGAATTCCCGCGGGAATTAAACAACCTTAATCAACGCGAACGAAGTCGCGGGCATCATCTATTTATTTTATTTATTTTTTACTTGGACTACCAACAAAATTACATGTAAATCTAGTAAGTATATAAAAGGAAAAGGTGACTGAGTGATCTATTAATGCACAGTTCAAACCACTAAACGGATCTTGCTGTTTGGCATACAGGTAGATTTTATGATGTAGGCATCCGCTAAGAGAGGATTTTTGAAAATTCAACCCATAAAGCGGTAAAATAGGGGGTTGAAATTTGCATGAGAATCGTAATTAGCGAAGCGAAGCTGTGGGCAAAAGCTAGTGCAACATAAAGTCTGACATAAGTTAAACATAAAGTTTGACGACCTCCGTGGCGCAGTGTGTAGCGCTGTTGTCTTAACGTGCGGAGGTCCCGGGTTCGAGCCCCGGCGGGGTCAATTTGGGAATTTATAATTTCTGAATTTTCCCTGGTCTGGCCTGGTGGGAGGCTTCGGCCGTGGCTAGTTACCACCCTACCGGCAAAGACGTGCCGCCAAGCGATTTAGCAGTCCGGTACGATGCCGTGTATAAACCAAATAGGGAATGGGTTTAATATAACTGCCATACCCCTAACAGGTTATCCCGCTACCATCTTAGACTGCATCATCACTTACCATCAGCGCCCTTATTCTCTAACTCAGTGGCTAACAAAAATTAAAGCCACTGACATATTTTTTCTACCCATTGAAGGTGTGCAGTATTTAAAGTTACTTTTATTTCATAGTAAACCTTCAATGGATAAATAATGCATGTCAGTGGCTTTCATTTTTTGATAGCCACTGAGTTAGAGAATAGGGATGCTGGTAAGATTGCAGTCAAGGGCTAACATGTAGTGGATACAAAACAAAAAAAAAAGGTGCAGGTGTCTTATTCGAGGAACCGAGCGAATGTCTTAACAGATTCAGAGTGCAATAAACAATATTTTCTAAAAATAAACAGACAGTTTCGGCCTCTATCGGTAGCTATTACGAGGGTTTATTATAATGACCGCCGCGGTGAGATGTAATCAGGAGCGGTGGACACGTCCGCACCCGATGACAGATACCAACGAAATGCGCTTAAAACCTTAACTTGTAAGGCTCGGACCAACCCGCAGGACGACCGTGTATCTCTGACAGCTACAGTGTGACGAAAAAAAGTTGCTGATTTGACTAGTTAGTTGTCAAATACCCAATTATTGCACTATAAAACCATTGAGTAATTCACGTCGTCATCACCAAGTTTACATATTATATTATTTAAGGTAAGTTACTTGAGATTATCACTAAGGAATACAGAAATTTTGTAATAGCATTTATGTGTAAGCAGCTCATGAGTCTTCCTTTTGAAAACAATAAAAGTACTGCTGGGCGATCGCGTAACTCTGACAGCTACAGTGTGACGAAAAAAAAGTTGCTGATTTGACTATTTAGTTGTCAAATACCCAATTATTGCCCTATAAAACCATTGAGTAATTCACGTCGTCATCACCAAGTTTACATAATAAGGTAAGTTACTTGAGATTATCACTAAGGAATTCAGAAATTTTGTAATAGCATTTATGTGTAAGCAGCTCATGAGCCTTCCTTTTGAAAACAATAAAAGTACTGCTGGGCGATCGCGTAACTCTGACAGCTACAGTGTAACGATCGCAATCACCTCTGATTGGATAACACTCTTCCACTATTGGACAAAATCCATTGACGCAGCGAGAATACCATAAATTCAGCCAGTCACAACAATTGATACTGTAACAATGATTGATGCAGAAGATACGCGGTCGATACGCTGATTGGATAACACTCTTCCACTATTGGACAAAATCCATTGAAGCAGCAAGAACACCATAAATTCAGCCAATCACAACAATTGATACTGTAACAATGATTGATGCAGAAGATACGCGGTCGATACGCTGATTGGATAACACTCTTCCACTATTGGACAAAATCCATTGAAGCAGCAAGAACACCATAAATTCAGCCAATCACAACAATTGATACTGTAACAATGATTGATGCAGAAGATACGCGGTCGATACGCTGATTGGATAATAGTCTTCCACTATTGGACAAAATCCATTGACGCAGCAAGAACACCATAAGTTCAGCCAATCACAACAATTGATACTGTAACAATGATTGATGCAGAAGATACGCGGTCGATACGCTGATTGGATAATAGTCTTCCACTATTGGACAAAATCCATTGACGCAGCAAGAACACCATAAGTTCAGCCAATCACAACAATTGATACTGTAACAATGATTGATGCAGAAGATACGCGGTCGATACGCTGATTGGATAACATTCTTCCACTATTGGACAAAATCCATTGACGCAGCGAGAATACCACAAATTCAGCCAATCACAACAACTGATACTGTAACAATGATTGATGCAGAAGATACGCGGTCGATACGCTGATTGGATAACACTCTTCCACTATTGGACAAAATCCATTGACGCAGCGAGAATACCATAAATTCAGCCAATCACAACAATTGTTACTGTAACAATGATTGATGCAGAACATACACGGTCGCCCTGCCGGTGTCCTACGTGTTCGAAAAACGCGATACCTTCATTCGATACGACGCAACGCGACGGTATCAAACTCTAACTGACTCTTCTGCGGCCTACGTTGTCGCGTAGACAAGTTTGTCATTTTCTATGGCTTCATATTGCGTCGCGTCGCTTCTGTCGCTCTCCTAGGACAACGGGTAAGTGGTGTCCAGTTGCACTCCAGTCCGGTTATCCCTTGCAGTATAACTGACTCACTCACTTACTGGTGGATTCATCAATGCCCAAATTGGACCTAGAAAGCTGTAGACAGAGGTTTCTTTTTAAATTGTAGACAATAGAATAAGAAGGCCTCTAGGTATTTAGTTCGCCTTTGTGCATTGAAATTTTCTTATGTGCAATAAAGAATTTAAAACAAAACCAACAAGGCCTAGATAAATGGCATTCGATTCGAAGAGATTCTTTTTCTTCAGTCGCTATCGCTTTAACGTAAGCGAAGTTCGACTGCTAGGCAAAGTTACTTGCGATTTGCAAACGCCTAGTCTATTCGTCTTTTCGATGAAAAGTATATTTTGTCTATGGTCTAAAACACGAATATTTCGAAGTTCCTTCGGGAGTGAAACATACGGGCGACCGTTAGTAGGTATAAGTATATTATAAGCAAGGACACCAAAACGCGATAAATAAGAATTCAAAATTCGAATAGAAATATACTTGTCACCGTAAGATTGTAAAAACCGTTAGATTATAATCTAACTCGCGAAATCACAAAGTGTCGAAAGATTGTAGGTAAACAGTTCAATGTTCTGACTGTCAATTTTTGAAATATTCATAGTATTTACGTTTTCTTGTCTTTTTCATGTAGGTTAGGTTAGGGTTCGACATAAATAATCATGCACTTCGGTTCTATCGGGTTAATAAACCTAATAGATTACAATCTACCGGAAAATAATTCGTTAAATTGTAATCTTCTGACACTGAGATTTCGCGAGTTAGATTATAATCTAACGGTTTTTACAATCTTACGGTGACATACTTAACTTTAACATGACGATAACATTGAAATTTCCGGTCTCAGTGCAATCTAAGCCTAATGTTGTAAAGTAGTGCGTGTGCGCATCGAAATTCCATAATGAGCAGGTGGAGACTCGCGACCGTATCGCGACGTGGCGTGTCAACTTAGTGTCTGCGAGTGAAATAATTAGCCGCCATTTTGTTTTAATCCCTCTATACCATGTTGAGTACCCTGTTGTGTAATTTGCACAAATGTAACAATATTTCTTTAACTATCTTAGTTTGTGAGCTGAATTTTGAATATATATCCATAGGTACCAATATTTCTTTAATTATCTTAACTTGGAAGTCTATAATTGAAAAAATAGGTGGTGAGTTTGTGAGCTGAATTTTGAATAGCAATCCATAGGTACCAATATTTCTTTAATTATCTTAACTTGATATTCTATAATTGAATAGGTGGTGAGTTTGTGAGCTGAATTTTGAATAGCAATCCATAGGTACCAATATTTCTTTAATTATCTTAACTTGAAAGTCTATAATTGAATAGGTGGTGAGTTTGTGAGCTGAATTTTGAATAGCAATCCATAGGTACCAATATTTCTTTAATTATCTTAACTTGAAAGTCTATAATTGAATAGGAGGTGAGTTTGTGAGCTGAATTTTGAATAGCAATCCATAGGTACCAATATTTCTTTAATTATCTTAACTTAAAAGTCTATAATTGAATAGGAGGTGAGTTTGTGAGCTGAATTTTGAATAGCAATCTATAGGTACCAATATTTCTTTAATTATCTTAACTTGAAAGTCTATAATTGAATAGGTGGTGAGTTTGTGAGCTGAGTTTTGAATAGCAATCCATAGGTACCAATATTTCTTTGATTATCTTAACTTGGAAGTCTATAATTGAAAAAATAGGTAGTGAGTTTGTGAGCTGAATTTTGAATAGCAATCCATAGGTACCAATATTTCTTTAATTATCTTAACTTGAAAGTCTATAATTGAATAGGTGGTGAGTTTGTGAGCTGAATTTTGAATAGCAATCCATAGGTACCAATATTTCTTTAATTATCTTAACTTGAAAGTCTATAATTGAATAGGAGGTGAGTTTGTGAGCTGAATTTTGAATAACAATCCATAGTTACTATAATATTATAAATACGAAAGTGTGTCTGTCTGTCGCTACGCTTTCACGGCCCATCTTTTCAATCGATTTGGATATAGACTGCATCTCGGGAAAGCACATAGATTTTTTATCCCGGAAAATAAGAATTTCCCATAGGAATAAACAAAACTTAATCCAGGCAGACTAGTGGCAGGCATCGAGTTCAGAACTCCTACTTGGATATGTTTAAGTTCACATTTTGTAACTGCAAGAGTATTTAGAAAAAAAAAAAAAAAATTAAATTAAATTTTTTTTGAAAATATTTGTGTGCCTTATAAACTGTATTATTAGAAATCTAACGTAGTGTATACCTACTGCATACTACCAATACGTGATGCCCGTTATACAAGAATCAACTCTGGCCGTGTAGCCTCAGCCTATATACCTATAGGTGCTTAAAGTCTGTTCTAATAGAGAAGATCACGTCTTGACCACTAGTGATGGGAGTGTTGAATGCCAACAAGTTTGTAGATATTCCCATCATCAGTGGTCTAATGGCAGATGAGATTATGTGGATCAGACGTCAATAGACGTCAGATTCGATTTTATGACGTATGCATCCGCTAAGAAAGGATTTTTGAAAATTCAACCCATAAGGCGGTAAGATAGGGGTTTGAAATTTGTATGAGAACTCTGGCCGTGGAGCCTCAGCCTATATACCTATAGGTGCTAGTCCGTTCCAATAGAGAAGATCACATCGTAACCACGAGTGATGGGAGTGTTGAATGCCGACAAGTTTGTAGATATTCCCATCATTGGTCTAATGGCAGATGAGATTACGTGAATCAGAGTTGAAAAAATAGCTCATGTCTACTGGAAAAGTTTTTACCTACGTTATACCACGTTATACACTGCGGTGTATGGAAATAATTACTCTGGAGAACTATGCCCAGCTGTGAACGTCTATAATATATTCATTCTCACAACGAAAATAATTCAAAAAGCACATAACTTGAATATTCGCCACAAATTGAATCTTCTAAGAGCGTGTTTAAGGAATTCCTTAAGGACATAGAGCCTACAACGATCGGTAGTCTCTTAGTATTAGCGTATGTGGACACAAAGGGACAACAGAAACAAAAAAGGTACAGAAAAACTGTCTGCCGCGCTATCTACAGCTCGCGATCCTGTCTCGAATAATGGCACAGGGGATGTGTGGAGCAGGAAAATATTTTTATATTTTCCTTATTTCATTATTGCGAAACTTAATAATAATAATCTTTATTTAAAGGTAAAAACCCAGTACAATATAATTACAATTATGATCTATCTATATACATTCTATATACATTATGATATGATCTATATTAATGATCAGGGTAGCCAGATTATGTATTCGTGATAGCACTGTATACTTGTTGAATGTGAAAAAATGCAATTACTTAATTTAACAACTAAATACGAACGTGATGGTGACACTTAATTCATAATAACGGATCATCATAATCAGCATGCAATTTAAAAAACCTGTTGCAACTACACAGAAAATTGTTAAGTAAGACACGGCGAATATCCATGCTGGGTTTTTTATGACTGAATTCAGTCATTTTGCAATTAGTATGCAACTTAGAAAGAAAGAAAAAGCGTTTATTTGGAACCACAATACAATAGTTATAGTAGAAAGATATGAGGCAGAAATATGATTTGTGTGATCGCAAAATGGACACCACTCAGCATTTTGCTATGACTGTGGTTCATGCACAGGCACAACGCTGGTCTTCCGTGGATCCACAAGTTTAGTACTATAAAAATAAATTACTTACAAAGATTTTAGATAATTCAAAACCTGTTGGTGAAACGTAACGAAGCTTAAAAAAAAAACTATCGAGATAAAGTAGCTTTCTTAATTTTCATTTAACTTACTTAACATTTAATCCTTTTGACTTACTCGTATCACGCAGGGGAGGGGGCAAGTCGTTCCAGCATTTCGTAGCCGCAAATTTAAAGCTACCACGAAATTCTGCTGTTAAATGGTGAGGAGTTCTCAATGTCCAAACCCTATTTGATCTTGAACTTGGAGCTTTATTTAAGTGTAGCAGGGGAAAAATAAGGAAGCTCCACGGCTGCCCTGTGCTCAGGTCGGCCCAGTAGAGCACCCTACGGCCGCAGCACGTAAATCTACATCAACGCTTGTCCCTTCGTTTTGCTCTCATTCACTTAAGGCTCGCACGCCCCCCCCCCCCATCCCCTCCCCCCTCGCGTCTCACCCCGCCGGCCACTGTCACCGCGAAGCCTTATCACGGCATTCTCTGTGATATACCAACATGTATTACGTTATATGTATCAAAATATTTGCCTGGTGGGAGGCTTCGGCCGTGGCTAGTTACCACCCCACCGGCAAAGACGTGCCGCCAAGCGATTACGCGTTCCGGTAAGATGCCGTTTAGAAATCATATAGGGGTATGGGTTTAATATAACTATGCCCCTAACAGGTTACTCCGCTACCATCTTAGACTGCATCATCACTTACCACCAGGTGAGATCGCAGTCAAGGGCTAACTTGTAAAAAAAAAAAGCTTTTTTGAATAGCTTTTAGTTCAGTAACCCAGTGTCCTAGATGAGCGGCAAACGCGGCAACGTAGCTGACCTGGCTTTAACGTGGCCTACGTTGTCGCTTAGTTAAGTTTGTCATTTTCTTAGGCATCATTACTACATTACTTGTAGTGGATAAAAAATAAAAATAAAAAAAGGTATGCGCAAACCACAAAATGCGGGGCGAATCCGCAAAATGATTTTGTGCTCGCGAAATAACCTGTCATCCTGTCACTCACGTCACGAGTGATAACACGCGGCAACCAAATAGCTGAGTGACGAGTGACAGTTTCATACCGTGTCACTGTCAATCTCTCTGTTCGGTAGGGCGATTGTGTAAAACCTGCATCAATCATTGCTACAGTATCAATAGGCATGATGACCGATTTTGAAAAATGGTCAGATTATGTTCGGAAGTATCTACTATTTCGAAAAAATATATTATTTCAGCAGAAAAATAAGGTTTGGTAGATAAAATTGGTGTTTGAAATTTAAATTTTAGAAATTCACGCCAAAACGCTCGCGAGTGTCATGGCGTCGTTTGGGACGTCACTATTGTTTTTACCAATGTACTCTGTGCAGTGTGCAGTAAACAATAGTGTGATTGTCAAAGCTCGAAAACAAACAATTGTGACGTCATTCGCTTCTTGGCGTTTAATCCAAATCCTTGGTGTTTTATTTTATCAAAATAAATAGCAATCTCACTCGAAATACAAAAATAAATACGTTTTTTATAATCCATGAATCCTATTTCATTACATAAATTCATAATTTCATTGATTCTTAGTTACTGTCATCATGCCTATTGTTGTGATTGGCTGAATTGATGGTATTCTTGCTGCGTCAATGTATTTTGTCCAATAGTGGAAGAGTGTTATCCAATCAGAGGTGATTGCGATCGTTACACTGTAGCTGTCAGAGATACGCGGTCGCCCAGCTGATTTGGAACGGAATGGCGGCCGCGCGTCAGCTGATTTTGACAGCTGTCACCGGTGACTGGGAACTGGGATGTGCGATTTAAATAACGCTGTAAGGATGTTTAAATCAGGGGCTTTAAGTTTTTTTTTAATACCCCCACGGCAACTCCTTTATTATACAGGATAACAAGCAATAAATAAAAAAATTAAAAAACAAGACTGCCCTGCCAAAAAACGAACTAAAAAGTACTAAAAAATACCATTACTTAATGGTATTTTTTTGTGACTCACTGGATATTGAACTATAGTGTTATATATTTTTGGAATCTACTCATCATTTTATAGACGATGATTATATAGTTAATCTTATTTTCAAATATTTTTTTTCAACTTTAGTCTTTAATGCGGCACTATGGTCACCCCATCAATTTTTTTAAAAATATTACTAGCTTAAGTCACCCGGTATAAGCTAGGGATTCTAACGCTACCTCATTTATCAAAATCGGTTCAGGCGTATAGAAGTTATGGTGGAATATGCAAACTCACATACATACATGAACCCTGAAAACAATATACTCCTTTTTTCAGGCAGTCGTATAAAAAAGCCTATGTCCTTTTCCGTACTTACCACTAAATTTCATAAAAATATGTTGAAAAGATGTGCCATTAAAGTATAGCAGACAGACAGATATACTATTAGATAGATAGACAGACACACTTTCGCATTTATTATATGAACTGTGTTTAAAAACCTGAGACTATATATTCTGCATCTTAGAAAACTATTACAGAGTGAATGACTGTACTAACCAAAATGCAACAGGTACTACTGTATTAAATTTTAATAAATACACTTTGAAAAGAGACCAACACATTTTTAATTCAGTGTAAAACACTAAACACCTTACTATCGTCGTATTCATTGTTGAGTTATTTTAACAAGGGACAATTTCAGAGACATATACACATTGTAGCAATGGACGGGATAACGCAATGACACTCATAAATCCAATAAAAAGAGGCCTGTTGGCAACTATTGCTTAGGTCTGACTTGATCTTTAATGCTGAGTAATAGGTATAGGTATAGATTTAAGGTTTGTGTTAAAAAATCTCATTTAAAGTGCTAAATGAGTACCTCCTTCATAACTTATTATAGTCTGCTTAGATTATGGTATACTGTATAGTAGTTTTCTAGAGGTATAGTAGTTTTCTATAGCATGTTTCTTGCTGTTGGCAATGTCAGTACTAATAATGATCTAATTTAAGTGATCTAATGTAATAAATCTCGCCAAAAGCCGCTCGTGCTAAACGAGCACCTCCTTCATAACTTATTATAGTCTGCTTAGATTATGGTATACTGTATAGTAGTTTTCTAGAGGTATAGTAGTTTTCTATAGCATGATTCTTGCTGTTGGCAATGTCAGTACTAATAATGATCTAATTTAAGTGATCTAATGTAATAAATCTCGCCAAAAGCCGCTCGTGCTAAACGAGCACCTCCTTCATAACTTATTATAGTCTGCTTAGATTATGGTATACTGTATAGTAGTTTTCTAGAGGTATAGTAGTTTTCTATAGCATGTTTCTTGCTGCTGGCAATGTCAGTGTTAATAATGATCTAATTTAAGTGATCTAATGTAATAAATCTCGCCAAAAGCCACTCTGCAATTTAAATTCTCGTCTGTAAAAAGTTATTTCAAAGTCAACTCACACTGCACCATTGTAAAAATGGCGTTCTACACATCTTATAATAGTAAGTAGAAATAAAGAAGGAACACCTTTTAGTATTCCTTCATTGCGTTTAATTATTTATCCAAGCCCGTGTAATTATGTGTGTATGCATAATGAGATCCGTGTAATGAGGCGGTTGCACCTGTCTAAACATCGCGTAGCATACCTAGGTATTACTTAACGGAAGTCATTTGACAAGGCCCAACGTCTGTGATGTTTTATTTAATAATTAGCATACTGAGTTTCCTTCAGGGTTCGTCTTTTTATACGACTGCCTGAAAAAAGGAGTATATTGTTTTCAGGGTTCATGTATGTATGTATGTGAGTTTGTATATTCCACCATAACTTCTATACGTTGGAACCGATTTTGATAAATGAGGTATCGTTAGAATCCCTAGCTTATTCCGGGTGACATAGGCTAGTAAAATTTAAAAAAAAATTGATGGGGTGACCGTGGTCCCGCATTAAAGAATAAAATTGAAAAAAAAAATCGAAAATAAGATTAACTACATAATCATCATCTAGAAAATGATGAGTAGATTCCAAAAATATATAACACTATAATTCAATATTTAGTGATTCACAAAAAATATCATTTAATAAAAAATGTGAATAAGATTCCAAAGGCTATTTATGCAAATCGCTTCTTAGGGAGGTAAACTCCAAAAATAATATGGCAGGGCAGTCGTATTTTTTAATTCGTTATATTAATTTCACTTGTTTAATCACTATTGAAAAAGTCTAGCAAAATCAATATCTTGGGTCGTCAGCACTCGTCTATATTCTTACTGCCTCGTTGGTCTAGTCACTAGTGGTTAGCATGTTTGACTGCGGCCAACGAGGTCCCGGGTTCGAGTCTCGGGTTGGGCCATAGCCCATAACTGTACATGAAAAGTATGGGGTTTTTTTGCCAAGAAATTCTCAGTACAAGCCTGGAGTTAGGAAGTTGGCGGTGTTTTACCCCCGCGCCTCGGAGAACACGTAAAGTCATAGGCCCTGCACTTGATCTCTCTCCGGTTGTGTCGGATTTTCCATCCCATCGAGCCATGAGAGTATAGGAGAAGACAGTGCACCTATGTATAAGTGTCACTCATCTCACACACTTGTGAGATAAGTCGCTGTGGCTGAAATTCGGTCGGGAGGACATTATATTCTTACAAAATAGGAAATTATTAAGCAAGCGCGAAATAATTACACAGAAATAGAAGATAATTAAGTAAATAATGCTGTAGAAATTAAAAGACCCTTCCACTTCAATTGAATTTATTGTAATTTGTATCCATTATTACCATAGCATTACTAAACAGAGTCCAGTAACCGCTGATGGTAAAGAAAAAACTATTATGCGCACGCGCACCCATCCAATAAACTGTATGAAGTATTCATTTGTTTTTAGCCCCGATATGATCTAAAAGGTGCAGGGTAAAAAAGGAGTTGTTTAGCGTGCCATCGGCCCGGGATAAAGGAGTCGTGTTCGCATTAAGCATACAATTGGCCCGGGCACAATCGACGGCGGTTCGGCATACAAATGCGGTCAGTGGACCTTCACATATTTTCCGTTTCGACTACTTATGCGGTGGAATTCCAGAAATTATTATTATTATTATTATTACTCTTTATTTTGTACACCACAACAAACATAAAAAGTACACCAAAAAATACATAGAAAACAAAGAACTAAGTAGTATACAAAAAGGCGGCCTTATCGCTTAGTAGCGATCTCTGCCAGGCAACCTTAGGAATAGGAGAAGTAAGGAGATTACCTCGCGGGTGGTGTATCAATATAAACATACAAACAAATACCTACATACTAATACATAAACTGTTACACAAATAATATAATACTTATAATAAATATATGAAAATAAACTAATATAACATATATTATGTATTTTTAGTTTAAGTAATATCATACTAAATAAAAGTTAAAACTAGTCGTCTGTATTATGGTGATAAATAGAAACTCATAACAGATTTTTTTAAATATTTCCAGTGACTTATACTTCATAGAGTTTTTAAATTATTGTTGCTGTGGAAAATAATTTACAATGTTATATTTTTCTTTTATTGTTGTAACAACAACTGGTGAAATGAATACAATAATTGAAATAAAATAATAATAATAATAAATTAATACAGGGAGACAGCATCAAGGCCGGGAGCCGCAGAAGAAAAGCCTGAAACCGGCAAGCGGCGGAAGTATGCCTTTCTCATAGAGAGTTACATATTTGTTCCGTTTGCCGTGGAGACCCTTGGGCCCTGGAGTCTTAGTTCCAAAAATTTTTTGCGAGATATTTCACCGCGGTTAATAAAGGTAAAGGCCTCATCTGGTGACAGAAGGGCTGGCTCATTTTTTGCGCAAAGGATCAGCCTGGCTGTCCAGCGCGGAAATGCAGCCAGCATTCTTGCCACCATTCCACGTGGGCATGATTTATATAGTAATTAGGTTAGACTAGCTAGCATTAAGTTCTATTGTAATATTTTCGTTTAAATTGTATTAATTAAATCTATCTACAACAACGCCGAGGGCGAATTAAAAATAGATTAATGTAACTCAATCGCTATATAAATTTTACATAAAACAACGTCCATTTTCATATTTATTATCCGTCAATTGCAGAAAGGCCCGCTTTTAATTTAATTTACCTACGCAGTTCCTTTGTGGGTATATTTACTAGATTTATTTTTGAATTTCTTTGATTTTTATGTTTGAAATTATATACAGAGTTCAAGTGATATTTAATTTCTTAAAACGCGTAAAACTCCTAAAAGGTACAGCCCGGTGATCGAACCCTAAGCCGACTAAACCACTAGGCTAACATCGTTAGTACTTACCGCGTGGTTTAACTATTTTAACCCTTACCATTAAAAATTAAATATATCGCTCCCCGGGATCCCTATGTCTGTACCAAATTTCATCAAAATCGGTTATAGTCTGGAATAGCACATAGGCTAATTTTTATCCCCAAAAATTAAAGAGTTCCCGCGGGAACCAAAAAACCTCAAACCACGCAGATGAAGTCGCGGGCATTAACTAGTATTAATATAGATTAAGATCTTACTCATGATCTATCGATCTATTAAAAATTCTATTACCGCCGCACGAAGCCCGCTCCAGTGTTGACAGTTATGCTGCGCAGCAAGGCGGCCGCGTATATACCGCATCAATCATTGTTACAGTATCAGTTGTTGTGATTGGCTGAATTTATGGTATTCTCGCTGCGTCAATGGATATTATCCAATAGTGGAAGAGTGTTATCCAATCAGCGTATCGACCGCGTATCTTCTGCATCAATCATTGTTACAGTATCAGTTGTTGTGATTGGCTGAATTTATGGTATTCTCGCTGCGTCAATGGATTGTGTCCAATAGTGGAAGAGTGTTATCCAATCAGCGTATCGACCGCGTATCTTCTGCATCAATCATTGTTACAGTATCAGTTGTTGTGATTGGCTGAATTTATGGTATTCTCGCTGCGTCAATGGATTTTGTCCAATAGTGGAAGAGTATTATCCAATCAGCGTATCGACCGCGTATCTTCTGCATCAATCATTGTTACAGTATCAATTGTTGTGATTGGCTGAATTTATGGTATTCTCGCTGCGTCAATGGATTTTGTCCAATAGTGGAAGAGTATTATCCAATCAGCGTATCGACCGCGTATCTTCTGCATCAATCATTGTTACAGTATCATTTGTTGTGATTGGCTGAATTTATGGTATTCTCGCTGCGTCAATGGATTTTGTCCAATAGTGGAAGAGTGTTAACCAATCAGAGGTGATTGCGATCGTTACACTGTAACTGTCAGAGATACGCGGTCGCCCAGCTGGAGTCGCGTGTAATGCGGATTGAGACACGCTTCAAAAACGCCGCTAATTCTCGCGACCTTTTCGCGCGACACCTGTCGCTCGTCGCATGCGGACCACACACAAGGTGATGATGGCTCATATAACATTAGCACCTATTGCACGCTAAGCTAAACACAAAGTAGGTACCTATATGTAGGATATTTATTTTTATACGACTGCTTGAAACAGAAGTATATCGTTTTCAGGGTTCATGTATGTATGTATGTGAGTTTGTATATTCCACCATAACTTCTATAAGCCTATACCGATTTTGATAAATGAGGTATCGTTAGAATCCCTAGCTTATTCCGGGTGACATAGGCTAGTAAAATTTAAAAAAAAATGGATGGGGTGACCATAGTCCCGCATTAAAGACTAAAGTTGAAAAAAAAATATTCGAAAATAAGATTAACTATATAATGATCGTCTAGAAAATGATGAGTAGATTCCAGAAATTATATAACACTGTAGTTCAATACCCAGTGATTCACAAAAAAAAAGATTTGATAAAACGTGAATAAGATTCCAATTTAACTAGATTAATTTAGATTTCTAACTTTTTTGTTCGTTTTCGGCAGGGCAGTCGTGTTTTTTTTTTTTTAAATTATAACTTGTTACCTGCTGAGTGCTGATTGATTGCGAAAAGCTGCATAAATGCTGTGGTAAATGTTTAATTTTGTAAATGCGATCGATGGATGTTTGTTACTCAATCACGCCAGAACGGCTGAACGGATCTGTGTAAAATTTGGCACAGAGATAGATTACACCTAGGCCAACTTTTATCATCAAAAATTTAAGAATTCCCGCGGGAACTAAAAACCTCTATCACATACAAAGTCGCGTGGTTGTGATTGGCTGACTTGTAAACAATGATCGCGACTTCAGCCGCATGGATTTAGGTTTTGCTAAATCCCATGGGAACCCTTTGATTTTCAGACATAAAAATAGGCTTTGTTACTCTCCACGTGGGTGTGGGAAAACCATTTTTCGATTCAGGGATCAGTTTGCGAAATATTAAGCTTTAAAGTGTTTTTGTTAGAGGCCAGTGTCGTCCACTCTAATATAACGAAAGAATGTTAGCGATTTACGTGATTATGATAGTTCCACTATAGCAGTCATTTTTACGTAATAAGTAGGTACGATGAAAAGTTTGCTTTAGTGCACCTAACAGTAACTGATGCAGGCTTTAAGACGAAGAACTCTCTTGATTTTGGAAAGTAGTTTGCCTGGTGGGAGGCTTCGGCCGGGGCTAGTTACCACCCTACCGGCAAAGACGTGCCGCCAATCGATTTAGCGTTCCGGTACGATGCCGTGTAGAAACCGAATAGGGGTATGGGTTTAATATAACTGCCATGCCCCTAACAGGTTAGCCCGCTACCATCTTAGACTACATCATCACTTACCATCAGGTGACATCGCAGTCAAGGGCTAACTTATAGTGAATAAAAAAATAATTGTATATTAATTAATGAATTCGCATTGTTCATCACTCTGTTGGTCGGTAGTCTTAATAGGCCTATTACACTGCACTATCCACAGGGCCCTATGGTAAGGGTGGGCGTGGCCGCTAATTTGAGCGTCGCTTATTACACAGCAATAAGGACCAAATTAGGGACCCTTGCTCCCTAAATTTTATTACACTACACTGAATCAAGTTTAAGGGTCCCTGTGATAAGTGCAGTGTAAAAGGCCTACAAGTCTGTGGTTCTTGGTTGCTTGTCAAATGTCACAGAATTTTTCTTTATCTTTGCCTAGACTGACAAACCGTTAAGAACCTCTTCTTAACTGCTTCCGAAAGAAATGTAAATTAATCAGCCTTTTTGTTTAATTTCCACGGCCTATCCCTTCATGTTCAAAGTACCTAATGCATATTATCTTACTAATATTATAAAGATTTGGTTTGGATGGATGTATGGATGTGTGGATGTATGGATGTGTGGATGTATGGATGTATGCATGTTTGTTACTCAATCACGCCCCAACAGTTGAACGAATCTGGCTGAAATTTGGCACAGAGATAGATTATAGTCTGGAATAGCACATAGGCACTTTTTATCGCGGAAAATTAAAGAGTTCCCGCGGGAACCAAACAACCTCAAACCACGCAGACGGAGTCGCGGGCATTAGCTAGTAGCCTATATGTTCTGTTGGTCCTTATAGTCGTAAGTCTGTGGTTTTGCTTGTCAGATTTCACAGAAATTTTCATTATCTTTGCCTAGACTGACAAACCTTTAAGCACCTCTTCTTAACTGCTCCCGAAATAAATCTAAATGAATCAGCCTTGTTGTTTAATTTCCTGCTTCCGAATGAAATCTAAATGAATCAGCCTTGTTGTTTAATTTCCTGCTTCCGAATGAAATCTAAATGAATCAGCCTTTTTGTTTAATTTTCGCGGCCTATCCCTTCATGTTCAAAGTACCTAATGCATATTATTTTAGAATGATTGGTTGCATTGAGGTGCATTGTAATCTAACCGTTAAGCACCTCTTCTTAAGTGCTCCCGAATTAAATGTAAAGTAATTGGCCTTTTTGTTTAATTATCGCGGCCTATCCCTTCATGTTCAAAGTACCTAATGCATATTATTTTAGAATGATTGATTGCGAGGTGCATTGTAATCTATGTACCGTTGGTGTAACGAGGCGCGTTTACACGGAAGCGCGATGTGACACGACTCATCAATCTAACGAACCCCGATACCTTCGCCGGAGTGTACGAAACTACGGAGCTGACATACTGGGCCGTCTTCGTACCAAAAGGGGCTCCAAAGGGGTTCCAAAGGGGAGGGCTCCACTTTAATTTTTTTTAATATTCTTTACTAGCTAATGCCCGCGACTTCGTCAGCGTGGCTCGAAGTTTTTTGGTTCCCCCGGAACTCCCTTATTTTCCGGATGTAAGCTATCCTATCTTTCAAGTTGGATCAAACTGCACACGGTGTGCAAATTTAATTTAAAATCGGTTAAGTAGTTTTAGGAGTCCATCGCGGACAAACAACGTGACACGTGATAACATACCCGAAGAGACCTGAAAGTTTCCCAATGCGTCTCTTCGGGCTACAGAATTAGAGTGACAAGAATTTAATGAACTAGCTTACAGTTAACAAAAAACACATAATTTGGTTCACAGATCACAAACATACACACTATAAACTTAATACACATTGACTCGACAATGCACGATGGTGAATCTTCACAATCGTGCATTGTGGAGTCAACATCTCCTGAAGATGCTCTGCTGTCGGAGTGAAACGTACGTTGAGAGTGATTTGGAGGATTTGTGTGGTGTGGTGTTGTGCCTGTGCGAATTGCTGGGTGGTGGGTGTCGCATGTTGCAGGTGAAAGACACGCAGAACCTAGGCTTACCTAGGTTCTTGTTGATAGCCTCCTCTCCTCAAAGGTTGTCTGGAAGAGTTTGCTGTAGCAATAAGACCGCCTTTGCACCCTTCAGCATTATCTCTTTACATTTTTGTTTATTGTTTCTGTTTTAAGTGTGTACTATAAAGAGTTTTATCTATCTTCCTAGTTGGGATTACTCCATGGCTGAGTTCTCCACAGTGCATTTTATGCTACTTTTATGTAAGTTAGCCCGCTACCATCTTAGACTTACTATCGACGTTACCAGTTTTTGTTAACTAACTTTTTAATAAATCCAAGCTAATACATATTTATTCACTTAATATTAAAAAAAACTTATTGACCGATTTAATTTAGAATTAATGTTTATTAATAAGCGCTAGGCTAATTAATTTTGAGTCGAAAAACACGGTTTCCCATAAATTTTGTCTAAATCACATTAATTAAAAATCTTAATACATCTACCTGCTGTTCAGAATATGGATTCCAATCTTAATTACATTGATCTTGTGACAAATATCGCGGCTAATTTGAGCATAGAGATGTAATTACTAGAGCGTGCAATGTCACGCAAAAGAGCATCAATTTTGTGATCTTGATACAATCCCAATTGCTGTTATTGGCTGAATTTATAGTATTATTGCTCCAATTATACTTTTTAGCCAACAGTGAGAAATTTTCAGCAAATGAGAGTTTATAGCGACCGTCACACTGTGGATGTCAAACTATGACTATGGTGTGCTGACAAGTGACAACGCCAGTAATTTTTTTGTCACCTTATAATATAATATTATATTATTATTGCAGAGTGTCTGATACTGATTACAGTACATTACATGTGTACATTAGTACACAAACTCTAAGCTTTAAATATTTTGCTATCTCATGCTGAAGTAAGTATTATCAAAGGGTAAAAATATACTTATAGACAATATTTTTGTTTAATTAAGATCGCAATTACCTCAGACTAGCTTAAATTTTTCTCTATTCGCCAAAATTTAATTTGCCGCAGGATAAATACCATTAATAATCAGCCAATCACAACAATTGAGATTGTAACAAAGACTGATACCACTTTTTCGGAAAAAAACATTAACAGACTACGATCTCTTGGTAGTATAACAAGGTGCATACCCTGTAGAAGCAAAAGCACCTAACATGAACGCTGTAGCTGCAAAAGTACCTTACTCAAGCCTTAGCCTTGAGTATACTTTTATGATGCTTGATGAATGAGGTTTGCTACTCTAAACACAAACATCTCTCTGGTTTTGATTCACTCTTGGTTTGACACCTAATGGCTAAGGTGACTTTACTTTGCCATCATGTCAACATCCCGCGAAGACAGACGAGTCGTAAATATTCAAAAGTTTTTTTTTTGATATTCAAATTCTGTTTTCTTTGACGGTATTTTTTGATTAAGGGTCTACCCACATCTACCTAAGTCTACCTACACGTATCGATAAATTCTGTTAAGGATAAAAGTGAGGATTATCAAGATTTATTGGGACGTGTGAATGAAATAATCACAAGATGACTTAAAAATATATTAATGTTAAATACGTTTTTAGACATTACTAATGTTATTTTTAGAGTAAAGACGCGATGGTTCCCGCGATTTCGTCCATAAGATTTTTAAATTGATTAATTTCTTTTATGACACACTCCTCCATATCCATGCAGAATGATTGTTTGTTCAAATAAAGTTTCATAAGTGGTTTTCTACAACTCTTCAAGAATCTACTACTGGTAGGAATGAGTTTCCTACCGAGAAGACCCAGCAAGAAACTAGGCGGTTGCTCTTTTGTGAAAAATAAAATATATATTTAAAAAATGTATCATTTCTGAGACGATTCCCGCGACTTTGTCCGTGTGGATTAAGATTTTTTGATTCCCGCGGGAACTCAAATTTTTCGGGATGAAAAGTAGCCGATTTCCTTCCCCAGCATACAATCTAACCCTGTCCCAATTACATCAAAATTGGTTGAGCAGATGGGCAGTGCAAGCGTAGCAGACGGACAAGCAGACAGACAGACAGACAGACGGACAGACAGATACACTTTCACGTTTATAATATTAGTACGGATTTAAGAATATATTATGTAGCCGCAGTCCGAAATATTATGTTCGGCATCGTCCGTGTGAACTGAGGCTTTTTAGATCCTGCGGGAACTGTTTAATTTTCCAGGATAAAAAGCCCATATGCTATTCCAGACGATAATATATCTCTTTGCCAAATTCCATCCAGATCCGTTCACACGTTCTGGCGTGATTGAGTAACACACATCCATTCATCCATACAAACTTTTGCATTCATAATATTACGTTAGCACGTTTGACTGCAGCCGACGAGGTCCCGGGTTCGAGTCCCGGGTCGGGCCATAACTGAGTATCGGGTTTTTCGGATTAGAAATCCCCAGTACTAGCCCGGAGTTAGGAAGTTGGCGGTGTTTCACCCCCGTGCCTCATAACAGCGTGGTGGGTCTAAGCTCTAATCCCCTTTCTCATATGAGAGTGGAGGCCTGTGCCCAGCAGTGGGACGTTAATGGGCTGTAGTGTCCACCAATAGGAGCGCTTGTTTTGCATAGCTTAAGATCGCTAGGTATTAGACAAGGCGCTCTTATTGGTAGTTTTGACACACATCTGTAAAGGCAGCCTAAGGGACTCAACTCTCGTACCCATTGTACTTACCGTTAATAAGTATTTAAACAATAAAACGTACTCATCCAAGCTTCGCTGTTTTACCTAAATAAATAAAACAAAGAAATAAAAGTTTATTGACCAGCACTACAATACTTAGCAATAACTAAACTTATACAGATACAAATTAAACTTAAATTATTAAACGTGCGGTCAATGGGCCACCTCCTCAGATATTGAATAGAAGCAGGCGTTACTTTGCGGAAGTCCATGATAGTGAATGAACTGGAAGTTTAATTCGCTATAATCCGCTACAGTAGACAAATCTGTGTGGTACAGTGCGTGTCTTCCACCTGCAGCATGCGACACCCACCACCCAGCAATTCGCACAGGCACAACACCACACCACACAAATCCTCCAAATCACTCTCAACGTACGTTTCACTCCGACACCGGAGCATCCTCAGGAGATGTTGACTCGACAATGCACGATTGTGAAGTCACAATCGTGCATTGTCGAGTCACTGTCACTGTACCATACAGATTTGTCTACTGTAGCGGATTATAGCGAATTAAACTTCTAGTTCATTCACCGCCTCCTCAGCTCGTGCCACAGCATGAGAGATAGGTATATATCTACCTAACGTACTGCAACGCTGATTTTCAGGAGGGGCCCAAGGGTCACGACGTCACGGACCATCACTTACACCTAATAAAATTAAAAATAAAATCAAAATAAACTTACTTAATTTAACTTCTATTACACCCACAGATTACACTAGTGCGTATCCATACGGTTACCTCGACCCAAACTTCCACAACAAGCACCACGCTTAACAGTATAGAACGTTCGCCTTCATAATTCATCCCCGTTGTTTCATCTCGAAAACTTTCCATATTCCTTTCGCGAAAACACATCTCGGTCGTCAAGCTCCCATTGCGCGTATTTGTGGCAAATATAATGAATATAATAAAACATTACCGGGCATCGACATATTTCATGACTCATTTACTGCTTTTAAGAAAATACTCCGTGATCATTTAGCATAGAATTTCACTTAAGGTAATATTTTGTTTGTTTATATTTTTATTTTTATTAATTTTATTTTCTCCTATTGTTTCCTACAAAATTATCATAATTAATTAAGTAAGTTTGTAAGTTTTTAATACTTAGTATTTTTTATACCCCATTGTGTTTCAAAACCTTGTTATCTTGTTTGCATGACATTTAAAACCATAAATGCTATGTGCACTTGTAATAGATTTACGTATAAGAAATAGTAATAATGTGAATGTTCTTGTGATTGTCTTATATGTGAATTGTTAGTGTACTTAATAAATAAATAAATAAAAATAAAATAATATTAGTATAGATTTTATGCCGCGTCCAATGTGAAGCGTACGTCACACGTCAGATTGACGCGCGGCTGATTACCGTGCGAACGATATTACGCGGAGTGTGAACCGCGAGACCGATCGCGCGTTCAGTACCTCATTATTGACCCCGCGTTATGAGGTAGACCCTTAATAGTGCAGGTACGTTACGAATTACACAAAATAATACAATAGAACTTAATGCTAGCTAGCCTAACCTAATTACTATATAAATCATGCCCACGTGTTTTTTTTTTTTTTTTTTTTTTTTTTTTATCCACTATAAGTTAGCCCTTGACTGCTGCGACCTCTAAACATAGTAGATGTGCTGTACTTTCATAGTTCCAACTTTTATAGTGTTACAATTCTAATCCTAGACACGATACGACCTATAAGATTTAGGAGACTAATAGGTAGAGTTTTTTTTTTATCCACTCCAAGTTAGCCCTTGACTGCGATATCACGTGATGGTAAGTGATAATACAGCGTAAGATGGTAGCGGGCTAACCTGTTAGGGGCATGCCAGTTATTATTAAACCCATACCCCTATTCGGTTTCTACACGGCATCGTACCGGAACGCTAAATCGCTTGGCGGCGCGTCTTTGCCGGTAGGGTGGTAACTAGCCACGGCCGAAGCCTCCCACCAGGCCAGACCAGGGAAAATTCAGAAATTATAAATTCCCAAATTGACCCTGCCAGGGATCGAACCCGGGACCTCCGCACGTTAAGACAACAGCGCAACTCAGAAAGTTAAGATCAGCCAGGCTGATCCTTTGCGCAAAAAATGAGCCAGCCCTTCTGTCACCAGATGAGGCAATTAACCGCGGTGAAATATCTCGCAAAAAATTTTTGGCACTAAGACTCCACGGCCCAAGGGTCTCCACGGCAAACGAAACAAATATGTAACTCTATGAGAGAGGCATACTTCCGCCGCTTGCCGGTTTCAGCCTTTTCTAAATATCCAAATTACACTAATAATTGTTACAAGACACCTTATTTATACTTGGCACCTAATACATACAAAATGACGATGATTATAGTACTCTATCCAAACGGCGGTGAGAGCTTATTGGTAGCCTAGCCCAGTGATCGGCAAACTTACTAGCAAAAGAGCCAAATATGAACATTACAATAATAAAAAAAAAAAATTGGCAGCCAAATCTGCTTATTTAGTAAACTTTTATTACACTAAATAAGTAGTATACTAAATATAACTAAATTTCATACTTAATAGTACATTACATCGCCAGACCGGGAAGTACGCGTTTTCTGGCCGAGAGTTAGTTAGACCGGCTATATACGAGACCAGAAATGCTCTCCCGGTCGAGGAGTGTATAGTGCTTTTCTAAAAAATGAAACAAGTGACTTTTTTTTAATATATTATAATATGTAATTAAAAGAAAGTAAATAAAAAAGCAACCTACTTATGAAATATTAAAAGTTAAATTAGGTATATTTGAATTACTAATTGGTAATTGGTTTTCCGGGTACATTTATGTTTGTTTGTATGTCGGAATGTACGGATTGTTCTTGGGAAACTAACCACCGACCAGAAAAAGAAGAAACTAACTATAAGGAAGAAAAAACACTATGAATTTTTTTTTTGCGCTGTGGGTGCTGATCGCATAATACGGTAGAGTTCCAAATTTAAACTATTTAGGCCAAAGGACAAAGAAAAAGAAAAGAAAGATTCCAAATTCAAACTTATGATATGTAATGAAAATACATACATTCTTTACTGGCCTAGGCCGGGAAGTTTAACTTTCGAACTCATTTACAGGGTATGAAACAGCAAACGCCGCACTTAAGGTGTCAAAGAGCCACATGCGGCTCTGGAGCCGCATTTTGCCGACCACTGACCTAGCCTATTCGAAACCTGGACCCTCTGAAATCTTATCAGAGGGTCCAGGTGTCGAACCCCAGGAACCTGTAACTTTTAGTCATTATGTGCTTTTTATACAATTTAAAAGCCGCCGTTTAATCAAGTAATTTGATGAAGGGGATGTGCTGTGATTCAAATTATTAAAATGTTACCTACTGGAAGGAAAATATCACTTGAAGGAAAACAACGTAAGTCTGCACAAATAAACCTGCATGCCTGCAAGTTCTCTATAAGTCTTTGCTAGGGTGCTGGACGAATGTATAAAGCCGAGCTGATCCAGCCTTTTATCTATATCAAAAAATTAATGCCACTGATATAATTTTTTTTAATCCATTGAAAAATTGCTATGAAAATTTCAAAAAAACCTTCATTGGATGAAAAATATTGGTCAGTGGCTTTCATCTTTTAATTACCATTGAGATTGAGTGTAGACTGCAGAAGGTAGCATTTTTTAATCCATTGAAAAATTGCTATGAAGTTTCAAAAAGACCTTCATTGGATGAAAAATATTGGCCAGTGGCTTTCATCTAGTTTGCTGAACGAATGCATAAAGCCGAGCTGAACCAGCCTGTTATCTCTATCAAAAAGTTAATGCCACTGATATAAATTGTTTAATCCATTGAAAAATTGCTATGAAAATTTCAAAAAGACCTTCATTGGATGAAAAATATTTGTCAGTGGCTTTCATCTCTTGATTACCATTGAGATAGAGAATAAGCTGCAGTAATGTGTTGGCGAAGGGATCAGAATGATAATCACAATCAGCATGATAAGCTAGCTAGCATTAAGTTCTATTGTATTATTTTCAATTTAAAAAAAAAAATTACAAACTGCTGCCCGCGACTTGCCCGGAATAAGTTGTTTGATTCCTACGGGAACTTCTTAATTTTCTGGAATAAAAAGTACCCTAAGTCACTCTCCAGGTCCTCAACTATATCCATGCAAAAAATCACGTCGATCCGTTACTCCGTTGCGGCGTGATTAAAGGGCAAACCAACAAACAAACAAGCATTTATAATATTAGTATGATTGCATAAATACTTTCATTAAAACCCATCAAGTGGTGGTAGGTTAAAGCTTCCTGACGCATTTCCTATAAAAGTTTCCTTAAATATCCTTTAGATGCATTAAACCCACTCCCGTGCCAATGACGACCTCCGTGGCGCAGTGTGTAGCGCTGTTGCCTTAACGTGCGGAGGTCCCGGGTTCGATCCCCGGCAGGGTTTGGAAATTTATAATTTCTGAATTTTCCCTGGTCTGGCCTGGTGGGAGGCTTCGGCCGCGGCTAGTTACCACCCTACCGGTAAAAGACGTGCCGCCAAGCGAAAGCGTTTCGGTACGATGCCGTGTAGAAAACGTATAGGGGTATATGGGTTTAATATAACTGCCATGCCCCTGACAGGTCAGCCCGCTACCATCTTCACTTACCATCAGGTGAGATCGCAGTCAAGGGCTAACTTGTAGTGGATAAAAAAAGAAAGAACTGCCCACTCTAGCAACAAGAGAGCGGGCGATAGTCGTCAGTCACCCTTCAAACGCAAAGCATTAAAAATATGCGCCGGCGAATATGTCCTCGTCTAATGGAAGCAATAACTTGGTGTAAGTTAGCGTCTGGGGACCAATTTTATATCTTCTGCTTTATCCTGCGCCCGCGCAGTAATGTAGATAAATTGATCGCCTGGATCCCTTATTGGATTAATTTATGGTAATATGTTCGGATCGCGATAGCCTGTGCCGAGTTACGATTAAACAGTTTTTATGTAAATCCGCCATCTTTGTTCGCAGCAGTTGGTATGATGTGGGATAGTGGTGCGAGATAGAAGCGATAGCAGGGAATAATACGAATGCAAAGTGGCGAACAAGTAGAATGTAAGTACCAATAAAATGTGTTTGTACTAAACGAAATATTATTTCTTTCATTTATAATAATAATAATAATAATTCTTTTATTGTCAGATAAAAATCCACAGTACAATAATATTCTATAAAACATTTAAAAGTATAAAAATAAGTAAGTAATACGAAATAAACATTGAGGTTAAAAAAAATGAGTCTAATAGCTTATTTTTTAATAATTATTGGGACAATTGTTTGAAGCTTTTTGCGATTAGTTCTAAATTATACTCTAGTAGTACGTACATTCGTTATAATCTGTTGTACCAGTACAGGTTTTTTCCAACCTGCAACCATAAGATTTACTTAATACCAGAGAATAAAATCGTTCTTGTACCAGGTGGTACGAGCCCGCAGCGAGTGGAATGTCTAGAACTCTGTTAGTTGACGGAAACCAGTACAGGTATTTCCCAACCTGCAAGCATAAGATTTACTTAATACCAGGCAATCAAATCGTTCTTGTACCAGGTAGTACGAGCCCGCAGCGAGTGGAACTCTGTTAGTTGACGACAATGACGTAAGTTACTCACTCAAAACTCTATTAAATATTAGCTGGTGCCCGAGACCTCGTCCGCGTGGAATAAGTTTCTTTAAAATCGCGGGAACTCCTTAATTTTCCGGGACAAAAAATACCTTTATCTCTCTTCCAGTTCCTCACTTATACCCATGCAAAAAATCACGTCAATCCGTTGCTCTGTTGCGACGTGATTGAAGGAAAAACTATTTATAGTATTAGTTTGAATAAATTAATTATTGTTCATGATGTTCACGTAATTGACCACATTAAATCTGTACCAAACTTAAATGTTATTGGTTCAGGGTTCAGGCCAAAGATAGTTCCATATATCATAAAACTTTAAAATTAAACGTCAGACGTTTAAAATTAAACTCAAACTCAGTTTATTTTATATAGAACATACAAGTGTCTCTAAAGATACGATAAGGTTTTGTTTTACCATCACATCGTTAAAGCAGATTATACTGAGAAGAGCCTAACAAGAATTTCAGCAGAATTAAAAAGTTGTTGATCTTTAAAAAATAGATCGCTGTCGCCTAAGATCTGTGCCACATCACAGGTGCTAATCACACCGCGGAGGCATTTCAGATTTTATGTCAGCATCGTGCATAAAGAAAGTATTATTTTGTTTCCAACTCGATCGTGATGTGTCATAAAAGTATTACTACTTACACTATTTATTAATTTCTACTATTAAGAATCGTAAAAGCGATAATTTTGATCACTATTAGTCGTAAAATTGATAATTTTGGCCACTATGAATCTTTTATTGGTCGTATTTAAACGCCTAATTTTAATTTGTGTAATAAGTTATTTCTAGCGATCATATTTTTTAAGAGTAAGTTAAAAGCACATTCTGAAAGTGAGAACTTATAAATTTAGCTTTTCTTATAATATATGATACCGTAAAAATAAATAAATAATATTTATTTGCAAGAATATAGGTACAGATTAGGTCTTAAAGTAGTTTTACGGTTCCAAATATACTCCATACTTAGTACCTATACAATGAAATTTTAATTTCATTCGTTTAAATGGTTCGATTACTAACTAATTAGTCAGGGAAATTAAATTAAATATATTTTAGTTTTATTCACTATAAGTGAGCCCTTGAGTACAATCTCACCTAATGGTAAATGGTGATGCAGTCTAAGATGGTATCGGGCTAACCCGGATAGGGGTATGGCAGTTATATTAAACCCATACCCCCAATCCGTTTCTACAAGGTATCGTACCGGAACCACAGAATAGGTAATATTACGTGGTAAGGGAACGGTAAATTGCTTGATATTTGAATTAATTTATACAGTAGCTGCCTACATAAAAAAACCAAGAAGGAAGTGCACCTAATAACTGTCAGCAACTTTTCTGTAAGCAACGAGCCTCCAAAGCAATCACCCACAACCAAAAGCGTGTGGTTAATCGAACATAATAACCTTAAAGGAAAAACAAACTCCATACCCGAGGTAGGAATTGGCGGAGAAGGAAAATATTCTCGAAGTTTCTCCAATAAACAAAGCCGAGGTACTTCGCGATGGCGGGAGAAACGCGTTCCGGCCGCATCGGGAACATTTTATACAAACGATGACATAAATACTCATTTGCAAGAACAATATCCGATATTGAGTGAGGCCTGTCTTACCGGCGAATACACTGCGGGCCATGGAAACTTGTATATTTACCCAATTTGTATACTTTATTCATTTACTTTTCGAAATAATGAAAAGAGATATGTTTCACTTTGGTATGTTCTGTATTTTTTGTTTGTGTTTGTTAAACTTTTTGGTTTTCTGGTTTATTTTGTTAGGCCTGTTTGTGCCATTGCGTGAAAACATTGTTTATTTATTATATTATGTATATTCGTACTAAACAATTATCGTTATGTCTATTTTGTTTACTCAAAAATTACTAATGTGTTAGATAGATACCTATAGAGTATAGATACAGGTGTGGTCAAAAAACTACTACAATACAAATTCTTTTAATTTAAGAAATATTTTTAAATTATGAAACATTTTATAGGTACTATGTATAGAGGATATTTGGAGCCGTAAGCTTTTTTATCAACTGGGAGCTATTGACTAATTAGCAAACTTTATTTATTATTATTTATATAAATAAATAATGTGAACTTATTTATTTAATTGTTAAATTGTCAATTATCGCAATTTTTAAACAATGCTGCCGATGCTGGTTATTTGAATATAAAATACAGAAACTTTAACGAATTAAAAAAAATGAAGCTTTTGAGGTTAACCTTAACATTAATCTACCTACATCTTACTAATATTATAAATGCGAAAGTTTGGATGGATGTGTGGATGTATGGATGTATGGATGTTTGTTACTCAATCACGCCCCAACGGATGAACGGATCTGGCTGAAATTTGGCACAGAGATAGATTATAGCCTAGAATAGCACATAGGCTTTTTATCCCGAGATATGATAAGAGTTCCTGCGGGAACCAAAACACCTCAAACCACGCCGACGAATTCGCGGGCATTCGCTAGTAGAACATAAAATATTGTACGACCTTATTATATTCTAACCTCTCACTGAAATTGCAAATGTGGAATGCAAACAAATGAATCTGAATCTGAATCTTGATGAATCTAGAGCGAAATGTGAATCTGAATCTGAATCTTGATGAATCTCGAGCGATATGTGTTCAATATTTGTGCCCTATAGTGTAGTCGGCACATTCATGTTTATTCACCGGCCTGCCAGCCCTCAACCGATATATTTATTGGTTTGCATCCAACCTATCTACGCGGAGTTACGGCGGTGTACGCGGGCACAACTCAAAATTCGTCTTACACTTTACAGCTGTATGTAGATCCGAGTTATGAAACCGAGGAACGGAACGTAGTTTATGCTGTTTATATCCCTACAAGTTACACGGCTCAGCTATGAACAGTTTAGAACGTTGCGATTGTCAGCTTTGCTTTTGAATTTGAATTTTTAGAAAAAATACAACTTTGTTAATTTATTTATTGACGAAGGTTTAATTAAATTGATATTTGACTCATTCGATGTATTTCACTCGGTTCTTTCTTTGGTGGGGACGCCATATTGGAATAATTTGCAAAAATACGAATATTTTGACGATTAGAAGTTAGTCTCCTGCCGGCAGACTCAGCGATTATCGAATACTTTTTGTGTTTAGATCGCAATTTGATTTGAGCTTAACGATAGCAATCGTGGCCGGATCAAATGAATATTTTCTTTAAAGTTTATTCAAGTTTATACATTAAATCTCTCGTGAAACCGTTACACGTTATGACCATTCGCTCGTGCAAGTTTTAAAGAGAGTACAAACATATTTAAAAGCAATTTAATAATTATTCACCCACTTCTGGAATTATGCTTACACGATGTTAGTATATTATAAATAATTGATAAAAAAATTACGTAATTTAAGGATGTACATGTATATTTTTGCACACTGCCACTGGCAGTAAATTGTGAACGGGACTAATTGTATAAGATAACAACTGTTACCCACAATTTGGCAAAATAAAAATTATGAATTATGATGGATGTTGGAATCACAGAGGAAGAGAGCCGATTGATATATGGCAATAGAGCGTTTAGAGCCAAGCAAAACACATTTTTTTTCAGTTCAGCACAAAAAAACCATAGTAGCACGAAGCAGCCATATTTGACACTCCAACCCCTACAAACGTCATTACGTATTTTCAATGGAAAATAACATTTTTTTTATATATCATAATGTACTAACAAACAGTTAATACCCTACTAAAGTTACGATCTAGCCTATGAGTAAATAAAGCTAATGAGTAACATTATTTTAACCTAAAATTATATCTAAGAATTGGTCCATTGACTTATCTTAGTTTATGCTAGATTTTATTATGAGGCACTGTTTGGTGTTCTTTGCATTGCACTTAGCACTACACTATCACTTCACTACACAAACTCGAAGGGCTTAGTCCTTTTAAGTAAATCTAAATACACTAAATCACACAAATGACACTAAATCTGTATTGTCGAGGAGCTGGATGGCCTCGACGTTTACGTGATAATACATGAAAAATAACATTAAGTATTTTTGATTCCGAACTGTTTCTCTTTATTCTGAGGGTCTTGAGTCATGAGCTTGGAATTTTTTATAGATTCCTTGAAATAACTCTGTGAATTTCTCCTCCTCCTCTCAGATTTTTTCTGCACTAGTCTAAATCTCTCATAGTGTAAGATGAATATGAAATTATCATCTGTTAAAATGTTTTAGAGCAGACATTTACGTTCCGAATCTCCCTGCGCGCTCAGTCTTACAAAGTACAAATGTTTCTTAGCTATAAAATGGCTAAACTGCGATATCTAGTAAGAAGATGAGTCTGTCCGATATTTCCTCCGTAGCTAACTCCGCAGGCCTCAGATTTTGACAATTGTATAAACATTTGTAGATTACGGAGACTAGCTTTTATGGTCTGAGGTGCGATTATATAAGATGTGCCGATCCAATCGTCAAAGTTCGGCGTCAAAGTAAAATAAACCATAATAGCATTGAATTAGAGCTCAATTTCGTGTATCCATTCTCGAGCAATTTTTGGTGTTGACCCTCTCGTAAGTTGTAGGCCGCTATTTAAAGATTTAAAAGTTTTGCCACCACCGAGCATTTATATAAAAGAAATATGTATTTTAGTAAAAAAAAACCCTAATTATTTCAAACTCAACAGTGAAATAAATAGGAGTACAAGGTATCGTTATAAAATTTCGCGCCCAGGTGTAATAAAGATATATACCGTAGAAATGCGCCTTATATGACCATAAAGATATATAATAATCTACCTCAAACAATACAGGCCATGCCCCTACAAACTTTTAAATGCAACCTTCGAGACTGGCTAATGGAGAAATGTTTCTATAGTTTGAATGAGCATATGACTTAGCTATTGACATTGTAATATTTATTAATTTTATTTGAATGAATTATATTTTAAAATTCGCACACCAATGAAACGGTTGAATGTGTCAGCGCAAAATAATTTTAAGACCTAATAATTGTACCATATTCTTGCAAATAAATTATTCCATTCTATTCTATTCTATTCTATTCTATACGTTTAGGTATGTACGATACCATAAACGAATGAGAATGGATACACGAAATTGAGCTCTAATTCAATCCGGTTATGGTTTATTTTACTTTGACGCCGAACTTTGACGATTGGATCGGCGATTCTTACATAATCGCACCTCTGTCCTAGGCACTGTATTTCTAGATGCATCTTAAAATATTTAGGGCTGCAAAAATAGTCCAAAAAATGGTGGAAAAACTCAAGGAGATGAGTGCTGAAAAGTTTAATAGTCTGATAATTATTATTATAATATGGTAAACAAATAAGTTCATTTCAGGTTCATTTCCTAAAGAACAGCTTACTCCTAATTCTTACGCCTATTGCCTGCTTCTAGGCTTAGTAAAACTAGCAATTCATTTGTTGGAAACAGTGTCCCCTTCTACAATAAGCTCCCAGAAGACATGTTAAAGATGTCTCTAAATAAGTTCAAAGTTAATGTAAAACGTAAACTCATTGAAAAATCTTATTACCATGTAAAGGACTACTTAAACGACAAGGAAGCTTGGCAATGATTTGCTCTATGGCTCTGATAGTTGCTTAGTTAAGATGATTTGTGAGATGGTGATAATAAAAAGAAAAAAAAACCCGGCTGAGTTTGTTGTGGGCTCTTCTCAGACCAGGGCGCGTTTGGAACCCTCGTAGCTTTAGTTTTAAGATACCGTAACCAATTATCACCGTCATGTTTTATAAGTAAGTAATTTTTAACGTCAATAAGTGTACCTACAGTGTACCTATATTGAATAAATGATATTGAGTATTGAGTATTGAATAGGTATACGAATATTATAGGTACGTACATTCACAGCAAGCTTGCTTCGAAACTCTTGATGGTGTTCTGAAGGTTTTATAAGAGCGAAAATAACATACTAAAAAAGGAAATTTTGCGTGAAAATGTTCCCATCGGAAAGGCAATACGTCTTTTCCTGTCGCGCTAGTGTACACGCTTCATATATAGTCAGTGACGCAGACAGGCAAGATTTTTATATTTGTAATAGTGGGTTTTCACTCTGATTAGTAGAATCCATACTAATATTATAAATGCGAAAGTGTTTCTGTCTGTCCGTCTGTCTGTCTGTCTGCTACGATTTCACGGCCCAACTACTCAACCGATGAAATTTGGTACAGGGATAGGTTGTATCCCGGGGAAGGACATAGACTACTTTTTAGCCCGGAAAATTGAAGAGTTTCCGCGGGAATCAAAAACAATTATCTGTTCAACCGATTTTGATGAAATTTGGTACAGGGATAGGATGTATCCCGGGGCAGGACACAGGCTACTTAATATCCCGGAAAATTGAAGAGTTCCCGCGGGAATCAATAAACTTCAAGCCACGCGGACGAAGTCGCGGGCATCATATAGTAATTATTATTAGTACATAGCACCGATAGTGGAAGCTGGAACTCGATAATGCGTTCGATATCTTACAAGTGCCAGAAACTTAACTTACCTACCTACTTTCATTTCTTAAAATCTTAATTTACATTAACCGAGTCAATTATAATATTTTAACAAACTGCATTGATATCTTAATTGTGAATTGGATTTTAAATCCATAACTCTATATTTGATAAGCGAATTACATTGAACTGATTAGTGTTGGAATTATTTAATAAATTCACCTCACGAGTGAAAAACGATAATTGGGAATGAAGGATTCATTTGAATACCTCTTCGGCAAAATGTTTCATGTGTTATTGCTTCACGTCGATCAATTTGAGCGATATAAAATGTTTCATGTGTCGTCATCAGGTGAGATCGCAGTCAAGGGCTAACTTGTGGTGGAAAAAAAAATACAAAAAATACAAAAAAAAAAAATCCTGAATGCCCTGCTGGGGATTTGTTTTTGAGACTGATTGGTTGTTATATTGGGGATACTTTGTTTTATTTTTTTAGTTCAAACGGTTTTGTCATTTACCAGTTAAAACCGCAAAATGCACCGACGTATCTGGCCCGATGGACAAAATTGAAACTAATTTTTATGCCTTTTTTTGAAAATTAATACTTTGAATTAATTTACGAAGGATTTGTTTTTGAGACTGATTGGTTGATATATTAGGGATATTTTGTTTTTTTTTTTATGCTCAACGGTTTTGTCATTGACCAGTTAAACCACAAAATACACCGACGTATCTGGCCCGATGGACAAAATTGAAACTAATTTTTATGCCTTTTTTTTGAAAATTAATAGTTTGAATTAATTTACGAAGGATTTGTTTTTGAGACTGATTGGTTGATATATTAGGGATATTTTGTTTTTTTTTATGCTCAACGGTTTTGTCATTGACCAGTTAAACCACAAAATACACCGACGTATCTGGCCCGATGGACAAAATTGAAACTAATTTTTATGCCTTTTTTTTGAAAATTAATACTTTGAATTAATTTACGAAGGATTTGTTTTTGAGACTGATTGGTTGATATATTAGGGATATTTTGTTTTTTTTTATGCTCAACGGTTTTGTCATTGACCAGTTAAACCACAAAATACACCGACGTATCTGGCCCGATGGACAAAATTGAAACTAATTTTTATGCCTATTGTTTTAATTTTTTAATTAATACTTTGAATTAATTAACGAAGAAAATTTTAAGCACTTTTTCATACGAGTTTGAACGATCACAAATTATTTTGTATCTAAGTTTTGTGTGCACTGGAATAAAACGATTATAATATATACATTTTGTTTATAACTCAGAAATGTAATTAATTGTAGTACATTACCAAGTTAAAATATTGTTAAATTGTTTGCATATTTGATTTTTCCTTCTTTCTTTTTTTTTCTACAGAAGCCTTTCTTGATTACATTGTTACTTGTTATACATAAGCCTGCACTTAAATTGAGACTTGACTTACCTTTTTAAGTTAAGGCATGACTAACATCCAAACTCGTAGCTTTAGTTTTAAGATACCGTTACTGATTATCACCATACAATTTTATAAACAACTGGACGTCAATAAGTGTAGTGTATCTACCTAAATTGAATAAACGTTATTTGCCTTTTCCTCCGAACCGGTGGATTACTAATAATGAAATTTTGCATAGATAGCTACGCAACAGAATCCTGGAAACGGTCCTGGTATATTTTTATAATTGTAAAACATTTCTTAATGAGAGCAGTGGCCATACTGGCAACGCCTAAAACCATATTGTTTCATTATTGTTGTTTTTCGTGATTTAGAATTATAATCCTCATTTTAGGAACGTCAAGATACGTGACATCAAACTATGTCTGTACTGTTATTTAGAATAATATCAAAGTGTCATTTTCAGTGTAATTGCTTAAGTGTTGCTTTAAACGTTGGCATTATGGCCCCTGATCTTAAATTCGAATAAGTAAATCCTTTTACATTAAAAGTGCCAAACGATAATTGGTAGTGAAGTGTTAATTTGGATACAACCTACCTTTTTTTTATACGACTGCCTGAAAAAAGGAGTATATTGTTTTCAGTTCATGTATGTATGTATGTATGTAAGTATGTATGTGTGCATGTATGTGAGTTTGTATATTCCACCATAACTTCTATACGCCTGAACTGATTTTGATAAAAATATGAATAAGATTCCAAAGGCTATATATGCAAATCTCTTCTTATGGAGGTAAACCCCGAAAATAATATTGCAGGGCAGTCGTATTTTTAAATTCGTTAAATTAATTTCATTATTATCATCATCTCACAAATCATCTTAACTAAGGAACTATCAGAGCCATAGAGCAAATCATTGCCAAGCCTCTTTGTCGTTTAAGTAGTCCTTTACATGGTAATAAGATTTTTCAATGAGTTTACGTTTTACATTAACTTTGAACTTATTCAGAGAGCAAATTATTGCCAAGCTTTGATTATTAAGTAAAGAAAAATCACGAAAATCATTATTTATTTTAATCGAAAGTTATTTTATTCTGAAATTTAAGCCAAGGTCGAGCAAAAGGCGTGGGACCTTGAGCCCGTGTGAATGAACCGGCGGACGGTTTTACGGCTCATTCATAATCTTGTCGTACGGCACTCATTGAGTGTCGCCTACGCGGTACTTTACCGCACTAGTTGCGTAATCTTTGACATTATAAGTGCAAAAGATCATGAAAATCAAATCAACCTTACTATAAATCATAATTATAAGTCATAAATCATTTATTTTACAAAATTGTGGGTAATAACAGCTGTATAATATAATAAGTAGAATCTTCCCGTACACAATCTACTGTCAGAGACAGCGTGCAAAAATTATATTACATTAAAATTTATATATATTATCAAAATTCAAAATATGTCTAGTATACAAAATATAATTCAATTAAATATTGGTCCAAGTTAAAATGATTAGTTACATTTTATACAGTTATTAATAAAGTTGCTGTAATGTCAAACAATTTAAATAATATTGGCATGTTAGATTAATATTGACTTATTTAGTTTTACAATCATTATGGATAATGGGGATGATGACAACTCAATCAAATCAGCAACTCTTTATCAAACCCAAAAACGCTCTTCTAGTATGGAAGTTGTATGAAATTTGCAATTGTGACGTAATCAAATTTCAACGCACTTTTTTTCTTTAATCTATATTTTAAAATGGTTATCCAACTTAAAACTAACCGAGGATGTGAATTTTAGGTCTTTTTGAAGATCCTCTATTTAATAATCAGTTAAAAATAATTTATTTTTTATATAGGAATAATCCCTATTGTACTATATTGTAAATTTATCAAACAGCACTAAGTTACAACTTTTCCCTTTCTCTTTTAGAACAAACATGCATTGCACACACAGATTACACATCACAAATGCATAGTCATAGGAATTTCGCTCTCCGATATATTCGCTAACACTATAGTATTTTTTTTTGTTGAGAATTGTGAAAATCTCTCTTTTAAACTTGAACAGAATCAATAATAGACTGGCTTCAATTAAATAACTTAGAACTTAACCTTACCAAAACAACTTATATACAATTTCATAATAAATGTAACTCTAAATCTATACTATATACTATAATATTATAAAGGCGAAAGTTTGGATGGATGTATGGATGTCTGGATGTATGATGTATGGATATTTGTTACTCAATCTAGCTGAAATTTAGCATAGAGATAGATTATAGTCTGGAATAGCACATAGGCTACTTTTTATCCCGGAAAATTAATATTTGAATTTTGTGTGATTGGTTTGAATTGTGTAATTAAAAAGTCTGGTTTGACTTAACTGATTTTATTTTTTAATTTTATCCACTTCAGGTTGCTTATTTATACTAATATTATAAATGCGAAAATTTGCATGGATGTATGGATGTTTGTTACTCAATCACGCCCCAACGGCTGAACGGATCTGGCTGAAATTTGGCACAGAGATAGATTATAGTCTGGAATAGCACTTATGCTACTTTTTATCCCGGAAAATTAAGGTGTTCCCCGCGGGAACCAAAAAACCTCAAACCACGCAGATGAAGTCAAAGTCAAATAATGTTTATTCAATTTAGGTAGGTATACTACACTTATTGAAGTCGCAGGCATTCACTATTAACACCATATATGACAAGGAAGCAGAGGCGTACGTCACCTGTGTTCCTGCT
Source organism: Erebia palarica (assembly GCA_964035005.1). Classification (NCBI taxonomy): domain Eukaryota; kingdom Metazoa; phylum Arthropoda; class Insecta; order Lepidoptera; family Nymphalidae; genus Erebia; species Erebia palarica. Next base: position 60,060,521 of record OZ035983.1, on the reverse strand, counting down.
CTTGGATAAAACAAACAACAAAGCCACAGTCCAACTGCTCGCCAGGAAGGGTGGACGGAACCGCGTCGCGAAGTTATGCGCGGATAGGGTCACCACGAGAACGAGTGATATCTCTTCGAAAAAGCTGGGATATTCTCGATCAGTGCTATCTTCATAAAATAGGCATGATGACTGATTTTGAAAAATGGTCAGATTATGCTCGGAAGTATCTACTGTTTCTACTGTTACTGAAAAATAAGGTATGGTAGATAAAATTGGCATTTGAAATTTAAATTTTAAAATTCACGCCAAAACGCTCGCCGGTGTCATGGCTTCGTTTGTGACGTCACTATTGTTATTACCAATGTACTCTGTGCAGTGTGCAATAAACAATAGTGCGATTGTTAAAGCTCGAAAACAAACAATTGTGACGTCATTCGCTTCTTGGCGTTTCATCCATTATGGCGGTTTGCTGTATTTTATAGTTTTATTTTATCAAAATAAATAGCAATCTCACTGGAAATAGAAAAATAAATACGTTTTTTATAATCCATGAATTCTATTTCATTAGATAAATTTATAATTTCATTGATTCTTGGTTACTGTCATCATGCCTATTGTACACAATAAAGTAAAGTGCAACAATATTCTTAATCGCATATCGTTATACGTCCCACGTAGGTACCTATTCCCGTTGTTGCATCACGAAAACTTTCCATATTCCTTTCCTTTATTGCACGTATTTGTGGCAAATATAATGAATATAATAAAACATTACCAGGCATCGACATATTTCATGACTCATTTACTGCTTTTAAGAAAATACTCAGTGATCATTTAGCATAGAATTTCACATAGGGTAATATTTTGTTTGTTTATATTTTTATTTTTATTAATTTTGTTTTCTCTTATTGTTTCCTACAAAATTATCATAATGAATTATGTAAGTTTGTAAGTTTTTAATACTTAGCATGTAAGTTTTTATACCCCATTGTATTTCAAAAACTTGTTATCTTGTTTGCATGACATATATAACCTTAAATGCTATGTGCACTTGTAATCGATTTACGTGTATGAAATAGTAATAATGTGAACGTTCTTGTGATTGTCATATATGTGAATTGTTAGTGTACTTAATAAATAATAAATAAATGAAGTGATATGTCGACCAGTGTGCTTAACATGCGCACAACGAGATTATCTCGCGACGAGAGAGAGAGATCTTGTCGTTGTCGGCAAATGTTTCATTTGCACATGCACAAAATGCGGTATGTTACAAGAAAAAAATAAACATGTAAAGGTTCGTAGAGAAAAATACCACTGATAAGAAATATTACTTTTATTTCTGCTTTTGACGTAACGAGACAAGTAACCATGTTAGCTTCGGTGGACAGGTAGAGATAACGGGTAGACATAATTTTACTCGTAGCCATACTGGGCGCGTTTGGAACCCTCGTTTTAAGAGGCCGGTGATCGCCGCTCGCAATTTCTATTCAACCCGCAAATATAAATTTGCCGGTATATTGCTATCTCTATTTGGCTGATGACACATGATCGCGTGCGAACGCGATAGCAATATGAGCGTACAGAATTTGTTATACGTTTAGTCTTGTTCCGTAAATACCAAAAATGATGAATGATAACTTGTTGTGTTTTTCACTTCGTGTTGTTATTCGGGAACTTGTCAATATAGGCTATGCTCCTGGTCAATTAGTACGTAACATATCGTCGGTTTTAATATGATACAAATAAGGAGAAAACATGTCATTTATGTCGTAAAAACAGGCAAAACGCTATGCGCTTACATTTCATTTTGGGAAAGTATTTTGAAAACAATTATCCAGGGCTCTAGATAAATACAAGTTCAATCTTAATAATCGCATAATATGGTGGAAATATTCTCGAATTACGAATTATTCTGGTATTACGTTTGTATGGACAATTCACCCTCCGCTGGCACCTTCAGATACCGTAACCGATTATCGCCATCATGTTTTCTAAGTAAGTAATTTTTAACGTCAATAAGTGTACCTACAGTGTACCTATATTGAATAAATGATATTGAGTATTGAGTATTGTCCCGAGAGAAATCTGCTGGGCGTCCATCTCTGACAGCTACAGTGTAACGATCGCAATCACCTCTGATTGCATAACACTCTTCCACTATTGGACAAAATCCACTGACGCAGCAAGAATACCATAAATTCAGCCAATCACAACAACTGATACTGTAACAATGATTGTTTTTTTTTTATCCACAACAAATTAGCTCTTGACTGCGATCTCACCTGATGGAGTGATGATGCAGTCAAGATGGTAGCGGGCTAACCTGTTAGGGTCATGGCGGTTATATTAAACCCATACCCCTATTCGGTTTCTACACGGCATCGTACCGGAACGCTAAATCGCTTGGCGGCACGTCTTTGCCGGTAGGGTGGTAACTAGCCACGGCCGAAGCCTCCCACCAGGCCAGACCAGGGAAAATTCAGAAACTATAAATTCCCAAAATTTTTGCAATGGGTATAGTTGAAGACCTGGAGAGTGACATAGGCTATTTATCCCGGAAAATTAAGGAGTTCCCGCGGGAATCAGAAAAAACTTAGTCCACGAAGACGAAGTCGCGGGCATCAGCTAGGCTACTATACTTTATTGATACCTGAAAAATTCTGCGATTTCCAAAAATCCTGTAATTTCAGGATATGTCTTGAGATACGGCTGGATATGGTAGCCCTATCAGAATGCCCGGGTTTAATTACCTCCCCCCCCTCACCCCCCTCACCCCCCCTCGACTCCCCGGCAGATAATAAATATGCACTTCGCACGCATCCAGCGATGCCTTGTAATTGACTGTTGTTGGACAGCGGCGCTCAAATTAAATGTATTGTAAGCGGATTCTTATTATTTTTAATAAAAATAAACAAATTTATCACAAAAGGAGTATTATTTCAATCACAGTGACAAATATCGAACAATAGGACACAACTCGACTCGGGAGGTGTTATCTTATTTTATTTTATTTTTATTTTTATTGCAAAGGTACACAAAACAGGTTGCCACCGAAACATTGTCAAAATACAAGAAATTAAAAACAGGATCCAGACAACAACCCTACTTATGTATATACAACATTATTTAGAAAATACAATATATTATAAAAGAATCACATTAATAGATATAGTTAACATTCATATTACTTAAAAATTTAAAATTAGAGTGCAGTTTTAAAATATAAGAAAAGGTCTTAATACAATTATTGTCAAAATATTATCGACGAAACGACGAGATACAGAAAGAGACCGACGCTTTTTTGTATACGACTGCCTGAAAAAAGGAGTATATTGTTTTCAGGGTTCATGTACCTATGTATGTATGTATGTATCTATGTATGTATGTATGTGAGTTTGTATATTCCACCATAACTTCTATACGCCTGAACCTATTTTGATGAATGAGGTATCGTGAGTATCCCTAGCTTATTCCGGGTGACATAGGCTAGTAAAATTATAACAAAAATTGATGGGGTGACCATGGTCCCGCATTAAAGACTAAGGTTGAAAAAAAATATTCGAAAATTAGATTAACTATATAATCATCATCTAGAAAATGATGAGTAGATTCCATAAATATATAACACTATAGGTCAATATCCAGTGATTCACAAAAAATATCATTTAATAAAAATGTGAATAAGATTCTAATTTAACCCTAGTTTAATTTATATTTTTTTAACTTTTTAGTTCGTTTGTTGGCAGGGCCGTCGTATTTTTTAATTGTTTTAATTTACCTACTGCCTTACCATAGGCCCTACTGGCCACTACAGCGTCACCGGGGGGATGGGCGAGCGCTAGGCGTCGTCGAGACAAGAGCCCTAGGGCTCCATGACATCGGGGGGCAACGTCTTCCTAAGGGCGCCTTCTATGAGGCTCGGACCACGGCTTAGGATGACGTTGGGACGAATGGGAGGTCGGTTGGACTAAATTAGTTCATACGCCCCCGAGGCCATGGGTTAAGACCATGTCCGGGTGACGTAAGATATCGGGGTCCTCATCTTCGCCGGTGAAGACGCTGTGTTTGGTTGGTGTTTGTGTGTAGCCCTAAGTATTGTCGGTAGTGATTTGGTCATCGGGGTCGTTAAGGACGTGTTTGGGACATCTTTTGTCTGGTGGATCATTTCGGTAGGAGCTGTAAGATGCAGTCTGAACTACAAGAGGGTTGGGATGTCTAACTGCCTTCTCAAAATAATTTCCCTAACAGTATTATAAATGCGAAAGTTTGGATGTATGGATGGATGGATGTTTGTTATTCGATCATGCTAGAAAGGCTGAAGGGACCTGGAGGCAATTCAGCACAGAGATGGATTATAGTCTGGAATAGCACCGGTTACTTTCATCCCGGAAAAGTAAAGAGTTCTCGCGGGAACCAAAAACCTCAATACACGCGAACGAAGTCACGGAAATGAGCTAATAATATCCAAAGAAACTTGTATATGTCACCGTAAGATTGTAAAAACCTTGAGAAATTGTAAACTGTCGACAGATTGTGAACCGTTCAATGTTCTGAGTGTCAATTTTTAAATATTCATTGTATTCATGTTTTCTTGTCTGTTTCATGTAGGTAGGAACTCTTAAATTTTCCGGGATAAAAAGTAGCCTATGTGCTATTCCAGACTATAATCTATCACTGTGCCAAATGTTATCAAGATCCCTCCAGCCATTGGGGCGTGATTGAGTAACAAACATCCATCCATACATCATCCATCCAAAATTTCGCATTTATAATATTAAGTAAGTATAGATGATGGTTCTAATCAATTACAATATGTTAAAACAAAAGCTACAAGGGTTCCAAACGCGCCCTGGTCTGAGGAGAGCCCACAACAAATTCAGCTGGTTTTTTTATCATCTTACAAACATCGTATATTTAATAGAACTCTCTATGTAAAGTTTGAGAAATAGTGCATAATAGTATGACGAATGCCGAAGCAAAGTAGATTGCTTACAGCTCGACCTATTATTACTGCCCACTGCCCACTGTTTGCCGCTATCTGTCCACTGCCCACAGTCCACTGCCCACAGTCCACTGCCCACTGCCCACTTTCCACTTCTCACTGCCACATTACCGATGCTTGCTTTCGACTGCTCACTGCCCATTGCTCGCTGCCTGCTGTCTAAAAACCCGGCTGAGTTTGTTGTGGGCTCTTCTCAGACTAGGGCGCGTTTGGAACCCTCGTAGCTTTAGTTTTAAGATGCCTTAACTAATTATCACCATCATGGGCTAAATATAACTTCCATGCCCCTAACAGGTTAGCCCGCTACCATCTTAGACTGCATCATCACTTACCATCAGGTGAGATCGCAGTCAAGGGCTAACTTGTAGAGGTTAAAAAAAAACTTATAATGGATAAAAAAAAAGCTACCGTCATTTTTTTATAGAGCAATCGACTTTGCGCCACCAGATAATGTTACAGCTTATTACATACTGAATCTTTATCTAGCCTTATAAAGAGCAGCTGCTGAGCCTCTGTCCGGCTCTTCTCAGTAGAATCTCCATTCTGAACCGGTTGTAGAGTCAAAACATCAGAAATCCTATACCTATCATCAGAAACACAAGTATGTCCCACATGAAATAAACAAACTTGAGTTAAGCCCGATTGCAGAAACCTTGGGTTATCTTTTTAACCCAGAGCTAGCAGCTAAGTAGTTTGACACGATTCATATAATAAAACTTCTGTCAAAATTACAAATTTATTTCTGGGTTTAACGCAACCCGGCGTCTCTACAAGCCTGCCTTAACATTATGCCCTTGCCAAAATACATCACATCAAAACTGATCCACATATCCAGACAATCCCCCTCCAACAAGATCACAACATCAAAATTTGAAAACAAAAGCACAGTCTGACAACCGAGTATTTAGATCCAACAGGCCGCGGCTCGTAAATTTAACAGACAGACAGACAAACAGACAAAACCAATCCGTCAGCCATCACTCAACTGTCTTTTAAGTCGCGATCTACCCATTTTAACTGCACCATTCACTAAACATTACAGCACTCGTGTGCTAATGGGAATAAGGTTGATAATACGAGGTTGGATGTATTAGCGGTGTATTACAGTTTTGTATGGGAGTAATTTTGCGTCGTAAAACGGGTAATTTTCGCGGGCGCCATGATGATCTGTCATCGCACCGCTTTATGGGGTTAAATTATATGGTGAGGCGCGCGCGGACTGTTTTATACCCCTGTGGGGCTAGCATGGGCACAACGAGTAACATTATAATAATAATAATACAGTTCGAGACTTCCTCAGGGAATGCATGGGGCAATGGAGTACGATCCTTTGTCTCCACGGTGAGCGGTTGGCGGCTACCGATGATCGGATAAGGATACGGCGAGGGATCTTCCAGGGTGACTGTCTGAGCCCACTTTGGTTTTGACTGTCTCTGAACCCACTCAGCTCACTGCTGGAGAGTTCAGGGACGGGCTTTCAGGTTCGGAGGGGAGGGACAAGAGTGCCTCACCTTTTCTACATAATCTAAAACTGCTGGCACCCAATGCTACCCGCCTGAAAGAATTGCTGAATGTCACCACTGATTTCAGCGATTCTATCAGCATGGAGCTTGGGCTGGACAAGGGTGCGGTCTTGCATGTGGTAAGGGGGCAGGTTACTCAGTCGGCTGGGGTTTATCCCGAGCCATCGAGCATTAGGACCCTCTCCGAAGCTGAATCATACCGGTATCTGGGTATGTCGCAAACGATAGGAGTAAACGAGGCGGACGTGAAACAGTCTGTTTGCGAGGCCTTCTTTGGCCGTCTGACAAAAATATGTAAAAGTTTTTTGTCAGGCGCCAATGAGGTTCGAGCCTATAACGGCTGGGTTGTGCCTGTCCTCATGTACACCTTTGGCGTGCTCAGATGGGCTCCGACCGAACTTGACGCCCTGGATAGAAAAGTCCACACAACTATGACACTCTATCGCATGCACCACCCGATGTCGTCTGTGATGAGTTTGTATATCCCCCGGAAATGTGGTGGTCGAGGCGTATTAAGCGTCAAGACCATGCATAACCGGGAGATAGCCAATCTCAGACAATACTTCGAGACGAAGAGGGAGTGACCCATGCATAGAGAGGTCATAGAATGTGATAAAGGATTCACTCCCCTATCCTTAGAAAAAAACGAGTGGCAGGCGCCGGTGGTACTTGGCACCTCTGACCGGGAGACCGTATGGAAGGAGAAAGAGTTGCATGGACGCTTTTTTAAAGCTCTTAATGCGCCACATGGTTATAAAAAAGCGTCCGTGCAATGGCTGCGCTTCGGTGACCTCTTTGGGGAACCGAAGGTTTTGTCTGTGCGATACAGGATCAGGTAGTTAAGACGCAGAACTACCGAAAGTACATTCTGAAGGATGGCACTCATGACATCTATCGAGCCTGTCGCCATCCCGGTGAGTCTCTCAGACATGTGCTTTCGGGATGTTCGGCGCTTGCTAACACTGAGTATATGCACAGACATAACCAAGCGGGCAAAATCCTTCACCAGGAGCTTGCTATGAAGTACGGTCTCCTGGATGGGAGGCTGCGTATTACAAGTACACACCGGTGCCTGTACTCGAGCGTGACGGAGTCCGGTTCTACTGGGATCGGTCCATCATCACGGACAGGACTATTTTAGCGAATAAGCCTGACATTGTGCTGTTGGACCGGGCACAGTCGCGGGTGTTTTTGGTGGACATCACCATTCCATATGACGAGAACCTTGTGAGAGCTGAGACGGAGAAGAAACGTAAGTATCTTGATCTGGCTCACGAGGTTTCCGCCATGTGACAGGTGGGTTCCACCGAAACTATCCCAATCGTCATATCTGCGAATGGGTTAATCCCAGTCAGCCTCGCTCACCATCTGAGGCGACTGGGGTTCCGTGGTAGTTCGCTCGCAGCCAGGATGCAGAAAGCGGTGTTGCTAGACTCGGCTAGGATAGTCCGTCGGTTTCTCAACCTGTCCCCCTGACCCCCGGCCGTCTGGTCTCCCCTGCCGGGGTGTAATCCTCCGCCCGCTACAACTATTTATTTGTGTATTTGTGTATGTAAGTTTATTAATTTATATTTATTTACGTAAGTTTATTATAACTCTTTAGGCTATATATGTATTTATTTTGTATGCGGGCGTGAGAGCTAAATTTATGTCGGTAATAATAATAATAACTCTTTATTTCGAGCAACAATGACTCATATTTCGTTAGTTATACAAACTTATTTGCTACGTTAGTACTTAACTTAAAAAACTAAACCTAAATATGAGTCATTGCTGTGCTATTCCGCTAGAAATAGCACAGCAATGACCCACATATATGCAGTCCAATCTGCTGGCAATAGGGATGATGCCTGTATCAAAAATAAATTATTTCTAACTGATTATTAAATAGAGGGTCTTCCAAAAGACTTTGAATTCGCATCCACGGTTAGTTTTAAGTTTGATAACCATTTTAATATAAGTATAGATTAAAGAAAAAAAGTGCGTCCCCATTTTCTCGAGTCATCTCTGTTTGTCTACCGAAGCTAACATGGTTACACATGACTTGTCTCGTTACGTCAAAAGTAGATATAAAATAAATATTTCTTACTAGCTAATGTCCGCGTGGATAGAGGTTTTTCGGCTACCGCGGCCTATGTGCTATTCCACACTATAACCTATCTCTGTGCCAAATTTCATCCGGATCCGTTCAGCCGTCGGGGCGTGATTGAGTAAAAAAACATCCATCCATACATCCAAACTTTCACATTTATAAATGATAAATGATTTATTTATTTCATGTAGGACAACTTGTGTCACTTATGAAACGTTAAGACTCTACCACCGGTTCGGAATGTTGTTTCTACTGAGAAGAGCCGGCAAGAAACTCAGCAACTCTTTTCATAGAAAAGAAAAGGTTACAATATGTAGACAACACATATAATATTAAATATAGATCTGTGGTTATTTTCTCTACAAACCCTTACATGGCGACTATTTATTTCTCGTAATGTACCGGATTTTGTACATGTTAGGTAGTTAGGGTAACGAGAAATTAGCCGGCAACGACATATCTCTATCTCGTCACGAGATATCTCGTTGTGCGCATGCTAAGCCTGCCTATTCTTTAAATTGGGTTAGGCTTTAGAGTGCAAGGTTAGAGGTACACTTAGGTTTATGATTATACTAATAACTACTGAGAAATTCTATTCCATTCTAATAATGAGTTGGTATAGGTTTCCTCACGATATTGATTGATGACTTAAGGTCCCTTTAGCGTACCTTTTTTTTTTTTTATCTACTACAAGTTAGTCCTTGACTGCGATCTCACCTGATGGTAAGTGATGGTGCAGTCTAAGATGGTAGCGAGCTAACCTGTTAGGGGCATGGCAGTTATATTAAACCAATACCCCTATTTGGTTTCTACACGGCATCGTAACGGAATGCGTAATCGCTTGGCGGCACGTCTTTGCCGGTAGGGTGGTAACTAGCCACGGCCGAAGCCTCCCACCAGGCCAGACCAGGGAAAATTCAGAAATTATAAATTTCCAAATTGACCCTGCCGGGGATCGAACCCGGGACCTCCGCACGTTAAGACAACAGCGCTACACACTGCGCCACGGAGGTCGTCAAAAAGTTTTAAGTACTCAATAGATTCACTCCATAAAATGTAATTTCGTCTTATAATTTTTTTTATGTCTCTGTACATAGTACATCCTAACTACATAGGCTAGTGAAACGAAGTGTTAAAAAATTAGGGTTTCTAAGTATTTTTTAATCAATCAATATTTATTGCACGATATTTTAAATAGGCATAAAATCAAACTAATAACACGCCTCTTCGGGGGCATGCAAAAAGATTTCAATTCAAAAATGTTACCATTTTTAATTTAATGGGTATATTATACAGTTTGAGTAACTTGTTAAATGACATTAAGATTAAAATGTGCAGCGCACCTGACTTAATTTTCCAATAATTAATAGGTGCCTTTTTTGGTTTCCTATCTAATAATACCGAGGTTACTTTACACAAAGGATGTGAAATTAATAACTTTCGTACGTAAGTATTTATAGTTCGCGCGCGAGTTGAATGCAGAGCTTATGTATGTATTATTAAGTTAAATTTTATGCTACGTTTTCATTTCTTAAGTATTTTGTACTTTATGTATTTTATAATATAGGCTTGCCTGAAATAAATTAATAATAATAATAATAAACACAAAAATATCAACCTTTATTATAAGTTGTCATCGAAAACCTAATCAAAATCGTTCGTCTTCAAAGTGCAGTAGTCGCAGCGCAACAAATTGGCAAGAATGTAGGCACAACAATAATCGCGGGCGCGGGGTGGGGGGGCGCGGTGGGCGGCGGGCGGGGCCCGAGGCGCCGCCCGGTGCGAGCAGGACGGCTGCTGCCCTGCACGCGGCGACCGTCGTCACACGCCGCGCCGCCGGTGCAAGGTCACCGCGAGTGGCTGTACTGTGTGACGTGTTATGAATGCTTTTTAATGTATGATAATTAAAAAAAAAAATGCTTGTTTGTTAAATTTAAAAAAAAAGTTGTATTTTTTTTGTGAGCGATATATTTTTGTGTCTAATGCAATGATAATTAAAATAAAAAATTGTTTGTTTCTTTGCTAAAAAAAAAAACAGTTGTATTTTTTGTGTGAGCGATATATTTTTGCAATGCAAATGAAATATATTATGAAAAAAATAAAACACAATTCGGCATGGAAAATTATGCTATTCGAAACGTGTTTTGAAATTGATTACACGTAAATAAGGTTATGTATTGATCTATGTAACCTATACAAAATTTCATTCTGTTTAAATACGATAGGAAATAATTTTTCAAATTAAAGCCAGTGTAATTTGCATTCATTTATTGCTAACAACTTTTTCAATTATAATTTCAATTTTTCATCAGTAAGCTCATTTCATTTCAATCTATCATAAAACAAAAAAAATAATTATGGCAAAAAATGCAGTTTTTGAAAATACATGTAAATAAGGTTATGTATTGATCTATGAAACCTATACAAAATTTCATTCTGTTTATATACGATAGGAAATAATTTTTCAAATTAAAGCCAGTGTAATTTGAAATTTGCATTCATTTATTTGCCAACAACTTTTTCAATTATAATTTCAATTTTTCATCAGTATAAGCACATTTCATTTCAATCTATCATAAAATAAAACAAATAATTATGGCAAAAACTGCAGCTTTGCAGATGTGAATGCAAAAATGCATACTATTGCGCGGATCCGTTGGACTCGTGTCGAGCGTGGACGTTTGATTGAGTGGCTCACTGTACTGTGCGCTAGTTCGGGAAACGTCCGCGCGGCGACGTGTGGCGGCGCTAGCGTGCCGGTGCCGCGGCGCACGTCACTCCGGCCGCGGCGAGCGACCACTCCGCACCGCGTCCCGCTCGCTCGCGCGTAAACACGCGAACCGCACGCGTGCGACCGTACCCCGCGAAGTGACCAAAACACCCCTGAAGTGTCATTGTAACGACTTGTGACGTTGTGCCAGTTTTGTGTTAAAGTGAAAAAAATTATCCCCAAAATAATATTTTAAGTAAATAATCCCAAAAACCTAACACACATTACAAATATACGAGTCGACTCGGCACCTGTTCAAATACGATTTGTTTAATTTGATGGATTGAAGGCTCGACGTGCCAGTGTTGAGGAATTCGTTGCTCGTATGACGACAAACAAATAGAAGTAAGAAAACAAAGGATTTTGACACGTTGCTTGCTTAGGTGCAGGTGACAGGTTGTGACTCGTGTGCCGGATAGAAAACTTCGAGAATTGGAAACTTATAATCCAGGTAAGAACGTCCCAAGTAAAAATGAAACAAACATAGAGTTGACTCTACTGTTTATGAAATTACGAAATCCTCCTCAATGAACACTAAGTTAATGAATTTCTGGTTGGTTTTTCAAATTAAACATAAATATTATTAGTTTTCATACTACAAGTTAAAAGTGACTTTTTTCGGATTATGACAGTAATCCATGTAAGAAAGTTACAAGTAAGAATTACATTCATAGAATTATTACGTCTAGCGTCCACTCTACCATTTTAAAATTACACTTTGCTGCTCCGTATGAATCAAGTTGCTACATTATTTTCGGTCAAACTTAAAACGAATTCGACAAAATACAAGTTTAGAGTGAGTTTTGTTGGATTTAATAAGTTTTCGTAGCGTGCCAGGACCGGAAAACTTTGGAAATTGTCCGTGAAGCCCACAGTGGCGACGCAGCGGCGACGGACGCCGGTACTGTGAACTATGGCACGCGAGTTTGCATGAAATGCCACTGAAAAACTATTTTAAACTTCACTAACTTCGATTTGACATAACTTTCTATGATTTGACAGGTGGAATTTATATCTGTTTGGATTAATTTCTCCAAAAAGTTGGTACAAATGAATAATTTATTGGAACGATATTGCTTTAATACCTATATTTATGACAAAACAATAATAACCTAAGTACTTACCTATTTAATAATTAAGATTAACTTATGTAGAGTTGTCTTAAGTTATTAATTAGGAGGAAGAATAATTTGATTTCATAAAAATGTGTCAAAAATAAACCAATTTTAGTCTAATTAAACGTGAATATTTCAATAAAAAAATGCCAACTATTAGATCAATTATTGACTAACAATAATATTATAAATGAATAGTCGAGATACCTATTATATAACTTGGTTATTGTTTGATCTGGGTACATTTAATGGTTTTTTGTGTACCTACTGAACATTCAGTTACTTAGTTGTTACTTGTACCTACTAACAATAAGGATTTATTAGGAAAATATTTTTCCAAACAGAAATAAAATAAGATAGGTGTAAGTATATAATGGTGCTCATGCACATAGATAAGTTGCAAAATATAAAATTGCCAAGTAGGTATAATACCTAACACTAAATCTTATTTTAATCACAATACTAAATATCCTTTGATTTAGTCTTCAATAGTAGAAAGAGTAATAACTCAGATTTTCAAAAGGGATAACAATAGTGTCACATCTACTAAAGTACGAACATCGTATAGTTTGCAAAGATCGGATAAATAAAATATGACGATGACAATGAATAAATTAATTGAAAGCAAACCGAGATAACAATTAAATTTAAATTTAATGCTATAAATAGTAAGAAAAAAAACAATCAACTTGCAGTCGTTGAGATGAGTTCCACCCCGAGAGAGTATTTTTTGTGAAATCCGCCATCTTTACTTGTGTAGTAGAATGCACGGTACGCGGGGGTCAGGGGCGGGGCGTCAGAGCGGGACGGCGAGCAAACACACGCGCCACGAGGATTTCCAAAATGTTTTACACACCTGCTTTTCTTAAATAAATTAAAATAAATCACTGACTGTACTTAATATTGTGATTTTATTTTGAAAGGACTTTTAACAATATCTTTTTAAAATGTTTCAAACACCTGATCGTGTTTTAGCTTTTACCTAAATTAATATTTTTATTTTACTTAGTATGTAAGTTGACGACCTCCATGGCGCAGTGTGTAGCGCTGTTGCCTTAACGTGTGGAGGTCCCGGGTTCGATCCCCGGCAGGGTTTGGAAAATTTATAATTTCTGAATTTTCCCTGGTCTGGCCTGGTGGGAGGCTTCGGCCGTGGCTAGTTACCACCCTACTGGTAAAAGACGTGCCGCCAAGCGATTTAGCGTTCCGGTACGATGCCGTGTAGAAACCGAATAGGTTTAATATAATTGCCATGCCCCTAACAGGTTAGCCCGCTACCATCTTAGACTGCATCTTCACTTACCATCAGGTGCGATCGCAGTCAAGGGCTAACTTGAAGTGGATAAAAAAAAAAAATGTTCTTAATAATTATGGTTTAATTTTATAATAAGTAACAGATTTTTTTATAATGTTTTAAAATCTGTTTTTTTTTTTGACACATTAATGATAATAAATATATTTGGTTGGGTATATTTTGGGTTTAATGGTCTATTGGGTTTTATCTATATCTATACTATTATTATAAATGCGAAAGTTTGGATGGATGTGTGGATGTATGGATGTTTGTTACTCAATCACGCCCCAACAGCTGAACGGATCTGGTTGAAATTTGGCACAGAGATAGATTATAGTCTGGAATAGCACATAGACACAAAATCCTCCAACAACGCAGACGAAGTCGCGGGTATTCGCTACTTGAACATATTTATTCTTTATTATTGTATCTAAGTTAAGTATTAGTTGAAGGTAGTAAGTACCTACTATGTAGTTAATTTTATTTCAATCATGTATATATATGTACCAACCTACATAAGTAACTTAAATATAAGAGAAGTTTCGAAAGCTACCTAAGTATATATATAAGTAAACAAAGTTGTAATCATAAGATTCCTAAACCATAGGATTAGATATATATGTAGGTAAATATAGGTAGTTAAACAATAAAGTATTTATTAGCAATTAAAAATATAAAAAGTCAGAATTAAAAAAAAACACGACTGCCCTGCCAAAAAACGAACTAAAAACTTAAAAATCTAAATTAATCTAGTTAAATTAGAATCTTATTCACATTTTTATTAAATAATATATTATTGTGAATAATATATTATTATAATATATTTTTGGAATCTATTCATCATTTTCTAGAATTAGATGATGATTAACTATATAGTTAATCTTATTTTCGAATATTTTTTTCAAATTTAGTCTTTAATCATCAATTTTTTTTAATTTTACTAACCTATGCCACCCGGAATAAGCTAGGGATTCTAACGATACCTCATTTATCAAAATCGGTTCAGGCGTATAGAAGTTATGGTGGAATATACAAACTCACATATATACATACATGAACCCTGAAAACAATATACTCCTTTTTTCAGGCAGTCGTTTAAAAAAATACTAGGATGTCTCACTAATAAAAACATAAACCTCATATTAATTAGGTAGTTACTCTTTAATTGAATCTTTATATTATTATTACTGTAATAATAATATAATAAGCTAAATTATCACTAAAATGTCGTATAAACTAATAATTTATGGCATTTATTAATTAATTATTAATATTTATTTCTCGTATCATGTTTAACGGGTTGTTCTTTTTGATATTAAATTTTATAACTGTTATGATATTTTTAATTTATGAGTGAGGATGTTTTATTTTTATGGTTATCTATATGATACTTATTCATCTATTATTAGTAAGCACGCTTGACAACGATCTAAAATAGTAATATTTTCTAGTTACTATCTGTTACACTACAGCCCATTAACGTCCCACTGCTGGGCACAGGCCTCCACTCTCATAGGAGAGAGGGAATCAGAGCTTAGACCCACCACGCTGCTCCAATGCGGGTTGGCGGGCTACTACTATCTGGATAGTCCGACAAACTTATCTGACCCGGTGACAGCGTCGCTAGTATGATCTATGAAAAATAAAATAAAAACAGGCATAAAAATTAGTTCCAAGAGTTCTCGCGGGCACCAAAAAACCTCAATCCAGTTGAGGTTTTTTGGTTTTTTGGTCACGAAGTCGAATATTAATTGATAGATCTGCAATTAAATAGCCGCGTGTATAATCCACGTAGAGTTCGGAATAAGACAATCTTCTATGGAAATAAAGGATAGTTGCAATCAGTCATTAGTTTATAAAAAACTAGTGACTGCCCACGGTATCGCTCGTGTGGTGATTTTGATAAGTGTAAAATTTCAGCTTTTAAAGTCCAAGATTATGGTCTGGGCGTTGACGAGTCTGTCAGGAGGGCGTAACCATCGGTTAAAGCAGTATTGTTTTAATATTGTTGACGTTCATGTTTTAGAATTAAGTATAATCATTATTTTAGAAACGTTATGACGTACCATGGTACGTGACATGAAACTGTCAGCTCGAAATAATACCCTAGTAAGTTAGTAGCACCCAGAAATTTTTATTGTATGAGGCAGATTACAAACAGGTGACCAGCCTGCTCGTTTCCTCCCTCCAATCACGAAGTAACTATTAATTAATCAATCAGTGGAAACCTCTACCGTGGAAAGTTATAGATTTTCCGGGATAAAACACTTACATATCAGAGGCCCAATTGTCTAAGCACAGCCTAATCTTGAAAGCTTGAAACGTATTACTCGAACTGTTTAAGGAGTCCATACATGCTTTTTGACGTGCAGGCATCTATGAACTCCTTAAACAGGTCAAATTATACGTTTAACAAGCGATTACGAATACAATTTCCTTACACAATCGGGGGCTGGAATGCTAGCTATTTTTGGACAAAATTTCTTTAAAATCTGTTTAGCGGATGAGCCGTGAAGAGCTTACGGACAGACATATTTTCTAAATTTTTCCTTTACCTAATCGATATTTGGAGCATCTGGTATTATGCTTCGCTAGGATAATAGTTTGGATGTAGTATGTAATACTGTGTATATAGTAATTCCCATTTAAATATTCTTTGTATTGATCGATCGAGTAAAAAATCACACGTTTCTGAACGGACGCGTGACTGTTTTAATGACACAGACCGGCAATTAACGGGCAAGATGGCCGCCTGCGCCCGCGCCGCCAATGTCAATAGCGGCATTTATCATCCGCCATGTTTACTATGACTATTAAACATATTTATTTTTGCTTACCGGCCTCTTTGTCTGTGTCGGATATCTGAGGAACACACTATAAGGCATATGACAGTTGTGCGACACGAAGAAGCTGAATCTAACAGACATTTTGAAGCGTGATGGATGGATGAAATAGGTAAGTAGATTGAAGTTTCCGTTGTCAACTGATAGACATCCACAGCTGGACATCAATCTAATTCTATGCTGGATGTACTTATTGACTTAGCGGTAGTAGGTAGGGACCTAAGGCCTGCTTGTACAAGTCCTTTAAATGTCTCTAACTTAAATTTTCTATATCTGTCCTTTTTGAGTTCACCTTCGTTATAAGTAAACTTATCAAAAAATGACAGCATTAGAAAATGTAACTACCTAAATCAGTTTAGACAGTGTTGTGCAAGATGACCAAAATATTGAATTAACGCCTAAGAGAGACGTATTCCCGACAGTCGTCTATAGGTAATTAGTATCTAATCTCTACTAATATAATCTAGTATAGTACTTAAAATTAAATTTTTGTAAAATTTTCGAACTTTATCAAATTTTCATATCATTAATTAAGGGTGCCGCATGACAGGGCAATCAATGGAGTCATTTTCAATCCACCACATTTTACGTCCACGTCTTATCAATATTTTTTTTGTAATTTTGTTTGTGTTTTTTTAATTTTAACGCTATTTGTTAACTGGTAACCCCGCACTTGCGAGATCAGCTAAAAGCATGCCGGCTTACCAGTAATTGGGTGTACACTCTAAAATGTTTTGTATGTGTTTTGTTATTTTTATGTTGTTTTTGTGTATTACCTGTGGGCAAACCATTAAATAAAATAAAAATAAATAAAATACAAGTCAACTAACTGTCGCCAGTCAGTGGGAGGCCTATTGAATGTTACATACATTTAATATTGAACAAATTTATTTTCGCTCCGCGGCCGGTTTGTCTGTGTCGAATATCACCAATTGCAGCGATCATTCATTGTGTGCTTGGCTTTAAATGAAGACATTAATGTGTGTCCGATCGAGCCTGGGGCTATTGCAATGCAAGATGCATTTAACTATTTATAACATTACTAGCTGATGCCCGCGACTACGTCCGCGTGGATTGAGGTTTTTTGGTTCCCGCGGGAACTCCTTAATTTTCCGGGATCAAAGTATTAGCGGGGTAGCCTATGTGTTATCCCTCACTATAATCTAGCTCTGTGCCAAATTTCATAGAAATCCGTTCAGAGGTTGGGGCGTGATTGAGTAACAAACATCCATACATCCATCCAAACTTTCGCATTTATAATATTAAGTATAACATTATACATACTAATATTATACATGCGAAAGTGTGTTTGTTTGTTGGTTTTTCCTTCAATCACGCCACAACAAAGCAACGATCCGACGTGATTTTCTTTTTCATATACGTTGTTACTTCATTTTAGACATTTATTGTAATGCTAGATTATGCCGGCGACTTCGTCCGCGTGGATTGGTTTTTTTTTCCCTGTGAGAACTCTTCAATTTTCCGGGATAAAAAGTAGTCTATGTCTTCCCCTGGGATGTAACCTGTCCCTGTACCAAATTTCATCAAAATCATTGAGTCGTGAATGTATAGCAGACGGACAGACAGACAGACACATTTTCACATCCATACTAATATTTACTAATACCAATATTATAAATGCGAAAGATTGGATGTATGGATGGATGCTTGTTACCCAATCACGCCCCAATGGCTGAACGGATCTGCATGAAATTTGGCACAGATATAGATACTATGCTATCTACTTATGCTAACCCATAGGCTACTTTTTATCCCGGAAAATTTAAGATTTTCCGCGAGAACCGAAAAACCTCAATCCACGCGGACGAAGTCGCGGGCATTAGCTAGCTTATAATATTAGTATGGATCAGTACATAGAGATGGTATTTGATAGAGAAACATGGCGATATCATTCAGTATTTTTCATGAACGCAATTTTATTGTTCAGGACTTGTTCCGTCATTGAAAATTTTATGTGCTAGATAAAAGGATGATTAGGATACAGCGCAGCCTTAACATAAAATTTATAACCGTAAAAAAAAATTCTGAAGTCAAAGGTCGGAGATTTTGAAAAAAGGAGTATATTGTTTTCGGGGTTCATGTATGTATGTATGTGAGTTTGTATATTCTACCATAACTTCTATACGCCTGAACCGATTTTGATCAATGCGGTATCGTTAGAATCCCTAGCTTATTTCGGGTGACATAGGCTAGTAATATTTAAAAAAAAATTGATGGGGTGACCATGGTCCCGCATTGAAGACTATAGTTGAAAAAAAAATCGAAAATAAAATTAACTATATAATCATCATCTAGAAAATGATGAGTAGATTCCAAAAATATATTACACTATAGTTCAATATCCAGTGATTCACAAATAATATCATTTAATAAAAATGTGAATAAGATTCCAAAGGCTATATATGCAAATCGCTTCTTCGAGGTAAACTCCAAAAATAATATGGAAGAGCAGTCGTATTTTTTAATTCGTTAAATTAATTAACTTTTTAGTTAGTTTTTTGGCAGGGCAGTCCTGTTTTTAATTATTTTAATTATTGCTTGTTAATAACTTAGCTCGGAATCAATTCAATTTAAGTTGTGTACCTGCCTAACTTGTACCTCTATAGCACTGACTATAAAGTTATTAGAGGACTAAGTATTATAAAAGCTATTAAAACAAAATAATAAAAAATATCTAGCTTTCTAAAATTTTATTAATTTTCTATCATTTTTTGTTGCCATCGAATCAGTATGCAAAAAAGAAAACAAACAACAGTGATAATGGTCTAGCTAATTGATTGTGAATGGCCATAAATTAGTACACAAGGAGCAGGAGTGGCCGAGATGGCCATCTCTCTGCCCACGCGTGGGAGTGCCGCCATAACTCACTGCGGTATGTGGACTGGATTACGTTTTAGAACTGTTAAGAGGTCTTCGATTCTAAGAACCAATAAATTAAGAAACAGCTAAATGGTCTTGTTTGGGGTTGACTAGTTTGGTTTATTGGTTTGTCCTTCAATCACGCTGCAAGAGAGAAACGGATCGATGTGATTTTTTGCATGGGTATAGTTGAGGACCTGGAGAGTGACATAGGCTACTTTTATACCGAAATAAATTGGAAGTCATAGGGACTTCGCCCTCATGGAATAAAGTTTTTAAGAACCCCGATGGAATCGATACTCAATACTCAATATCATTTATTCAATATAGGTACACTGTAGGTACACTTATTGACGTTAAAAATTATTAATCAGTTGCCAACAACCCCCCCTCACGCAGTGGTGAGCACTGTAGTTTTATAAGTGGGGAGGTCCCGGGTTCAATCCCCGGCAGGGACAGTTATGGAATTTATAATTTCCGAATTTTCTCTGGTCTGGCCTGTTTGGAGGCTTCAACCGTGGCTACCCTACCGGGGAAGACGTACCGCTAAGCGATTTAGCGTTCTGGTACGATGCCTGCAGGAACCTATATGTTTAATATAACTGCCAGACCCCCAAAAAGTTAGCCCGCTACCATCTTAAACTGCATCATCACTTACCATCAGGTAAGATTGCCGTCAAAGGCTAACTTGTACCTAGTGGCATAGAAGAAACTTCATAAGAACTCAACAGTATTTTGCGCTCTACATTATGAGGTAAGTAGATTGAAAAATTTTCAAAATAACTGATCGGTTACTTCATAAACTAAAACGAAATGGTAATTCACAATTAAGTACGGTCCATGATCGTTTATTAATGATGATTAATTATTCATAAGATAAATCACGGTTGTAACTATAAATGGGTCTCTTACTCTCTCTATTTCCATTAATTTTCAGCCAATCAAGCTCACCGCCTCGTTGGCCTAGTAAAAATATCCAACAAAAAAACATCCGGAAGTTAGGTATTTATACCTAAAACTTAACATTTATGACTGGATATTTTCTCGATTTCTTTTTAAAATAATAGCAGGTAGTATATTAACACTCAAAACCGAAATATAAAATGAAATAATCATGCAGAATATCGATATTTAAACCAATTTTATGATGAAATCTAAACTGCTTTTACGCGATAATGTACCTTCCTGCTTTAAAAATTGGGTATAGCATAAAAATCTTACTTCCTATCAGATTTTTTGGTGGATATTTATAATATACGTTTAACTCATGATACTTTATCGTACTATAAAGTTTCGTCGCCTGAGGAATTATTGTTGGGGTCTACTAGCTTTATTGCCTCGACATTAGACAATGGGCGGGCAGAAGGGAATGAGGAGAGGTTTACCTTTAATGATTTTTTGATTAGTAAGTATTTAATTTAAAGCTCAAATTATTATTTGCTTGCAAAACCTTACAACTTACCCTAGTAGCTTTAGTTTTAAGACACCGTTAGTGATTATCACCATTATATTTTATAAATAACTAGACGTCATTAAGTGTAGTATAACTGCCTCGTTGGTCTAGTGGTTCGCATGTTCGACTGCATTAAATGCTGGGTTTTTCTGACTAGAAATTCTCAGTACTAGCCCGGAGTTAGGAAGTTGGCGGTGTTTCAGCACGTTAAGCCGTCGGTCCCGGTTATTATCACACACATGATAATAGTCGTTAAAGCCCGCCAACCCGCATTGGAGCAGCGTGGTGGGTCTAAGCTCTAATTCCCTCTCTCCTATGAGAGTGGAGGCCTGTGCCCAGCAGTGGGACGTTAATGGGCTGTAGTAGTGGACCTACCTATATTGAATGAACATAATTTGACTTAGTATTAAGCTAGTGTTATATTAAACAAGATAAGTAGCAGAGAGAATATAAGTAATATCACTCGTCCAGATCAAACGGCCAGATAACATTATGTTTTTTAATATACATTGACAGACCAATAAATTTATTAAAAAACAAACTAGTTTCCACGTAAAGATATGTTGGAGCAGTAAAAATTCCAAATGTTTTGGACTCAGTGTAACGCATCGAATAAATCGTCGAATGTGTCAATTAACTCAGACTTAATGTTGTATTTATGTAAATTGTCGCCTGACGGACCTCGGACGTAGACAAAAAGCATAAAGGCACGGGACCCCCTCCACTTGTGGGGGGAGGAGATATGCCCGCTGATCCTGTTTGCTGTAGTGTGAGACCGCTTGGTCTTGATAATACAGGTTTAGTGTGATGGATCTCAGAAGATAGTTCGTCAGTATTGGATCCAAATAATGAAGATATCGGTAGGTAGGTAAAATTGTGTGTCGGACTTCGAAAGAAAACAACTCGATAAAGTGAATGAACTATAAGTTTAATTCGCTAAATGAACAAATAAACGTATCAAATTCACCTTTACTCAATTTATACAGTAATAGGGGAGGGGGCGGGGCTTCAGTATGAGTCATGCCAAAAAGGTATATAAGCCGGAACTTGCGATAGTCACTTCACAATCGTGCATTGTCGAGTCAACATCTCCTGAAGATGCTCCGGTGTCGGAGTGAAACGTACGTTGAGAGTGATTTGGAGGATTTGTGTGGTGTGGTGTTGTGCCTGTGCGAATTGCTGGGTGGTGGGTGTCGCATGCTGCAGGTGGAAGACACGCACTGTACCACACAGTGCCGTCTGCTGTAGCGGATTATAGCGAATTAAACTTCTAGTTCATTCACTATCATGGACTTCCGCAAAGTAACGCCTGCTTCTATTCAATACAACTCAATAAAGTCTTGAATGAATGACAATTTCAGGCTCAATTCTTTTCTGGAACAGAGTGCGATGAAATAACCTGTATACTGTGTAGCCGATGACTTTGAGCAATCGCCTCTGATTTGCTGGCAATCTTTCGCTATTGGCTAAAATTTACTGTCGTAGGAAAAATAACATAAAATATAGACCACTAACTTCGTCTGCGTGGTTTGAGGTGTTTTTTGGTTCTCGCGGGAACTCTTTAATTTTCCGGGATAAAAAGTAACCTATGTGCTATTCCAGACTATAATCTATCTCTGTGCCAAATTTCAGCCGTTGGGACGTGATTGAGTAACAGACATCCATACATCCTGACATCCATTCATCCATCCAAACTTTCGCATTTATAATATTAGTAGGTATAGATTATTATTGAAATTGAAATTGTGTCAATGATTTATGCAGCTTTTTCGCAGCCGACCATCGAAGTGTCTCCAGTGTCTTTGACGACCTCCGTGGCGCAGTGTGTAGCGCTGTTGTCTTAACGTGCGGAGGTCCCGGGTTCGATCCCCGGCAGGGTCAATTTGGGAATTTATAATTTCTGAATTTTCCCTGGTCTGGCCTGGTGGGAGGCTTCGGCCGTGGCTAGTTACCACCCTACCGGCAAAGACGTGCCACCAAGCGATTACGCATTCCGGTACGATGCCGTGTAGAAACCAATTAGGGGTATGGGTTTAATATAACTGCCATGCCCCTAACAGGCGACCCCGCTACCATCTTAGACTGCATCATCACTTACCATCAGGTGAGATCGCAGTCAAGGGCTAACTTGTAGTAGATAAAAAAAAACTCTCAGTCTCCTCTCAAGCGAGTTGTTTGATGACAAAAAGTGGTAAAGAGTTAATAGAGGTGGCCGCGGACCGGTGCGTTCAGATAAATTGGATATTATTTAGAAATGTCAATCGTGTTCGAGAAAGGTGGGGTCGTAACTCTAAACAGATGGCTCTGATTAGGAGTAGGTATGCCCGGTATACCATTGGCCAGTGAAGGCTCCTATATCACTAACGAGAGCTTCTATATTAATATGTACTTACTTCTAATTTAAATATAATATGTAAACCGATGGCCTCCAGCCGAATATGGCTTAAAAAGTTATAAAAATCTTTATTTCAGGGGGGCTCTCATAGAAGCGAATGCGAAGTAAAATATTTTATTGCGTTACATAGGGTTGCGGTATATCATTTTAAAGATAATTAGAAACAGAGTACAAAAATATATATTTTTTTTATTTTTCCCCTAAAATTGACGAAATGGGGGGCTTTCAAAGTGGTGATTTTGTAACGTGCAAAGTTGACCACAGAACTCCCAATTTTCTGAAAAGCTGAGCCTGAAACTTGATCTATTATTTGAATTATATCCTATACTTGAACAACAAATACTAAAATAAGATAAATGTTATAAGGAAACAAACTTATTTAATTTTTAATGAGCTTCAGTATTTTTAACAGAACTTCACAATGATGTCAATAGATGGCGCTCTGGAAATGTTTATTCGTTTCTCCAATAACTCTCTAGCTCTTTTGCGTCTAATGTTAAAAGTTAACTGTTACAATGGAGCTGATTCTGTAGTGCACAATCTCTATACTAAACTAAAATGAATTATTGCTAACCCTTTCGTAATAGTCCCTTCGAATAGGGACATAACTAGTTTTAAAGCTGACATTTTAGTTTAGAGACTGTGCACTACAGAATCAGCCCCAATATATAGTTAAAACTATCTTATGGATACCGCGAGGTCTCAGTTCGGGGCGAACTACTAGTTTATACTTGGAACATCTCAACATACCACTGTCCTGCATTGGTATTATGCAGTATAATTAATTACCACTTCTAAACAATTACGCACAGCTGCCAGAGTTTCGGCCGATAAAATACGCGTTTATAATACCCACTATTTATTATTACACATCGCTTAAACGAGAGATCAACGCAGAACTGCCGTTTATCATTCCCGAATCAAAAAGCTATAGAAATTGTGGCTTTGGAGCAATATTGCTGTTGAATCTTTGATCAGGCGGCACCTAATCAAAGTCAGATCAAAAATATGTTCGTGTAAACAGTTAACAGGTTAACGCAAATGACCGCTTTTCGTTAGACACCGATTTTTATCCGGTGTCCGATTTTAAGTCGATTTATGGCATACTGTTTTTACGATGTGCTGTACCGTACCTACACATCGGTATTTTGAGCCAGTTGTAGATTCAGATTACGATACGAAAACACTTTGAAAAATTCTATAAATACTGTAACTTCTGTAGGTTATAAATTATGATTGACTATGCCTACGTCTCTCATGCAGCCATTAAGCGTTGAAGAAGATTATTGTTCTCTACGAGATGGTTCAATGTTTTTTTTGGAATTTTATCATCTCTAAGGAGACGATAATATTAAGAAGTGATCACTCAGACGATAGCAGCAGTTGAGATGGTCATATTCGGATTTTCGTACCGCCATTTTTTGTGGAAATTCTGTGCTAAGTGGTAAATTTTTTATTTGTTACATTGAATAAATCCGCGTAACACATGTATGTGGAATAGCATTCTTACCTTTCCGGCATCCGAAAAAGCCAGAATTCTGTATAAACTAAAACTATGACGCAGAGTACATAATTAATTATTTGAATAAGATTTTTCTGTAATGTTTTAACTTTCACAGGGACATAATCGCTAATTGACCAAACCCCTTGAAAAAATCTGATGAAAAAGTTGTAAATGTTGTATTATTCCATATTATTCTTTGACCATTGTCAAGTCTATTATTTCCCGTAGTTGGAGCGAGGCTTACTAGATAAAATGTTGCAGTCAGAATTAGCAATAAAGAATTGGGGAAGAAAGGGAAAAGACATCAATGTGGCAACACTAACGCATCTATGAACCGATGGTGTCCAAGTGTCCGTCATATCTTATCATCGTGACAGGGCAAGCAAATGAGATGATGAGAGAATCACAGCTAGGGTTAGCAATACTAAGTGAACGTATCCTACTTTATTTTTGGTAATTATACTTTCTACTTTTGCATACCAATAAAGTATGTGACAAAACATAATTAAAAAAAATTAAGAAACACGACTGCCCTGCCAAGAAACGAACTAAAAAGTTAAAAATCTAAATTAATCTAGTTAAATAGAATCTTATTCACATTTTTATTAAATAATTTTTCTTGTGAATCTCTTTGTAATGGATATTGAACTATAGTGTTATATATTTTTGGGATCTACTCATCATTTTCTAGATGATGATTATATACATAATCTTATTTTCAAATTTTATTTTTCAACTTTAGTCTTTAATGCGGGTCCATGGTCACTCCATCATTTTTTTTATTTACTAGCCTGTCACCCGGAATAAGCTAGGGATTCTAACGATACCTCATTTATCAAAATCGGTTCAGGCGTATAGAAGTTATGGTGGAATATACAAACTCACATACATACATACATACATACATGAACCCTGAAAACAATATTTTCCGTTTTTCAGGCAGTCGTATAATAACTGAGTAGACACGAATCGATCGTTAGTTAATCGAAATCGATGCAATTTTTAACTAACTCTATTACGGATAACGATTTCGACCTTACCTAAATTAATTTATCTTTGTTTTAATCAATGAATAGGCGTGCGCTTGACGTCAATCATGCTTATTAAGTAATTAGTAAATCAAAGCAATGATGAGGTCTAGGTTGGAGCGCGCTTGCCTTCATCTAGTTGATTTTCAAGAAATTTTACCTGGTGGGAGGCTTCGGCCGTGTCTACTTACCTCCCAACCGATTCTCAATAGTAGGTTCCTACATTCGTTAAGCTGAGTTGAGATGGCATATCTATCGATTTGATTTCAGTTTGATCAATTACATTATGTAAAGAAAATTTAGAAATGCGTTCATCAACAGTTTGTCAAACTTATCTGACCCGGCGGTGGCTAAAACTTGAACTACTTAAAAAAAAACGTAACAGGTATAATTATTTTATACCTGTTACGTTTTTTATAAGTTATATTTTTCATATCTACTAGCGACGTGGGACTGTAAGTTTACTTAATTGGTTATAAATATTTTTTTTAAATTAATTAATTAATTTATTTATAACATATTAATAGTAGTGGTTTACATTTTGATGTGGTGTTATCATAAATTCATACGAATTTTACCGTACACCACAGTGCCGCCGACAATAGGCTTATTCATACAAACTATAAAATTACAAATTATTTTACACAGCTATAAATACACACTATACGATTATATAAACTATAACTATATACTACAACTATAACTAACTAACAATTAAATTACATAAGTACATACATAACATCAACAACAAGTTAAAAGTACATTGAAATGTAACTTAATCGTTTTCACAGCCCTGATGACGGTCTAATTCAACAGATATTTCGGGTGCGACTTTGATCTCGATAAATCGTAAATTCGATAATGTTTGTTGAATCGAGTGCTCGAGCTCGATAGTATTTGTTTCGTATCAATCGGACCAAATGTTCCGTTCGATTCCGCTAGTTAGCGTTGTTTTGACAGCGTCAGTCGATGGGGCGGCAATAACGCTGTCTTCACTCGGCCCATGTGTGAATGGGCATGATGACTGATTTTGAAAAATGGTCAGATTATGTTCGGATGTATCTACTATTTCGAAAAAATATATTATTTTAACAGAAAAATAAGGTTTGTTGGATAAAATTGGCATTTGAAATTTAAATTTTAAAATTCACTCCAAAACGCTCGCGAGTGTCATGGCGTCGTTTGTGACGTCACTATTGTTGACCAATGTACTTTGTGCAGTGTGCAGTAAACAATAGTGTGATTGTCAAAGCTCGAAAACAAACAATTGTGACGTCATTCGCTTTTTGGGTTAAATCCACTATGGCGGATTGCTGTATTTTATAGTTTCATTTTATCAAAATAATTAGCAATCTCACTCGAAATAGAAAAATAAATACGTGTTTTATAATCCATGAATCCTATTTCATTAGATAAATTCATAATTTCGTTGATTCATCATGCCTATTCCCCTGGACTTTTAAACGTACATCCACGCGTATGAAGTCGCAGGAATCAACTAGATTGACAAGTAAAGGTAGGTAGTGATACTAAAATATAACACAATGGGGCTTATTCTGTAGTGCACAATCTTTAAACTAAACTAAAATGACAGCATTAAATTCAGCACAAATTTCATCCAGATCCGTTCAGCCGTTCTGGCGTGATTGAGTAACAAACATCCATCCATCCATCAAAATTTTCGCATTTACGTATTAGTCGAAGTATATCTGACTTCTGATTCTCTGTAGCCATTTCCCTTTCCCCCTTTTTTATATATACTTGTTTTTTTCTTCATCGATAGAGCTGTAATAGGGCTGTCTTCGGCCCATGTGTGGGCTAAATTAGATCACTCGGAGTTCGGCCGCCGCAATCCCTGGAGATTTATATGGGAAGACATCTTTGAAGTGGCTCTAGAGCCATACTGCCTACGCTTATAGCAATACTTAAGCAATATTACTCAAAATGACAGTTTGGTGTCATTGCACCTTGATGTTCCTTGTATATAAAATTATTATTAGCATTATCTTATATATAAAATTCTCGTTTCACAATGTTAATTGTCATACTCCTCCGAAACGGCCTGACCGATTTTTATGCAAATTTTATATGCATATTCAGTAGGTCTGAGAATCGGCTACTATCTATTTTTCATACCCCTAAAACACCTCAATCGACGCGGGTGGAGTCGCGGGCATCAGCTAGTCTTATATATAAAATTCTCGTGTCACAATGTTAGTTACTAATTACCCTACCCTTCCGAAACGGCTTGACCGATTTTTATGAAATTTTATATGCATATTCAGTAGGTCTGAGAATCGGCTACTATCTATTTTTCATACCCCTACACTAGCGGCACGCTATGATGGCCGGTTTGACACATTACAATAGTGATGTGGAATGTCAATTTATTCTCGAACAAAAAACAATTAAGTTTTGTTTTTGTACCTGATTAAATAGGTTTAATAAAACAAAAATGTATATGTTTATTTAATTTATTTGAACGAACTGAATATTTGAACGAAAATGAATATACATACTTTATATGCACACAAGAAACATATGAATACAAAAGATACCAAAAAAGGTGCCACAAAAGGCCATAATTAATCAGATTCGTCCATACTACTATTTTCACTGTCGTCACTGCTATCATCACATACATTAATAATTATATGTTCGTTTTCTATAATATTATCTATTTTCACATCTCTTTCATAATCTTCCCTTATTAATTTAACAGTTCTATTCACAACCTTTTCCCAGTCTCCTTTAGTCACATGTTCACAAGCTTCTTCTAATAATTTTAGCATTTTTTTTGTGGTAAATGGGGGTTCTGTATTGTGTCTTGCAGCATATCCCTTAATTTGAGCCCACACCAACTCAATCGCATTATACTCACAATGGTAAGGCGGTAACCGTATAACTCTGTGCCCATGTTCTAATGCTATTTCGTCAATGACGTATCGGATCTTGGTTGGTTTGTTTTCTTTTAAAAGACGTACTAATTCCGCTTTTAACATATTCATGTTTGCATCTACGCCATTTTTACGAAGCCATGCGACGATATCAGCTTTCTTTTGGGATTGGGCAGGTGGCTTGTCAATTTGCATCGAGTGGTATGGGGCGTTGTCCATAATTATAATAGATGGTTCAGGGAGGCTACACAACATTGAGGTAAACCATTCAGTAAACTTTTCTCCATTCATGTCTTCATGATAGTCTCCAGTGGTTTTTGACGCAAAAGCCATGAGAGAACCTTCGACAAACCCGTTGATGGTTCCGGCGTGACAAATTATAAGTCGCGATCCTTTTCCTACAGGAACTTTGGAAGTAGATGCTGCTGTGTCATCGTTCCAAGAACGGCCTACAGTATGGTTAGCATTAAGCCATGTTTCATCCAAGAACACAACATTTTGCCAATTTTTGATTTCTTTCACTTGCCGTAAAAAAGTATACCTTGCCATCGCTATATCAAATCTTTCCATCAATATTTTGCGTTTGTTACATTTTTTGTATCGAAATCCAATGGTCTTCAAAATCTTCGTTAAAGAACTTTCCCCACCGAAGAATAATCCAGCTTCCTTCAGTGAATGCACCAACTTTTTTCTTGTTGGATACTCCTTCTGTAAATAGTAGCCGTAAACATGTCTTCGGATAGCATCGGCATCAAAGCTATCGATGCCTACGACTGGTTTTGCTCGTTTTCTCTTTTTTGGTGTGTGAAGTTTATTTTCTTCTGTGCCAGTCTCGCCATATTTTTTTTTAGTTATCCGTCTAACAGTTCGTTGTCCAATATTAAGCGCATCAGCTACGCGTTCAACCACTGACGTTATAGGTAAAATTGGCCCTCCATTTTGCGCTTCACGATCGAAATAGTTACGAAGGCGTATTACGAACTCACGTGTCTGACTATTTAGAACAGTTCTCTGCGTACGTTCGGTCATATCGACGAAATCCACAACAAAGGGCTTGAACAGAGTCCAAATTAACGAGCAAGGGTCAACAGTAATGCAGTATCAATATTTGAAATCCAAAGCCAGGTCAAAACTATATCACAATCGCATTGCACTGACAGTTTATACTTTTCGAAGCAACGTCAATTCGAAACTGCTTTGTTTTGCATTGAGCATTGACGCGAGTTTGCCGGAGGTAGTAGTTGTGCTAGCCAGCGATCCTATGTGACGATCGTATTAGATTCCATTTTTAAAAATTTATTGATATTTTTTTGCGATTTCAGAGGTTTGTCCACATAGTGAAAATTGTTCATATTCACAAGTACATTCACCCCTTAAATGGTGCAAACTGATTTTTCTACACTTGTATACATTTAAGAAATCAATTTAATAAATAAATTTTGAGTCCTAAACCTAAAACTACATTCGATAAAATTTATGAATCTCTGCACATCACTATCGTCAATAAAGTAATACAATTATTTCCTTCAAAGTCGTTATCAATTAATACGGAACTTCATGAGAAACTACATTCGATAAAATTTATGAATCTCTGCACATCACTATCGTCAATAAAGTAATACAATTATTTCCTTCAAAGTCGTTATCAATTAATACGGAACTTCATGAGCGGACAAACGTCAAACCGGCCATCATAGCGTGCCGCTAGTTTAAAACACTTCAATCGACGCGGACGGAGTCGCGGACATCAGCCAGTCTTTTATATGAAATTGTCATGTCACAATGTTAGTTACCAATTACCATACTCCTCCGAAACGGCTTGACCGATTTTTATGAAATTTTATATGCATATTCAGTAGATCTGAGAATCGGCTACTATCTATTTTTCATACCCCTAAAACACCTCAATCGACGCGGACGGAGTCGCGGACATCAGCTAGTCTTATATATAAAATTCTCGTGTCACAATGTTAGTTACTAATTACCCTACCCTTCCGAAACGGCTTGACCGATTTTTATGAAATTTTATATGCATATTCAGTAGGTCTGAGAATCGGCTACTATCTATTTTTCATACCCCTAAAACACTTCAATCGACGCGGACGGAGTCGCGGACATCAGCCAGTCTTATATATGAAATTGTCATGTCACAATGTTAGTTACTAATTACCCTACCCTTCCGAAACGGCTTGACCGATTTTTATGAAATTTTATATGCATATTCAGTAGATCTGAGAATCGGCTACTATCTATTTTTCATACCCCTAAAACACCTCAATCGACGCGGACGGAGTCGCGGACATCAGCTAGTCTTATATATAAAATTCTCATGTCACAATGTTAGTTACCAATTACCATACTCCTCCGAAACGGCTCGACCGATTTTTATGAAATTTTATATGCATATTCAGTAGGTATGAGAATCGGCTACTATCTATTTTTCATACCCCTAAAACACCTCAATCCACGCGGACGGAGCCGCGGACATCAGCTAGTAATTCTATAATATAATTACACAATAAGTAGGTACATAATACCTATCGTAATCACATAATTCTAACCAGGGTAATAGAGACTTGCAAACGACTTAGGAACAAATGTACATTTGTATCGGTTTCAAGGAATTTAAGGGCCTAATATCTATTGACAGGTATGTGTTTAAATTAATTATGTAATTCATGAATAGAAAGTCTTTAAACAAACAGTACAAAGGTGAGCATACAAAAACAAACAAACAACCTCGTCGTATTCTCAATAACGCAACGCACGCGGCATCTTTACAAGTCATTAGAGACCCCCGACCCCCCCCTGGACCCCCCCGACCCCCCCCTGGACCCCCCCGGGCGCCCGCTTGTAATTAACCGGGGGCCATAAATTGACCCCAACTGTCATATCATATTGATTTAGCCGCGTGCCTTCAGCTGCGATGCGGGAGCGGAAAATGGTGCCTTTTTTTAATACTCGCTAGAAAATATTATTTTGTTAAGTACTTAAAGACTGTGAATCATAATTAAAAAAAATTAAAAACACGACTGCCCTGCCAAAAAACGAATTAAAAAAATTAAAAATCTAAATAAGGGCCGATTTTTCAATTGTCAGATAAAGTTTATTGGAGGAATAAATTGACGCTTTGACGGATTTTCAATACAAAACTTGTCAAAACGTCAAATTTATTCCTCCGACAAACTTATCTGACGATTGAAAATTAGCCCGTAATCTAGTTAAATTAGAATCTTAATCGAATTTTTTATGAAATGATATTTTATTGTGAATCACTAGATATTGACACTACACTACAGTGTTATATATTTTTGGAATCTACTCATCATTTTCTAGATGATGATTATATGGGTAATCTATTCGAATATTTTTTTTTCGACTCAACGATACCTCATTTATCAAAATCGGTTCAGGCGTATAGAAGTTACAGTATAGTTCACGTTTATTTAGTATTATTTTACAGTTTATTTCACGTTTATTTTAAACTTATGTCACTTCTGACAAGTCAAGACACTACCAGCGGTTCGAAAAACTTTTTTTTAATCTACTACAAGTTAGCCTTTCACTGCGATCTCACCTTATGGTAAGTGATGCAGTCTAAGATGGTAGCGGGCTAACCTGTTAGGAGCGTGGCAGTTATATCAAACCCATATTCGGTTTCTACACGGCATCGTACCGGAACGCTAAATCGCTTGGCGGCACGTCTTTGCCGGTAGGGTGGTAACTAGCCACGGCCGAAGTCTCCACCAGGCCAGACCGGGGAAAATTCAGAAATTATAAATTCCCAAATTGACCCTGCCGGGGATCGAACCCGGGAGCTCCGCACGTTAAGACAACAGCGCTACACACTGCGCCACGGAGGTCGTCAAATAAATATTGATATTCAGATCTCAGTGGCATTTCATTTTCGCGAGTGTAGTGTACAACGAACTGCCCCCCTATCCTGTAACTCAGTGGCTATCGAAAAATGAAATACTGACATATATATTTTGTCCATTGAAGGTTCACTATGAATAAATGAAAGAACATTTCATAGCAAATCTTCAATGGATAAAAAATATTAGTCAGTGGCTTTAATTTTTTTGATAACCACTGCGTTACAGTATAGGGCTGCTGGAACGAGCTGACGTCACCCGTCAATCAATCATCGTATTAATCAAGCCAATAATTGACATTTGCGAGTTCAAATACCTAGAGCTGCGACCTTGGGGTGTTGAGCGAAGGTCAGAACCGATTGAACCTGGCGATTTTAAAACTCTAGATATGGTGACGATCTCACTGGCGTAGTGGTGATAAATGATAAATGATTTATTTATTTCATGTAGGACAATTTTTTTTTTTTTTTTTTTTTTTTAATATCCGCTACAAGTTAGCCCTTGACTGCGATCTCACCTGATGGTAGTGATGATAACCTGTTAGGGGCATGGCAGTTATATTAAACCCATACCCCTATTCGGTTTCTACACGGCATCATACCGGAACGCGTAATCGCTTGGCGGCACGTCTTTGCCGGTAGATTAACTAGCCACGGCCGAAGCCTCCCACCAGGCCAGACCGGGGAAAATTTAGGAATTATAAATTCCCAAATTGACCCTGCCGGACGTTAAGACAACAGCGCTACACACTGCGCCACGGAGGTCGTCAACAACTTATGAAACGTTAAGACTCTACCGCCGGTTCGGAAAACTGATTCTACTGCGAAGAGCCGGCAAGAAACTCAGCAGTTGCTCT
Source organism: Erebia palarica (assembly GCA_964035005.1). Lineage (NCBI taxonomy): Eukaryota > Metazoa > Arthropoda > Insecta > Lepidoptera > Nymphalidae > Erebia > Erebia palarica. The sequence continues at coordinate 60,027,009 of OZ035983.1, read as the reverse complement.
TTTCATAGAAAAGAAAAGGTCACAATATGTAGACAACACAACACATACGTTACAAGTATTACACTGACTTGTGGGTCACTGGATGCGAGGCCGGTTGCTTCCATGACACTTTGTCATTAATAAAATCATCGATAGTGTAATAACCTCGACTTTACAAATGCTGTTTGAAATGCGGTGAGTAGTCTTATAGGTCCCGGGTTCGATTCTCGGCTGTTTAACTTGAGTACCTTCAAGGCAAGAGTGAATAGACATCTTGAAGGCAAGATGACTTAAGTATGATTGTCGTCAAGCGCAAGCCTATCCAGCAATAAAAAAAAAAGTTTGTGAATTTGTAATTTCTGAATATTCTCTGGTCTAGTCTGGTGGGAGGCTTCGGTCATACCACCCTACCGGCAAAGGCGTACCGCCAAGCGATTGAGCGTTCCGGTACGATGCCGTGTAGAAACAGATTAATTTCTGGGTCAAAAATCCGTCAATGTTTAACGGATTTTTGGGTTTAAAATAAAATCACTGCCGTACCCGTAATAGGTTACCCGCTACCATCTTAGACTGCATCATAACTTACCATCGCAGTCAAGGGCTAACTTGTACTGGAATAAAATAAAAACAATATTTTACAAATATAGATGCCTACGAATACGATACCTGATACTATGTCCGCGTGGATTTTGGTAAAATCGTTAAAAAAAAAAATATTTTTTTGATTTTTCGGGATAAAAAATATTAGCATAAGCTCATAAATATCATAGTTTGACAGACAAACTTGTAGGCAGACTGTCAATATGTTATATTATTGTGATAATTAGGTTTTGTTTAAATCATTTCTTTGCTATCATATTTTATTTTATTTTATTGCAAAGGTACACAAAACAGGTTGCTAACGAAACATTGTCAAAATACAAGAAATTAAAAATAGGATCCAGACAACAAACCTACTTAAGTGTACACAATATACTTTGAATTATGTCACTATGATGACATAACATAACTTATGTCGCTTATTATGTCATCATTATTTTATTAAGCTTGGCATTAATTCACAAAACTTGTACCGTCTCGTTTCAAGTATTTTGTACGTAGTTTAAATAATTTATTAGTGCTGAGTTGCACGAAATAAATCCAAAAACTGAAGATTGTGTGAAGTCTTGTGATTAAATTACTCTAATCATCACTTATTTTTTAAATTTTATTCGTAAAAAGGCAGTATTTACTTGCCTTTAAATAAGTTTAATTAAGCCTAAAGTATCCACAGCGAAAAAATTTAAACTAAAGCGCAATTCAAGCTGTACCGCATATATTTTATATTAGCATGACTAGCTGATGATGATGATGCCCGCGACTCCGTCCGCGTGGATTGAGGTGTTTTTGGGGTATGAAAAATAGATAGTAGCCAATTCTCAGACCTACTGAATATGCATATAAAATTTCATAAAAATCGGTCAAGCCGTTTCGGAGGAGTATGGTAACTAACATTGTGACACGAGAATTTTATATATATGAGAAGATACTTAATTAGTTAGTAAATATAACAGTGTTACAACGTCATCTGCGATATCGATCTGTTTTGCCCCTCTTTCGCTGTCACCTGTCATCACAGTCCATCAACTGTCGCCGCGCAAATGGAATCATACTAATACATATTAAGTGCAAATGCGAAAGGGTGTTTGTTTGTTGGTTTGTCCTTCAATCACGCCGCAACGGAGCAACGGATCGACGTGAATTTTGGCATGGGTATAGTTGAGGACCTGAATATTAAGGAGTTCCCGCGGGAATCACAAAACCTCAATCCACGCGGACGATGTCGCGGGCATCAGCTTGTTAAATATATTTTTGTACAACACTTCTATTTACGATATTTTGGCTTATAAGTATCTATAAATAGTCTCAGAATATATTATGATAGTATAGTCCACAGTGTTACAACGTCCGTCCGTCACAGTCCATCAACTGTCGCCGCGCAAATGGAATTGAGTTTATTTTTGTACACCACTTGTATTTGCGATACTTTACCTAATAAGTAGTTGTAATAGACTCAGTATAAAACAATATAATATGAGAATAGTTAGATATGATAGTCAACAGTATTATAGTCCTCTGCGGTATCGATCTGTTTTGCTCGTCCAGCGCTGACAGCTGTCCATCACAGTACATCAACTGTCGCCGCGCAAATGGAATTGAGTTTATTTTTGTACAACACTTGTATTTGCGATACTTTACCTAATAAGTAGTTATAATAGACACAGTATAAAGCAATATAATATGAGAATTGTTAGTTATGACAGTCAACAGTGTTACAGTCCTCTGCGGTATCGATCTGTTTTGGCCGTCACGCGCTGACAGCTGTCCATCACAGTCCATCAACTGTCGATGCATAAACTGAATAGTTTGTTTATGTTACAGCGATATTTTGGATAATAAGAAGCTATATAGTCACAGATCTGTACTAATATTATAAATGCGAAAGTATGGATGTTTGTTACTCAATCACGCCAGAACGGCTGAACGGATCTGAATGAAAGGCACAGAGAAAGATTATAGAGATTAAAGAGTTCCCGCGAGAATGAAAAATATCATTCCACGCGGATGAAGTCGCGAGCATCAGCTAGTATATTATGATAGTATAGTCAACAGTTTAACCACGTCCGTTGCGATATCGATCTGTTTTGCCCGTCCCGCGCTGTCACCTGTCCATCACAGTCCATCAACTGTTAAGTGCAAATGCAAAAGTGTGTTTGTTTGTTTATTTGTCCTTCAATAACGCCGCAACGGAGCAACAGATCGACGTGATTTTTGGCATGGGTATAGTTGAGGACCTGAAGAGTGATATAGGCTAATCACAAAACCTCAATCCATTCGGACGATGTCGCGGGGATCAGATAGTTAAGTATATTTTTGTACAACACTTCTATTTGCGATATTTTGGCTTATAAGTATCTATGAATAGAATAGTTTGTTTATGTTACAGCGATATTTTGGATAATAAGAAGCTATATAGTCACAGATCTGTACTAATATTATAAATGCGAAAGTATGGATGTTTGTTACTCAATCACGCCAGAACGGCTGAACGGATCTGAATGAAAGGCACAGAGAAAGATTATAGAGATTAAAGAGTTCCCGCGAGAACGAAAAGCATCATTCCACGCGGATGAAGTCGCGAGCATCAGCTAGTATATTATGATAGTATAGTCAACAGTTTAACCACGTCCGTTGCGATATCGATCTGTTTTGCCCGTCCCGCGCTGTCACCTGTCCATCACAGTCCATCAACTGTTAAGTGCAAATACAAAAGTGTGTCTGTTTGTTTATTTGTCCTTCAATAACGCCGCAACGGAGCAACAGATCGACGTGATTTTCGGCATGGGTATAGTTGAGGACCTGAAGAGTGATATAGGCTAATCACAAAACCTCAATCCATTCGGACGATGTCGCGGGGATCAGATAGTTAAGTATATTTTTGTACAACACTTCTCTTTGCGATATTTTGGCATAAAAGTATCTATAAATAGTCTCAGAATATATTATGATAGTATAGTCAACAGTGTTACCACGTCCGTTGCGTATCGATCTGTTTTGCCCGTCCCGCGTTGTCAGCTGTCCATCACAGTCCATCAACTGTCGCCGCGCAAATTGAATTGAGTTTATTTCGGTACATTTTAATCTGCTATATTTTACCTCACCTGTTTTATTCCTCCATAAGAAAACTAAATAATATTTTTTTCTAAAAAAAAAGAAGTAGTGCGTAAAATAATGCTTTGTAGAACCCATCCTGAATGCGGTTAACTACTTATTATCGAGTAGACCCTCACTCACGTAAATATTCCGTTACATCACCAGGACTTCATAACTCTGATGTTATCAATGTCCATAAAGGAGATTGATTAAACAGATTTCTCGTTATAATTTTAATATCACTCCAGTACTTTATTAGCTTCCCACACAATTGAATTAGAACCTTACTCCTTCAACCTTAGAGTGTATTCTTGAGGTGTGACCGTAAGTTGTGCAATGTAAAGTATGCAGTGTAATTATATCGAATCTGCCTGCTTGTCTGTCAGTATGTCAATCAGAGACGACGCAGCAGTGATGCGGATCGATTGGTAGGTATACACCGCCAAATATCAATATATCTGTAACACTAAGTACCTGTTTAGCTCTTATCTTATCTTACTAATATTATAAATGCGAAAGTTTGGATGGATGTATGGATGTATGGACGTATGGGTGTATGGATGTACGGATGAATGGCGATTGGTAGGTATACACCGCAACATATCAATATATCTGTAACATTAAGTACCTGTTTAGCTCTTATCTTAATAATATTACTTATAAATGCGAAAGTTTGGATGGATGTATGGATGTTTGTTACTCAATCACGCCCCAACGGCTGAACGGATCTGGCTGAAATTTGGCACAGAGATAGATTATGGTCTGGAATAGCACATAGGCTACTTTTTATCCCCGAAAATTAAAGAGTTCCCGCGGTGATTTTGCTATCATATCAAAGGTGACAGTTCCACTATACTTAAGTGAACTTGTATTTTATCAGGATTTGAGTCATATTAAAAGATTTTTTGGTCTTTGTCGGTTGCCATGACGCTTTAATTCGAAATGAAATTATTTATTTCACGTAAGACAACTTGCGCCACATATGTCATAACTGTACCACTGCTTCGGAAAGAAGATTCTACTGAGAATTCATCTTTAAAATGTTAAAATCATCGTATATAAGCTTCACCTAGCACTGTTGGGTTGTCTTCAGCCTCCCTCATCCAACCGCTTCATGCTACCCTGGTATAATGTTAGACCACCGGAAGACGCCTGAGCCACTTATCTAGTATCTAGTCTTCCACACTATAAATCTATCTTTGTGCCAAATTTCATCCAGATTCGTTCAGTCGTTCTGGCGTGATTGAGTAACAAACATAGTCAAGTCAAGTCAAGTCAAATAATGTTCATTCAATTTAGGTAGGTATACTACACTTATTCACGTCCAGTTATTTATAAAATATAATGGTGATAATCAGTAACGGTATCTTAAAACTTAAGCTACGAGGGTTCCAAACGCGCCCTGGTCTGAGAAGAGCCCACAACAAACTCAGCCGGCTGTTTCATACATCTATCCATCCAAGCTTTCGCATTTAACTAATATATTAGATGCGATTAAAGTTTGAACGGATAGATGTATGTTTTTTACTCAATCACGCCAGAACGGCTGAACGAATCTGGATGAAATTTGGCACAAAGATAGATTTATAGTCTGGAACAAATAGGCCGGAAAATTAAATAGTTTCCGCGGGCACCAAAAACCTCAATGCGGACGAAGTCGCGGGTATCATCTAGTAACTTCTAAAAGTTGGAGGTGCGAGTCCGACGACGCGGAATCGAACCTGAGACCCCGTACAGAAGCTCTAGTGTTTTTACCACTAGGCTATCACCGACAAGCAGCATTACAATTTTTTTAGTGAGTTAATTATTTTAAAGGAAGAGTATGTTTTTAATTTTTATGCGTTTTTTATTACATAGTTGATTAATGCTTCCCCTATCGTTGATTACTCAAAAAGGGAAATGGCTATTCGACAAAGGGTTTTGTAAAGTCATAAAATAAATTGTATTTACATTTTACATGTTAGATAATAATATTTATTCATACCTACTTGCGATTTTCGTTAATCCAAATGTATACAAGTGAAATTAATTTAAAGAATAAAAAAATACGACTGCCATATTATTTTTGGAGTTTACTTCCATATGAAGCGATTTGCAATATATAGCCTTTGGAATCTTATTCACATTTTTATTAAATGATATTTTTTATGAATCACTAAATATTGAGCTATAGTGTTATATATTTTTGGAATCTACTCATCATTTTCTGGATGATGATTATATAGTTAATGTTATTTTCGAGTTTTTTTTTTCAATTTTGGTCTTTACTGCGGGACCATGGTCACCCCATCAATTTTTTAAAAAAAATTACTAGCCTATGTCACCCGGAATAAGCTAGGGATTCTAACGATACCTCATTTATCCAAATCGGTTCAGGCGTATAGAAGTTATGGTGGAATATACAAACTCACATACATACATACATACATACATGAACCCTGGAAAAAATATACGCCTTTTTTCAGGCAGTCGTATAAAAAAGAAAAGGTGACTGACTGAAAGACTAACCCAGACTTTAAAAAAAATTCTAATGCTTTTTACTCAAATAAACTTTTACAAGTAAGTACTTTTGAATCGTCGAGTGAATCTACCACTGGTTCGGAATGCCACTTGACTAACCGTTGTTAAAGCATACCTCAAACCACTGGACGGATCGGGCTGAAATTTGGCATTACATAGGCAATGACGTAGGCAATAGGCATTACCTAAGAAAGGAATTTGAAAATATTCAACCCCGAGGGGGTAAAATAGGGCTTTCAAATACTCAATACTCAATACTTAATATCATTTATTCAATATAGGTACACTGTAGGTACACTTATTGACGTTAAAAATTAATTACTTATAAAACATGATGGTGATAATCGGTTACGGTATCTTAAAACTAAAGCTACGAGGGTTCCAAACGCGCCCTGGTCTGAGAAGAGCCCACGACAAACTCAGCCGGGGTTTTTTGTTATTATCACCAACTCACAAATCATCTCAACTAAGGAACTATCAGAGCCATAGAGCAAATTATTGCCAAGCTTTGATTATTATGTAATTTTTTTATTTATTATCACCACCTTTCACCATCATCAAATTTGTATGAAAATCGAATCTAACGTGAGCGAAACTGCGGGCAAAAGCTAGTAATTAATACGGCATTACAAAACTTCAATACTTGTAACTTAAATGAGTTGTTGCTACAATAAATTGTTCACAGATAGTCACGATTACAGTGTTTTATTATACTTACAAATAAGTGCGTACTTAAAACACTTCAATTGGCTAGATTTTAGGCAATTTAATGGTGCAATTGTGTAGCTAGTACATACATACATACTAATATTATTAAAATGAAAGTGTGTCTATCTGTATGCTACGCTTTAACGGTCTATCTTTTAAGGAAAATTAAGGAGTTATCCCAGTAATTAAACAAACATTATCCACGGTGGGTGCATAATCTAGTAAAATAATAAAACAGTCTTTTACCCCCGGAAAATCAAAGTTTCCACGGATATTTTTAAAAACCTCATTCCATGCGAACTAAGTAGCGGGTATCATTTAGAAGGTATGTTCGACATAGTGGCGTACAGTTCATAGAGGCACAAAAGCACTGCTTACTCAATACTCAATACTCAATATCATTTATTCAATATAGGTACACTTATTGACGTTAAAAATTACTTACTTATAAGACACTCAATACTCAATACTCAATATCACTTATTCAATATAGGTACACTTATTGACGTTAAAAATTACTTACTTATAAGACACTCAATACTCAATACTCAATATCATTTATTCAATATAGGTACACTTATTGACGTTAAAAATTACTTACTTATAAGACACTCAATACTCAATACTCAATATCATTTATTCAATATAGGTACACTTATTGACGTTAAAAATTACTTACTTATAAGACACTCAATACTCAATACTCAATATCATTTATTCAATATAGGTACACTGTAGGTACACTTATTGACGTTAAAAATAACTTACTTATAAAACATGATGGTGATAATCGGTTACGGTATCTTAAAACTAAAGCTACGAGGGTTCCAAACGCGCCCTACCTAAATGGAAATACGACAATGCTCATTTTTCATCATGACAGTCAGTAAATAGGTATTCAGACGTAACCAATGCCTACTTTAGCTTCAAACCCTGTGCACGTCACCAGTACTACAGTAATATTTATTACTATTCTCTGGAAGGAATTTTTTTCTTACCTTTGGGCTGTTCTTGCAGCAAGATTAACGGCAACTTTATAGCCCGTTTGTGTCAATTTAGAGGTATCAACGGCTATTTGTTAATATCCATTCTCATGTCACGTTTACAATAGGGATGATGACAACTCAATCAAATCAGCAACTCTTTATCAAACTTAAAAACGCTCTTCTAGTATGGAGGTTGTATGAAATTTGCAATTGTGACGTCATCAAATTTCAACGCACTTTTTTTCTTTAATCTATATTTTAAAATAGTTAACTAACTTAATACTAACCGAGGATGTGAATTTTAGGTCTCTTTGAAGACCCTCTATTTAATAATCAGTTAGAAATAATTTATTTTTGATATAGTCATCATCCCTATTGCGTTTCACGTGTAATGTCGAGTTGGTGTTGCTAGGACTTTGGGTTCGTTAGATTTTTTCAGTGTGGGTACGATACGATATCGTAACGCGAGTTTTCTTATATACTTATTATTTGGAAGGTAATTATGATATGGTTACTATGGAACGTTAGAGCAGTATTTTTGTTGTTGGTATAACTTACCTTTTATATTTTTTTAAAGGTTTAAAATTAGTTAAGTTTTTTACCTAATTTTAAAGTTCGTACCCTGACACAATTAAGACAGATTAGTCAATAAGAGATTATAATAATAATAATTTTTCTTAGTCTGTCTCAGGAAACACTTTTTCTTTGGCAAAACCTCGTAATCTATAATATAATATGCGATACTTAAGTATAATAAACAAGATTTGCAATTAAATATTAAATACGTATATAGATCATTAAAATTATCTGGTAAACTACAACATTGACGTGACTTCATTAGCTATTTTAGCTGCAGTCCCATCTCCAAATAGTCTGTAATTCCCTCTAAGTTTAAACAGTTATTATTATTATCCACTTCAAGTTGGCCCTTGACTGCAATCTCACTTGATGGTAAGTGATGATGCAGTCTAAGATGGTAGCGGGCTAACCTGTTAGGGGCATGGCAGTTATAATATACCCATACCCCATACCCATTGACGTGACTTCATTAGCTATTTAAAAGTCCTGCAGTCACATCTCCATATATTCTGTAATTCCCTCTAAGTTTAAACAGTTTTTATCCACTTCAAGTTGGCCCTTGACTGCGATCTCACTTGATGGTAAGCGATGATGCAGTCTAAGATGGTAGCGGGCTAACCTGTTAGGGGCATGGCAGTTATATTTTATTATGACAGTTTATTAGTTTAACTTTCAATTCCCGTACACGATATCGTAGCTTATAAAAATGGTTGCATAGCAATATTGTCAATTTTGTTTTATAGCTTATCTACATCATTGCATTGCGGCAATAATTGCATTGCTGACCTTTAGGCGATATGCAAATCCATCTCTAGGCCTTAGTGTTTGCGAATTTCAACAAGACTTTAGACATTTACTTTGAATGCTGTTGATCCTGGGCTTATTCTCTCTCCATTCGTATCGGATTGCCGACCTGTCTGACTATGCGAGTAAGGAAATAGAGAGTGTATCAGTGTTCGCAACTGACTCTGTTAAAGGCAAAAGATTTATACCTTTTGAAGGGAATACAAAAGTATACAAGTCATAATTAAAAAAAATAAAAAACACGACTGCCCTGCCAAAAAACGAACTAAAAAGTTAAAAATCTAAATTAATCTAGTTAAATTAGAATCTTATTCACATTTTTATTAAATGATATTTTTTTGTGATTCACTGGATATTGAATTATAGTGTTATTTATTTTTGGAATCTAATCATCATTTTCTAGATGATGATTATATAGTTAATATTATTTTCGATTATTTTTCAACTTTAGTCTTTAATGCGGGACCATGGTCACCCCATCATTTTTTAATTTTACTAGCCTATGTCACCCGGAATAAGCTAGGGATTCTAACGATACCTCATTTATCAAAAAGAAGTTATGGTGGAAATGGAATATACGAACTCACATAATTACATACATACATATATACATACATACCTCGTACATATATACATACATGAACCCAACCCTGAAAACAATATATTCAGGCAGTCTTATAAAAAGTCCCTATTTCCCGTTCAGATACCGTCGCCGAAACTTGGTTGCTCGGCAATGCAGAGTTTGCTTCGTATTTTTTATTGTTAGTTTAATATGGTCTTAAGATATATTGTTTATTTATAAACTCGGATCACGCGTGAAAAATTTATAGAGATTGGTGTTCTTACAGTGCCTTCGCAATACATATACAATAATATAGTCTTTGTTAGGCAGAACATTAATCTTTATAAGCAAACTAGTGGGCCCGGCAGATGTTGTCCTGCCCTATCTTCCTCGCAATTTTTACATATTTTCTCACCGTTTAAACCTTCCCTGGACTACGACAAACATTTCAAAACCAAAATCAGCTAAATCGGCCCAGCCGTTCTCGAGGTTTAGCGAGACAAACGAACAGCAATTGATTTTTATATATATAGATAGGTGATACTCACAATCGATACACTAGAAACCGCCGCTAGTAATAGTTTTTGCGGAAATCCTCTGTGGGGTCGAGTGTACGCATTTATAATATGGTTCCCAAAGAGTTTCTGGATTTGCTATTACATAGATTTAAAGACTGTGTTAAACAGCATCTGTTAAGTCGAGGTTATAACACTATCGATGATTTTATTAACGACAAAGTGTCATGGAAGCAACCGGCCTCGCATCCAGTGACCCACAAGTCAGTGTAATACTTGTAACGTATGTGTTGTGTTGTCTGCATATTGTAACCTTTTCTTTTCTATGAAAAGAGCAACTGCTGAGTTTCTTGCCGGCTCTTCTCAGCAGAATCAATTTTCCGAACCGGTGGTAGAGTTTTAACGTTTCATAAGTGACACAAGCTGTCCTACATGAAATACAAGTATTACACTGACTTGTGGGGCACTGGATGCCAATATTAATCTCAGTATTAATAGCAGATAACCAAACCAGTGTTGATGAGTAAACGCGATACGAATTTAACCTTTTGCGCGTATTTTAGCTATCAATACGTCACGTGAGGATAACAATTCAAAACCAAATATTAATTTACCTATTGGGTTTCGGAGGTATCCAACTATTCAGTGTTCACGTCAAAGCGATTCGCTTCCCGTCAAAGCTGGGAATTTTGGATTTTGAAACTGCGAATCGACGGCGAAATTAACTATTTTCCATGAAAACGCCACAATTTCAGGCTTTGTGTATACACCCGCGGCCCTTACTACTGTCACCAGCTGGCCGAATATGAGTTTTTCTATGTATTCGTTATTCAAAGGATCAGCCTGGCTGTCCAGCGCGGGAATGCAGCCAGCATTCTTGCCATCGTTCCACGTGGAAATGATTTATATAGTAATTAGGTTAGGCTAGCTAGCATTAAGTTCTATTGTATTATTTTCAATTAAAAAAAAATCGTATTCGTTTAAGATTATTCTTTTTCTTTTTTTTTTATTCACTACAAGTTAGCCCTTGACTGCGATCATGGTAAGTGATGATACAGTGTAAGATGGTAGCGGGCTAACCTGTTACTAACCTGTAATATTATATTAGCTAGCGCTTGGGTGCAATTGGGTATTTGACAACTAGTCAACTCAGCAACTTTTTATACGAGTGCCTAGGAGTATATTGTTTTCACTGAACCGATTTTGATAAATGAGATATCGTTAGAATCCCAAGCTTATTCCGGGTGACTTAGGCTAGTAAAATTAAAAAAAAAAATGGATGGGGTGACCATGGTCCCGCATTAAAGACTAAAGTTGAAAAAAATAATTCTAAAATAAGATTAACTATATAATCATCATCTAGAAAATGATGAGTAGATTCCAAAAACATATAACACTATAGTTCAATATTCAGTGATTCACAAAAAAATATTATTGAATAAAAATGTGAATATAACTAGATTCGGTTGGATTTTTTATTTTTTAGTTAGTTTTTTGGCAGGGCAGTCGTTTTTTTATTTATTTTTTATTATGACTTGTTTACAAACGTCTAAACGCGTGCTTAGTATGGATTTTGTATGAAATTTTAAGTTGTGACGTCATCAAAGTTCGATGCACTTTTTTTACTTTAATCGATAGTATAAAATGGTTATTCAAAATAAAACTAGCAAGAGACGTGGATATTACGACTTTTGGGAGATCCTTTATTTGATAATCACTAAAAAAATATTTATTTTACTAGTAGTCAAATACCCAATTGGACCTGCTTGAAAGTGATGATGCAGCCCAAGAAGATGCCTATTCACTCTTGATTAACTACTATTTAAATGGAAAATTCTTGAAATTGAAAATTGCCTACAAATACAATACAATACAAATACTTTATGTCCAAAAAATGTTTGAAAAGGTAACAAGGTGCACATTAACAAACTAGTAAAATCTTAAAACTAACAAAATTTTTGGTTCACCTATTTCCGGTTTAATTCCTGTACCCCCTATATTTAGCTACTTAGCTGTGGACCTCACACTAGGAGACCTGTATCATAGTTAAATCATAGTTAACATTGTCGCGATGGAATGAGAAAAAAGATTCCTACTAGACACTCAGATCTACGAATAGTTTAGAATTTTGGGTCAAGAGAATCGAAGATAGGTGAGTCTTGAACTCAAGAGAACTGGTATTTTCAGTAGAGAACTCGTATTTTTAGTTCCAGGGAATTGATCTCGATTAAAATCGTTACAATTAACAACCAGCTGTTTATAAAATCATAACATCTGGTTGTTCATAATTGTAACGATTTTAATAGAGATCTATTCCTTGGAACCGAAAATGCGAGTACTATATACTATATTTGTAATGATTTTTGTAACGACACATCTCTATTACAATCAAGTTATTATGCAAGTAGAGAAATAAAGGAAATAAGTTCTTCGGATACACAGTTTCATGTTAAAGTTCTCTCATCCCGGGGACGCAAATAGAGAATCACAGAGAGATAGAAATTAGTTCCCTCGGGATGTTACAAATACTTTAAACTATGCGGTCAAAATGGCGGCCGTTGTCGAAATAAGTGTATTATTTTCTGAAGGGTCGTTACCCTTTACCCATGGTAGGGGTTCATCTGGCCTTGTCGGCGTTTTACAAAACAATATCTGCCGTCAATCAGCTCTCCGAACATGGCGGCCAATCGGACATCCGCGCAATTTGCCTGCCAACAGTAGGTACACCGCACATCCTATTCATTCTCACTAAATAATAACCCTCAACCCTATAATAACCCTCGTAGCTTTAGTTTTAAGATACCATAACTGATTATCACTATCATCTTATCTTATCTAACTGATATTATAAATGCGAAAGTTTGGATGGATGTATGTACTCGTATGTATGGAGGTTTGTTACTCAATCACGCCCCAACGGCTGAACGGATCTGGCTGAAATTTGGCACAGAGATAGATTATAGTCTGGAAAAGCACATAGGCTAGTTTTGATCCCGGAAAATTAAGGAGTTCCCGCGGGAACGAAAAAACCTCGATCCACGCAGACAAAGTCGCTGGGATTAGCTAGTATTTTATGAGTAATTGGACGTCAATAAGTGTATAGTGTATCCTGGGATAAAATTAACCTACCCTTGCAACCTATCTCTGTGCCGAATTTTGTCAAAATCTGTTGAAAATATGGAGTGTGAAATCGTAGCAGACAGACAAAATATCATTATGATGTAGTAAAGTAACACTCCCTCACTTCGCTGGTTTAGTGGTTGGCATGTTCGACTGCTGTTGACGAGGTCCCGGGCTTGAGTCCCGTGTCGATTCTTCTGACTAGAAATTCTAAGTACTAAACCGGAGTTAGGAAGTTGGCGGTGATTCACCCCCGTGCCTCGAAGAGCACGTTAAGCCGTCGGTCCCGGTTTATATCACTAACATGATAATAGTCGTTAAAGCCCGCCAACCCGCTTTGGAGCAGCGTGGTGGGTCTAAGCTCTAATTCCTTCTCTCCAATGAGAGTGGAGAGTGAAGGCCGTGCCCAGCTGTGGGACGTTAATGGGCTGAATGAAAATGACATCTTTATTTCAACCCAAGCACGAGTCCCCTTTCAAAATGAGAAGGGTTTGGTTACACCAAAGTCCACTACGCTGACCAGGTGCGGATGGGCAGACTTTACACTCCTTCGAGAACATTATGAAGAACTCCCTAATTCCCCCTCTCCTATGCGAGTGGAGGCTTATGCCCAGCCATGTGAGTTTGTATATTCCACCATAACGTCTATACGCCTGAACCAATTTTGATAAATGAGGTATCGTTAGAATCCCTAGCTTATTCCGGGTGACATAGCCTAGTAAAATTTAAAAAAAATTGATGGGGTGACCATGGTCCCGTATTAAAGACTAAAGTTGAAAAGTCAATTTCGAAAATAAGATAAACTATATAATCATCATCTAGAAAATTATGAGTAGATTCCAAAAATATATAACACTATAGTTCAATATCAAGTGATTCACAAAAAATATCATTTAATAAAAATGTGAATAAGATTCCAAAGGCTATACATATATGCAAATCGCTTCTTAAGCAGGTAAACTCCAAAAATAATATGGTAGGCAGTCGTATTTTTTAATTCAATAAAATAAGTTCACTTGTTATTTTTTTTAATTATTTCAATTTCACTTGTAATAGACTTCGTAATAGATAGGTTAGCTAATAAAACAAGCTAATCCGGTATATTGGCAGGATAGTGTCCATTAACTTTTTGACTGACTGGCTCTGTGCCTGATTGACTGATGCAATTAATCGGAACGGACGCTCAAAACTTTTAGTTTACCTATATATTCGTACCTTGTAATACTTAGGTAGTCTGAAATATGAATATACAAAAAAGATATTGCCAAAATAGCGTTTATTTTTAATTATTATTATATAATTATCTTATTTTACTAATATCATAAATGCGAAAGTTTGGATAGATGTGTGGATGCATGAAAAATGAAAATGAAATTTATTGTATGGCTGCTTGTTACTCAATCACGCCCCAACGGCTGACCGGATCTGGCTGAAATTTAGCATAGAGATAGATTATGGTCTGGAATAGCACATAGACTACATTAAATGATTGATATCTTGGCGTGTAAAGCGTCCTATAGGTACCTACTATACTTCCAATCAGCCAATGCCATTGGAACATGAAATTTTATTACGACGACTCTACATTAATTTTTATAGTATTTTTGACAGCCTTTCGGGCTTACATTAACATTAACCTCGAGACGTACCGAAATCAATTTTATTTGTTCAAGTTTGGAAATATTTTTCAAATTGGCAGTCTTGCCAAGCTATTATAGCCATTATGGGACGATGACGCCTCAAAACCGATTAGGAGGTCGACATTATTCCCAGGTAAGCGTGTTTTCACAGCATTATCACTTACCATCAAGTATAACGCGGGCTTGTCAAGCCTTAAACCTGTCATCGATAAAAAAATCGTAACATTAATTCGATATTTTACGACACCACCTCTAATCTTCATTAATTTTATAATCCTCATTATGGTTTGTCGATCTCGAAGATCGAATCGTCACAGGGCACTACCGTTTATGATTCCTCGAAAAACATTTCTTTGATAACGACCTTTCAACCGTCCATAATGTGATGCCTTTTATTGATTTTGTTTTAGAATATTTTCGTAATAAAAATACTTTAATATTTGTCTAAACAAGATTATCAGATGGTCCCCTTAAATGTAGAGGTATTTTTAAGTCTTAAAAAAAACTAAAAGTAAATCAATAGGGTATTTGAACTTTTGGTTGGCGCGAGAAGTTAAATTATCGTATTAAAGTTTAGGAATTATCGAAGTTAAAGTCAAAGTCAAATAATGGTTATTCAATTTAGGTAGGTATACTAGGTAGTCTAGTTATTTATAAAATATTATAATATTTATAAAATAAATAAAAAAATAAAATATGATAATATTTATAAAATAAATAATTTTTTTTATAAAATATGTTAAGTGATATAATGGTGATAATCAGTAACGGTATCTTAAAACTAAAGCTACGAGGGTTCTAAGCCCACAACAAACTCAGCCGGGTTTTTTATTTTATCTATAATTTACTCTACTTACACTTTCAGGGTCAATTTATACCTATAAATGTTAATATTTTTATTCAAATAATTCATTAGGTATAAGGTAATTATATTAATTTTTTAGTTTTTTTACTACTAATTAAAAATAAATAACATATTATGTTTTTATTACATAAAAATGTGTGTGTTTTTTATTACATAAAACTTCACACACGGCAGAAGTGAAACTTCAGAAAAGTAGCCCATGAGAGAATGAGATAAATATAACTTGTACTTTATCTCATTCTCTAGCAGGCTAAATTCTATTATGAATATATGTTTGTCTCTTTTCAGTATCGCTTTTTCGATTCATCGAATTTTCAAATTACAACCATTCTAAAGAAGTTTTACTTCAAACATTAATATAAATATAGTAGTTCTCAAATTGAAATCTTGTTGTTGGTTAAAAATAGATTGTAATGTTTGAAAAGACCACAAGACGTTATGTAAATAACCATTCATAAATAAACGTAATCAAAAATAATATAAATGATGATTCAGATCTCCGTTGTTTAACTTTGTTATTGGTTATGGTAATTTTTAGGGATCCGTATTCGAAAGAAAACACTTATGGAGTAGGTATCAGTCCTCAGTTTTTAATTTTCGCCTGTAGGTATGTTTTATTTAGAATCGATTTTGGTATAAAAATTTAGTGCCGATTTTATCAAGTTCGAATAAAGTTATTAATTAACCCAGGAATCAATTCCCTAATTCGAATTTCTAGAATTTCTTTGAGTAACATTTATTTTGTAAAAACATCAAATTTATTTCTATGTTTTAACCTAGGAAAACGTTTACGATATACGAAGTTGGTAAAATCTTCACTGAATATTTTAACCTACTTGGTAAGAGAAACCAGTCATATGCAAAACAATAATAATATTTGATTATTGTGTTGCTAAAAGTCTACAGTACAAAGATTTTTTATACGACTGCCTGGAAAAAGGAGTAAATTGTTTTCAGGGTTCATGTATGTATGTATGTGAGTTTGTATATTCCACCATAACTTCTATACGCCTGAACCGATTTTGATAAATGAGGTATCGTTAGAATCCCTAGCTTATTCCGGGTGACATAGGCTAGTAAATAAAAAAAAATGATTGGGTGACCATGGTCGCGTATTAGAGACTAAAGTTGAAAAAAAAATTCGAAAATAAGATTAAGTACCTAATCATCATCTAGAAAATGATGAGTAGATTCCAAAAATATATAAAACTATAGTTCAATATCCAGTGATTCACAAAAAATATCATTTAATAAAAATATGAATAAGGTTTAACTAGATTAATTTAGATTTTTAACGTTTTATTTAGTTTTTTGGCAGTCATGTTTTTAATTATTTTAATTATGACTTGTTTTAAAAATACGGAACACTGCTTTTGTAAGAACTACTAGTATTAACCAGTTTTTATTCATTATTATTTTAGGATGTTATCTGTGATATTGGAATATTATTTTGATTGGGTGGTTACGATCGGTGATAGGGAACTGTGTGCTAAGTGTTATGGGTTCGATAGCCGGTTGAGGCGTGATATCGAGTTACAATTAAATCTAACGATAATACTAATAAATATATATTAGTTATATAGTAATAATCTGTTAGTTTATTGCCCAGCTGATTTCTGATCGATGATAATATTAATTATTAATAGTTGACTCGGAAATTTAACTTTAAGTATGCTTCTGTATTTAGATTACGAATTTAAAGATGAACCGAACACTGTTCTTAATAGTTTGTCTATTATACGTTTTTTTCTTCCACTATAAGTTAGCCCTTGACTGCGATCTCACCTGATGGTAAGTGATGATGCAGTCTAAGATGGTAGCGGGCTAACCTATTAGGGGCATGGCAGTTATATTAAACCCATACCCCTTATTCGGTTTCTACACGGCATCGTACTGGAACGCTCAATCGCTTGGCGGCACGTCTTTGCCGGTAGGGTGGTAACTAGCCACGGCCGAAGCCTCCCACCAGGCACTAGCCACGGCCGAAGCCTCCCACCTATTATAATAATTAATTAATAAACCGTTGTAAAGTTATTTAGTTTTGTTAGATACAACGCATTTTGTAGTTTGTACACTGTACAAAGTTTGATTGAAATGGGGTGAATGGAACCCGAAATATATATTATAAATGATAAATGATTTATTTATTTCATGTAGGACAACTTGTGTCACTTATGGAACGTTACGACTCTACCACCGGTTCGGAAAGGTGATTCGGAAAAATGATTCTACTGAGAAGAGCCGGCTAGAAACTCAGCAGTTGCTCTTTTCATAGAAAAGAAAAGGTCACAATATGTAGACAACACAACACATACGTTACAAGTATTACACTGACTTGTGGGTCACTGGATGCGAGGCCGGTTGCTTCCATGACACTTTGTCGTCAATAAAATCATCGATAGTGTAATATATATAGCTCAGGTAAATCAAGGATAGGTCAAAACAAAAGCAATTCATATTATGATCCATATAATTATAGTTATTTATAGGTACTTTAGGAGAGAGGGAAATAGGAGCTTAGACCCACCACGCTCCTCCAATGCGGGTTGGCGGGCTTTGACGACTATTATCATGTTAGTGATAATAACCGGGACCGACGGCTTAACGTGCTCTCCGAGGCACGGGGGTGAAACACCGCCAACTTCCTAACTCCGGGCTTGTGCTGAGAATTTCTTAATTGAAAAACCCAATACCTAACAATTTTTATGCCCGACCGGGAATCGAACCCAGGACCTCGTGATCCGCAGTCAACTACGCTAACAGCTAGCCCAGCGAGGCAGTTCCCTCTTTCCTATGAGAGTGGAGGCCTGTGCCCAGCAGTGGGACATTAATAGGCTGTAGTGGTATAGGTACTTTGACGACCTCCGTGGTGAAGTGTGTAGCGCTGTTGTCTTAACGTGCGGAGGTCTCAGGTTCGATCCCCGGCAGGGTTTGGAAATTTATAATATCTGAATTTCCCTGGTCTGACCTGGTGGCAGGCTTCGGCCGTGGCTATTTACCACCCTACCGGCAAAGACGTGCCTCCAAGCGATTACGCGTTCCGGTACGATGCCGTGTAGAAACCGAATATGGGTATGGGTTTAATATAACTGCCATGCCCTAACAGGTTAGCCCGCTACCATCTTAGACTGTATCACTTACCATCAGGTGAGATCGCAGTCAAGGTGTGTGACTAATTTGTAGTGGATAATTAATTCGACATTTGTAAAGTACCTGCCGAGAAATATTTCTAAACAAATAAAAATTAAAAAAATAGGCAAACGATTTTTTTTTTGTTATTAAAAAAAATATATTTAAAATATAAACCTTAAAACTAAGGTTTTAAAGTTTAATTACGAAAGAATAGGCAGTCATAGGGACTGCCGATAGAAGTGAAAACGATTTTTTTTATGTTATTAAAAAATATAATATTTTCAAATATAAACCTTAAAACTAAGGTATTAAAGTTTACTATCTATAAGTTTACTATATTTATACTTAAGACATTTTGCATAAAGCAGAATGGTGTCGCGTGACCGACACCGTTTCACATTTTTACCCCCTACCAAAAAGTGATCAACGCGTCTAAAGAAGTATTCACTTCAATAATAATTTTGAAGTACCTCTTTCTCAAATTGCATATAATATATTATATATGACAATTATTGTACAATTGTTCATATTAAATGCAAATAAATGAATCCGAATCTAAACAAGTCATAATAAAAAAAATAAAAAAACATGACTGCCTTGCCAGAAACGAACTAAAAAGTTAAAAATCTAAATTAATCTAGTTAAATTAGAATTTTATTCTCATTTTTATTGTATGTTTTTTTTTGTGAATCACTGGATATTGAACTATAGTGTTATATATTTTTTGGAATCTACTCATCATTTTCTAGATGATGATTATAATATAGTTAATCTTATTTCAGATTTTTTTTTTCAAATTAAATTTTTAATGCGGGACCATGGTCACGCCATATTTTTTTTAAAAAATTTTACTAGCCTATGCCACCCCGAATAAGTTAGGGACCTCATTTATCAAAATCGGTTCGGGCGTATACAATTTATGGTGGAATATACAAACTCACATACATACATAAATACATTTTATTTATTTATTTATTAACGAAGAAATTTTACTTTTACATTGTTTCTTAGCTCCCCTTAAGCCTTGTCGTCTTGTCTGGGGGCTGCACATTCCTCTTAAATCTATTACTTAAATACTAGTAAGAACCCAGCTGAACCCTGTACATGAACCCTGAAAACAATAAACCCTGAAAACAATATACTCCTTTTTTTAGGCAGTCGTATAAAAAAACATCTGCAGTTAGAACAGGTTACATACAAGATTACCATTACCAGAAGCAAACGTTATAAAAGCATACATACAAAGTGCTCACAGCCACTTTGTCCACCTGTGAGAATAACAACGGAACTACAGCTGTGCGCTCCGCCCCGGGGCAAAAACACTCGAGTCACAAACAGGGGTGGCGGGGGTGACTCAGCGCATTCCCCGCGTCTGTACCTCGCTGTCTGTTCTACACGACTAACTGTTCTGTGGGTGACGAATACTTTAATTAGCAGCGGAATACTTTTAAATTTTAAAAGTGCATATTTTTTTTTTTTTTACTTTTGTTATGAGAGTAAATTGAATTTTTTTTTTTTTTTAAATTTATTTAGTACCAAAATGTTATAAAATAAGAAGAAAAATATACGTAGTGGACCAGGAAGCACTTATCTCTTAGATCTCTACCAGTGACCCTTGGCAGTGAGAAAGGTTGTGGAGGAAGAATAGGTACAACAAGACATGAGATAGAATGAAATAAGATAATATATCATAAACTTACATAAACACACAAAAAGTACATACTAAATAATACATACAAATATATACTTAAATAAATACATACCAACATACATAGGATATATTATATGTTTCTATAGTTTGAATGAGTATATGACTTAGCTATTGACATTGTAATATTTATTAATTTTATTTGAATGAATCATATTTTAAAATTTGGACACCAATGAAACGGTTGAATGTGTCAGCGCAAAATAATTTTAATACCTAATAATTGTACCACATTCTTGCAAATAAATTATTCTATTCTATTTTATTCTAAAAGTAAATAAAGGAAAATTAGGTTGTATTTTTGATTGCAGTGATTTATTGAGTCGTTTAACTACTTATGGCAAAAGATTACCTATGTCATTCTCTAGGTCTTCATCTATATCCATCCAACAAAAAATCAATTCAATCTGTTGCGCTGTTGCGGCGTGATTGAAGGACAAGTCAACAAACAAACATACTTTCGCATTTATCTTTATCTAAGTAAATATACTAATATTATAAATGCGAAAGTTTGGATGGATGGATGGCATATTTGTATACTTTCATAGGGGTTTAATTGTCAAATATTAATTCATTGTTAAGCTTAGGAATAAAAATTATTTTGCACGCCAGACCTGGCAGGATATGTGGGCTTTATATATTTATTAACATCTATGTTAAAATGTTGCATGTACCATATTCTGGCAAAAAATAAATGATTTTGATTATGATTATGATGGATGTTTGTTACTCAATCCTGTCAGAACGGCTGAACGGAGCTGGATGATTGGCACAGAGATAGATTATACTCTGGAATAGGCTACTTTTTATAACCGTACCCGAAAAATAGAGATCCGCGAGAACCGGAAATCTTCAATCTACGCGGACGAAATGGCAGGCATGAACTAATATAATATTAAAGCATGAAATCTGGCTATAGATTTGATGTTGGACTCTAATTTCTATCCATCACAAAACATCTTTTAAGTAGCAATACTCCTTCAAATCGAACTCCAGCGTCACCTCCATCAATAGCCGTCTGAGTGCTCCGCAGTCCATACATCACCCACCATCAGCCGAGATCACCCATTTTCCGCTCCTCGCCCTTCCTATGGCGAACCTTAACCCATACCCTATAAGACAACAACACTCAATACTCATGTTTTTCCTATCACAAAACATGGAGTATGGATATAGATTTGTTGTTCGGCTCATTTATCACGAGTGAATAGGTATCTTCTCAGGCTCCACCTTAGGCTGCATTACCACTTGCAAGCAGGTCTGATCGTAGCCAAGCGCTAGCCTATATTTTTTTTTAAATCGATCTATTTCACAAAACATCTGTTGAGTAGCAATACTCCTTCAAAGCGAACTCCAGCGTCACCTCCATCAATAGCCGTCTGAGTGCTCCGCAGTCCATACATCACCCGCCATCAGCCGACATCACCCATTTTCCGCTCCTCGCCCTTTCAATGGCGAACAACATCATTTGTTATACGCATTGAATGTTATTTTTTTCGCGTTTGATGAAAGCGCGTGTTAATAAAATCGCGCTTCATCCCTTTTTGTCGATCACCGTCACTTAGCTGCGCTGTTTGATACGCTGGGGAGGCAAGGCTTTTGGGGGGGATTTTCAGGATTTCAATATTTTGTTTATCCATACATAATATTATAAATGCGAAAGTATGTTTTTTTTAACCACTACAAGTTAGACCTTGACTGCGATCTCACCTGATGGTAAGTGATGATGCAGTCTAAGATGGTAGCGGTCGGCTACGCTTTCGCGACGAATCTGTTCAACCGATTTTGTTGAAATTTGATACAGGGATAGGTTGTATCCCGGGAAGGACATAGGCCTCTTTTTATCCCGGAAATTTCAAGAGTTAACAATTAAAAAAATCTTAATCCACGCGGACGGTGTCGCGGGTATCATTTAGTTGACTATAATCGTAACACAGTCAAAATACAGAAATATCTATGTCTATCAATCCAAAAACATCATTCCGGGACACAAGCTACTTGTTTTAGCCAAAATTAATTAATATTTATTACGGATTAATTATCAATAGTAATAAAAAAACTTAGATTTTATCAATTGAAAAGACTTTTTATTTTAATAATCTTAGATTTCACCTTATTTTACGATTAATCTTCAACTATCAATAAATATAATAATAGTATGATTGCAAATTTGCATCGCAATTTGCCAGCCTAATCCATCTTTTTTTTGTAAACCACACAAGAGGTCAGTGATTACAAAGTATCATAATAATGATTTTATCGCACTAGGAAGTGCCCATGTCGCTGTAACCTTTTTAACTTGATATGTGTCAATTAAATCTCAGTTACATAATGCAGAGCTAAGTTAATACGAAGATTGTAATCTCATTTGCAAAGTTCAAATGGCATACATAAATCAATCATGTAGATATAAGATCATCACGTTTATGACATTAATTAATAGTGCACGTTCAAGGTTGTAACGAGTGTTTTTATAATATTTAATCAATAAAATATCAATTAACATAGCGATGCAATTATCTATAATCTTGGTGCATGATATAGACTGACAAAAACATTATTTATTATATTTACTGCTGTTTTGCAAAAATTCTAATGTTTATTTTAGCTTTTGAATAGTGAATATTATGTAGATCCGGATTGGTAGATTCGATAATGTATATTAAAACTTAACTTTTTAATTATTGATTTATTTTACGGCCCTGGATTCAAGTATTTTGTGTTTCAGTCGTGGCAGCACTGGTGGGGAACGCTTGGTTATAGATCAAAATAGATCGCGGAATATGGCTAATGACGGCCGTGTTTGTGAGATTAAATGTGGAGTCTTACTAATATTATAAATGCGAAAGTTTGGATGGATATGTGGATGTATGGATGTATGGATGTTTGTAACTCAATCACGCCCCAACGGCTGAACGGATCTGGCTGAAATTTGGCACAGAGATAGATAATAGTCTGGATTAGGCTACTTTTTATCCCGGAAACTTAAAGAGTTCCTGCGGGACCCAAAAAACTTCAAA
The DNA here is from genome assembly GCA_964035005.1 of Erebia palarica. Taxonomy (NCBI): domain Eukaryota; kingdom Metazoa; phylum Arthropoda; class Insecta; order Lepidoptera; family Nymphalidae; genus Erebia; species Erebia palarica. The sequence goes on along the minus strand of OZ035983.1, from coordinate 60,003,178 downwards.
CTACGTAGACGAAGTCGCAGGCATTCGCTAGTTATCTATAATCTTGGTGCATGATATAGACTGACAAAAACATTATTTATTATTTTTACTGCTGTTATGCAAAAATTCTAATGTTAATTTTTACTTTTGTATAGTGAATATGTCGATCCGGATTGGTAGATTCGATAATGTGTATTAAAACTTAAGCCCTTTATTATTGATTTATTTTACGGCTCTGGATTCAAGTATTTTGTGTTTCAGTCGTGGCAGCACTGGTGGGGAACGCTTGGTTATAGATCAAAATAGATCGCGGGATATGGCTAATGACGGCCGTGTTTGTGAGATTAAATGTGGAATCTTACTAATATTATAAATGCGAAAGTTTGGATGGATGTGTGGAAGTATGGATGTATGGATGTTTGTTACTCAATCACGCCCCAATGGCTGAACGGATCTGGCTGAAATTTGGCACAGAGATAGATTACAGTCTGGATTAGCACATAGGCTACTTTTTATCCCGAAAAATTAAAGAGTTCCTGCGGGACCCAAAAAACTTCAAACCACTCTATAATCTTGGTGCATGATATAGACTGACAAAAACATTATTTATTATTTTTACTGCTGTTATGCAAAAATTCTAATGTTAATTTTTGCTTTTGAATAGTGAATATGTCGATCTGGATTGGTAGATTCGATGTGTATATAAGTGGATAAACAGTGTTTCCCTTTAATACCACTAAACATAACTGTATGGGCACCCTAACGTTCAACAGGGTGCCCCAGATCCGCAAGTCACGGCGTCGACAGCAGCCCTTCAGAGGGCTATCATTGTTCGAGTTGACTTCGCACACCGAGATCCAATCCAATTTTTTTTTTTTTATCCACTACAAGTTAGTCCTTGACTGCGATCTCACCTGATGGTACTCAATACTCAATATATAACTAATATTATTAATACGAAAGTGTGTCTATCTGTATGCTACGCTTTAACGGTCTATCCTTTAAGGAAAATTAAGGAGTTATCCCAGTAATTAAAAAAACTTTATCCACGGTGGGTGCATAATCTAGTAAAATAATAAAACAGTCTTTTACCCCCGGAAAATCAAAGTTTCCACGGATATTTTTAAGAACCTCATTCCATGCGAACTAAGTAGCGGGTATCATTTAGTAGGTATGTTCGACATAGTGGCGTACAGTTCATAGAGGCACAAAAGCACTGCTTACTCAATACTCAATACTCAATATCATTTATTCAATATAGGTACACTGTAGGTACACTTATTGACGTTAAAAATTACTTACCTAATGATGGTGATAATTGGTTACGGTATCTTAAAACTAAAGCTACGAGGGTTCCAAACGCGCCCTGGTCTGAGAAGAGCCCACAACAAACTAAGCAACTAAGGTAAGTGAAGATGCTGTCTAAGATGGTAGCGGGCTAACCTGTTAGGGGCATGGTAGTTATATTAAACCCATGCCCCTATTTGGTTTCTGCACGGCATCGTACTGGAATGCCAAATCGCTTGGCGGCACGTCTTTGCCGGTAGGGTGGTAACTAACCACGGCTGAAGCCTCCCACCAGGCCAGACCAGGGAACATTCACAAGTAATAAATTTCCATACCCTGCCGGGGATCGAACCCGGGACCTCCGCACGTTAAGGCAACAGCGCTAAACACTGCGCCACGGAGGTCGTCAAAATCTCGGCGTTCGTTCGGTAATTAAATATTTCAACTGTCAAGGATTGCACTTTCATTGGAATTTTTCATCTTTACATTTATCTCAATACTAGCTGATGCCCGCGACTTCGTCCGCCTGCAAAAAGTTTTTTTAATTTCCACAAGAAAGTAGACACAATTTCCGGGGTAAAAAGAAGCCTATGTCCTCAACTATACACGTCGATCCGTATCTCCGTTGCGGCATGATTGCAGAACAAACCAATAAATGAAAACACTTTCGCATATATACTTCTATACTAATATTATAAATGCGAAAGTTTGGATGGATGGATAGATGTTTGTTACTCAATCACGCCACAACGGCTGAACGGATCTGGATGAAATTTGGAGATAGATTATAGTCTGGAATAGCAGATGGGCTGGAATATTCCGGAAAATTAAAGAGTTCCCGTGGGAACCAAAATACCTCAATCCACGCGGGCGAAGTCATGGGCATTAGCTAGTTTATAATATATTAGTATAAGCGGCGGTTACCTATGTATACATTGATATAATAATTGTAAATGAAATATTTATTTTAAAACAGCAACCACCGAGTCTCTTGCTGGTTCTTCTCGGTAGGAATGGCATTCCGAACCAGTGGTAGATTCACTTGACGATTCAAAAGTACTTGTAAAAGTTTATTTGAATAAAAAACATTTGAATTTGAATTTGAATAAAGTATGATGAGTACGAGTTACGATATATGTTTTTACGAGCTGTTTTGTACTCCAATGACACTGTATAAAAATTAAACTGGTTGGTTGCCTACAATTATGACCAATAAAATCTAATACAATTGATTAGATTGTTATTGATTAAACATTGATTCACACAATATTTTTTGCTCAATTAATGGAAATAATTGATCAATTATGCGATTTTTATCGAGCTCTTTCAACATGATAGGTCAAATTATTGAATTAAAATATGATCCTCACGATTTCTGATGATGAATCAAATGATTTCTAATTTTCGATAGGTTTTTAACTAGTTACCTACACATTTTCTGTATCTAAATTTAAATAAATAAATAAATATTTATTGACAAACTTAAGCTCAAACTTATACAAATTAATTACTTAATTAAAATACCTATATGTACTGTGTACATACTTGTGCTTAAGCTAAGTGTGGTCAATGGACCAAAACTGGATGAATTTTTAGGAGGGCTTTTAAATAAAATTGGTGGGTTAACTAAAACTACCCTAAGTAGCTATGGACCCCAAAAGGTCAGTTCAATTATCGGGCGAAGTCGGATTCCGCTACCATCTTAGAGTGCATCATCACTTCCCATCAGGTGAGATCACAGTCAAGGGCTAACTTATAGTGGATAACAAGCGATAATTAAAAAAAATTAAAAACACGACTGCCCTGCCAAAAAACGAACTAAAAAGTTAAAAACAATAAATTATATTTTTTTTTGAATCACTGGATATTGAACAGTTTTATATATTTTTGGAATCTACTCATCATTTTCTAGATGATGATTATATAGTTAATCTTATTTTCAATTTTTTTTTCAACTTTAATCTTTAATGTGGGACCATGGTCACCCCATCAATTTTTTTTTAAATTGTACTAGCCTATGTCACCCGGAATAAGCTAGGGATTCTAACGATACCTCATTTATCAAAATCGCTTCAGGCGTATAGAACTTATGGTGGAATATACAAACTCACATACATACATACATGACCCCTTAAAAAAAAATACTCCTTTTTTCAGGCAGTCGTATAAAAAAAAGATGTTAAGGGCCATCATCCAGGTGAGACCGTAGTCAAGGGCTAAGTATTGTAAAATAAAAAAAGCATTCATAGCACAACATCGTATACTGTGTTAATCCTAGCAAGAGACCTATAGGTACTATATAGGGCTTTCGAATACCGTTTTTTTTCAATACCGTTATTAATACCGGAAAGATTTTTTTCAATACCGTGATCCCGGCGAAAAACTTAAAAATTAGATAGATTAATTAGATATTTATACCGGAATCCTGGGGAAAAACTTAAAAATTAGATAGATTTATTAGATATTTATACCGGAATCCTGCGGAAAAACTTAAAAATTAGATAGATTTATTAGATATTAGCCAATACGGGATCCCGATATTGGAAGCCCTAGTACTATATCCAGCTATGTATGTTTATGTCGAGACAACGACGAAGGTGGGTACGTCATTGTATTGAGCAAGGCCGTAGACAACCAGATAAGAAGCGGTAGATTAGTTTGTAGTCACTCAGTTTCGGTTATTGGCGTGACCGCAGGGGTCGTTTAATTAAACACGGCTATCATCACGCTATCACGCTATCACGCTATCACGCTATCACTGCTATCAGACACAGGCGATGTCCTGACTACAAAAGTGCTTGGTCACGACGCGTCGATCATTCTAATTCCTTTGAGTCGACAGCGCTTGTCCGTGGTTTGGGATGCCAAACACAAAAGGGTTTGTTCCATATTGCACTTAGCAATACGTGACCATAGAAACTAGGTTACAAATTTATTTCATCATCGTCAGCCAATATACATCCACTGTTGGACATAGGCATAAATATAGTTAAGTTTTTAAAAATTGTAATGCATGGTATTGATTTTGTGTTTGTAAACTACTCATAAAAGAAGTTAGAGTTAGAGTTGTAAAAGATCTTATCACTACAGTGCATGCGGTGTTTACCTTTAAGTGGCTAATCATTTTATCTTAGTACCTAATATTTTGTAAATTTTCTGATCTATGTTTTAAATGTTAAGCTGTTGGTAGACCAAATAAATGAAAAAAAAATATAGGCATCTTTAAGATTGCGCCAACTTTGCCTATCCCTGGCTGTTAGCATCCACTTGATACCAGCCACTATATAGGGCTTTCGAATACCGTTTTTTTCAATACCGGTATTAATACCGGAAAGATTTTTTTCAATACCGGGATCCCGGTGAAAAACTTAAAATTAGATAGATTTATTAGATATTAGCCAATACCGGGATCCCGGTATTGGAAGCCCTAGTACAATATCCAGCTATGTATGTTTATGTTGAGACAACGACGAAGGTGGATACGTCATCTTTGTATTGAGTAAGGCCGTAGACAACCAGATAAGAAGCGGTAGATTAGTTTGTAGAGTCACTCAGTTTCGGTTATTGGTGTGACCGCACGGGGTCGTTTAATTAAACACGGCTATCATCACGCTCTCACGCTATCACGCTATCACGCTATCACTGCTATCAGACACAGGCGATGTCCTGACTCAAAAGTGCTTGGTCACGACGCGTCGATCATTCTAATTCCTTTGAGTCGACAGCGCTTGTCCGTGGTTTGGGATGCCAAACACTAAAGGGTTTGTTCCATATTGCACTTAGCAATACGTGACCATAGATACTAGGTTACGAATTTATTTATTACAATTTAATTGACGACCCCCGTGGCGCAGTGTGTAGTGCTGTTGTCTTGACGTGCGGAGGTCCCGGGTTCGATCCCCAGCAGGGTCGATTTGGGAGTTTATAATTTCTGAATTTTCCCTGGTCTGGCCTGGTGGAAGGCTTCGGCCCCATAGAAACTAGGTTACAAATTTATTTATTACAATTTAATTGACGACCCCCGTGGCGCAGTGTGTAGTGCTGTTGTCTTGACGTGCGGAGGTCCGGGTTCGATCCCCGGCAGGGTCGATTTGGGAATTTATAATTCCTGAATTTTCCCTAGTCTGGCCTGGTGGGAGACTTCGGCCCCATAGAAACTAGGTTACAAATTTATTTATTACAATTTGACTGACGACCCCCGTGGCGAAGTGTGTAGTGCTGTTGTCTTGACGTGCGGAGGTCCCGGGTTCGATCCCCGGCAGGGTCGATTTGGGAATTTATAATTTTTGAATTTTCCCTGGTCTGGCCCGGTGGGAGGCTTCGGCCGTGGCTAGTTACCACCCTACCGGCGAATACGTGCCGCCAAGCGATTTTTCGGAATGTAGATTCTATTGAGCAGAGTCGGCAAGAAACTCAGCTTAGACCTATTTTGGAAAGTAGACAAATTGCCATATTATAAAAAAAAAACTTGAGAGGTGTCAACGGACACCCGAATGGAACGAAGTTCATCAGCAATATCCGGAACTTGTGCGGAAACACTGTCAGGATTAATTATTGTTATTATTTTTTAATATTTATTATGTACAAAAAACCTGTATACGCTCAACAAAAATAATCATCGCGACACCATACTGTTCAATGCGAAATAGAAAGATGAAACGTGATCACAAAAACCGAGACCTCAATATATTTAACTCGTTGAAGGCTTGCTTTCGCCGTAACGTACTGGTATCCCTACGTAAGTTAGCCAATTAGTTAATTTCTGTAATTATTCTGTATAATATGATTTGTATTACTATTGATTTAACTATTATTGTAATTTTCTCATTCCTCACTGCATCTTGTAAAGCTACCAGACTTAAACTTTGAAATGTTTTTATCTAAAAATCTTTTGTACTAGCCAGTTGTTTATGTTCGTGCTATTTATATATACTTTATATTATGCATGAATGTTGTTGGTTGGTCGAATAAAATAAAATAAAAAAAACTAAAATACCTGGCTTGCTTTCTATGAGAGAGAGAGAGAGAGAGAGAGAGAGAGAGAGAGAGAGAGAGAGAGAGAGAGAGAGAGAGAGAGAGAGAGAGACAGACAGACAGAGAAACACGCGCACGCCGCACGGCTTACAACTATAGCAATAATTTAACGAATTAAAAAATACGACTGCCCTGCCATATCATTTTTGGAGTTTACCTCCTTATGAAGCGATTTGCTTAAATAGCCTAGAACCTTATTCACATTTTTTATTAAATGATATTTTTTTGTGAATCACTAAATATTGAACTATAGTGTTATATATTTTTGGAATCTACTCATCATTTTCTAGATGATGATTATATAGTTAAACTTATTTTAGAACTTTTTTTTTCAATTTTGGTCTTTAATGCGGGACCATGGTCACCCCATCAATTTTTAAAAAAAAATTACTAGCCTATGTCACCCGGAATAAGCTAGGGATTCTAACGATACCTCATTTATCAAAATCCGTTCAGGCGTATAGAAGTTATGGTGGAATATACAAACTCACATAGTAACAGCGGGTCGAAGCGGAACGAACCGCTCGCAATGACAGCGCGCCGACAAAGCGGCCGCCAGAGCATACAAGCCGATCACTTCTAATTGTGTGATTTGATACGAAAACGCTTTGTTAACCGCGAACGAAATCTCTATCGTAATCGATAGATACAACAAATTTATCTTTTGTACTACGCCTATTAGGGTTGTCACCTCTTGCCTGTCACTCAATTTTAAGAAAAAAAGATGCTCGATCGCGGAAGTATTTTATATTAATTTGTCTATTTCATGTACGATTTAATAGTGATTTGTGTCACTTATAATACAACTTGTTTTGACTCCTAGTTTGTCATATTAGATCCTTAGCGAGAGATTGATTGCAAGTCTAATTGCAGCCAAGCGCTGGCCTATATAATTAAAAAAAAAGAGATAATATACTTACAAAATTGTTGAGACAAAAAAGTGTGTGTAGTAGCAGCGAGTGATACTAAAACGGACACCAAGTAGAATTTGATGAACAGCAGATCTAAGAAATGAATCGATAAAATAGGTAACTAGATGGATAGATAAAAGAGTAAAGAGTTTTACCTCTAAATGGATGCGTTGCATTAAAAAACTAGCAATCAGAATGACATGTGGAAAACTGCTTTTGATAATAACAAAACGGTAAGCATTTGAATTAATTTTGAAGAAATCAACACAATTATCATTTTCTAGGCAAGCGCGTTCCTACCTAGACATCATCATAGCTTTTAATAAGTATTATTGTCGCCAAGCCCAAGCCTGTCTTTTTATACGACTGCCTGAAAAAAGGAGTATATTGTTTACATACATACATACATACATGAACCCTCATGTATGTATGTATTTATGTATGTGAGTTTGTATATTCCACCATAGCTTCTATACGCCTGAACCGATTTTAATAAATGAGGTATCGTTAGAATCCCTAGCTTATTCCGGGTGACATAGGCTAGTAACATTAAAAAAAAATTATGGGGTGAGTCAGTTGTATTTTTAATTTTTTTTAAATTATGATCATAAAAATAACTTACTTCCTGCAAATTGTGTACAGCCATTTGTCTTGTTGCATTGTGCTGGCAACCCTACCGGCGATAGTTCGTTTCACGATTTTAGGAGGGCCTAATTAAATAGAACGGCAAGAAACGGTTCTTTCGATGATTTTACGTTACTCGATAAGTTATTGACTTTTGTCCATTGTCCGCCATTCGATTGTTTTTGACGATAGTCGACAACGCGTCGTGCAAACGATAAGGATTTTCAATTCGTGCTTTTGGCCGATTTATTTGATTCGATTCCTACGAACCAGTGGTGATGGTACATTTGGTAACCGTTACGCTAATTTTTCCTATAGGTATCTAACAATAATCACAGAACAAAAAGGTATTGAATGAAGGAGATTCGGAAAGACAGCATATCCGTAATGTAGTTTATGGTATAAAAGTTACGTATACTGCGGTAATAAGGGCTTTTTCAGGTTAAAGAATTTATTTTCTCAAAATAATTGTGCACTTAAAGAGGAAAAAGCACTGTTTCCACAATACACTTACACACTGCACTGTTGCACTACGCACTGTTTCCCCAAAGGTTGGAAGAGGTACCTATCTAACATTAATCACAGAACAAAAAGGTATTGGACGAAGGATATTCGGAAAGACAGCATATCCGTAATGTAGTTTATGGTATAAAAGTTATGTATACTGCGGTAATAAGGGCTTTTTCAGGTTAAAGAATTTATTTTCTCAAAATAATTGTGCACTTAAAGAGAAAAAAGCACTGTTTCCACAATACACTTACACACTGCACTGTTGCACTTAGCACTGTTTCCCCAAAGGTTGGAAGAGGTACCTATCTAACATTAATCACAGAACAAAAAGGTATTGGACGAAGGATATTCGGAAAGACAGCATATCCGTAATGTAGTTTATGGTATAAAAGTTATGTATACTGCGGTAATAAGGGCTTTTTCAGGTTAAAGAATTTATTTTCTCAAAATAATTGTGCACTTAAAGAGAAAAAAGCACTGTTTCCACAATATACTTACACACTGCACTGTTGCACTTAGCACTGTTTCCCCAAAGGTTGGAAGAGGTACCTATCTAACATTAATCACAGAACAAAAAGGTATTGGACGAAGGATATTCGGAAAGACAGCATATCCGTAATGTAGTTTATGGTATAAAAGTTATGTATACTGCGGTAATAAGGGCTTTTTCAGGTTAAAGAATTTATTTTCTCAAAATAATTGTGCACTTAAAGAGAAAAAAGCACTGTTTCCACAATACACTTACACACTGCACTGTTGCACTTAGCACTGTTTCCCCAAAGGTTGGAAGAGGTACCTATCTAACAATAATCATAGAACAAAAAGGTATTGAATGAAGGATATTCGGAAAGACAGCATATCCGTAATGTAGTTTATGGTATAAAAGTTATGTATACTACGGTAATAAGGGCTTTTTCAGGTTAAAGAATTTATTTTCTCAAAATAATTGTGCACTTAAAGGGAAAAAAGCACTGTTTCCACAATACACTTACACACTGCACTGTTGCACTTAGCACTGTTTCCCCAAAGGTTGGAAGAGGTACCTATCTAACAATAATCACAGAACAAAAAGGTATTGAATGAAGGAGATTCGGAAAGACAGCATATCCGAAATGTAGTTTATGCTATAAAAGTTATTTATACTGCGGTAACTTTATTATTGCCCGAGGACGGGAAAAGTCGCCTTTATAGTTTTAACTGCAGTGAAGTAAAAGAAAGTTATGTATACTGCGGTAATAAGGGCTTTTTCAGGGTAAAGAATTCATTTTCTCAAAAGAATTGTACAATTCACTTGCAGAGAAAAAAGCACTGTTTCCACAATACACTTTAACGCTTCGGCAATCACAAACAAATTTCACTTCATATCTATATGCTTTCTAGATCTACCCTCATAAGTTTATTGTAACTACGGTTGAAGAATGCGAGATCGTTGCCACAGTGTAGATTATATCACTAGGTTATTTTAATTTGTGATAATTTTTTACTTTGTGATAATTTAATATTTTTCCTATAGGTATCTAACAATAATCAAAGAACAAAAAGGTATTGAATGAAGGAGATTCGGAAAGACAGCATATCCGTAATGTAGTTTATGTTATAAAAGTTATTTATGCTGCGGTTATTTTACTATTGCCCAAGGACGTTTTTATTATTTAGATATATAATTTAATATTTTTCATATGGGTATCTAACAATAATCAAAGAACAAAAAGGTATTGAATGAAGGAGATTCGGAAAGACAGCATATCCGAAATGTAGTTTTTGGTATAAAGGTTATTTATACTGCTGTAATTTTACTATATTTTACGCCCAAGGGCGGGAAAGTCGCCTTTATAGTGTTAACTGCAGTGAAGTAAAAGAAACTTTATGGACAAATGTGTATATTGTAATTTTTTTCTAGCTAAGGGAAAGCTATTATAGAAAACTGCAATGGGACTACATAATAAGAAAAACTTAAATGCAAAATTTCCAATTATAATAAACTAGCTTATGACCTCGACTTTGTCTGCGTCGAATAAGCTTTTTTTTAATACCCAGGCGAGCTATAAGTACATCAAACCATGAACATTGATATGGTATGAATAAAGATAACAATGAAATGTAACATTTTACTTCCACTATCCATACTAACGCGTAAGTGTTTCTGTCTGTCTGTATCTGTCTGTCACGGCCCACCTATTCAACCGATTTTGACGAAATTTGGTACAGGGTTAGTTTATATCCCGGGGAAGGACATATGCTACTTTTTATCCCGGAAAATTAAGGAAAACTTAGTCCACGCGCAAGTCGCGGGAATCATCTAGTAAGTACAGAAAAGATAGGCCGTTAAAGTGTAATAGACAGACACGTTCCCATTTATAATATAATATTAGTATATATTTTAAGGCTAGAATATAAAATAGGACAAAGCGATATGAAATAAAATAATGCTTGGTTAAAATTTTTTTTTGCCAATTATTAATTTTCTTCAACTTTTTTGAAATTTATAGTAATAATTTTAAACTGTCGAGGGTGGCCTTTTTAGTTACATGGGAGTTTTATAAATTTTATCAATTATTTTATATTCAAGCCCGCCAACCCGCATTGGAGCAGCGTGGTGGGTCTAAGCTCTAATTCCCTCTCTCCTATAAGAGTGGAGGCCTGTGCCCAGCAGTGGGACGCTAATGGGCTGTAGTGGATTGGACCTAGTCACGAGAAAATTGTAAAGTTAATAAGTAAAACATGCTCACTTAAACATTTCCAATAATTCATGGCTGCTCTAAGCAATAATTAATGATTTTTAATACCAAAGTATGTCATTCCGGATACATTAAAATTAATCAATTGCTAATAAATTAATGGGTCCTTGCCCGAAAATCAAGGTTATTAAAAAAACATTTATATTTAGATTGTTTTTGTGTTTTAAACGAGTAGAAAAAACAAACTGCCTAAAATTGCCGGCTTTTCTCATTAGAATATTCTTTCTGAATCGCTGATAGAGTCTTGCTTTGACTCTACAGTCAAGTATTCTACCATTTTACTGTGTTTTCAATGTCTTATTTTAAAGTTGTAAATTGGTTATGAACAAAATCATATTGTAAATGCGATAGTGTGTTTGTTTGTTGGTTTGTCCTCTAATCACGCTGCAACAGAGCAACGAATCGACGTTTTTTTTTACATGGACATAGTTGAGGACCTGCAGCCCGATTCTGTAACTCAGTGGTTATCAAAAAATGAAAGGCACTGACTTATATTTTTTATCCATTGAAGATTTACTATGAAATGTTCTTTCATTTTTTCATAGTAAACCTTCAATGGACAAAATATATATGTCAGTGGCTTTCATTTTTCGATAGCCACTGAGTTACAGAATAGGGGTGCTGGAGATATATGTTACTTTTTATCCCGGAAAATTAAGAAGTTTCCGTGGGAATTAAAATACCTTATTTCACGCGGACGAAATCAGCTAGTTGGTTATAACTTATACGCGAATGATATATAGTAACATTAGGACTTTGACGACCTCCGTGGCGCAGTGTGTAGCGCTGTTGTCTTAACGTGCGGAGGTCCCGGGCTCGATCCCCGGCAGGGTCAATTTGGGAATTTATAATTTCTGAATTTTCCCTGGTCTGGCCTGGTGGGAGGCTTCGGCCGTGGCTAGTTACCACCCTACCGGTTAAGACGTGCCGCCAAGCGATTACGCGTTCCGGTATAATGCCGTGTAGAAACCGAATATGGGTTTGATATAACTGCCATGCTCCTAACAGGTTAGCCCGCTACCATCTTAGACCATCCATCAGGTGAGATCGCAGTCAAGGGCTAACTTGTAGTGGATAAAAAAAAAACTTGGTATTAGGTACTTATCAGTCGGTATTTTATGGTAAATTAAAACTAATATATCAAACTATTATTTAACCAATTTATTGGGCACTAACCCATTGGAATGACAATTTATTTGCTATAATATTTCCGGCCTCGAAAACCAGTCTTTTAAAATCTGAAGGTTGTTATGATGGGTGATGCCTGCCTTTTAAAATTTAAATGAACTAATGTGTAATTTTTGATTCTTGATGAATCTTTTACTTGTTTTTATCTAGCTTTTTCCTCAGTCCTTACAATACTCAATACTCAATATCATTTATTCAATATAGGTACAGTGTAGGTACACTTATTGACGTTAAAAATTACTTACTTATAAAACATGATGGTCATAATTGGTTACGGTATCTTAAAACTAAGTGTAGTATGCCTACCTAAATTGAATAAACATTATTTGACTTTGACTTTGACAAATGTAGTACTGCACATCGTGGTAAAGTAACATTATTCTACAGTTATTAGTTACACAGTTATTTCTGTCACTGATAGTTACGAGGGTTCCAATCGCGCCCTGGTCTGAGAAGAGCCCACAACAAACTCAGCCGGGTTTTATTTTTTTCTTTTTATTATCACCATCTCACAAATCTATACTAGGTCTCGTTGGTCAAACTCTGGCATCTATGTACGTAGCATAATTCGACTGCAGATGACATGATTCTGGATTCGATTCTCGGGTCGGGTCATCCAGAGTTACGGTGATTGTGGAGTTTGACCTCTGTGCTCCGGAGAGCACTATGCCAGACTAGTTTATGCTTGCGACTTCGTCCGCGTGGATTTTTTTTTTAAATTCCCACACTGTGACTCTACTGATAATATTGGTTTGATTTTCCGCCTCATCCGGTTCTTGGGATGATAACGCGGTGGACTCCCAGATACTTCCGCATCAGTCTTTTTAGGAAATTTCGTTCCATGTGGCCACTGAAAACCACATATGCTTATGCATAGTAATGTTTTATATAACTTTCCTTAATTTTAATTTAACGAATTGTTTTATTTTTTATTAAAAGGCTGTGAAACCCACGAAGTCTTAAGTATGGTATTATGTTTTGGGGAAACTGTACTGATCGCGAAAGGATCTTTAAAGCCCGAAAAAGTTGCATAAGAGCAATTTGGAATTTGCATTGGACAGAGAGCTGTAAGCCGCATTTTAAAGAGCTGCAAATTTTGACATTTCCATCACTCTTCATCTATGAAACAGCCGTGTTCGTCCATAGTAACTTGTCATTATTTAAAAATTTGCAAAATAATAGACTCCCTTTGAGGCTACGAGGTCGCCCATGGAAAACAGCAAAAATGAGAAAAAGCATTTTTTCTCTGGCTATCACCCTCTACAATAAGCTATCCAACGACATAGAAAAATTAACTAGCTTGAGCAGCTTCAAAAAGTCGTTGAAGCTATTATTATTAAATAAGGCATATTATTCAATAAATGAGTACCTCAATGAACCGATTAATTAACGTGACTAATTTTTATTTCATTTGACATTTTAATTGAAATTGAAATTGTAATTGAAGTCGGATGGGCAGATAGTCCATCAGTTGTAAAATTTCCTTGTGTGGACTACGGATCTCTAAAAAGAGCTAACATAGGCTACTTTCACATATTCGTTCGTTCGTTTAGTCTCGCGATTTACTTATATTTCGCGTACAGATTTCATCTATTCCTACCTAGTTTTTAGCAGATTATTATTGCAAAGCAGCGATTATTTTTGCGTGTATTTTATTCGCAAGTGCGTATACCACTTGTCAGTGGCGTGCATAGAGGCATAAAAGCACTGATTACCCAAATGGAAATACGTCAATGCTCATTTCATTATAACAATCTGTGAATAGCCTATCTGACTAACTGATGGCTACCCTAGCTTCAAACCCTGTGCACGCCTCTGTCACTTGCAAACTGTCGAAAGATTACAATTTAACGCATTATTTTTCGGTAGATTGTTATCTGTTAGGTATATTAACCCGATAGAACCTAAGTGCCTAAGTGCACTACCTGATTATATATGTCGAACCTTTACCTAACCTACAAGAAAGACACAAGGAAACGTAAATACAATTAATATATCAAAAATTTACAACATTGAACAGTTCACAATCTGTCGACAGTTTACAATTTCACGAGTTAGATTATAATCTAACGGTTTTTACAATCTTACTTACATGTATGTCAATATGATTTCTAGTGTTACAGACTTGCGAAAAAAAACTCACTAACCTAACCTACAAGAAAGACACAAGAAAACGTAAATACAATGAATATTTCAAAAATTTACACTCAGAACATTGAACGGTTCACAATCTTGCGACATTTTACAATTTCGCGAGTTAGTTTATAATCTAACGGTTTTTACAATCTTACGGTGACATATATGATTTCTAGTGTTACAGAATTGCGAAAAAAAAAACGCACGAATTTATAGTGTTAGTGTAAAAAACGCACGAATTTATAGTGTTAGTGTAAAAAACGCACGAATTTATAGTGTTAGTGTAAAAAACGCACGAATTTATAGTGTTAGTGTAAAAAACGCACGAATTTATAGTGTTAGTGTAAAAAACGCACGGATTTATAGTGTTAGTGTAAAAAACGCACGAATTTATAGTGTTAGTGTAAAAAACGCACGGATTTATAGTGTTAGTGTAAAAAACGCACGGATTTATAGTGTTAGTGTAAAAAACGCACGAATTTATAGTGTTAGTGTAAAAAACGCACGGATTTATAGTGTTAGTGTAAAAAACGCACGGATTTATAGTGTTAGTGTAAAAAACGCACGAATTTATAGTGTTAGTGTAAAAAACGCACGAATTTATTTCGCAGTGCTAACGTAGCCTTAGCAGCTGCAATAAGCCTTTTATGACATTTATAAACCTTTTGAAATGTAAGTCACGACCAAATCATAAAGTTACGACTGATCTCAATACATGTTAATGATTGAGTCGTTCGAATTAACGGAAAAATAACTGTTGCCGGCGATTTTATTGCCGTGTCCTTCACTTTTATGTTAAAACTGAAACTATTCGTATTTTAGACCTTATTGTTATAGCATTAAGGAGCGTGTATAGATTAATGGTGGGCATAAAAGTTGCTTTCTCTCTCCTTTCTTGTAAGTCATAAATCCGATGATTGGCGCCAGCGATTAAGATGATAAAAAACGACAAAATATATGCTCAAACTTTACCTACACGATCGTATATTATATTTTAATTAGACTTTCTTTCGGTAGCACTTATAAATAATCGCCATTCCGCGTGGATTAAGGTTTTTTAATTCTCTCTCTTTTCCGGGATAAAAAGCCTAGCCTATGTCCCTCCCTTATTTATGGATACAAACTATCCCAACACTAAATTTCATCAATATCGGTTGAACAGATGGGCCGTGAAAGCGTAGCAGACAGACGGACACAATTTCGTATTTATAATATTAGTATGGATATGAAAGTGTTTTTCTTTGTCCTTCAATCACGCCACAACAGATTGACGTGATTTATGGCATGGGCATAGTTGAGAACCTGAAGAGTGACATAGGCTACTGTTTATCCCGGGAAATGGAGGAGTTCCTGTGTTAAAATTGTAATTAAATGTATATGAAAAAAAAAACCTATTACACGCGGACGAAGTCACGGGTATCAGCTAGTAGATATTTATACTGTACAAAAAAAATCATTAAAAATTTGATTTACGTAACTCAAACTCAAACTCAAATAATGTTTATTCAATTTAGGCTTAATTTTTATAAAAATAAACGGTGATAATCAGTAACGGTATCTTAAAACTAAAGCTACGAGGGTTCCAAACGCGCCCTGGTCTGAGAAGAGCCCACAACAAGCTCAGGGTTTTTTCATTATCACCATTTCACAAATAATCATCTTAACAAAGCAACTATTAGAGTCATTAGATCAAATCATTGCCAAACTTCCTTGTCATTTAAGTAATTCTGTACATGGTAATAGGATTTTTTAATGAGTTTACGTTTTACATTAACTATTATTTAAAAAAAGTTTACTTTAATGTGTTAAATTTAACCAAAAATTTTGTTTGTTTCAGTGACAGATTGTGGGATGTGGTGAAGGAGTGGTGATACAACGTAAGTAAGCATGAACATGTTAAATTCTACTTACATTAATATATTTTCTAATGTATATTATTAAGTATTCACTCAGTTATTATATGAGTTTCATTGTGTGACGTGATTTTAAAAGCATCTATTGCTTTTAATTCAAACGATTTTGTTTATTTTATTATAATAGGAAAATCAACAGCGATTCTAATAAACAATAATACTTAAACACTATAGAAAACAGGATTAATATGGCCAATTACAGATTTTCTCAAACATAAATAATTACAATTAGTGAGAGTGAGTTAAAGAAACATTCTTACGACATGTTGAATGATTGTTATAATGATAAGTTTAATGTATTAGTTTGTGACTATGTGTGTATATAAGTGTGCGTGTGTAGATGTTTGCTTGTATGCATGCAAATATGTGTGTGTGTGCGTGTGTGTGTGTGTGTGTGTGTGTGTGTGTGTGTGTGTGTGTGTGTGTGTGTGTGTGTGTGCGCGCGCGTGTGTGTGTATGTATAACTATTGGTGGAGTTGTGTTGTGTGTCGCTTAAAGGTATTTTTAGAGTGGAGGAAGAGTATTTCCGAGTAGATTTTATTATAGGTACGAGTCATTCTAGTTATTGCGGAATTTTGGGAGTAGTTTTTCATTTTAAATGCCACGTGGAGGAGTGAAGTATGTCGAGTCCGTTTAAGAGGTGCAACTAATTTAATTTTGGACAATAGGTAGGGACTATCAATTTTACCGTTAATTAAATCATACAAAACTAACATATTATCAGCTTTTTTTTTATTTATTTTATTCAAATAAACTTTTCAAAGTGCTTTTAAAAGTACTGTACCAAAAGCAATAGTTTGGAAACTTTTGAGCGGTATTCAACGATGTTACGATATGACAAACTGAAATGTTAGGACAACGTTTTACATATGGCCTAAGTCATAAAAATATTTAATAACGACCCAGCTCCATACAACCTCATACAAAGAATACTTGCCGTTATTTTTTTTATTTAATTTCACATTATAAAAAAAAATACATCGCTGTACATCTGTAGCGGGGCTGTACCTTGATAGTTATAACTCTGCTATTAAAGCCGAATAGAACACCAATTACGCAAATAACTAAATCCATAAACTCTGCTAACATTATAGAGGTACTATACATAGAGTAGGATGTATAAAAGGGTATAGAGTTATCACTCCCACTTAATATACGAGCTATGGAAACCAGCGCTCCTGGTGGTTGGTTCCTGAACTAATTTTCTTGTGTATATAGCTATAGATAATGAACTTTACTATATAGGTAGCTTGCCCAATATTAAAAATTTTTAAGTAAATTCTGAGGACATTACAGACACACGCTTTAGCTCTTTCTGGTAGCTTTAAAATAAATTAAACAAAAAGAGCATAAAGCGTGTGTCAAAATGAAAAGAAAAACATAATTCATTTTTTTCTTTTATTATAATATTCAATACAGCACTTTTGGATAAAATCTTGTACATCTACATCTCTTGTCGCACCATTTAATATTTTATTTGTGTTTTTGCACCAGCTGTACAAAAATAAATTACAGGAGGCATCTATAATGAATTTAGACAATTCTTCAATTTCAATGAATAAAATAACACGAGTGACAACTGACAAGACAATCAATGACAAAAACTTCGTGATTGGCAACTGACAGGTGACATTTTAATGTGACTATTTAAAAACTTACAACTATAGAACGCTAAAATTAATATTAAAATAATATGGCTATACAACTAAATTAGCCGTGAATTTATTTAAATATTTTTATGGTTAAATTGTTTGATATTACACGATATTTTGATTTTATTTATTGAAACATTCAACGACACAAGAAAAAGGGGATGCCAGTGTAAATAATTTTAAGTGTTGATATTTCAAAATTTATCACCGCCATCTATCGATAGGTTCCTAAACTATACCAAATACGTTTTCCAGTCAATTTGCTCGTAGTGAAAGCACCGTGGTACTAGACATTTTTTTTTTTTTTGAGCTCTGATTTTTATGTTTTAATTTTAATTTCAACATAAATGTAATAATTAAGATAAGGTAACTTAATGTAACATATTTTTATTACTGTAATTTTATTAATGTATTCTTTGCTTTGCCCTAGCAGGGCTGGAAATGCAAATAAATGAATATGAATAGATAACAGATAATAGGTTACAGGGTTAAACCGTTTCGCACACCGACGGAACACCTGCTTTATCCGTGCCTATCAGCAGGCATTCGGGTTATTTGTACCGTTTGTATGTTTGATTTACCGCTGGTATAACTGCCTCGTTGGTCTAGTGGTTAACATGTTTTACTGCGGCCGACGAGGTCCCGGGTTCGAGTCCCGGGTCGGGCCATAATTAAGTATCGGGTTTTTCGGATTAGAAATTCCCAGTACTAGCCCGGAGTTAGGAAGTTGGCGGTGTTTCACCCCCGTGCCTCGGAGAGCACGTTAAGCCGTCGGTCCCGGTTATTATCATTAACATGATAATAGTCGTTAAAGCCCGCCAACCCGCATTGGAGCAGCGTGGTGGGTCTAAGCTCTAATTCCCTCTCTCCTATGAGAGTGGAGGCCTGTGCCCAGCAGTGGGACGTTAATGGGCTGTAGTGAAACATCAATTCAGTGTCAAGACTTGCAATACGACGTCTCATTTGATTCATGCGCTCGCTTGATGCAGGGCTGCCTCAAAACTCTTAAGTTGAAAAAAAAACATAATTAAAAAAATTAAAAAACACGACTGCCCTGCCCAAAAACGAACTAAAAAGTTAAAAATCTAAATTAATCTAGTTATATTAGAATCTTAATCACATTATTAAATGTTTTTTTTTGTGAATCGCTGGATATTGAACTATGGTGTTATATATTTTTGAAATCTACTTATCATTTTCTAGATGATGATTATATAGTTAATATTATTTTGTTTTTTCAATTTTAGTTTTAATGCGGGAACATGGTCACAACCCATATTTTTTTTTAAACTTTACTAGCCTTTGTCACCCGGAATAAGCTAGGGATTCTAACGATACTTCATTTATTAATATCGGTTCAGGCGTATAGAAGTTATGGTGGAATGTACAAACTCACATACATGCATACATACATGAAAACTATATACTCCTTTTTAAAAACTGGGTATCAAAATAATCTGTTAATTTGAATAAAATTTTCAGCATTACAAAACTATTAATTTTAAATATTAAATTAGGAATGAGGTATTCCTAATAATTTTACTTCGTGCGTTTTGAAGCATCAGTTAATATTTGGCTGAAGTGACTCTACATACTGCTTTAGAAAGCTGTTTTCTATACATGTGTATATAAAACTGCTCATCAATCATAGCTTCACTATGTGTGAAGCTATGATTTTGATATCATTTCTAAGTTTAGATTTTTTTTTCACGTCACTTCATTTCTTACCTATAAAGGAAATTTTTAATGAACTTGTCGACAGAGTCAAAAGAAGACGTTTAATAACTAGAATTTATTTTATGTTTAAAGATTGATTGAAATTGATTGACTAATTTAGAGATTGATAAAAAAATAATAATTATTGTAACTAGTAATGTTATTTTGATAATTATTAATATCGTAGGATACAAATAACAATATCCAAGTCTGCCGTCCTTAGGCTAAATATATAAGTCGCCAACCCTAGGTTCAGTCGTTAACCAATGCTAAGTAACATTTAAACACAGTCTCAAAAGAAACTCTAAGGTTTCCCGCACAAGTCCTGATGTGACGTGAATAATTGTCTGACACCGATTGTCTTAGCGCAGATTAAATTGATAGCTTGAGAGCTGGCGACGGCTGTCTTAAAATTATTTGGCGCAGTGTTGAGCGCTGTTGCCTTAACGTGCGGAGGTCCCGGGTTCGAGACCTGGCAGTGTTTGGAAATTTATAATTTCTGAATTTTCTCTGGTCTGGCCTAGTGGGAGGTTTCGGCCGTGGCTAGTTACCACCCTACCGGTAAAGACGTGCCGCCAAGCCATTTAGCATTCCGGTACGATTCCGTGTAGAAACCGAAAAGGGGTATGGGTTTAATATGCCATGCCCCTAACAGGTTATCCCGCTACCATCTTAGACTGCATCATCGCTTACCATCAGGTGAGATTGCAGTCAAGGGCTAACTTGTAATGGATAAAAAATAATAATATTGAACTAAGAAAACTTTAGCTAAAGTTAACTTAAAAATATTAAATTTTGTAAAGAGAAGTTATACATAGAAGTTTCGCCTTGACAAAACTCAAACGCAAACTAAAAAATTTCAAATCGATTAAAACAAGTTTTGCAATGATAGTGAAAGCACTACAAGACGCTGTCAAAAAATCGTCATTTACATAATAAACTCTATGATATTTTCTACTAATTGGGTATTTGACTACTAATGAAATAAATTATGTTTTAGTGATTATTAAATAAAGGATCTCCCAAAAGTCGTAATATCCAGGTCCCTTGGTAGTTTTACTTTGAATAACCATTTTAAACTGTCGATTAAAGTAAAAAAGTGCGTTTAACTTTGATGACGTCACAACTTAAAATTTCATACAAAATCCATACTAAGCATGCGTTTTGACGTTTGAAAAAAAAAAGTTGCTGATTTGACTAGTTGTCAAATACCCAATAAGATTAAACTTCAGTAATTAGGCAACTACGTGTCAATGTCAATGGCTCTTTTCTAAGATGGCTTAAAAATGTATGTATTCGACGTTATTAAGTACCTACCGAGAAATAATAATATGGGCTAATTATTCAATCGTCAGATAAAGTTTATCGAAGGAATAAATTTGACGTTTTGACAGATTTTGTATTGAAAATCCGTCGAAGCGTCAAATTTATTCCTCCGATAAACTTTATCTGACGATTGAACAATTAGCCCTAAATAGAATAAATAATAATTTCGCAGTACCTGTCACTCAAGTTGCATATCCATACTAAGCACGCGTTTTGACGTTTGAAAAAAAAATTGCCGATTTTGACTAGTTGTCAAATGCCCAATTAGATTAAACTTCAGTAATTAGGCAACTACGTGTCAATGTCAACGGCTCTTTTCTAAGATGGCTTAAAATGTATGTATTCGACGTTATTAAGTACCTGCCGAGAAATAATATTAAATAGAATAAATAATAATTTCGCAGTACCTGTCACTCAAGTTGCATATCCATACTAAGCACGCGTTTTGACGTTTGAAAAAAAAGTTGCTGATTTGACTAGTTGTCAAATACCCAATTTCTGCCACCAGCTCTCTCGCTATTATGATTTATGCGACAGTGTTTCGTCCAGCAGTTTCCCGGTACAGAGTCGTAAAGTCGCGTCGTGGTCGTCGCCGTGTCGTGAGTCCCGTTTGATGCGACGCTAAATCGCGTTTGATTTATTGCTGCGATCTTCATGGACGTTTCCTGGTTATTTTCGATGTCGAACGTATCCGTGAATACGGGTAACTGAACCTGTACTTAACTGTACATAGTTAAAGGTTGAAGTCCGACGGATATTCTTTATTTATTATACGACTGCCTGAAAAAAGGAGTATATTGTTTTCAGGGCTCATGTATGTATGTATGTATGTGAGTTTGTATATTCCACCATAACTTCTATACGCTTGAACCGATTTTGATAGATGAGGTATCGTTAGAATCCCTAGCTTATTCCGGGTGACATAGGCTAGTAAAATTATTAAAAAAATTGATGGGGTGACCATGGTCGCGCATTAAAGACCAAAATTGAAAAAATAAAATTCGAAAATAAGATTAACTATATAATCATCATCTAGAAAATGATGAGTAGATTCCAAAAATATATAACACTATAGTTCAATATTTAGTCATTCACAAAAAAATATCATTTAATAAAAAATGTGAATAAGACTCCAAAGGCTATATATGCAAATCGCTTCTTATGGAGGTAAACTCCAAAAATAATATGGCAGGGCAGTCGTATTTTTTAATTCGTTAAATTAATTTTGGACTATTGGAATATAGCAAAAATACTAGTCTATGATATACAAGTCTGTAATGACGGAATATAATAGTTGTCTATGAACGTAGTTTATACTTCATTCCTTCAGTCACTCTCATACATTCTTCTCACTCACTGAAACAATCATTCACTGTTCATTTGCTCTTTGCTGTAGCCTGTACAGTATTTTATTATTATTAAACAGGCAGTCGTACACACAGAGTACATTATATATACTGGTATAGAGTTGCTACTCGACTTTCCATGTACAGCGACATCTATCGGGAAGTTGTCCAACTAAAATATGTATATATATATATATATATATATAACCTTATCACAATGCTAAGCACTTTATATTACAAAGTGTATTGTATAATAATTTATCTTAAATATTACAAGATCACCTAATTCTGCAACGATAGAATTATGTGACCTTGTAATAATTAAGATAAATTATTATACGATAACACAAACTGTAAAGATGTTCAGATGTTAGTAAATGAAACGCATGTTGATTATTTTCTCTTATATTCTCAATTACAAAAAATATACTTAAAGTATAACAATTATTCCACAGTTTCATGTTTTTCACATCGTACACACTTAATACACACAATTAATATAGTTTCACACGAATTTATCAAAAAAATAATAATTTTGTCCACCCGGCATCCGGCATGCCAGAAAACGTCAATGTCAATGTCGAATTTCAAACTTTAAACTGGCGGCTGTCCACGTTTGGAAATTAAAACACAAATGTTTCATTAAACTTCCAACTCATTCCACTAAACTAAATTTATAACAGATATATCTTTATAAATTATCTAAGATAACTCATATTCTGCTCAAAAAAAAAATGTTTTATATATTATTAGCTTTGTGTTTACTTAGATGGCAAAATCATTAATTTTTCTAAAACATAAACTTCTGAACGAACATTTATTTCAGCGCCATCACAGACCCTGATCACAGACTTTTAAGTATACATACTTTCAGTACAATATAAGCGCCATGAGTGCCATCCTTTTGGGAGTTGTGGAACTAACATCCCCATACAACAGAAAAATGTTCTAAGTGCAAAGGCCCTGGTCGTACAGTGCAGACGTCTTTTCTTTTCCCTGCGAGCTCATTTACCAACATGGACCATTAGTTACCCAATTCGTCTTCCCAGGCTACAACAAGCACCTTAAAGTTAATCTAGACAAAATAAAATCGAAGTAGATATAATTGGGTATTTGACTACTAGTGAAATAAATTATTTTTTAGTGA
Organism: Erebia palarica; assembly: GCA_964035005.1. Taxonomy (NCBI): domain Eukaryota; kingdom Metazoa; phylum Arthropoda; class Insecta; order Lepidoptera; family Nymphalidae; genus Erebia; species Erebia palarica. The sequence continues at coordinate 59,979,671 of OZ035983.1, read as the reverse complement.
TTATTAAATAAAATATCTCCCAAAAGTCGTAATATCCACGTCCCCTGATAGTTTTATTTTGAATAACCATTTGAAACTGTCGAATAAAAAAAGTGCGTCGAATTTTGATGACGTTAATAACTTAAAATTTTATACAAAATCCATACTAACAGTCAACCACGCTGGTCAAATGCGGACTGGCAGACTTCACACACCCTAGAATCTAGAGTCTAGAACATTATAAACATGTCTCAGGCATGCAGGTTTCCTTACGATGTTTTTCTTATCATATCGCCTGAAACAAAAACTGCGATAAATAAGAGGTTTCCAAAGATCCCAGGATTCACACCCGGGATCCCCAGAATAGCAACCAGACTATTAACTGTCTTCATTGATTTAAATACTAAATGTACAATTCAATCCAGTTAATTTATTTAATTTAGGTACACCATAGGTACACATATTGACGTCCATTACTTACATATAAAACATGGTGTTGATAATAATAGTTACGGTATCTTAAAACTAAAGCTACGGGGGTTCCAAACGCGCCCTGGTCTGAGAAGAGCCCACAACAAACTCAGCCGGGTTATTTCTACATAATATTATTTCGTTGCTGTGTGAATGAAGGACAAGCAAACATGCAAACGCACTTTCGCATGGATGTATGGATTTAAATTAAAGTCTAGACTCGGTGTTAAAACTGAGTCAGTACAACTCTCGTCCTAGATTAGCCGCGACGTTTCCGACTACGAGCGTAGGCAATCATTAGAAAGGACATTAGCTCTATTTACGTGTAGGTTCCTAGAACACATCTTGTGTCCGCACTTCGGTGACTTCAGCCCGACGAGAGTACGAGTGATGAAGGATTGTAGACATTTTGATGATCCCTCTAGCTAGTAAATATACCTGTTTTTTTTTTTTTTTTTTTTTTTCGAGGGGGAAATCTTCCTAAGATACCCAACTTCTGGGGGAGAAGTCGGGTTATGTAGGATTTGTACCTACTAAAAGCCCCTCGGTGGCCACCTTCTGCATATTGGGAGGCTCCGAGATCTCTATAAAGAACGCATCGGTGCCTCCCTTGTGCAATGCCCGTTGGGCTCATCTCAGCTAGTAAATATACCTAGTGATGTCATAATAGGTGATACTCACAATCGATCTACTAGAAACCGCCATAAGCTAGTAACAGCGTCGTATCGTGTGCGCAAAGTGCAGAAATCCTGTGTGGGGTCGAGTGTACGCTTTTATAATATGGTTCCCAAAGAGTTTCTGGATTTGCCATTACGTAGATTTAAAGACTGTGTTAAACAGCATTTGTTAAGTCGAGGTTATTACACTATCGATGATTTTATTAATGACAAAGTTGCATGGAAGCAACCGGCCTCGCATCCAGTGACCCACAAGTCAGTGTAATACTTGTAACGTATGTGTTGTGTTGTCTACATATTGTGACCTTTTCTTTTCTATGAAAAGAGCAACTGCTGAGTTTCTTGCCGGCTCTTCTCAGTAGTTTTCCGAACCGGTGGTAGAGTCTTAACGTTTCATAAGTGACACAAGTTGTCCTACATGAAATAAATAAATCATTTATCATTTAATAACAAAAAAATAATATAGTTAGCGCCAAACAAATAGTCGCCTCTGATGAAGTAGTCTTTAGCTGCACGCTTTCAATCAAGGAAAACAAAAGAAAAAAGCTGACTCACTCACTCACTGACTGAATAATACCCAATACCCATTTAGACCTAGAAATCTTAAATTCACACAGAGTTTCCCATAAAATAAAATAAAATAGGAATAAGACCGAAATTTCAAAATAAGTAATAGGTCATTAGATTAGGGGTATGGGTTTAATATAACTGCCATGCCTCTAACAGGTTAGACCGCTACCATTTTAGACTGCATCATCACTTAACATCAGGTGAGATCGCAGTCAAGGGCAAACTTGTAGTGGATAAACAAAAAAAAACATTAGATCTCAGAATATTTAAAGCACACGCTGAATAATAGTAACTTTGTAAACAACGTGCTAACAACAATGTGTATCGACCCGTCTATAATACCCGGAATATCTTATTAATATACAACCTTCGACACAAATAAACCGTCAGTCTGTCTGCTCGGATTATTCAAACGTCTATCGACAGTCTTGCCCTAAATTTTGAGGTATTGATTCGGGCTAAAATTGACAACTTCCAAATATATTAGGTCACCAGCTGATGCCCGCGATTTTGTCCGCGTGAATTGAGGTAATTTGGTTTCCACGAGAACTCTAAGTTTCCGGGTTTAAAACTAGACGGAATTTTGTGTAAAATCGACGTATACTTTCATTCGCTATTCCGAAAGAACGTAACTATTTTCGGGGTAGGAAATATCTTATTACTTTCGCATTTTTAATGGGCTTTAGTATGGATATAATAGTTAGAAACCTAACAGTTCAAATAGTGCTCTAAGGCTGGCTTGCATCAATACTTTTTGACGGTGTAACCTTTAAATATGGCGCTAACGAACCTAAGTCAAATAAGGCGTTGATTCTCCATTTTAATAGTAGTAATAATAAGTAGGTAACTAGCAAATTAACAGACGTTAAAGTTCTTACGTGTGTTAAATTTAAACGAACGTATGTTACGATAACCAACGGTCCTTAGTCGAGTCGTATGCAGAAGGAACTGGGATTCCCCTGTCGAAAACCCTGCCATTATTTGATTAATAAAATGGGGTCACAACCATCAGCAATGAGGAATACTACGCAGAGTCTCTCTCTCTGCGTCGTATTCCTCATTGCTGAAGGCATGGATATAACATTTGTTTGGTTTTGAGCCACTTTAATTAAACCTCAACAGAGAAATTCCACTTCCAAAGCAGGTCAATCTTTTCAATTTCAAGCCCCAAAACATTTGATTCCAACAAGAGATGGTACCTATCACTTCTCATCTGCCAACAAAGAAATCGTTAATCGTCGATGGATATACGCAGATTGGGTCCATTGTCCGCGGGAATCGGAAAACTCATTACAGAACCAGACGGCCCTTGATTGGTTGGACGTCATTTGTATTTGAATATAATGGGAACCTACTCGGGATGTGCGCGAGAATTCAATTCCGTTGTGGGGATCATTTTGCTGTTATCTCCGCATCTTTAATCTTTTCAATTTTTTTTTTTTTTTTATCTTGACAATTTAGCCCTTGACCTATCTCACCTGAAGATCGTAGCGGGCTAACCTGTTAGGGGCATGGCAGTTATATTAAACCCATACCGATATTTGGTTTCACCGATATTACCGATATATGATTTACCGATATTGGTGGAACGCGTAATCGCTTGGCGGCACGTCTTTGTCGGTAGGGTAACTAGCCACGGCCGAAGCCACCCACCGGACCAGATCAGGGAAAATTCAGAAATCATAAATGTCCAAATTGACCCTGCCCTACCCAGCCTATTTTGATGAAATTTGGTACAGAGATAGTTTTCATCCCGAGGAATAACATAGGCTACTTTTATCCCATAAAATTGAAGAGTTTCCGCGGGAATTAAAAAACTTACATCTACGCGGATGAAGTCGCAGGCATCATTTGTAGTAAAAGATATTTTTGACGCCTTTGAGACACTTTACGTGAGACCTGTTGTTATAAGTGCAGTATTTGATGCACCACCACCACAGCCCATTAACGTCCCACTGCTGGGCACAGGCCTCCACTCTCATAGGAGAGAGGGAATTAGAGCTTAGACCCACCACGCTGCTCCAATGCGAGTTGGCTTTAACGACTATTATCATACTAGTGATAATAACCGGGACCGACGGCTTAACGCGCTCTCCGAGGCACAGGGGTGACCGCCAACTTCATAACTCCGGGCTAGCAGTGAGAATTTCTAATCAGAAAACCCCAGCATATTAAGGCCCGACCCGGGACTCGAACCCGGGACCTCGTCAGCCGCAGTCAAACATGCTAACCAATAGACCAACGAGGCAGTTTGATGCACCGTCAGCACCAATATTCGTAATATATAAAAATCATTTGCTGTTCGTTATGTCTCGCTAAAACTCGAGAACGGCTGGGCGGATTTAGCTGATTTTGGTTTTGAAATGTTTGTCGTAGTCCAGGGAAGGTTTAAACGGTGAGAAAACATGGAAAAATTGCGAGGAAGATAGGCCAGGACAACGTCTGCCGGGCCCACTAGTTCGTAATAAAGCCTTCGTCGCAGTTCCCCCGAATGCAGTCACGGTGCGATATTAGACACGTCTCGTGACAACGATATTAAATCTGCATCTCAGATCCGCCGAGTTTATGGTAAATGGAAAAAATAAATAAATGAAAATAATTCAACATACATTATTATATTGACACATTTTAAATGGTTAGACTTAAGGGAATTATGTTGGATATACCTATATTATAAATAATTGATAAAAAAATCACGTAACTTATGGGTCTACATGTATATTTTTGCACACTGCCACTGGCGGTAAATTGTGAAAGGGATTCATTTTTTTTAAGATAACAACTGTTGTTACCCACAATTTGGCAAAATAAAAATTATGAATTATGAATTATGTTTTTATACGACTGCCTGAAAATAGGAGTATATTGTTTTCAGGGTTCATGTATGTATGTATGTGAGTTTGTTTTTTTTTTGTTTCACACTCAGTTATCCTCTGACATGATGTCAGAGATCTTTTTAATGCGACTTTTGTTCTGAATTAGGTGCCACTCACGATTTGTCTTAAAGTGGTGGTGTTGTTTTTTTTTGTAACAGTTGCTATCTATGTATTATATGTATAGCTAAGATATAGATATATGTTTCTTTTTTTTATATGAGTTTGTGAGTTTGTATATTAAACCATAACTTCTATACGCCTGAACCGATTTTGATAGTGGTATCGTTAGAATCCCTAGCTTATTAAGGGTGGCATAGGCTAGTAAAATTAAAAAAAAATTGATGGGGTGACCATGTTCCCGCATTAAAGACTAAAGTAGAAAAAAGAATCGAAAAAAAGATTAACTATATAATCATCATCTAGAAAATGATGAGTAGATTCCAAAAATATATAACACTATAGTTCAATATCCAGTGATTCACAAAAAATATCATTGCATAAAAATGTGAATAAGATTCTAATTTAACTATTTAGATTAATTTAGATTTTTAACTTTTTGGTTCGTTTTTGGCAGGGCAATCGTGTTTTTTATTTATTTTTAATTCTGACCTGTTATATTTTTAATTGCTAATAAATACTTTATTGTATAACTACCTATATTTACCTACATATATAATATCTAATCCTATGGGTTAGGAATCGTATGATTACACATCATTACATTTAATTATTCTTTATTTTCATTCAGAGCATTCGATGACATTGGCGTCAAAGTAAAATTCTTTCATTGCTTGAAGTATCATTGCATTCCAATTCGTGTAACGAATAAAAAAAATAGCGAATGCGTTAAACCTAAGTGTCATTATTATGCCTCTTTGATAATTAATTACGGGGATAGGGACTTGAACCACAGGCAAGCATCAGCCCCCACATTAAATTATCATAGCAAATAGAAATCTTACTATAAGTACTTGTGTTTAGAGTAAAGTGGACAAAATAAAGGAATTCAGTCACCATAGAATAAATGTGTAAGTTTAATTTTTTCGATTTTTTTCAATTTTCAAGACCTGCGTTTCACGTACGGAACCAAAACGAATTAAGCAGTGAAAGTGAATCAAACCGACGTGAAAACGCATCGGCCAAGGATCAGTGGAGCATGGTTTACGACTCTAAATTACTGAGCTCCAAATGATTGAACTCGTGATTCAGTTTCATTGTGACAGCTCAAATTAAATACTGCATATTGTGTTATTTAGACCACACTGAACACACTTTCATTGTACACCACAAAATTACAATGATTAAATAAAGTAAGCGTTGCAAACTATGTTTCTGATCCTTAAAATAATTTCCGGAAACGGAACTGTGAAAAAAAAATGCCAGGTTAGTCGTTAAATACAAGATGTATGTAGACCCTGACGATGCTTTTGGGTACGATAGTAGAAAGATGAGGGAGGAACAAGATCGAAAACGTCTCGGGTACATTCTTCGAAATATAACTGTAGTTACTAGCTTTTGACCGCGGCTTCGCTCACGTTACGTTCGATTTTCATACAAATTTCAAAGCCCTTTGTTACCCCCTTTTGGGTTGAATTTGTAAAAAAATCTTTCTTAGCAGATGCCTACGTCATAATAGCTATCTGTATGCCAAATTTCAGCCCGAACCGCCCAGTGGTTTGAACTGTGCGTTGATAGATCAGTCAGTCACCTTTTCCTTTTACTTATATATTAAGAGTTAAGACTAGCTTTAGACTAGCCTGCGACTTCTTCCGCGCTGACTATGCAAATTTCAAACCCCTATTTTACCCCCTTAGGGGTTGAATTTTCGGAAATCTTTTCTAAGCGGATGTCTCCGTCATAATAGCTATCTGTATGCCAAATTTCAGCCCGATCCGCCCAGTGGTTTGAGCTGTGCTTTGACAGATCAATCAGTCACACACCTTTTCCTTTTATAGACAGGCAACTTTGCGCCGATGTTCCAAACTTCTGTCTTAGTTTAGGCAATGGGGCGGTTTGTTGTATGGAGACCTCCATTAAATCCTAAGTCGTTGAAACTAGTCAGGGTTGCAGTATGTTATGAACCAATACTTAAACAAAAATATCCAACAAAAAATCCATCCGGAAATTAGGTATTTATACCTAAAACTCAATATTTATGACTGAATAGTTTCTCGATTTCTTTTTAAAATAATACTATGTAGTATATTTACACTCAAAACCGAAATATCAAACGAAATAATCATGCAGAACATCGATATTTAAACCGATTTCATTATCAAACCTAAACTGTGTTTACGCGATAATGTTCCTTCCTGCTTTAACAATTATAGCATAAATACCCTTACTTCCTTTATGATTTTTTATTGGATATTTATAATATACGTTTAACTCATGATACTTTATCATACTGTAAAGTTTCGTCGCCTGAGAAATTATTATTGGGGTCGACTAACTTTATTGCCTAGACTTTGAAGTCAAAAGCTCATTCTGCCCCCCGATTATGTAAGGAAATGGTAATCGTAATCGTCTGTCAAACGTATAATTCGACCTGTTTAAGGAGGTCACAGATACTTGCACGTCAGAACGCATGTATGTACTCCTTAAAAAGTTCGTGTTATACGTTATGACCTGTCAAATGAATACGATTGGCTTAGACAATTGGGCCTCTGATCTATATCAAAGTATGACAACCGATCATCATCAGACGTTTCTTTCCACCGACACTTGTATGAAGGCTCGCCAGTGATGACAAAAGAACAAAGAGACGCCATGATACCGAGTCATTATCGTGTCATCTCGGTAACACTCCAGCCTCCAACGTGAAATGTGATTGGATTGCCGATAGCTTTCTGTTGCGACTTGGGGCGATGTGCTTTCAAATTAACTGATTGGAGGTATACCGGCCGGTTTCTACCCGGCTCTTCTCAGGAGAAGCAACTTTCCGAACCAGTGGTAGAGTCTTGACTTAACAAAAGTGGCACACGTTGTACTGCGTGCTATGCTTTTATGCTACGTGCTTTATTAACCACCTCTAGTAAGAAGCGGTGATATCCTAGTGGTTAAGTCATCCGACCTCCTGTACGGGGTCGCGGGTTCGATCCCCAGGCGTGTACCTTCAATTTCTTTGGATTTATGTGCGTTTTAAGAAATCAAATATCACTTGCACGTGCATTAAACCTGCACGCCCGAGAGATTTTCCATAATCATAATGTTCTCGAAGGTGTGTCAAGGCTGCCAATCCGCACTCAGCCAGCGTGGTTGACTACGACCAAACCCTTCTAATTTCGTGAGGGGACTCGTGCTCGTGCTCAGTACTTATTCGATATTAATTTCAGCCTTATACCTCCACGCGATCCCGAGAAAAGGGCGTTGACAGACAGACAGACAGACGGACAACTAAGTGATCCTATAAGGGTTCCTTTTTTCCTTTTGAGGAACGGAACCTTAAAAATACAATATTACGCATAAAATAGAATCCAATAAAGTATTTAGATCGGATGCCGTGTGGAAACCAAACTGTTTATTATTGTTTAATATAACTGCCATACCTCTCACAGGTTATCTCGCTACCATCTAAGACTGCATCATCACTTACCACCAGATGAGATCGCAGTTAAGATTAAGTTAGCACTTGTACAATAATAAAAAAAAACTTTGTTGTGTACCTATTCTTCCTATACAACCTTTCCCACTGTCCTGGTAGAGATCTATAGAGATAAGTGCTTCCGTGTCCACTATGTTTCTGTTTTTCTTTGTATTTTTATACGATTGCCTGAAAAAATGAGAATATTGTTTTCAGGGTTCATGTATGTATGTATGTGAGTTTGTATATTCGACCATAACTTCTATACGCCTGAACCGATTTGGATATATGAGGTATCGTTAGAATCCCTAGCTTATTCCGGGTGGCATAGGCTAGTAAAATTTAAAAAAAGTTGATGGGGTGACCATGGCCCCGCATTAAAGACTAAAGTTGAAAAAAAATATTCGAAAATAAGGTTAACTATATAATCATCATCTAGAAAATGATGAGTAGATTCCAAAAATATATATCAGTTCAATATCCAGTGATTCACAAAAAATAATCATTTAATAAAAATGTGAATAAGATTCTAATTTAACTAGATTAATTTAGATTTTTAACTTTTAGTTATTTTTTTGGCAGGGCAGTCGTGTTTTTAATTTTTTTAATTATATGACTTGTATACCTTTATTTTTTTTCTGTTATTGAGTACCAATTAGCAGGGGTGCTCAATATAATTACAATCTAGCCAGACTATTTGACTGATAAGTAATTTTTCTTTAACCTAAGCTTATAATTATCGTGCCAAGAAATTGTCCAATGTATCTTAGTCTTTATTGTTGCTAATAGACACTTTGTTCATGTGTTATTTTATGCAGCACTATCACTACACTATCACTAGTCACTATACCTTTATGATGGTACAAAAAAAATTAAAAAAAAAAAACCTAAAACAGTTTTTACAATGATTAATGTTCACACAAAGTAACAGAAGTGTTGCTTCTATAAATAATTTTGCTTCTATATATACCTATATTTTAATGCGCAATAAAAATTCATAGATAATATCGGCCCTTCAGAAGTTATCTTTAAAATTAAAACCGTTTTCGAGTTAACACAAATCGAATTATTGTTTAACTAATAACTCATACACATAAGTATTTCAGGTGTACTTTTTGCGCGCACGCCGGTGGTCCCATTAGCATCGGAGCACGCGATGTGCCACAGCATAGAAAATTTGTTAATGCGAGGCTGGCGACTTGTTTTTTATTATTATTATGTTTTTTACGCTGTGACATTTTTTTTTTTTAATTTGCATAATAATAAAGTTGCAAGTTGCAATCGCGGGAAGGCGTAATGGAACGTACTTATTGGCAGTGATCTGAGATATTTGTCAATTGGTAGAGCGGCTAATAAGTAGGTAATAGCGGCTAATTCCGCGGGCTCGTACGAAGCGATTTGCTTCCTCGTTTCTAATTAGAACCGCTAGGATATGGAATGCCCTTCCAACTTCCGTTTTCCCCTCCTCTTTTAATATAGGTACCTTCAAATCAAGAGTGAATAGACATCTTCTAGGCAAGCGCGCTCCACCTTAGGCTGCATCACCACTTTAAGCAAGTCTGATTGCAGCCAAGCGCTGGCCTATATAATTAAAAAAAAAAAATAGGTTCATATTTTAATCAAATATAAATATTATAAATGCGAAAGTTTGGATGGATGCATGGATGTATGGATGTTTGTTACTCGATCATGCCCCAACAGCTGAACGGATCTGTCTGAAATTTGGCAAAAAGATAGATTATAGTCTGGAATAGCACATAGGCTATAGGAACCCAAAAAAACCTCAAACCACGCAGTCGAAGTCGCGGGCATTCGCTAGTAAAGATATACGTATGGCATAGTGATAATATAGCCTAGTGGTTAACAGTTAAGACTTAACATTATTTTCAGAAACTAGTGAATCGATTTCATGCTGTTTCTTAGATTCCGCTCTATAGAGCTAGAACACATTTTGTTGCCCAACCACATTGTTTGACATATTACCAATACGTTAGGGCATTGAAAACTTAAAAATCCAGTAAAATTTTCTTATAGAGAAGGAAAAGGAAAGGAAAATATAACTCAATATTATCCCAGAATTGGAATGATTCAATATTATTCCGGATTTAGAAAATTTAAGACAATGGTGTTTATTATAAGCAAGAGGGCTCCTTTTTCTCATGCCTTGACAATTGTCCTATTTGTTACTAATTATAACTTCCATATATCTATGATATCTTCCTATAAATAGCAGTTCGAGGTATTAAAAATTGTAATTTCTGTTATTGATCGAGCGAATCATTTATTAGCGATTTGTGTTTTTCAAAGCATTAAATCTTCAACGGTTCACCGCCGGCCATGTTTGTTGATACGAAACGAATATTATTCATTGAGTTTTTTTTAAATATTAATAGTCGTTATTTATTCACGTCTACACTAATAGATCTATATGTTACTAGCTGATGCCTGTGACTTCTTCCGCGTGGATAAATTTTTTATTAAACTCCTGCGGGAACTCCTTAATTTTTCTGACGAAATTTTATTTAAAATTTTAGCGTAATATAATTTTTGCACACTGTCTATACAGCTGTTATTACCCACAATTTTGCAAAATAAATGATTTAGAATTTAAGATTAATAAAAATAACATCGATCCGTGGCTATGTTGCGGTGTGATTGAGGGACAAACCAACAACCAAACACACTTTCGCATTTATATTATGTATGATGCAGTAGAGCCGTCGTATACTACCGTATACCACCAGGTGAAATCGCAGTCAAGGGCTAACTTCAGTCACACTAGGTGAATCTATACATCAAAAAGACCGACTCTAATACAATTTTATTTATATGAATTCCATATTATATTTAAATGTAAACTTGGTGACGATTGCGTGCCATCAAGAAATAAATGTTGGTTGCATGTAAGTAATTTAAATGTCAAACGTTTAATCGAGTTATCTCTTATAGTCAACGCGACATGTCCTCAGAGCAGCTTGTGTTTTTAAATGAATGTCGTATTGAGAATATATTTATCACTTGAGTCTCCAGTCTGCAATGAGGCAGTCTCGCGATACAGTGCTTTGCTTAGTTGGTCAAAACGCTCCTCAAACGAGGCAAAAATGCATAGATTTTGAAATGCATGTCCAATTGAGAATATATTTATCACATGAGTCTCCAGTCTGCAATGAGGCAGTGCTTTGCTTGGTTGGTCAAAGGCAAAAATGGATAGACTTTGAAATACATGTCGAATTGAGAATATATTTATCACCTGAGTCTCCAGTCTGCAATGAGGCAGTGCTTTGCTTGGTTCGTCAAAGGCAAAAATGCATAGACTTTGAAATGCTTGTCGAATTGAGAATATATTTATCACCTGAGTTTTCAGTCTGCAATGAGGCAGTGCTTTGCTTGGTTGGTCAAAGGCAAAAATGCATAGACTTTGAAATGCATGTCGAATTGAGAATATATTTATCACATGAGTCTCCAGTCTGCAATGAGGCAGTGCTTTGCTTGGTTGGTCAAAGGCAAAAATGCATAGACTTTGAAATGCATGTCGAATTGAGAATATATTTATCACATGAGTCTCCAGTCTGCAATGAGGCAGTGCTTTGCTTGGTTGGTCAAAGGCAAAAATGCATAGACTTTGAAATGCATGTCGAATTGAGAATATATTTATCACATGAGTCTCTAGTCTGCAATGAGGCAGTGCTTTGCTTGGTTGGTCAAAGGCAAAAATGCATAAATTTTGAAATGCATGTCGAATTGAGAAAGTATTTATCACATGAGTCTCCAGTCTGCAATGAGGCAGTGCTTTGCTTGGTTGGTCAAAGGCAAAAATGCATAAATTTTGAAATGCATGTCGAATTGAGAAAGTATTTATCACATGAGTCTCCAGTCTGCAACGAGGCAGTGCTTTGCTTGGTTGGTCAAAGGCAAAAATGCATAGACTTTGAAATGCACTTATTATATATATGCAATTATTCGCTGTACACTAAAACTATTAATAAACTCAAACCACGCGGACGATATTTAAATCCTTAAATTGAATCTTGTCTGATATGGTACCAAAAGGACGCTCTATCCATGTCACTAGACCAAATTCTCATCGAGACCACCGTAGAGAGGCAAAGAGTCCAAGATGATGACAGCATTGACTAAGGACTGAAACAGTAAGGGAAATAAGGAGTTTTAACACAGTTTTTTGAAACTGTTATAAAACAGAAACACTTATAACGGAAACAGAAACGATACTGTGACCCAATTAATCTGTAACCGTTTATTTCTGTTATTAATAATTTTTTTCATCTGTAACCCTAATAGGTACATGCCCTAACAAACTGCACGATGTGACAACGCGTACTTCTCACTCCATTGGACTTTACACACACTGACACAACATGGCCATGTTTTTCTTAAAACAATTGCAACCATCGGTGCTTTCACCTTAGGTTCAAATTTGAATACGCATCAACAGTAAATTTGACAACATCGCTATTTCGGTTACAATTTAAAACACTTTCATTTCTGGTACAGATTCGTTTCTGTTACAGAAATACAAGTGTTAAGGGTTAACAGAATTAAAAACACATTCAAAAGGGTTACAGCTTCGATACACTTTGATTCTGTAACACATATTTCTGTACCCTTTATGAGTCGGTTTTTCAGTCCCTAGCATTGACTCTTTGGATGATTTACCCATTCTTTGAGATCGAGAAAATAAAATGAAAATATACTATTGATCCTGCCATAGACTTCAAATTCTGTCAACATAAAGTAACATATTACATACTTAATAATATTTTACCGGTTAATCGCGATCGTTAAGTTTCAAAATTGCCTACCAACATTCATACACATCGTCAGCTTATTCGTGCGGGCTTCATTAAAGCCATCAGCAAACTAATTCGGTATCTGAACGCAATTATAATCAAGGTGCTGGACCTCACACACGCTTAATTAACAGCTGTCGATTTTACAAAAAAAGACGAAAAAGGATAAAAGGCTGCCAAGGGAAAAAGGACGCAGACGCAAAGGCTGGCGATAAGGTATCTGTGGTTAATGAAGCTATGCAAATTATGTGCGCCCACGCACCTCTCGGTGTGTTTTTGATCAGTGCGCATTTAACTTGGCGATCGGTTCTTTGGTTTGGATTTATCTAGCTGATAAGAATGATGATTTGATTTATTTTACTCGATAAAAAGTTTAATGTTGGATAGATACTTTTCTTATTTATAGTCAATTTGTACGCTTTGGGTCCATACGTACTGCCAACGTTTAAAGCAATACTTGAGTAATATTACTCAAAATGACAGTTTGATGTCACGTACCTTGACGTTCTATTCTAAAACACGAAACAGTATTAGGTAGGCAACGGGGCCGGATTGTATGGAGACCCCCGGATTAAATCCTCAGTCGATGAAACTAGGCTGGGTTTTAAGTATTGGATGATCCAAAACTTACACAAAACGAAACATCTGGAAGTTACGTATTTATACCCAAAACTTAATATTTATGACTGAATATTTTCATTTTTCAGATTTATTGCCTAAACTATATATATGGCTTTAAGCGTTGCCAGTTAGACCCCTGTTCTAGAAGGTGTCGATTCACTTATTTTAGACACCGATATTCCAAAACTGTCCCAATCTATGCTTGATTAATAATTCTTAATTAAGTTCTCAAAGGTGTGTGAAGTCTGCCAATGCGCACTTGGCCAGCGTGGTAGACTATTGCCAAACCCTTCTCTTTTGTAGAAGAGACTTTTGACGCAGTGTTGAGCGTTGTTATCCTAACGGAGGTCAATCAGTTTTCTGCAGGGCCAATTTGGAAATTTAAAATTTCTGAATTTTCCCAGGTCTGGCCTGGTGGGAAGCTTCGGTCGTGGCTAGTTACCACCCTATCGGCAAAGAAGTGTGGAAACCAATTAATTATGGGTATGGTTTTAATATGCCTAACTGCCATGCTCCTAACAGGTTAGCCCGCTACCATCTTAGACTAAATGGTCACTTAAGGGAAGATCGCAGTCAAGGGCTAACTTGTAGCATCCGCTACAAGTCATAATTAAAAAAATATAAAAACCCGACTGCCCTGCCAAAAAACGAAGTAAAAAGTTAAAAAAAATCTTAATTAATCTAGTTAAATTAGAATCTTATTCACATTTGTATTAAATGATATTTTTTTATGAATGTTGGATATTGAACTATAGTGTTATTTATTTTTGGAATCTACTCATAATTTTCTAGATGATGATTATATGGTTAATCTTATTTTCGTTTTTTTTTCAAATTTAGTTTTTAATGCGGGACCATGGTCACCTCATCAATTTTCTTTTTCATATTACTAGCCTATGTCACCCGGAATATGCTAGGGAGTCTAGCGATACCTCATTTATAAAAATCGGTTCAGGCGTATAGAAGTTATGGTGGAATATACAAACTCACATACATACATACATACATACATGAACCCTGAAAACAATTTTTTTTTAAACGACTGCCTGAAAAAAGGAGTTTTTTCAGGCAGTCGTATAAAAAAAAACTCGTGCTTATTTTGGCCACGTTGAATTCAGATCTCTAGTCTATTTTAGAACGGGGTCTGTCCGTGCCATATGAAAGGGTTTGCAGAAAGCTCATAACACGACAAAAGCGGTCCATCGTATCAGTTGGGCTGCGGGTATCGGCAGGTACGTACGTCTGTCCGATTGCGACTCGTCGATAACCAGAGATTTGAAATGCAATTTCTTATTTTCAGATACGGTGTACCTACTGTTGTAACTAGGGTTGCCACATAACGTGGAAAAGCGTATAATGTTGCTGTGTCTAAACAAAGTACTGTATCTAAAGTCTACAAAGTATTTTCCTACGAATCATTTACTGGTCTACTAGCTAATGCTTGCGACTTCGTCTGCGTGGATCGAGGTTTTTTGGTTCTCGCGGGAACTCCTTCATTTTCCGGGATAAAAAATAGCCTACGTGCTATTCCAGACTATAATCTGTTTTTGCGCCAAATTTCAGCCAGATCCGTTCAGTCGTTGGGGCGTGATTCAGTAACAAACATCCATACATCCATACATCCATGCAAAATTTCGCATTTATAATATTAGTGATAAGATAAGATATACTATGTAGGTTTATTATTATTAATTCGTTAATTTCTGTGCCAACAAAAGATGTAAAAAAGAATCAAATGTAAAGAATAAGTGCGGTCAAAATAAATACGAAAGTGTGTTTGTTTGTTGGTTTGTCCTACAATAACGCCGCAACGGAGCTACGGATCGAGGTAATTTTTAGCATGCGTATAGTTGTGGACCTGGAAAGCTACTTTTTATCACGGAAAATTAAGGAGATCCCGCAGGAATTAAAAAACTCAAACCACGCGGAGGAAGTTGCGGGCATCGGCTAGTTTTTGGATACGATAACTCTGCCAGACGTGCTTGTTTTAAATTCAAGCATACAGCATAATATTAAAACATAATATTATAGACTTGTGTTAATTTAATAATGTCATGGACAGCTAGATACGCTGTTTATTGTTTTAAACATACTCGTACAAATGCATATCAAGTCAATGATGAACATGATATTTAACGCCAACTCAAGCTTGCAAGTTTTATGCACGATATCAACGTACGAGGCTCATAATATTCTCGATCCTGACATTATTCAAAATATACCGTTTAAATGTACTTAGTCGATAATTTTAAATATTCAATTGATTATCGATACATTTTATCAGTATTAAAAGTCAGTATAAAACTCGGTGATTATCAAAAGTCTAAACTAAATAAAAATATAATAAATCTCGGTTTCTGGCACCCCTATGTACGTACACCCCGCAATATACCCGAAATTCCTGCAAGCGATTATGAACATAAGTTGGAAACAGTTTATGGACCAAAATCGCTTGTGTATGTATAAAAATTATATGAATGTATGTATTGTATGTCCTTCGCTAAGTAATATACTGTCCGATACATCTGTCTGTTTAGATGCTGTGTCTATTTGGTAAATAGTTATTGAATATTGTATCTACATCTTTAAGTAAATCTTGTATCTACTCTGTTATTTTATCCTTTTATTTAATACAATTTAGCCCTTGACTGCAATTTCAACTATAAGTAAATGATGATGCAGTCTAAGATGGTAGCGGGTTAACGTGTTTTTTAATTGTAATTGATTTATACGCGGCTTTGATGATAAATCGCTTGGTGGCACGTCTTTGCCGGTTGGATGGTAACTAGCCACGGCCGAAACCTCTCCCATCAGGCCAGCCCAAATTGCAATTCCCAAATTGACCGAGCCGAGAATTGAAACCGGGACCAAGTTAAGACAACAGCGCTCAATAATGTATCAGGGAGGTCGCCAAGCCACATAAGAGATAATTTAGGCATTGAAGAGACAATTTAGAACCGAAGTTAGGACCTCCCACTGGAGTACAAACTGTTGGATATGGCCAATAAAACTCGATGATTTTTGAATTGCTTTATATTTCTGCACTTTACTAATTTTAAATTAAATACAAAAAATATTATTCTAAGAGAACACTTGGAAGATAAAGGTTAGGCGAACACGATCAGAGAGAAAAAGAAGTGTGACAGTTGGTGACAAAGCTCCATGGAGTATAGACCATAGATGGCACATATATATTAGCTGTCAAATTAGGATTGAGACGATCAGAGAGAAAAAGAAGTGTGGCAGATGGTGACAGAGCTCCATGGAGTATAGACCATTGATACCACATATTTATAAGCTGTCAGATTAGGATTGAGACGATCAGAGAAAAAAAGAAGTGTGACAGATGGTGACAGAGCTCCATGGAGTATAGACCATAGATACCACATATTTATAAGCTGTCAAATTAGGATTGAGTGCGCAACATCTATGCCTTTGATAATATAAATTAATCAAAGATCTATGCATAGATTCTATGGTATAAAGGTTATCATGAATCCGGAGCTGTGTCCCTAACACAGAATAATTAAATATGCGTTTTGATCTTTCGATCGCATACACTAACCATTGCGCACTGAGGTTGTCATAACATGTGATTCGAACAGCCTATATTTCGCTTTACCGCTGAGTTATTGATGCGAATTCGACAGATGTGCTATTTAATTGGCTGTAGGTAGTTTAAGATAGAGGCTGGGCATCAGCCAACAGTTCACTGACCGGACACAATTGAGATTCATCTGTGACAGCTCCGTCAATGAGCGTCGTGATTCATGTGTGGCGAGCTGTCCTGTCTGTTTGTCATCGTACTATTGATGGGCCGTTTGACTCCAATCTTAGGTCCGTATTAAATCGACATCAAGCTAAGAACACGTTCCCAAGTTTTATTATTTAATGTCTACATTTTGTAACACTAGATGCTGCCTACGAAAACGCGGGCATCATCATGGTGAATCATCTGTGGAGTTAAACACCTGGGACGTCAAGTGTATTCTTGTTCTTCAAGTTCTCTTCTTCAAGTGTATATTCTTTATTGTACACCACAAAACCTTATCAATACGGAGACAATGAACAAGTGAACAATGGGAGGTGGTGTATAAAAATAAACTTAAATACTAATAGATACATAAACTAACCAATATCATAAAATTATAAAGTATTAATAAAATATATATAAAAAACAAATAAAATAGACATACGTAACATTGAATACATAAATAAATACATATATAAATATTGGAAAAATTAAACAAGTCGCTATTGATGATTACAGAGAGACATGTAATGATTTTTCACGTCAATTTTAAACTTATTAGAGTTTTAGTTCGATGTATTTGCGAGGGTAGTTCATTCCACAAGCTAATGGCCTTGAACATAAATGAATTTATAGTAGTAGATAGAGAGACAGACACTTTCGCATTTATATTAATAATTAGGTAAAAATATAGGGAGGTGTTTCATAATGCACATGACTTTAACCGCGTAGAATAACGTTGTTTGAAAATCGTGATAACCCTTGAATTGGGGACCATTTGAGATCTAATTTTCCGAAATGAATAGCAGCCTATGTCCATGGTAATGGACATTCTATGCCCATTTCCTACCATTAAATTAAATTTGGTGGGTTGGAAAAGGAAACAGTCGGCCAGACAGACATTCTTAAGTTAGGTTTTTACTTAAGTTAGTTATTTTTCTTTGAAAATAAAATCATTTTTTCAAAGTGCATGTCTTCATAATTACTTTATTTAAGTTAAGTTTTTACATAAGTTAGTTATTTTTCTTCCTTTGAAAGTAAAATTAGTTTATCAAAGTGCATGTATCCTCCTCGAAATATAATTAAATCAAAGGCTTCATAGTTATTTGAACAAATCACGAAACATTGATATTGAAAGCACAAAATGTCGCAATAAAAGAATCGCAATCCTAACGAATCATAAACATCGAGTGATTTTATCGTTATGAAATACGGTAAATGCGGGGATCGCCGCGGCTCAATCATAACTTAGCGGCTAATGTCACTTGGACAGTGGCAGCTGATTGGTCGGCGACTTTAACTTATGCGACAGTAAAGTTTTTACGACTCCAGATAATGCCCTTTTTGCCGATGCAAGTTTGCCGATTAATCGTTAGCCATCTTGGATGCATTTGCGTTTATGACATTCGAGACATTCTCGATGTATATTATTCGCTGTAGTTTATTTGCTTGGCGAGCGTACAGTTCAGAAACTGTCTTGTATTTTTACTAGTTTTCTAGAAGAAAACTTAGTTTTTAATTTATACAAACATCACTATGGTATGTTATAATAATTTCTGCCATTGTAAGAACTAGGAAGTCTTTTTTTTATCCACTACAAGTTAGCCCTTGACTGCGATCTCACCTGATGGTAAGTGATGATACAACAGATTAGCCCGCTACCATTTTAGATTACAATCTAAGATGGTAGCGGGCTAATCTGTTAGGGGCATGACAGTTATAGTATTAAACCCATACCCCTATTTGGTTTTTATACAGCATCGTAACGGAACGCGTAATCGCTTGGCGGCACGTCTTTGCCGGTAGGGTGGTAACTAGCCACGGCCGAAGCCTCCCACCAGGCCAGACCTGGGAAAATTCAGAAATTATAAATTCCCAAATTGACCCTGCCGGGGATCGAACCCGGGACCTCCGCACGTTAAGACAACAGCGCTACACACTGCGCCACGGAGGTCGTCAAAAGAGTCTACCCCCAGATTGTGTAAGGAAATAGTAATCGTTTGTCAAAGACTTAAACCACCATCCTACCATCTTAGACTGCATCATCACTTACCATCAGGTGAGATTGCAGTCAAGGGCTAACTTGTAGCGGATGAAAAAAAAAAGAGATAATCCGACTTCTTTATGGAGTTCATAGATGCCTGCATGTCATAAAGCACGTATGAAATCCATAGACAGTTCGAGTAATTTTTTTATATATATATTTTTTTTAATAATAAATAATTGATTTATAATAAATAATTATATTCACTGAGATTGTAAGTAAGAATTTGGATGTCAAACTATGTATTCTTAATACGAAATTGTTACTGGCTCTGGATACTTATATACTAACTAGCTAGGTTTTTTGGTTCCCGCGGGTACTCTTTAATTTTCCGGGACAAAAAGTAGAATATGACCTATCTTCTTACCTTTCATCCAGATCCGTTCAACCGTACTGTCGTGATTGAGTAACAAACATCCATCAATCCATTCATCCATCCAATCCACGCGGACGACGTCGCGGGCATCAGCTAGTTTAATTTAAATCGTACGTGATCTGCTCATCACTTCATGGTGAGTCCAAATTTAACGCCAAATAATTTTAATTAAACGCTGCTATTAAGACGCAGTATAAAAGTTTATTCGTTTATTGATGTCTCTCAGTTCCTATAGTCCAAACATAAAAACCTTAAGTGAATAAGAATTAAATCGGTTTTAGTAAAAAGGGATGTTTATTGTCGGTAGGCACCGGTAGGTATCGGTTGATGTGAGTTTAATTGTCATATCAATAGTCTTGTGCTCGTAAAATTCGCGACAGTTTATAAGAAACAGCGGACGATATCGGTTGATGTGAGTTTAAATGTCGTGTCAATAGAGTTGTCGTAAAATTCGCGACAGTTTATGAGAAACAGGGACGGAGTCGGTTGATGCTAGTTTAAATGTCGCGTCAATAGTCTTGTACTCGTAAAATTCACGACAGTTAGTGAGAAACAGAGACGGAGTCGGTTGATGCGAGTTAAAATGTCGTGTCAATAGTCTTGTACTCGTAAAATTCGCGACAGTTAGTGAGAAACAGAGACGGAGTCGGTTGATGCGAGTTTAAATGTCGTGTCAATAGTCTTGTGCTCGTAAGAATCGCGACAGTTTATGAGGAATAGAGACGGAGTCGGTTGATGCGAGTTTAAATGTCGCGTCAATAGTCTTGTACTCGTAAAATTCACGACAGTTAGTGAGAAACGGAGTCGGTTGATGCGAGTTAAAATGTCGTGTCAATAATCTTGTACTCGTAAAATTCGCGACAGTTAGTGAGAAACAGAGACGGAGTCGGTTGATGCGAGTTAAAATGTCGTGTCAATAGTCTTGTACTCGTAAAATTCGCGACAGTTTATGAGGAATAGAGACGGAGTCGGTTGATGCGAGTTTAAATGTCGTGTCAATAGTGTTGTGCTCGTAAAATTCGCGACAGTTTATGAGAACAGGGACGGAGTCGGTTGATGCGAGTTTAAATGTCGTGTCAATAGTCTTGTGCTCGTAAAATTTGCGACATTTTATGAGGAACAGGGACGGAGTCGGTTGATGCGAGTTTAAATGTCGTGTCAATAGTCTTGTACTTGTAAAATTCGCGAGAGCTTATGAGGAATAGAGACGGAGTCGGTTGATGCGAGTTTAAATGTCGTGTCAATAGTCTTGTACTTGTAAAATCCGCGAGAGCTTATGAGGAATAGAGACGGAGTCGGTTGATGCGAGTTTAAATGTCGTGTCAATAGTCTTGTGCTTGTAGAATTCGCAACAGTTTATGAGGAACAGGGAGGGACAGTTTATGAGGAACAGTCCCACTACAGTGGCGCGGCGCGGCGCGCCTCTGTAGTGGGACTAGACCTGAAAGCGTTGCAAGTTGCAATTGTTCTTTGATGGCCCGTTCATATTAAGACTGGCGTGATATTACCCTTAAGTATTTACTTAAGGGTTTACACTTTGAATTTATTCCTGTAAATACGTATACATTGTCTTGACTTTTAAGCCTACTGGACAACTTTTACTTTTTATTTACATTTCAACATCCTGAATTTAAGCATGCTCGACTTCTTTACATATTTACACTTGGTCTACAGCATTGTCTTCATCTCGTGAGCATGGAGCTCCTCTCAAATTGAGAGAGGTTCAGGTCATAATCCATAATTTTGGCCAAGTGTGGATTGGCAAACTCCACCACACCTTTGAGAACGTTATAACGAACTCTGGCATGCTGATTTCCCAACGATTAACACTTGGTCGAATTCCTTGAGCCACTCCATCATATCATACTAATTATAAGTTCCAAAGCGTGTAGGTAATGTTTGTTGGTTAATTCTTCAATCATGCCACAACAGAGCAAAGGATCGACGTGATTTTTTACATTTTTTTATTTTTTTTTTATTTTTTTATCCACTACAAGTTAGCCCTTGACTGCGATCTCACCTGATGGTAAGTGATGATGCAGTCTAAAATGGTAGCGGGCTAACCTGTTAGAGTCATGGCAGTTACATTAAACCCATACCCCTATTCGGTTTCTACACGGCATCGTACCGGAACGCGTAATCGCTTGGCGGCACGTCTTTGCCGGTAGGGTGGTAACTAGCCACGGCCGAAGCCTCCCACCAGGCCAGACCAGGGAAAATTCAGAAATTATAAATTCCCAAATTGACCCTGCCGGGGATCGAACCCGGGACCTCCGCACGTTAAGACAACAGCGCTACACACTGCGCCACGGAGGTCGTCAAAACATGGGTATAGTTGAGTTACATAGGCTACTTTTTATTTTGCAATATAATTCTCAATAAAAAAGAAAAAAAACTCGTAGAAATGAAAAAAAAAAAAAACATTTTTCCACGACACGAGCATCAGCTAGTTTAAATATAAACGTGTGATTCCGTCATAAATAACGCATCCCTAAAATCACAGAACACTCCACATGAAACAGAATCGATAGAGGAATGCGCAAAAACAAAAAAAAAACACGCGACAAACAATGTGTAAAACAAAAAAAACTATGCAAGAACAAAATATAACTCATCTCAGTCAGTGGGCATACTACCATCGCTTATAGCAGTATTATAAAAATTAAAAAAAAAAAAGTAAAAATTCAAAAAATTAAAAAGTAAAATTTCAGATTTATTTGACATACCTTGTTGTTCCTAAAATAAGCATTATAATTGTGAAATGTTCCGGGTATGCGTTGGTATGTTTTTGTTTATTATACTTAAGACTACGCTCATTATAAATTAAAGAGAAATTAAATTAATATTTTCCTTCGAATTGTCCGTTATAAACTAATTTACTTTAATCCTGCACGTTCAAAATGCTAAATCTTGTAAACATTAAGTATTACCTGATAATATAACATAAACAATAATACCGATAATAAATATTTACTGTCTACAAATATGAACACATTTCTTCGTAATAGAGAATGGCATATCGCTATAAACAGTGTTTCAATATGTGGGTTTTAACACAAACCAACCAAGTTGGGCTCACTTCAACGTTACAGGGAGTTTATTGTTATAAAGGATAACGTTATAAAGAGTTTACACTATGTTAGGCTGTAAGTTTTATCTAAGTGAATTGTAAAATTATTTTTGTAACAATGAACATCTATATGGTTCCCAAAGAGTTGCCATTATATGGATTTAAAGTCTGTGTTATACAGCATTTGTTAAGTCGAGGTTATTACACTATCGATGATTTTATTGACGACAAAGTGTCATGGAAGCAACCGGCCTCGCATCCAGTGACCCACAAGTCAGTGTAATACTTGTAACGTATGTGTTGTGTTGTCTACATATTGTGACCTTTTCTTTTCTATGAAAAGAGCAACTGCTGAGTTTCTTGCCGGCTCTTCTCAGTAGAATCACGTTTCCGAACCGGTGGTAGAGTCTTAACGTTTCATAAGTGACACAAGTCGTCCTACATCCACCACTACAGCCTATTGACGTCCCACTGCTGGGCACAGGCGTCCACTCTCATAGGAGAGAGGGAATTAGGAGCTTAGACCCACCACGCTGCTCCAATGCGGGTTGGCGGGCTTTAACGACTCTTATCATGTTAGTGATAATAACCGGGACCGACGGCTTAACGTGCTCTCCGAGGCACGGGGGTGAAACACCGCCAAATAACTACCAACTCCGGGCTGGCACTGAGAATTTCTTAATTGAAAACCCCAATTACTCAATACTCAATATCATTTATTCAATATAGGTACACTGTAGGTACACTTATTGACGTTAAAAATTACTTACATATAAAACATGATGGTGATAATCGGTTACGGTATCTTAAAACTAAAGCTACGAGGGTTCCAAACGCGCCCTGGTCTGAGAAGGGCCCACAACAAACTCAGCCGGGTTTTTTTTTTTCTTTTCATTATCAATTGGAATCAGTTTTCCGAACCGGTGGTAGAGTCTTAACGTTTCATAAGTGACACAAGTTGTCCTACATGAAATAAATAAATCACTTATCATAAGCGTTAAGAGCGTCAACAATATCATAATAATACTGCTTTAGGTGACGGTAGTAAGCCCCCAGAAGTCATAGCGAACACGAGTGGTCGTTTTTTCCCCGCTATCTTCATATCCGGCGCGCACGGAACCTCTGTAGTCTGTACCCTTACACCGAGTTTTAATTCGATTGATCGTATGAGCATTCGATGACATAAACGTCAAAGTAAAATGAACTTGTATGAACATAGAGCTCAATTTCGTGTATGCATTCATATACGTTTACGTATACGATACGTTTCCAAATTTAAATCTGTTGTAGTGAATTTGTGACTTTAAATCAAGCGCTTTTGGGTCCATTTTACTGTGACGCCAATGTCATCGAATTCTTATACCATCAATCGAATTAAAACTCAGAGTAAGGGTACTGAAAACATTGGCTTCACGTGTCGCCGTTGGATTTGACAGGCCCGGTTCACGCGGACGACCGAACACTGCTTAGGCTCCGTTCACACGCACCACAAGACAGTATTGCGTCAAGTCTTTGAAGAATAGTCGCACCATTAAATTTGTAACACAAAAAATAATTAAAGTTTCAGTATCAATTTCTTTATTAGTTGCAATTCCATAGTTATATTATTTCTTAATTAACTTATTCATTAGTAAATAAGGCATGCTATGGATACCCAGTTTGGGTGTGGCGACAAAACAGTACATGGTGGTAGGGAGACCGATTTTATTAGTGTTTGCCAGTATAATTTAAGAATTCATTGAGATTGTAGTAACATTTTTCAATCAGATAGTTTTTTAGCGTGTTATTAACTCTTTTTCTTTTCCGATGTTCCTAATCTAGTCTGGCAGATTGTTAAATATTTTTATTGACATTTAATAGGGGCTGGAGCTGTGCAGTGCCAATTTTGACGGTGGGGGAATCAATTTGTTTGCGTGTCTCTCGGGGAACCGACGAGCTTTGTCTTCTTTCTTGGTGTAAAAGTGTATGTTTTTTCTTACAAATTTACACATTTCAAATATATAAATAGAAGGTAAGGTCAAGATTTTTAATTCTGCAAAGTGAGGTAGGCACGACTCTGTAGTTTTTATATTTACTAAGATGCGAATGCATTTTTTTTGTAATATAAAAATATAGTTACTTCTATTTATGAAATTCGAAACGTGGAATGTATACTGCTCTTAGTGCACCTCTAGTTTATTTAACTTCACTTGTGATGGGAACTAAATTACTGGAAAGGTAATCTCTGTCGCATAGAAAATTAATAAAACTATTTTGTTTTAAAATTACAGTTTGAAATATTATATATTTATTAAGAAAACTACCTATGCTAGGAAATTTGATCATGCAAAATTTTGTGTCGTTAATTTTACGTCATTGAATGATTAATAAGTAGTGATTTGTCGTTATGTTTATGTGTTCAGTGCACGCACAACAGACGTGAACGTTTGAGTCTAGACACCTCCCCGGAAAGCAGAGTATAGTGGTTTGATTATGAGCCCTGATAATTAACTTTAAAGAGGCAGCGGGTGCGTACTGCCTTTAGTAGTTTAATTCATACGCTTCTTTTCATATTATGGCCAAGACGAAGACGCACAAGTAGGATCCGAGAACATTAATTCACTGTATTCAATCACGAACGGCTGCTCGTGGAAATCGATGCACTCTGAACATTAATTCACTGTATTCAATCACGAGCGTGAGACTGGCTGCTATTGGAAACGTGGCTCGTGCAAATGAACCCTTACGCAATACGTGTGTTGTCTTTATCTAAAGACTACAAACAATCTTGACAGTGGGGAGCTTTCGACAAGCGAAAACGCATAGACACGAAAAAAGGAAAGAGTTTAATGAATGCGACGCCGGCATTTTCACTTTTCTTCATTAGCTGCGTTGGGAGTTTTGTTAGAGTTCGTCTGTACGTGATATCTACACTGTGTTATTTTGTTTTTTTGTATTTCAAAGCTGTTGCAAATCCTTTGCTTGTGATCAATTAACACGGTTGGTAATTATAAATGTACAAGAACAATAATTTTATTTCTAAGTGTTCTATAAATAAATTGTCACAAAATAGGAATAATAGCAATAGGAAATAAATACTATGATATATTATACCTACTTAACCTTGTAATTAGGTTTCAATCGACGACCTTTTTCAATTTTATTTTTAATTTATCTCAATTTTTTAAATTGACAACAGATCGTTCCGAAAATAAAATATTTTTAATCGTATCTATTATTAATTTTATTAATATTATTTAAATCCATATCCAAAAATTTTACACAAAGGCGAATCTTAGTTACCGATTAAAAATAACATTTTCATCGCTCTCTATTCAAATCAACTTCTAGCATTGTACTTACTACTGTAAGTACATCTTGAAGATATTGTTTCAGAACATAGATGTAGGATTGGTTTTGATAGGGATTGGTCCAACATCTATGTTTCAGGATTATAATCCTTAATTTAGGGACGTCAAAGTAAGTCATATAAAACAATCTTTTTAATAATATAGCTGTCAGCGATGGTAGCAATAAGACAGGTGTATCCTATAATTTGCTTCTACCCGTATTGCCCTTATAGTGCCCTAGTGAAGGGCAATTAATACGGCAGCCGGCGCCACGTCAACGAGCTTGTATCTTAACTTACTATACTACATAATATACTATCCATACTAATATTATAAATGCGAAAGTGTTTCTGTCTCTCTGTCTGTTACGCTTTCACGGCCCATCTGTTCAACCGGTTTTGATGAAATTCGGTAAAAGGATAGGTTGTATCCCGGGGAAGGACATAGGTTTTTTATCCCGGAAATTTCAAGAGTTCCCGCGGGAATCAAAAAAAAATTTGTTCAACCGATTTTGATGAAGTTTGGTCTAGGGATAGTTTGTATCCCGGAAAATTCAAGCGTTCCCGCGGGAATCAAAAAAAAATTTGTTCAACCGATTTTGATGAAGTTTGGTATAGGGATAGTTTGTATCCCGGAAAATTCAAGAGTTCCTGCGGGAACCCAAAAACCTCAAACCACGCAGACGAAGTCGCGGGCATTCGCTAGTCGTACATAAAGTTCAACATTGACAGTGATCGTTGTGCGTTCTATAATCAATTATGACTTATATGGTCATATTGTATTCTGTGGTCATAACATTATTATGTTGCACATTATCAGGGTTCCGTACTAAACTGGTACGTCAGTCGGTAGAGTTTTATTTATTTTTGAACGCCTCATTTTTGACTTATGTTGATAAATTATTTCGAAGTCGACATTCGGTCAGGAGGACATAGAAAAAATAATAATTAAACAAAGTTTCTTTCTATCACAGTCTTATATGTATAAGTCAGCAATAAACCTATAAGAAATAAGTTTTGCGGTCGCAACCAAAATGCATTTGTTTTTAACGGTTTTTTATGCACATAAATATATAGACACACATTCCGTATATTGCCAATACCTTCCTGTGGAGTCGTAGCTTCCAAACGGATGAACCGATTTTGATTTAGTGTCTTTTTGTTTGAAAGGCGACTTGCTTGAGGGTATACTTAGCTATGATTGAAGAAAATCTGTTCAGCCGTTTCTTCATCTGATCATCATCAAAATCATCAGTTCTTTTCTATTTGATGAAGGAAGAGCAATTAACTTCCACCGGTTTGATCTATTCGAAATTTTGTATCAAGTTACTTTAATGTGTCGGTGGTTTATTAAATTTTTAATTTATGTTTGTACATTTACGTAATCTTTAGTTCCATAAACAATCAAACAACTTTTAGGTCGTTTTCCAAGTTACGGAACCCTAGCGGAGTGAATATAACTTCGCCGGTTTTTCAATTTCGAGGGTTCCGCACAAACTTGTAGTAAGTTTAAAATTATTAAAAATATTTTTATTATATGATGTACTTAACTAAATATTTATGCTTTTCGCAATATTTTTCCTTTATCTGTGCTATAAGACGTTGCTTCGTACCAAATTTGAAGATTCTGAGTTCACGGGAAGTACCCTGTAGGTTTTGATTCCCTTGCGAGTGTGGAAAATTTGCAGCATAAACGGCTGTATCTTTTGATTGCGTTGGCTTATAAGCAGTGCCGTGCACGTCACGGAGGCATAAAAACACTGCTTACACTATTGTTTCCCATTGTGACCAGCCAATAAAAAGATTCTTACCAAAATGCTTACCCTGGCTTCAAATTCTGTGCACGCCACTGCTTATAAGTTTGATTTTTTCACAGCTCCAAGTGACAGTAGACCTGAGTATTTGATATGAATTTCAGCTTAGTACCTCCAATTGTTTCTGAGAAGAAGGGTCTTGACAGACAGACAGCAAAGTGATCCTATAAGAGTTCCGTTTTTTCCGATTTAGATACGGAACCCTAAAAGCTACCTGTGTTTAGTCAATTATTATAACGTACCATCAACTCGTAACTTTGTCTAGGTAAATACAGAATACATACAGTTAATTGATTGTTAACTATTACATTCCGCTGTACTTCATTCATGAAGTTGTTTAAAACATATTTTTTTTTATTTTCGTATCGTGTGCGCAAGGTGTAGAAATCCTTTGTGGGGTCGAGTGTACGCTTTTATAATATGATTGCCAAGGAGTTTCTGGATTTGCCATTACATAGATTTAAAGACTGTGTTAAACAGCTTTTGTTAAGTCGAGGCTATTACACTATCGATGATTTTATTAACGACAAAGTAGCATGGAAGCAACCGGCCTCGCATCCAGTGACCCACAAGTCAGTGTAATACTTGTAACGTATGTGTTGTGTTGTCTACATATACCCTTTTCTTTTCTATGAAAAGAGCAACTGCTGAGTTTCTTGCCGGCTCTTTTCAGTAGTTTTCCGAACCGGTGGTAGAGTCTTAACGTTTCATAAGTGACACAAGTTGTCCTACATAAAATAAATAAATCATTTATCATATTTATTTGTTATATCAACAGTTTTATCATCCTTTTCAGTGAAATCTAAATTTATGTGCTTTGAAACCTACGCGGATAAAGTCACAGGTATTCAGCTAGTAGGTACTTAGTTACATAAAACGACGCTTATAGTCTAAGGTGAAACGTCAAAAGTCTATCAGCAAAGTTTCAAGCACCTATTATCTTATTGATCTTATCGAATATTATTATTAACCGAACTAGTTATGTATGTATTGAATAGAAGCAGGCGTTACTTTGCGGAAGTCCATGATAGTGAATGAACTAGAAGTTTAATTCGCTATAATCCGCTACAGTAGACGGCACTGTGTGGTACAGTGCGTGTCTTTCACCTGCAGCATGCGACACCCACCACCCAGCAATTCGCACAGGCACAACACCACACCACACAAATCCTCCAAATCACTCTCAACGTACGTTTCACTCCGACACCGGAGCATCTTCAGGAGATGTTGACTCCACAATGCACGACTATGAAGTTGTGTGATTGTGAAGTCACGATTGTGACTTCGATGTTGACTCGACAATGCACGATTGTGAAGTCTTCACAGTGATTTGGAGGATTTGTGTGGTGTGGTGTTGTGCCTGTGCGAATTGCTGGGTGGTGGGTGTCGCATGCTGCAGGTGGAAGACACGCACTGTACCACACAGATTTGTCTACTGTAGCGGATTATAGCGAATTAAACTTCTAATTCATTCACAGTTATGTATGTTTCTTTTTTTCATTCACTCATTCACGCGATCTAGAGAAGTCTATAATTAGGTCTCGTCTTATAAACCACTTATGTACCATATGCTCCAGCTCGGCACTTAATCTTTGACACATCATGCCCAGTGATATATGTGTGACGTGATACGAGGCGGAATCAGGTCCAATTACCCGCACGTACTCGTACCCACGGACAGACGGACAGAGCGAACTTATGAGTTATTTATGAAGATCTCTGCGGAATCGGCGCCGCAGTTTATGACTGCGGTAATGACAGATCGTTAGCTGAACAGCCAGGTATTATTCGAATATTCAGACAGACAGACTAGTTTGGATGTTTTGACGATCTCCGTGGCGCAGTGTGTAGTGCTGTTGTCTTAACGTGCGGAGGTCCCGGGTTCGATCCCCGGCAGGGTCAATTTGGGATTTTATAATTTCTGAATTTCCCCTGGTCTGGCCTGGTGGGAGGCTTCGGCTGTGACTAGTTACCACCCTAACGGCAAAGGCGTGCCGCCAAGCGATTACGCGTTCCGGTACGATGCCGTGTAGAAACCAAATAGGGGTATGGGTTTAATATAACTGCCATGCCCCTAATAGGTTAGCCCGCTACCATCTTAGACTGCATCATCACTTACCATCAGTTGAGATCGCAGTCAAGTGCTAACTTGTAGTGGATAAAAAAAAAGTGGTTTTCAGAACGGCTTTAGTTACTTATTTTGACGACCTCGCTGGTGTAGTTTTGAGCGCTGTTGTCTTATAGTGGGACGTCCCGGAATCCATTCCCGGCACGGTCAATTTGGGGATTTATTATGTCTAATTTTCTCTGGTCTTGTCTGATGGGAGGCTTCAACCGATGCCGTGTAGAAACCGATTAGGGGTATGGGTTTAATAAAAACTGCCATACCTGTAATAGGTTAGCCCGCTACCATCTTTAGACTGCATCATCACTTACCATCAGATGAGACCGCAGTCAAGAGCTAACTTGTAAAGTTGTAGTGGAATGAAAAATAGCAGACAGACATCTTAGATGTAGTATTCACACAGTGGACAAAGATATCTACCAAAATCTGAACTTTAAGGCAAGGTTATGTTCCGAAAAACAGAAACACAGTGGACAAAGATGTCTACCAAAATCCGAACTTTAAGGCAAGGTTATGTTCCGAAAAACAGAAACACAGTGGACAAAGATGTCTACCAAAATCCGAACTTTAAGGCCAGGTTATGTTCCGAAAAACAGAAACACAGTGGACAAAGATGTCTACCAAAATCCGAACTATAAGGCAAGGTTATGTTCCGAAAAACAGAAACACAGTGGACAAAGATGTCTACCAAAATCCGAACTTTAAGGCAAGGTTATGTTCCGAAAAACAGAAACACAGTGGACAAAGATGTCTACCAAAATCCGAACTTTAAGGCAAGGTTATGTTCCGAAAAACAGAAACACAGTGGACAAAGATGTCTACCAAAACCCGAACTTTAAGGCAAGGTTATGTTTCGAAAAACAGAAACATAGTGGACAAAGATCTCTACCAAAATCCGAATTTTTAAAACGAGGTTATGTTTCGATCATTTTCACTACAAAGCAATAACACCTATTTTGCATAATCTTCAATAATTCTATTAAAAGATAACCACAGGCAAGTGCCTATCAATCTAAATCACTATCTGGTTATATTTATCTCGTCGCGGGATCGTCCAATAAATTTTCTTCTTGAATTGGCGAATGTCATATGAAATTAGCAGTTTATTGCACCGGTGCGTGTCTGGACGGATGAAAGTAACGATATTATGCAGTTTGTATGACGGTTTGATGGTTTGAGATGCGTAGTTAGATTTTTAGAGTACCGTAGTTAACAAACTCTTATAGTTGTGCCGTCTTTGTGTCCATCTGTCTGTCTATCCGCGGCTTATATCGGAGGCCCTTACTACTAGTACCTTACTTTTGACGACCTCCGTGGCGCAGTCAGTAGCGCTGTTGTTTTAACGTAACGGAGGGCCCGGGGTCAATTTGGGAATTTGTAATTTCTGAATTGTCCCTGGTCTGGCCTGGTGGGAGGCTTCGGCTGGTTACCACCCTACCGGCAAAAACGTGCCGCCAAGCAATGGGTTATATATAACTGCTATGCCCCTAACAGGTTAGCCCGCTCACATCTTAGACTGCATCATCACTTACCATCAGGTGAGATCGCAGTCAAGGGCTAACTTGTAGTGGATAATAAAAAGCTGTAATTTGTCATGGGATGACATGGGATCACGCCGACAAAATGGTAAAACAAAATTTTGAAAAAAGTCGTTAGCCTAGTTGTTTAGATGCTCGACTTCCTGTTCAGGTGATCTGGGGTTCGATCCTCGGGCTTTAAACTTTTCTTAGTTGTGTGCGTTTTGAGTATTTTTAATATCATTTGCTTTTTTAACGGTCATGTAAAATATCTTGTGAAAACCTGCGTGCTCGTGAGTTCTTCATAATGTTCTCGAAGGTGTGTGAAGACTGCCCATCCGCATCTGGTCAGCGTAGTGGACTATGGTGTAACCAAACCCTTCTCATTTTGAAAGGGGGCTCGTGCTTAGTAGTTGGGTTGAAATGAAGATGACATTTTCATTCATATTCCACCATCCACTTCAGCCCATTAACGTCCCACTGCTGGGCACAAGCCTCCATAGGAGAATGGGAATTAGAGCTTAGACCCACCACGCTGCTCCAATGCGGGTTGGCGGGCTTTAACGACTATTATCATGTTAGTGATAACAACCGGGACCGACGGCTTAACGTGCTCTCCGAGGCACGGGGGTGAAACACCGCCAACTTCCTAACTACGGGCTAGTACGGAGAATTTCTAGTCAGAAAAACGCAATACTTAATTATGGCTCGACTCGGGACTCAAACCTCATCAGCCACAATCGAAGATGCTAACCATTAGACCAACAAGGCGGTTATGCTAAGTGCATTTTCTTGTAATTATATCTTGACAGACCTCATTCAAGTGCTGCGTCCTAGGTTGTCTTTTTTTTTTTAATTGGTGAAGTCTAGGAATGTCCTCTCTAGATCAGTACCCTTACTCTGAGGTTGATCGAATTTGAAATACATCTCACTAAAGTGAGGTGAAAGTGAGCTCCTCCATACATCTACAGCCAGCGCTCCAAGCGGGAACATGGTGAACAAAAAGTCACAGAGTCATTCCCAGTCCAAGTGAAATTCGATGAGAAAGATCGATTTTATAACTCACAAAACAACAAAAAATACGATATGACTAATATCATTTGCTATTTTGGCACTTCGAATGTTACTTTTCACACAGATTGACATCTCAAAATGCGAGAATGACGTCATTTTCACATTCGATGGCGGATTCCTAACTCACCGAAACTATTCGCTTACACTTGGCGAGCTCTCACGTCGATCAATCGTATTTGCAATGTTAAAACTGGGAGTAAGCTTACTGTATATCTCATAACAGAATTAAACCCGTAACCTTACACCGAGTACTGTACTCATTAACACTTGCGTCTGAGTCTGACATTGATTCCACCTCAATCTCTAATCTAATTTTAACTCTATGTTCATTTACATAAAGTTCTCTTTTGTATTCATATTATCCAATTACCTCAATATCACCTAGTGTTCTAATTTGCAATCTTATTTCTATTTATAAAGAGTTCTCTTTTGATTAAGTCCTGTAACGTCTACGGTTGATTCCACTTCACGTGATGGACAATATTGGACTTTATAAAAATCTTTATAGAGTTCTATTTTGTTTGTTTGGTTTCACGGAGCAAAATCTCGTCTTATTAAGCGAGAAACGAGGCATCAGCATCCATCATAATTCTGCCTCATTTTGTAATGTGCCTGCGAGATGCTATATTTTCATATGCAAATCCAATTTTGCATTCGCAGTCGTCATCACCCTTAGCAGCAAGTGTTAGGGGTGATTTTTCTAGAGCTGTAGTAATAGTAAGTTGGTTCTATAAGTGCGTAGGTACTGACTACTGCCCCGGTCGAACTAGCTGGTACTTGGTAGTTTCTTGAAAGTTGTTGATATGGAAGTTGGATTTTAATTCGCGATTTCTGTTTTCTCTTTTGTATATGTCAGAGTAAGATTGTAAAAACCGTTAGATTATAATCTAACTCACGAAATTGTAAACTGTCGACAGATTACAATTTAACGCATTATATTTCGGTAGATTGTAATCTGTTAGGTATATTAACCCGATAGAAAGTAAGTAAGGGCACTACCTGGTTATATATGTCGAACCCTAACCTAACCTACAAGAAACAGACAAGAAAACGTAAATACAATGAATATTTCAAAAATTGACACTCAGAACATTGAACGGTTCACAATCTGTCGACAGTTTACAATTTCGCGAGTTAGATTATAATCTAACGGCTTTTACAATCTAATGGTGACATATATATGTAAAATTGGCTTGCTCTTTACGATTAACAACACATTGAAGCGTCTTTATCCATCGTGTCGTTGTAAAACCAAATTCATGTGATTTTAAGTAAACTTTGTTAATCACTTGTCAGGAAAGACTGACTCGGTTTTGCGCAAAGAATCAGCTTGGCTGTTCCGTGTGGAAAGCCCGCATTCATGCTACCATTCCGCGTGGCGTCTATGATTTATGCAGTTCCATCACTTTTATAAGTCGCATGGGTAAAATTCTTACAGATGGAGACATCAAGGAAAGTTTTTCATAAGTAAAATGCATAATACGATAAATGCACCGAGAGCTAGCAGTTTTTTAAAGTGTTCATATTGATTGTAATTGAAGGAGATAGGGAGGGATTAGAGGGTATACATAATTTATATTGTTTGGTAGTATTTTTTCAGAAATGTATTATTTTCTTATCTCAAATTAAAATTAAAAAGAAAAACAAAAATCCGAAATTATTGATTTGCAGAAGCATAAAATTAAATTTGTTTGTATAATGATTTACCTACTTAATAAATTAAACAACTTGTGCCCTAGTCAGTCCTCGGATAAGTCTAATTTTAGGTACCTAATCATAATACGGTCTCCGCGATACAGGTTCCCTAGTGCGGAGACCAAAGTTAAAATAAATTGACTGTAACTGTAAATATTGGCAATAAATATATATATTTTTTAAATTTTTTTTTTATTTTTTCTTAAAATCTCAACAATTCATCAGCTGGTTCGATTTTTAAAAATAGCAAAATCCATATTAATATTCTAAATAGTGTGCCTGTCTGTGTGCTGCACTTACGAATCACCTATTCAAACGATTTTGTCATTTGGTACCGATTAGGTAACATCCCGTGGAGGGACTTAAACTAGGTACTTTTTATCCCGAAAAAACATAGTCCTAACTGAATTATTAGAAAAATTAATCCATGTTGACGAGGTCTAGTTGCCACATCGTCTAGTGCTAAGTTCGTTGCACTGCGTTTGTTTTGTTCCGTGGAAAAACATAAAAAAACATAGTCCTAACTGAATTATTAGAAAAATTTATCCACATCGTCTAATGTTAAGTTCGTTGCACAAATTGTTATCTATCTCTCAGACAAAGCCCATTGATTATGGCGTAGCTTTGCCGCCTTTTGTCACAGTTTGTGGAATTCGGGAGACTCCGTTGTTTTTATTGCAGCCTCACTATTGCGTGTGCAATATCTTGCCAAATGTTTACAATGGAGTATTTTCGACTCCACCCATTGTTTACACTATACGACATTTAAGAATCGCAATACGGAAGTGGCAAAAAACCTATTGTCAGCCTTTTTTTTCTACTACAAGTCAGCCCTTGGCTGCGATTCTCGAACTCGAAAGGTACTCGAAGCTGCATGCACTTAGACTTATCGTGTAACTTAGTATCCTGGAGACGCAATTTATTAAAAGATCGTTAATATCTTTAGATAAGTGCATCATTAAAATACGGCTTTAAAAAGGCGGTTCTCAAATTGGCACGTAACTTTAATCGTAGCCAATTCCGGTATGGATGACGATTTTTTTTCAATAATTAGTAATTACATTACGACGAATTAGTCGAAAGGTACTCGAAGCTGCATGCACTTAGACTTACCGTGTAACTTAGAATCCTCGAGACGCAATTTATTAAAAGATCGTTAATATCTTTAGATGAGTGCATCATTAGAATACGGCTTTAAAAAGGCGGTTCTCAAATTGGCACGTAACTTTAATCGTAGCCAATTCCGGTATGGATGACGATTTTTTTTCAATAATTAGTAATTACATTACGACGAATTAGTCTGCTAAGTTGTCTTGTCCTATCAAATACGATGCGAGTTTAACGAACTACCAAATAGGCATCCATTTACTAAATTAAAATAGCGTCGGTACAATTTCAGCACGCCGTATATCTGTCGTGTCGTATTCATAACTAATCAATCACCATCTTAAGACGCGGCCGACTGTACTCTGACTGACATATTTATTGACGCATAAATCTACTGCGCTGTGTATTTAGTTATATTATGTATGCAGATATTATGTTGTAGTGTACATAATTTAATGTAAAATTTAATAATAATTTATTTATTTGAAGTGACAGGACTCATAAATTTCAACAATTTATTTCACACATTACAAAAATCAAAATAATAATATACGTACATCATTTATAACATTACATCAAATTACAAAATTTAATCAGATTATATCGAACTAGCGAATGCTCGCTACTTTGTCGGTGTGGTTTGAGGTTTTTTTTAATTCCCGCTGGAAATCTTTAATTTTCCGGGATAAAAAGTAGCCTATGTGCTATTTAATCTTTAATCTATCTCTGTGCCAAATTTTAGCCAGATCCGTTCAGCCGTTTAGGCGTGATTGAGTAACAAACATCCATACATCCATACATTCATACATCCATACATCCATACATTCATACATCCATACATCCATACAAACTTTTGAATTTATAATATTAGTAAGATTAGTACTCTTACAGCAATAAAATGAACAATAATATTAACAAGACACTAAATAATATGTTTTAGTTTATTCGAAATGAGCCCCACTTATAATCTGTAATCACAGCAGTGGTTTATGTATGAAAATTAGTAATATCTTCAGATTCGAATGACGACTACTAATTAGTAATACATACTAGCGACTTTCGGCGTCTCGTTAGTAGACTATTTGGGATCTTTCGGGATTCGAATTTCGACTCGGCTCGACTCGGCTATCCTCGGCCGGCCAGTCGCCTTCAAGGCTCCAATGAATGAATGACTCCTTCATTCATGTCTCACACTCATTCGACTGGCCGGCCGGCGCGGCGACTTACCATTCGTTATTAATAGGCATGATGACTGATTTTGAAAAATGATCAGATTATGTTCGGAAGTATCTACTATTTCGAAAAAATATCTTATTTCAGCAGAAAAATAAGGTTTGGTAGATAAAATTGGCATTTGAAATTTAAATTTTAGAAATTCACGCCAAAACACTCGCGAGTGTCATGGCGTCGTTTGTGACGTCACTATTGTTATTACCGATGTACTCTGTGCAGTGTGCAGTAAACAATAGTGTGATTGTCAAAGCTCGAAAACAAACAATTGTGACGTCATTCGCTTTTTGGTGTTTAATCCAATATGGCGGATTGCTGTATTTTATAGTTTTATTTTATCAAAATAAATAACAATCTCATTCGAAATAGACAATTAAATACGTTTTTTATAATCCATGAATCCTATTTCATTAGATAAATTCATAATTTCATTGATTCTTGGTTACTGTCATCATGCCTAATAAGAGTTTGAGTTAAGAAGCCAATTTATTTAATTAAAAATTGGCAAAACATTATTAGTAAGTATAGACTATACTTAGATATATTGTCATAAACCCCCTGAAAAGTAAAGTCGGCTTTCGTCAATCACTTATTAAGGGTTTTGTGCTGTTATTTATATTTAATGCTGTCAATATTTTAAATCAGGGCTTAAATCATCACGTCACTGCAAAATAAAGTAAATCCGCTTTTATCGCGGGCGCCTCAGCGCGTGACGTCACCGCCGCCATTTTGAATACACATACAATTTGACACGGCGACGCTTTGACAGACGACATTTAATTACCGACCCCTCATTACCTGGATATTGACGGATATTGATATCTGGCTACTTATTTATCACGATGCGGCTGCGACACGATATCAAGCTCAGTAGTTGATAATAATGTTTGAAGTGAAAACTTCTTTAGCCGC
Source organism: Erebia palarica (assembly GCA_964035005.1). Lineage (NCBI taxonomy): Eukaryota > Metazoa > Arthropoda > Insecta > Lepidoptera > Nymphalidae > Erebia > Erebia palarica. The sequence continues at coordinate 59,942,043 of OZ035983.1, read as the reverse complement.
GTTGAGTTTTGGTAGGGGGTAAACTTGTGAATTCGCGTGATCGTCACCGACATGCTCGCGTTGTTACGAAGACAAAAGGTCTTAAATATAAATCATTAATAAACTACATTCGTAATTAAACTTTAAAGCCTTAGTTTTAAGGGTTATATTTTAATTTTCACTGCTATGCACACGTCCTAAGCCAAGTTTCTTGATGATTCTTCTTTGTAGGAATATCATTCCGATCCAGTAGTAAATTTACTTGACCATTCAAAAGCATTTGTAAAAGTTTAATTCGGATTTGCATACCTCGTAGGTAAATCTGACTCGCCCAAATGTACTGAATGCGACGTAATTGAGGATGTATACCATGTCTTGGTCGAATGTGTCCGAAACGAGTTGGAAAGATTTCATTTTAAGACTAGGTTTAATATTGATTTGCGGGATTTGTCTGTATGTAACAGTGTCCTGGCTTACCCCTTATCAGAGGAGGCCAGGGCGCTGTACGAGATTTATAAAACATATGTTAAGCGTAGGCAGTGAAATAATGATTTTGTTCCTATGAGGGTGTCATGTTCAATATTGAACAAACCCTCTTTAATAAATAGAGATTAAAAGTTTAATTGAATAACAAAAAAAATTTGTTACAATTTTGTTTTTTTTGCGGAATTCGTCCACCACTATGCGGACACAACACCACACACGTAGGTTTGTTTAAGAGAGCATTGTAAGAGCATCGACGTGCTGTGTGTGCCATATGTCATACATGCTCTAAAGGGCAAAACACACAAGGGATACACCAAATCACTACCGACAATGCTCCCTACTTAGCTACACACAAACACCAACCAAACACAGCGTCTTAGCCGGCGAAGACGAGGACCCTATCTTACCCGGACCTGGTCCTAACCTACGGCCTCGGGGGCGTATGGACTAATCTAGTCCAACCGACCTCCCATTTGTCCCAACGTCATCCTAAGCCGTGGTCCGAGCCTCATAGGAGGCGCCCTTAGGAAGACGTTGCCCCCACGATGTCATGGAGCCCTAGGGGCTCTTGTCTCAGCGACATCCCCTCGGTGACGCTGTAGCGGCCAGTAGGGCCTATGCAGCATACTCAATCCGAAAAAAAAACCCGCCGCGCTACAACAAACAAAGTCGTAGAAATGTTACCTATGTTTGCAGGTAGAGTGAAATTAAAAGTGAAACATATAGGGCTAGCCACCCTACGACAAACGACTTAAATCGTTGAGTGCAAAAGCATTTGTGTAGGCTCCATGTAGGCTCTCGTTCGAAAATTGCAGTTAATTCGGCGCTGAATTTTTAATAATAAGGCCTTAATTAAAATATTCGTGACACTCGTGATTAATACGAGCCGTCGCTCAAGTCTCTGATTAAAAACATGTCAAAGCAATACTGTTTGTGAAGATTTAATTTTTTATTAAAGCCATCCTGGGCTTTAGCGTGCAAACACAACACTGCGAGTGGGCAAAGCTATTTAGCGTTCCGGTACGATGCCGTGTAGAAACCGATATGGGTTTGTTGGTTGGTTTTAAATTCTTTATTGCACATAAGAAAATTACAATGCACAAAGGCGAACTTAATACCTAGAGGTATTCTCTATGGGTATGGGTTTAATATAACTGCTATGCCGCTAACAGGTTAACCTGCTACCATATTAGACTGCATTATCGCTAACCATTAGATGAGATCGTATTCAAGGGCTAACTTAAAGCGGATAAGAAAAATATTGATTCAGTTGATGATTCGTGAAAGAGTAACTGTTAGACAGACTAACAGAAAGACAGACAAAAAGAGACACGCATTCGTATTTATATTAAAAGTATATGGAACCTACCTACTTCCTTCCTACTTCTTTTTAGTAGAGCTAAGAAAACTTCAAATCATAATTTTAGTAGTTTAAGTTAAAAAAATAGTTATAATTTTGTTTCTGATTATGTAATGTATATATAACTGCCTCGTTGGTCTAGTGGTTAGCATGTTTGATTGCGGCTGACGAGGTCCCGGGTTCGAATCCCGGGTCGGGCCATAATAAGTGTTGGGTTTTTCTAACTAGAAATTCTCAGTACTAGCCCCGGAGTTAGGAAGTTGGCGGTGTTTCACCCCCGTGCCTCGGTGAGCACGTTAAGCCGTCGGTCTCGGTTATTATCACTAACATGAAAATAGTCGTTAAAGCCCGCCAACCCGCATTGGAGCAGCGTGGTGGTGTAAGCTCTAATTCCCTCTCTCCTATGAGAGTGAAGGCCTGTGCCCAGCAGTGGGACGTTAATGGACTGTAGTGGTGGTTGTGGATGTAATATAGGTAACGGATTTATAAACTCTACTGCAAAAAACCTATTGTAGTAAATACTTAAATATAAAATTAATTACTTTGATTAATTACCATTTATGTAATTAATGTATTTCTGTCTAGTTCTCCTTACATGGACTTAGCTTCTTACTAAGTCTTCACAATAATAATTACAGGTAAGCATTAAGTAATTTGCATACGGTTATACCTTATTGCATGGTGTTACGCACGGCTGCGATCCGCGATGGATTCGATTTCCGTTAAAACATGATAAATATTCATTTTCAACTATTGATACTTCAATTAATTTAGATTATACTAGCTAATGTCCGCGACTTCGTTTACGTGGATTGAGGATTTTTGGTTTCCGCGGGAACTTTTTGCCTGGTGGGAGGCTTCGGCCGTGGCTAGTTACCACCCTACCGGCAAAGACGTACCGCCAAGCGATTGAGCGTTCCGGTACGATGCCGTGTAAAACCGAATAGGGGTATGGGTTTAATATAACTGTCGTGCCTTCAACAGGTTAGCCCGCAACTATCTTGGACTGCATCATCACTTACCATCAGCTGAGATCGCAGTCAAGGGCTAAGTTGGAGGGGATAAAAAAAACTCCTTCATTTTCCGGGATAAAAAGTAGACTATATGCTATTCCAGACTATAATCTATCTCTGCGCCAAATTTCAGCCAGATCCATACCACCATACATCCATCCAAACTTTCGCATTTATAATATTATTAAGATTTTTTTTCAATTTGTAGAGTCAACATCTCCTGAAGATGCTTCGGTATCGGAGTGAAATGTACGTTGAGAATAATTTGGAAGATATCTGTGCTGTGGTAAATATCGCAGCCTATAAGTGCTGGATACACACTGTCTCATAGATTTACCTATTGACGCGGATTATAAATAAATAAAATAATAATAAATAATATTTTATTTGCTGGAATATAGGCCTTACATATAGGCCTTAACAATAATATTTCCCTTACATGTTCTACCATACAATGGTGTGCAAATAGTTAATAGAAAATTAATCTTCTAGTTCCTTCATTATCATGGACTTCCGCAAAGTAACGCCTGCTTCTATCCAATATCTATAAGCCAAGTTTTGAGCCATGGTCTTTCGACCAGGCCAGACCAAAGACAATACAGAAATTGCCAGTGGCGGGAATCGCTCATCACTGAACCATACATCATCAAAATTTATTTTTCTACAAATAAAGTGATTTGACGTTACACTTAGAATGATATACTAATATAAGAAAGGCGAATGTGAGTAGGTATGTCTGTGTCTTTTACGCTTTCGCGGCACCGTTTTTAATGAAACTTGGTATAGAATTAAGAATAAGAAGAAGAATGGTAATGAGGTTTGGTAGGTTACATTCCGGGGAATATTATATCACAGATCATCAAAATTCAGTCTATACCAAGTAATAATTAAAAAAATTAAATCACGACTGCCCTGCCAAAAAACGAACTAAAAAGTTAAAAGCAATAAATGATATTTTTTGTGAATCACTGGCTATTGAACTATAGTGTTATATATTTTTGGAATCTACTCATCATTTTCTAGATGATGATTATATAGTTAATCTTATTTTCGATTTTTTTTTTATTTTTAGTCTTTAATGCGGGAACCACGGTCACCCCATCAATTTTTTTTTAATTTTACTAACCTATGTCACTCGGAATAAGCTAGGGATTCTAACGATACCTCATATATCAAAATCGGTTCAGGCGTATAGAAGTTATGGTGGAATATGCAAACTCACATACATGCATACATCAACCCTGAAAACAATATACTCCATTTTTCAGGCAGTCGTAGGTATAATAAAGTGATTCAACGTTACGTTTTGAATGATTTAGCAGATGCATTTCCAACTGTTCGCCAATAGCTGATTATACAGCGGTGCATTAACATAGGTGTCGCTGCAGTTGACAGGTGATACGTAATTTAAAATGGCGGCCGCGGCCCTTCACGCGTCGTCCACTTGACTGACGGGAATTAGGATCAACGGTTTAATTATTTGCTAATTTATCATCAACTAGCTGAATAAGTTTTTTAAATTCCCTCGGGGACCCTTATTTTTGAAGTTACTTAGTTAGATCACTTTTTGGTAGGGGGTAAAAATGTGGAAACGCGAGTCCGACACCGTTATTCTTATGACAAAAGGTCTTAAGTATGAATAGTACATTCGTAATTAAACTTTAATGCCTTTGTTTTAAGGTTTATATTTAAAAGTGATGTGTCACCGTGACTGGCACCTCGCGACATCAATCTTCTTCTTTTCTTGGTTTATGGCTTTGAGTAGTGCCTAACACCATTCTTCTTAAGACAAAAGGTCTTAAGTATAAATAGTACATTCGTAATTAAGCTTTAATACCTTTGTTTTAAGGTTTATATTTAAAAGTGATGTGTAACCGTGACTGACACCTCGCGACATCAACCTTGTTCTTCTTTTCTTGTTTTATGGCTTTGAGTAGTGCCAAACACCAATATAGTAATTCGTAATTAAACTTTAATGACTTAGTTTTAAAGGTTTATATTTTAATTATTTTGTGTTGTGTTGCCGTTTTAAATTATGTTAAATATTCGCTTTCACTTCTATCGGCAGTCCCTATGACTTCCAATTTATTTCGGTATAAAAGTAGCCTATGTCACTCTCCAGGTCCTCAACTATACCCATGCAAAAAATCACATCGATCCGTTTGCTGTTGCAGCGTGATTAAAGGACAAACCAATAAACCAACCAAACACACTTTCGCATTTGTAATATTAGTATGATAACTATATAAAAGGCTTGGTCCTGAGTGACTGACAGACAACCTGCAGCCCAATCGGCTGAACATAGAAATTTGAAATTTTTAGAGAATATTCCTTGAACACCCTAGAGGTGTAGAAGAGAAGGAATTTTCGAAGTTTCACCCCCAAGAAGGTTAAATAGGCGGTTCAAGTTTGAATGAAACTTAGAATTTTGTGGTTCTTCTCGGTAGGAATGGTATTCCGAACCAAATGCTATATTCACTCGACGATTCGAAAGCACTTCTAATAAGTTTATTTTAATAAAAAATATGAGTTTGAGTTCACAAACGAAATAAACATAATAATATCATAGTTTATTTATTTATTTATTTTATAGTTTTATCGAAATTGAATCGCCAGAATCGCCAGTCAGGGATGTCAAACGCTATCAGTCGGGGCTTGCATCTGTCCCTGCATAAATCTGTCCCGTATGAAAAGAATTAAAACGTTCGCCATTGTAGACGTTTGAATAAATCTTCAAGATATCTTTGTGAGGGATGCGACGCCCGCGGCTCCTTGCACAACCGAGTTGCAATCTCAACTCTATTGCAACTGTGATAGGGTTGATATTGTGTCGGCAGTTCGGAGTGGGCGACCGGAGCGATATTTTACAAGTTTTTGACAGTCGATATGGCGCCCCCAAACGGCACCTGCTCTGATGAGCTTGGATCGCGATTGGTAACTCTACTATTAAATAACTTCAGTTTTTATAATGGCACTAGGTGATACTTGTGAATTAAATAACTTCAGTTTTTATAATGGCACTAGGTGATACCCGTGAATTAAATAACTTCAGTTTTTATAATGGCACTAGGTGATACCCCTGAATCAAATAACTTCAGTATTTACAATGGCACTAGGTGATACTTGTGAATTAAATAACTTCAGTTTTTATAATGGCACTAGGTTATACCCGTGAATTAAATAACTTCAGTTTTTACAATGGCACTAGGTGATACTTGTGAATTAAATAACTTCAGTTTTTATAATGGCACTAGGTGATACCCGTGAATTAAATAACTTCAGTTTTTATAATGGCACTAGGTGATACCCGTGAATTAAATAACTTCAGTTTTTATAATGGCACTAGGTGATACCCGTGAATTAAATAACTTCAGTTTTTACAATGGCACTAGGTGATACTTGTGAATTAAATAACTTCAGTTTTTATAATGGCACTAGGTGATACCCGTGAATTAAATAACTTCAGTTTTTATAATGGCACTAGGTGATACCCGTGAATTAAATAACTTCAGTTTTTATAATGGCACTAGGTGATACCCGTGAATTAAATAACTTCAGTTTTTATAATGGCACTAGGTGATACCCGTGAATTAAATAACTTCAGTTTTTATAATGGCACTAGGTGATACCCGTGAATTAAATAACTTCAGTTTTTATAATGGCACTAGGTGATACCCGTGAATTAAATAACTTTTATGTATTTAATGCCATTATAAAAACTGATACCTTCGTCCGCGTGGATTCTCTTTCTTTTTTTTTGATTCCTTCATTTTTCCAGGGTAAACAATTGTCCTTCCCCGGGATTCAACCTATCTCTATACTAAATTTTATCATAATTGAGAAAATGGGCCGTGAATGCGTAGCAGACAGACAACAGCAAATCTAATATTAGTATGGAAGTATGGATGAAAACTTAAAAGTGCAAATAAAAATTGTAAGGCGACCATATTCCACCTACACGTAAATATCTAGATACCAACTATCAATACATAATTATCTAGGATTATGTATGAATGGAGTTTGGGCCAAAGTAATTAATACACTTGAATGGCTTTTTATTTTTATTTTATTTAACCTAAGAGTTGAAATACCTAGTACCTACTCTTATTCGAGTCGTATGCGGAAGGACCTGGGAACCCACCCCATTATTATCCCATGAAAACCCCTGCCATTATGTGATTAATGGAAAGGATTCACGACCCTCAGCAATGAGGAATACGACGCAGAAATCGAATGCACGTAATATCCTTTGCTTCAAAATCTGAGACCGAATGGAGATCGGTGCTATGTATAGGAATTTATAAGGTGGTTTTCAAGACATGAAACTACGAGTTTTGCTCTACATTGCCGGACTCGAAAGGGGATGCACTTTGGTTTATATTCCCTTCAGACCCAATTTCACCAAGTATCAAGGTACTAGCGAATGCCCGCGACTTCGTCTGCGTGGTTTGAGGTTTTGATTCCCGCGGGAACTCTCTAATTTTCCGGGATAAAAAGCCTATGTGCTATTCCAGACTATAATCTATCTCAGTGCCAAATTTCAGCCAGATCCGTTCAGCCGTTGGGACGTGATTGAGTAATAAACATCCATACATCCAAACATCCAGACATTCATACATCCATACATCCATCCAAACTTTCGCATTTATAATATTAGTAAGATGATACTACTGAGTTTTGTGAGCTCCCAGATCCTAACGCATACCTACGTCTTTACTTGATTTAACGTCTCTTTGATTATTATTATCCCGGAAAATTAAAGAGTTTCCGCGGGAACCAGAAAACCTCAAACCACGCAGACGAAGTCGCGGGCATTTGCTACTAGTATCATAAATGACTAATGAAAAACATGAACCTAATAGTGCGTTTAACGTCCATAGAAAATTAACAGTAGAAAACAAGAAAGACGGTCTTCGGGGCACTTAATAAATTGTCCTTGGCAGAAGGGAAAAAGTGTATAAAGTGAGCCGCCAATAACATTATAGTGTGGGGTTTATGGTGACGCCCTTGACTGGTGGCGACGGGTTTTATTGACTGTGGTAAACTCACGGGTCTAGATTTGGGACGGTCCTGCTCTCGGTTAAACGGACCACAGATACGTCTCGCGGAGTTTGTCTTTTTAGGGCTCATTTCTTCTGTATACTTCAACTTGGACCTATATATGTCTATCTTTGTTAGTGATAAACAGTAAATGAAATTCTTCAATTAAATTTGTGATCACTGGGTGGCAATGGGCAACTCAACTGTGAAGTACTTCTCAAAAATAAAATGAATGAATAATACCGACTCTACTTTACACCAACAACATTAATGAGCAAAATTACATAAATCGAGGTGTAGTTTTTTATATTTATACTTCTATAGTGGAGATACGTACCTATCTTTGTTAATGATAAACAGTAAATGAAATTCTTCAATTAAATTTGTGACCACTGGGCGGCAATGGGCCTCGACTCAACTGTGAAGTACTTCTCAAAAATAAAATGAATGAATAATACCGACTTTACTGTACACGAACAACATTAATGAGCAAAATTACATAAATCAAGGTGCAGTTTTTTATATTTATACTTCTATAGTGGAGATACGTACCTATCTTTGTTAGTGATATGCAGTAAATGGAATTCTTCAATTAAATTTGTGACCCCTGGGCAATTTGACATCGACTCATCTGTGAAGTACTTCTCAAAAAGAAAAGAAATGAATGAATGATACCGAAATTACTGTACACCAACAACACTAAGGAGCAAAATTACATAAATAAAGCTATAGTTTTTTTTTAATATTTACACCTTTAGATTATATTAATTGGGTAAATAAATCAAATTAAAGAATACAAACTGGTTTAAACTATGTCTATTCATAGAAATACAACTTATAAAAGGTTGCTTAATTAGCTTATTTAAAATCACTCAAATATTGAGAGATTAAATAAAATAACTTTTTGTTTTTACTTAATTAATTATTTCACATTTGTTCGACACATTTTGGCCCATTATTAAATTAATTTACCTTCACTTTGGACCATTAAATAAATGAGCATATTATAAATTAAACTATAACAACTTCCATGGTTGCCATTGGATCCACAAATTTTTGTATCACATATTCTTCCATAACGGCGATCCAATAATGTTACTGCACGTTAATCTATTACGTTTTAATTATGGCACCGAATGATAGCGCTTAAATTACCGCCGGGCAGTGCTAGAGCGATTAGGGCGACGTGTATTTCCAATATATCATGCGTTTTATTGACTAGCTGGAGTTAAAGATAAGATTTACGTCTAGTGTGCGTAAAGCGCTATATGTTTGAATAAATTATGTTATTAACCGCAATAATGATGAATATTGGACACAGTCTAAGATGAAATTAGTCCAACTAGAACTGGTAAGTATGTCAAATGTTTACAGAGTATTAAAAACATACTCCTAAGCAGTAAGGCAAAGTAATTCTTTTTTTTTAGAAAGGGTTTTATTTATAGATTTAATCATATTTAAACAAATAGAAATGACGCCAGATTCAAGCTAATATATTTCTATATACATATAAGAAGAAAGAATGGGTAAGACACATAATAATTTGCATTTACGTATTCTTTAGCTATAACGCAGATGCCAATACAAAAATTCCATCCTGGAAAAGCCGGGTGAGTCGCCTTAAAATTGGAGAACACTTAAAATTATCTCAAAACATTATGCATCTTATATTCACACGTACGGTTTCAAATAACAAGGTAGGCATATTTTGTGCAGCTTAAAATGGAGTATCAATTATCTTAATACATACTGATGTAAGTATAAAATATTGTCAGTTTTTGATCGCGAATACCTTCGATTCAATAATCGCTAAGCCCTGTAAATTCATTACGCTATAACAATATATTGCAACATGTGATAGCGTTTATTTTCCCGCCAGTTGCACCTTGAGCGAGCTCGGTCGATTACTGCGACGTGATTACTCGATGTATCATGTGTTTTATAGACTAGGAGTTCCGATAAGATACGGCGTAATGAGAGTGGACGTAGAAGACTTAAAGTTATTTTTTTACACGGTATTTGCTACTTTTATATACTTAATTGTTTGTTATTTAGTTACAGCGCATGCGCTTATATCTTTTAATAAAAATTTCAACGAAAATTCAATGACATTTTAAGTTTCGTGTAGATGGTTGGAAGTTTAGGGTATTTATCGAGGAAGGTTTATAAATAAGTGTACGCCCCCAATACCAAACCTGGTCACCACGTACTTTAATGTGGGAATATGTACGTATTTTTATATCTGTAAAAATTTGGTACAAAGGTAGCATTCATCCCCAAGACGTCCTTCTCCCGGAAACTTTTTCAGGAAAAAAGATAACAAAAGATTTTTCAGGCGCCTTGAAAAATAAAAGTGGACAAAGTCATGGGTATCATATGTATGGTAACTGGTGGCGGTTAAGTAGTGATTTTTGAATTGTAATTCGTAAGTTCGTAATTTTACATCCAACCTATTCCAGGCGCCTTTAAAAATAAAAGTGGACTAAGTCATGGGTACCATCTAGTGTGGTAACTGGTAAAGTAGTAATTTTTGAATTGTAATTCGTAAGTTCGTAACTTTACATCCAACTTATTCTATTGAGGGACAAATTGAAATGGTGCATGCTATAGAAGAGTTCAGCACCAAAATAACTCGAAGCTGATAAAACCCCATGCCCCCATTGTTTCCCATGAGCTATTCCCCACCATACCATAGCATTAATCATAAAGCAACTGCTCGGGCTGCGGCGTCCTTCATAAATCGGAGCCCTATCACCGCATCGCACGTCACCGTATCGCATTACGACATTGTGCATTTTGATATCGAATTTATTACGATCCCGTAAGACTTAGTGGGAGAAGACATTAGCGACGGGTCGTACGACAAAAAGTTATTTGTCGAAAAAGATAATCGTCTTAATACTTCGTCGATAAATGTTCACCGCTTGACAAAGGGCTAGAGCAAAGAAGAGCGGAAAGAAAGTCCGTCCTCGTAACTACTTAGTGCAGGGTCTGCCAATACTTAGCTTGATGAAGACTCAAGTCTCTGATTGACATGAGAAGAAAAAAAGAATGTCTAGAAATGCCACCTGGATTCAGCCTCGCCCTGCGTCTGTCCTCTAACTACTTAGTGCAGGGTCTGCCAATACTTAGCTTGATGAAGACTCAAGTCTCAGATTGACTTGAGAAGAAAACAAGAATGTCTAGAAATGCCACCTGGATTCAGCCTCGCCCTGCGTCTGTCCTCATAACTACTTAGTGCAGGGTTTGCCAATACTCAGCTTGATGAAGACTCAAGTCTCAGATTGACATAAGAAAAAAACAAGAGCGTCTAGAAATGAATAAATTTAACTGTCGTATTTGTGAGGAGAGAACTTTTTCGTTATCTTTTTCGAATCTATCTTATTTTCTATGTACAGATCTATAAGAAGAGCTAAATTAATGCTAAATGCTAATGGTGTGCCAAATTAATTGTTTGCGTCATTCGTTATAATATTATTACAACATCGCTGGAGGTATGGGGTACGATTCAACGAATTGAAAACAGTGTACCTACAAAGTTAACAGTGTACCTACTAGTAATTTTTAACGTCAATAACTGTACCTACAGTGTACCTACATTGAAGTTTTGTTACTCTTGATAGAGTGAGATGAGACTGTTTCTGGTCCTGGCGAGAATTGCTTGAAGATGAGAAATACTCCAGGACAAAAAGTTGTGCGTCTAAAAGTCTCTAGTCTGGTTGAATACTTACGAATCACCGGTACACGTCACATGTCGTTCGCCTCTCATAAATTCTGTGACATATCGTACGAGTTCCGAGATTTTTACCCTATAAATAAACATAAACATTTTGCGGTCAAAAAGAACCTTATACCGAGAGCCGTAAAGTGGAAAATCGTTTGCCAGATTATAGAGTTAAAGTTGTTTTTTGATATCTTGCCATGTCTTGCCTCATATTAATGACGGTTGGTCTTTTTAATTTATCGGAAATAATATACTTAAGTATTTCGATCTTTGGTTCGGAATGTTTAAAGGTATATTCATTCAATTCGAAATATTGAGTGATACTTATAGCTGATTACAGGCAGAGGGGCTATTTAGGAATAATTCCATACGTTTTTGATTCTCTGCTCTTTGTAAATATTTCATGTAGGCCTTTTTGACACTTAACAGGTGCTCATAGAATCATCATAAACGGTTCAATTATGATTTGATCTGACAAAATAAATAAAGAACTGACGTCTCCGTCGAAGTTTTCTAGACGTCGTCAAAAGTTGTTAAATGGCTTCTTTTTCGACATGTCTTTTTGTTTTATTGTTCTATCTGTCACTATAATAAACTTGAAATATCTATGGTGTGAAAGTTTTGGGCTTATCCCTTTGTTTGTGAGATTAAGTTGTTGGTATGCAAATTGAGTTTGACTTTGCGTAATTATTGTAATAATTATAGTGTGCTTTTTTTATTGAGAAAATATTAAGTAAAGTTATATGGTTCGCCAGAGTTCTTAAAGGAAGAACGAATAAGAATAAGAACGATCATAAATGAAAATAATAAAAATTAGAAAAATAGTTAGAAAATTTTGGATACTTATTACTTAATTCATACTACTGGCATGCTTTGTTAATATATAGACAACAGTTAAATTAAGGCTTCCTTAGCAACATATTTCTTATATATAAAATTCTCGTGTCACAATGTTAGTTACCATACTCCTCCGAAACGGCTTGACCGATTTTTATGAAATTTTATATGCATATTCAGTAGTTCTGAGAATCGGCTACTATCTATTTTTCATACCTCCACGCGGACGGAGTCGCGGGCATCAGCTAGTAATATTACAAATGCGACACTGTACCTTAATTGAATAAATGATTGATTGATTGATTTTACACAATATTTTAAAATCACAAAAATGTCACGGTACACATGTAAACCATAAATAAATAGCTAAAAAGAACTCACCTACGAAGACACGGAAAAAATACTAAAAAATGTAACATAGTAACACACACACACACACACATACACACACACACATACAAACAAACACACACACACACGCACACACACACACACACAGACACACACACACACACTCACACACCCGCACACGCGCATACCCACACTTTTAAACCCAACAAAGAAGCATTATTCGATGTATTGTAGCTGAATAATGTGTATAATTTGTTGTTGTTATGTTGTACGTTCACATTGTAAATTATTCTTATGTTTTTTATTGTTACCTACCCTCGGAAGGAAAAATGTAATGTTTTCCAAAAATAAATAAATAAATGAAAAATGAAAAATAATTTAAATATCCTAGATGATTAGATAAATCAGTTTAGTCGATTAGTCCGTCCGATTATTCTCTTTCATTTTGATCTCGTTGTCCACAGATGAGCGCTGGGCTGTCGTGCGGGATGCTGCGCTAGAGATGCGCTCCAAGCAGCAGCCACGACCCTCCTATCGCTGGCTCAACACTAACGAAAACGGTAAAACTTTTTCCTATTTCCAATGGATATTCTAAGTCTAATCTATTTCTTGTCACGTCTTTGAAGGGTTTGTAACGACTTAGTCGAATAATATCACATTAGACAGTAGCATAGATATCATATGATAACTAGATAGTAGCATAGTTATCACATGATAACTATGCTACTGTCTAATGTGATATGATAACTGATGCTGTCATCCATACTAATATTATAAATGCGAAAGTGTGTCTGTCTCTCTGTTAGCTACGCTTTCACGGCCCATCTGTTCAATCGATATTGATGAAATTTGGTATAAGGATAGTTTGTGTCCCGGGAAAGGACATAGGCTACTTTTTATCCCGGAAAATTGAAGAGTTCTCGCGGGAATAAAAAGACATCAATCCATGCGGACGAAGTCGCGGGCATCATTTAGTTTTCAATATATATTCTAATTTCTAAGTACAGCTAATTGATATCACGTCTTAGAAGCGTTTTTATGTAATGTCATATATTGAATATTACAGTAAAGGTCATAACTAATCTTCTTTATGTATAAAAAACATATATAAAAGCGAAAGGTCACTGATTCATCACGATATCTATCTCTATCACCTATAAAGCATACAAAATTGAAATTTGGAAGATAGGTTCCTTCTATGGTGTAGACATCAGCCAAGAAACGGTTTTGAGAAAATTCACCCCAAAGGGGTTGAAATGGGGGTAAGAAGTTTATATGAAAGTCCCTTGTTTTTGAAGCTAGATACATGAAAATTGGCAATTAAGTTATTAGTTATAAATAATAAAAACCTGTATAAGCAATTTTACGAAAATCTACCCCAATAGGGGTGAAATGGGGGGTGGAAGCTTACATAAGGGCTCCCAAGTTTTTGAAGTTAGAGACTTGAAAATCGGGATTCAGGTTATTAGTTTTAATAGTTATAATATTATGGCACCTACAGATTGCCAGTTTTGGCGTGCAACATAATTATAAATTCAAAACTAAATTAACGACTTTTTATGTTATAACCATGCTAAGGCACACTTGTACAACACGACTTAACTGTTTTATAGAAATTTTTTTGATGATGTCATTTTCTGATAAGTTTATTCCTGGGTTGACATGAAAAGGACACGTAGAGAAAATTTAGCTCAAACACATTTTACGATCTTGGTTGTTTCGTATTAAATGAAGAGATGTTGCTGGAGACGTATTTGAAATTTGAAATGAAATGATTTATTTATTTCATGTAGGACAACTTGTGTCACTTATGAAACGTTAAGACTCTACCACTGTTTATTTACTTGTTGTTTATTTACTGTCTGATCTCTTAATATCTACTCTTTTACGAACTAACTGTATTTTACAATTAATTTAAAAACTTTTTCCAATTTCCAATGGATATTCTAAGTGTAATCTATTTCTTGTCACGTCTTTGAAGGGTTTGTAACGACTTTGTCGAGTCATATCACATTAGACAGTAGCATAGTTATCACATGATAACTAGACAGTAGCATAGTTATCAGATGATAACTATGCTACTTGTTGTTTATTTACTGTCTGATCTCTTAATATCTGCTCTTTTACGAACTAACTGTATATTACAATTAATTTAATTTGGTGCACATAAAATTGGCATCATTATAATCTGAGAGCTTTTAATAGAGATCCTAAAGTTCACGAGTTATCCTATTTGTTTCTCACGCAATAACAATACAATTACACACTAATCGCTATATCTACGCCTCATTATTCAATCGAGTTATAAATAGATACGTTAACTACACGAATTTCAACAAACGCAACACAAAACGCTTCGTGCAGCCCATAAAACAGAAAGTTAACCGTAATTTAACAGATTAAGGTTGAATTTTGAGTGGAAATTAGTTTTCGGGCCGTAATTGTGCAGCATTCAAATCGAATGCGGCACCGTGACGTGACAACTTTGAATATTCAACTAAAACTGGCAATAAATATGAAGTTACGGGCTATAGAAAAAACGCGGCTCCAAAACACAAAATGTAATACGGCGTTGTAACTCATAGGGCGCTTTGTACGAAACTAAGCCACCGTGAAGCGATAAATAATATTTATTTTTGCTATTATATGCCGTTTTTGTCAGTTGTAATGGCTGTAAATGTAAGGGCGGGCGATTTTGGATGGGGACAGTCGGCCGAGTGCCGCCGGCCTTATGGGTTACACGGTGTACACTGACACATGTTGTACCAAATAAGTGATAAAAGGTAATTATGACACATGTTGTACCCACGTAAATAAGTGATAAAAGGTAAGTAATTAACTAGGTTTAGCCTCCAATTAACCAGATTTACCCCCCCCCCCCCCACCAAAAAAAGAAGTGATAAAAGGTAATTTACTACTATCAGATTACATCAACCCCCCCCCCCCCCCCACAACAAAAAAAATAATATTGCCTCTGTTTTTACAAGCAATCGATCTATCGATGGTCAGGATTCATTTTATTATTTTTCCACTTCAATTACGCCATTGACTGCGATCTCACATGGTGGTAAATAAAAAAAATTAAAAACACGACTGCCCTGCCAAAAAACTAACTAAAAAGTTAAAAATCTAAATTAATCTAGTTAAATTAGAATCTTGTTCACATTTTTATTAAATGATATTTTTTTGTGAATCACTGGATATTGAACTGTATATATTATAGTGTTATATATTTTTGGAATCTGCTCATCATTTTCCAGATGACGATTATATATAGTTAATCTTATTTTAGATATGTTTTTTTCAAATTTCGTCTTTAATGCAATTGCAAATGCAAAAAAAAATTGATGTGGTGACCAGGGTCCCCTGGTCACCACATCAATTTTTTTTTAGTTTTACCTATGTCACCCGGGTAACCTATGTCACACACGGGTAACCTATGTCAACCGGAATATGCTAGGGATTCTAACGATACCTCATTTATCAAAATCGGTTCAGGCGTATAGAAGTTATAGTGGAAAATACAAACTCACATACATACATGAACCCTGAAAACAATATACTCCTTTTTTCAGGCAGTCGTATAAAAAGGTAATTATCTAGGTTTAGCCTCTAATTTTACAAGCCGATAGATCAATGACCAGGATTAATTTTATTATTTTTCCACTTCAAGTTAGCCATTGACTGCGATCTCACCTGATGGTAAGTGGGCTAATTTGTTAGGGGTACGGCAGTTATATTAGGGGTCGGTTTCTATACGCACATCTTTGCCGGTAGAGTGGTAATTGGCCATGGCCAAAGCCTCCCACCAGACCAGACCAAAGAAAATTCAGAATTTATAAATTCCCAAATTAACCCGGCTGGGAATCGAACCCGGGCGCTTAACAATGTGCCAGGGAGGTCGTCACAAGATGACAATGAAGAATAATTTTTAGTTCAACTTAGACAACATCATTGTTATTACTAGGTGTGCTTGTATAGCCTATCTTGAATGTTTTTTTTTGCACAGGATCCATATTATTCATACTAAATACTAATATTATAAATATGAAAGTGTGTTTGTCTGCCTGTCTGCTATATTTTCACGGTTCATCTGTTTAAGCTATTTTAACGATATTTTACCTATTCAGTGATACTATGTATATAAATTGCATCCCGGGGAAGAACATATCCTACTTTATATACCGGATTTTAAAACAGTTTTCATGGGGTTTTTAAAACCCACACTGTTTAAAACGTGGCTAAGTATCCCATTACAGCCCATTAACGTCCCACTGCTGGGCACAGGCCTCCACTCTCATAAGAGAGAGGGAATTAGAGCTTAGACCCACCACGCTGCTCCAATGCGGGTTGGCGGGCTTTAACGACTATTATCATGCTAGTGATAATAACCGGGACCGACGGCTTAACGTGCTCTCCGAGGCACGGGGGTGAAACACCGCCAACTTCCTAACTCCGGGCTAGTACTGAGAATTTCTAGTCGGAAAAACCAAGCTTTAATT
Organism: Erebia palarica; assembly: GCA_964035005.1. Classification (NCBI taxonomy): domain Eukaryota; kingdom Metazoa; phylum Arthropoda; class Insecta; order Lepidoptera; family Nymphalidae; genus Erebia; species Erebia palarica. Next base: position 59,924,751 of record OZ035983.1, on the reverse strand, counting down.
ATGACGGGACCCGGGACTCGAACCCAGGACCTCGTCGGACGCAGTCGAACATGCGAACCACTAGACCACCGAGGCAGTTGGCTGGCTAAGTATCATCCAGTAGAAAATAAAAATGTTGCGTTCAATACCTTCCTATGTACTTTTACATACATTTCACTAGAATACATTACACGGTAATAAAAATTAAAGCAGGTTTTGTAAGAACCCCCCATGGTTCATCAAACAAAAGGCAGAGAAAGCAGGAGGGCATGCGGTTCGAACCCGCAGCGTCATAAATATGTCACAAATTGCATTGCATAATGTCATTGTTGTCTTTTTGTCATTGTTAGCCTGATTTTGATGCAACTAGGCTGGCCGTTAGCTTGATTTTGATGCAACTAGAAAGAATACTGGCCATAGAAAGTTTTTTTAACTTGAGGACTAGTTCTCGACTGCAATCTCACCTGATGGTAAGGATGCAGTCTGAGATGGTAGTGGGAGATCTTAAATGCATCATCTTAGCCAATCGCCGGTTTTTTATGGCTTTTTGAACGATTAAAGTTCAAAAAGCCATTAAAAAAACTAGCTACGTAAGAACTTAGTTTTATTAGTCCTATCAAATTTAAGTAATATCGATTTTGTATTAATATAATGAAAGGATTTTGGCCAAAGACGGTTTTGAACCGGCTAAGGATTTAAAATACTGTTAGAAATACTGTTGTTGTTACTGTTTGACGACCTCCGAGGCGCAGTGTGTAGCGCTGTTGTCTTAGCGTGCGGAGGTCCCGGGTTTGATCCCCGGCAGGGTCAATTTGGGAATTTATAATTTCCGAATTTTCCCTGGTCTGGCCTGGTGGGAGGCTTCGGCCGTGGCTAGTTACCACCCTACCGGCAATGACGTGCCGCCAAGCGATTACGCGTTCCGGTACGATGCCGTGTAGAAACCGAATTAGGGATATGCGCTTAATATAACTGCCATGCCCCTAACAGCTTAGCCCGCTACCATCTTAGACTGCATCATCACTTACCGCATCATCCATTACCGCATCATCCATTACCGAGATCGCAGTCAAGGGCTAACTTGTAGTGGATAAAAAAATAAATAGAATAAAGCGCATTATGATTCTCACTTTGATTTATCAATATCGATCCATCTATGCATAATTCACGCCATAATAGACTTTATTAGTAAAATATGATAAGACAACGTCGACTTTATTCGTATTTACGGAGCGTTGATTGCAGTGACACCTAGCGTGGATAATGGACAACTGTCAGCTGTCTCGATGTCAGCATAACAGGCCCCTCAAAAGGGGAGACGCTACGTTTAGGATTCCTGTGTTGGTTAAAGTACCTGACCACTCGGTCGTAAAGAGATGTTCATCACATCACATGCATAAGCATCACAATAAGCATTACATTAGTCACGCTACTTTACAGTATTCCTTTTTATTAAGGCACATTAAACATGAGTAATTATCTTTTGTACCAATTTCTTACCCAACTGAGTTACAGCTTATCTAACGAAAATAAATCTCGATTTTACCCAACAAGTGTGACTTGAACTATAAAACTTTTCAACTTCAATCCACCATAGTAAATATTTATTCAGTTTTCAAAAATATTATCAAATTGCGATGAAAGGAATACAAGCGATAATTGAATGAAGCGAAAGCAATGTGGAGGCACTATACATTTCTTCCCTACATCGACAGTCGACACCGCCTATCAACAATAAATCTTTCCAAAATCAATCCAATTCTGTATCTTAAGAGCTGCATGCATGCAGCTTAGATACCTGGTTCTCATAAATTAGAGCTGTCATGATATGCTTTATCTAATTTACGATGATCATTTTGGCATTAAATATGTATAGCAATAGTGAAGGACTAGAGTGAGACAGACTGGAGCTGTGCAAGTGGTATCTGCCAAAATTATTATCCCAAATAAACCATCACTTGGACGGCGTGTATTTTTTGTAAATATAATTAGTTTTTAATTTAGATTTTAATTTATTTCTTACTTTTAATTGAAATAAATTTTCATACCTTAAAAAAACCATAGGCTATTTTTATAGTGAGAGATAATAGTTATCTGCTCCTAGGCGTGCTAGTCGGTGGTCGGGCTCTAATGACAGACAAGTGGCCACGATGATGTGACAGCTTTATGTGGCATACTTGTTACCGGAGTGGCGCTCCACTGAGTGGAGTTAGACTGTTTGTTTAGTACGCGAATTGTGGGTTTATTAACTGCACCTATGTTTAGAGACGGACTAAAAGTGGGCTTTTGATTTAGTGGACAATGTTTTTAAATGTTTTTATACGTCTAAACGTTTAAGCGTCGGTGCAAGTTGTACGGACGTTTGCAATGTAGCTGTTGCTATACAATCTCTAAACGAAAATAAATTGACTGGTTTAAATGAAATGAAAAGAAATGCTTTATTTATTTCATGTAGGACAACTTGTGTCACTTATGAAACGTTAAGACTCTACCACCGGTTCGGAAATCTGATTCTACTGAGAAGAACCGGCAAGAAACTCAGCAGTTGCTCTTTTCATAGAAAAGAAAAGGTTACAATATGTAGACAACACAACATATTGTAACCTTTTCTTTTCTATGATGTGTTGAATGTGTTGCTATCCTTTTTATAATAGGGACGATGACAACTCACTCAAATAAGCAACTCTTTATAAAACTCAAAATCGCGCTTCTAGTATGGAAGTTTGTATGTAAAACATAATTGTGACGTCATCAAATTTCAAAGCACTTTTTAATAAGCACATCCATCCATCCATCCAAACTTGGTATAATGTTAGTAATTAGTGATGTGTCGGATATCCGTATCCATTACTCTTTTGACGGATCTTCTACCTTATTAATTTTCAATACAAAGGTGAAATTCTATATACACGTGATTAGTCAGCAATGAAAACTATGAAATTCCATTCAGATAATTTATTTATTTCTTTAAATCAAATATTTGGCACCTTTATATTGTAAACATTTATCGTAGCGAGTTTCAAGGTCACGCGCATCAAAATCGATGCAGTAAAAAAGTTAAAACCCGTATCCGTATCCGTATCCGCGGATATACATTTTCAACGATCAGGCACAGATATACGTATCGCAGTTAACTTTAACACGTACCTGTACTATTATGTATTGTATTCTGTGGCGGTGGAATAGGCAAATAATCTCACTAGGCCCGCAGGTTAAAAGCTAGACTGTCAGTTGTCACTTTGTCGCCGGCAATTTGACCGGCACAAGTTTTATCACCTGCTTTTACACGTGGGAAAACAATTGCTCGACCGCAAAGCGTTGAGCCGACGTAAGAGCACTTGCACACGGCCTATTTCCTACTCTCTCTAAACTGCCTCGTTGGTCTAGTGGTTAGCATGTTTGACTGCGGCCGACGAGGTCCCGGGTCCGAGTGTTATAATTGAGAATCGGGTTTTTCTGATTAGAAATGCCCAATACTGGCCCGGAGTTGGAAGTTGGCGGTGTTTCACCCCCGTGCCTCGGAGAGCACGTTAAGCCGTCGGTCCCGGTTATTATCACTACATGATAATAGTCGTTAAAGCCTGCCAACCCGCATTGGAGCAGCGTGGTGGGTCTAAGCTCTAATTCCCTCTCTCCTATGAGAGTGGGGGCCTGTGCCCAGCAGTGGGACGTTAATGGGATGTAGTGGTATTTCCTACGCGCAGAGGACGCGATACGAACGCGATTCGCGCGAGATATACGCACGATATAGATATATACACGAGTCTGACATAGTCGAAAACTATGTACGCGTCCAAAAATTCAGACGCGCGTTTGTTTCGATAAAAAATACGCAGATTCAGACACGCTATAAAGGCGCTTCCAAAAGAAGATTGTGCGACCATTAATAATATTAAGTTTTCCACTCTCTCTCGCACATGATAACATGTTCAGAAAAATGCGACAAAAATAACAGTTGATTTTTTGCCATTTTTGCGCCACAATTACAATTAAAATATGTCCTAAATGTCCGTAATTTTAGAATACAGACTTAATTTGGCATTTCAAAGTATTCTGAGACTCATATAATCACTCTAACTGTTCATATAACACACTTCCGGGTCAATTTGCCGGCAGGGTCAATTTGGGATTTTATTATTTCTGAATATTATTATTATTACAACCCTACCGGCAAAGACGACGGCACGTCTTTAGCGTTCCGGTACGATGCCGTGTAGAAACCGAATAGGGGTTTGGGTTAAATATGACTGCCATGCCCCTAAGGTTAGCTCGCTACCATCTTTGACTGCATCTTCACTTACCATTTCGATAGCCACTGAGTTACAGAATCGGGCTGTAGGTGAGATCGCAGTCGAGGGCTAACTTGTAGTGGATAAAAAAAAATGCTCTGTACACCAAATTTCATCAAATCGGCTTAACAAAATGATCAGTGAAAGCGTAACAGATCAACCGACAGACCGATGGATGAGGATAAAAAAAAAAAAATACGCCGTATGCGTACGCTCTAAAGCCGATGGCTCCTTTGTTGCGTAGGTTTTGTTGCCTACTTTACGACCCAGCTCCCGTCTTGGGTTTTATTACTAATCCTTTACCTTTTATTGAGTTGCAAGTCATTATTGTGTTAAATATGCACGGTTGTGTGGTTTGGTTGTGTTTTTGCCTTCCGTAACTCGGTGAGTTAAGTGTGCGGTTGGCTGTTGGGCAATTTATATGTTAAGAGGTTTTGTTAACTGTAGTTTTTTTGGCTTTAACTTCTTGATTTGGAAGTTTGACGACCTCCCTGGAGTGGTTGTGAGTGCTGCAATTGTCTTATAAGCCAGAGGTCCCGGGTTCGATCACCAGCAGGCTCAGTCTTGATCATTGCTGAAACTCTGGTCTGGTGGGATGCTTTGGCCGTGGCTAGTGATTGGGATGATGCCTATATCAAAAATAAATTATTTCTAACTAATTATTAAAAAGAGGGTCTCCCAAATGTCCTATTATTCACATCCTCGGTTAGTTTTAAGTTTGATAACTATTTTAAAACAAAGATTAAAGAAAAAAGTGCGTTGAAATTTGATGACGTCACAATTGTGATTTTCATACAACTTCCATACTAGAAGCGCGTTTTTAAGTTTGATAAAGAGTTGCTGATTTGATTGAGTTGTCATCATCCCTTTTACCACACTACCGGCAAAGGCTCAGTCTAGATAATTGCTGACAATCTGGTCCACCACCCTACCGGCAAAGCTATTGAGCGTTCCGGTACGATGCTGTGTAGAAATCAATTAGGTGTTTGGGTTTAATATAATCTCTGACTGCGATCTCACCTGTTAGTAAGTGCTGACTCATGATGCAGTCTAAGATGGTAGAGGGCTAAAGACACCCCTGTTAGGGGTGTGGCAGTTTTATTATAAACCAATCTATTGCCGAGTTTAAGTAGTAGTAACTAAGGCTGAAGCGCCCACCAGCCAATTTCTGAACGACACTAAATTAAATTCTCAGGTCCAAATCTTGTACTGTCTTTGTCCTCAATAAGAATAAAGAAAGGGATAGAACACATTCAGAGTCATTTAAATTTACCGTAGATAAATAGTACAAAAGAATTAGATATCTTTAGAGTTTAGACACTGAAAAATCCGAGTTGTAAAGTTAAATGCATTTCTGTGGAAATAATAAATTCAACCAGCGATATTTTAAAAATGCCAACGTTAAAAAGAAAATGGCCGCCCCCCAAAATCAATCACCCATCAATCGCAATAAAAGTCGAAAGGGATAGCAATACATTCAGAGTCATTTAAATTTACCATAGATAAATGGAACATAATAATTGGATACTGAAAAATCCGAGTTGTATAGTTAAATGCATCTGTGGAAATGATAAATTCAACCAGCGATATTTTTAAAATGCCAACGTTAAAAAGAAAATGGCCGCCCCCCCAAAATCGAATCAATCACCCACCAATCGCAATAAAAGTCGAATAGTGTACAATCATAAAGCCCGTCATAAAAGCTGGAAACAAAAAAGTGTGTCGCGTATGCGTGAAAGTGTGTTTACAAACAGTGTGCGTTTATCTTTACGGTCGGGCCCGAATGTAGGCCGAGAGCCGGTGGACGGTTTGTTAAAGGTGTTTTAATAGTTTTTTTTTCACTACAAGTTAGCCCTTGGCTGCGATCTCACCTAATGATAAGTGTCTAAGATGGTAGCGGGCTCACCCGTTAGGGGCATGGCAGTTATATTAAGCCCATACCCGTTTACTCGAACCCGGGATCTCCGCACGTTAAGACAACGCCATACTGCGCCACGGAGGTCGTCAAATATATCTATCCACCAACAATTTTAATTTACTTGTCTGATTCATGGAGTCAATCGGAATCGTGCACTTTTAACGGTTTGTAGCAGTATATAATCATGTCCCGTATATTATAAGAAAACATGTCGTTCAGAAAATGTAACCTAAATTCGAAAATAGACTAGCATTGCTAGCATAAAATGTCTAAATGTGTTGAATGTGTATCATTAATATACACCCAAACAAAATAGAATTTTTCCAAAGCTCTTTCGTAAATTATGAAATAAAATTGTAGGATTTATTTCACGTAAGATAACTTATGTCACTTCTATACTTCTTACTAATATTATAAATGCGAAAGTTTGGATGGATGGATGTTTGTTACCCAATCACGCCAGAAGTAATTATTAGCTACAGACATTAAATTTGGAATTGTTTCAAATAATGCTTACCCAGCCTTGTCGCAAACTAGCTGATGCCCGCGACTTCATTCGCGTAAGTTTTTTTGGATTCCAGCTGGAACTCAAAGGATTGTCAACAACTAAATCCTTTCAGTCGTTCTGGCGTGATTGAGTACCAAACATCCATCCATCCAAAGTTTCGCATTTATAATATTAGTAAGATAGTAAGATTTGTAAAACTAGGTACTGGACGGATTTGGCGGAAATTTGGAATGGAGATAGATTATACCATGGATGTAGACATAGTCTTTTATTATTTTTGTCAGGAGCGTGTGTTATGCTCGACCGATGTAATAGGAAGATCTTCCTCCGAGCCGGTGTCATGCTCGGGGATCCCAGCTGGGCCAACTGTTGTAGCTTGATATTTCCATATATAGTACAATTCCGAAAGAACTTCGTTAGCGTGATTCAGGCGGCGGCACGTGATTGGTTAACGTAGCCGCGTCATGTTTACGTCATCATGTAGGTGATTGGATAACGTGGCCGCGTCATGTTTACGTCATTATGTAGGAATTGCGTGCCCCTACATTTTGCTTTTTCTAGGATTCTTCTTCTTCTTATGTCCTGGGATTGTTTTCCGCACTTGGACGCATGCGTCCATTAAAGGATTATTTTTTATCCGGTAAGATGCTCAGAAAACTGGCACCGGCTCTTAGAGTATAATAGGCTGGGATCCACCCGATGGCTGATTTATAGAGTTCGGAATAGCTCCCGTCTTTTAAACGGTCCGGCGGATCGCTAAATTTACGGCTTCATACACTTTTATAACTGATTTTATCCCTCGTAAACTTTTACAAGGCGATTTGGCCGTCTTTCATTAAAGCCCTGCGCACACTGTGGCTGTAAAGCGTGTGCTGTTACAATGGCGGAATTTATTGTGATAGAAAATAGCAAATACTAGCTAGTTTGGTTCCCGCGGGAACTCCTTAATTTTCCGGGATAAAAAGTAGCCTATGTGCTATTCCAGGCTATACCCTATCTCTGTGCCAAATTTCAGCCAGATCCATTCTGCCGTTGGAGCGTGATTGAGTAACAAACATCCATACATCCATCCAAACTTTCGCATTTATAATATTAGTAAGATTTTATCTGAAACTTTTACAAGGCGATTTGGCCGTCTTTCATTAAAGCCCAGCGCACACTGTGGCTGTAAAGCGTGTGCTGTTACAATGGCGGAATTTATTGTAATAGAAAATAGCAGATTCAATATCAAGTAGAGAGATAGAGAAGTCAATATTTCTAGTGGTTCGCCCCGAATTGAGACCTCGCGGTATCCACAAGATAGTTATAACTATATAATTGTAATAGTTACCTTTATTTATTTATTTAATAGGAAGCCAACGGTAATACAATGATCTTTTTTTATCTTATTCTATTACAACTTAGTTATTTAATCTTATGACTATCATTGATTACACACTTACAGGCTAACTCAACATGCAAAAGAAGTTAAAAGTAGTTAGATTAATTACAAAAAAAAAAACAAAAAATTACATTAGCCAAAAAAAAATTTTGATAATATAACGTTAGACGCAAAAGAGCTAAAGAGGAGAAACGAATAAACTTTTACAGAGCGCCTATTGAAATTATTGTGAAGTTCTGTTTAAAATACTGAAGCTAATTAAAAATTAAATAATTTCGTTTCCTTTTAATATTTATCTTATTTTAGTATTTGTTTTTCAAGTACAGGATATAATTCAAATAATTGATCAAGTTTCAGGCTCAGCCTATCAGAAAATTGAGAGTTATGAGGTCAACTTTGGACGTTAGAAAATCTCCACTTTAAAAGCCCCACATATCGTCAAATTTAGGAGAAAAAAAAAAAAAAAATTGTACTCTATTCCTAACTATCTTTAAAATGATACACCGCAACCCTAAGTAACGCTATAAAAAATATTTTACTTCGCATTCGCTTCTATGAGAGCCCCCCTGAAATAAAGATTTTTATACTTTTTTAAGCCATATTCGGCTGGAGGCCATTGGTCTACATATTATATTTAATTATGAAGTAATTACGTTCAGTAATTCAGAAGTTATAAGGCTCTGACAGACGGACGGACGGACGAACAGACAAGTGCAAAGTCACTCAAGTAGACTCGGAGACCTTGCTTCGCTCGGTCAATTATAGTGTTTATTTCATGTATTTTAGGTGGTATGAATATCTGTGCTGGATTCACTTGACATGACTTTGGTAAATATTTTCTTATAGCCTTGCCATATTTTATTACCATCTTCATCTACGAAAACGTATAGGTCTGTCGGTTGATCTGTTACGCTTTCACTGATCATTTTTTTAAGCCGATTTGATGAGATTTGGTGTACAGAGCATAAAAAGAGATCTCTTCTCTCCCTTCTCTGCTACAGAGGCTGCATCCCGGGGAAGGACATCGGCTACTTTTTATCTCAGAAAATAAAAGACTTTCCCCGGCAATCAAAATCATTAATCGACACGGACGAGGTCGGGGGCATTACTAGTTAACTTTATTTTTGTAGTTCTCGTTACATTACGGAACCTTGATTATATAATTTGCTATTTACAATGAGCTAACTATCAATCATAACAATATAAATAACACCATACATGATTTATAATTCACGCGTATCATGGATGCGGTGCTGTTTACTACCACTAAAGTTTACGTGAAAAACACAAAATTATTTATTACGCTGGCCATAAAACCTGATCGATTAGATCGCCGATAAACGTGTGGCGTATTAAATCATTAATAAAATAGATTTGGGACGTGAACTCGGCCATAAAGTGCGTTTAGTTGACGATAAAAGAACGTAAACAGTTGTCGAGTTGGCCCCGCGTCGTAAAGTTAATATCTAATCGCCTTCTGTGGGGCCTGATACGATTTTGTCAAAGATTTGCATGTAATTTTTTTCATTCCTTCGTCTTCGTCCGCGTGATAAAAGGGGGAGGAGGGGGGTTTCCGGGATAAAAAGTAGCGTAAGTCCTTCCCCGGGTAACAAACCATCCCTATACCAAATTTCATCAAAATCAGTTTAACAGATGAGTCATTTGTTAAACTGATTAATCAATCTGTTAACAGATGACACACATTCGCATTTATAATATTATAGTATGGATTCTGTGGTACGCACCAAATAGTTTCAAGTCAAGTTTAAATTGTAGTTTATTTTGAAAAATCTATTAATTTGAATGCAGTACTGTACCGTATACTGTGATACTAATAGCCCAGTAGTTTAAGCGTCCGGGGTTCAATCCTCGGGTACACACTTAAAACTTAAGTTACTTACTTATTCAGTACGTTAAAGCAATTAAATATCACTTGCTGTAACGGCGAAGGACTACATTTTTTGAGGTTTTTTGGTATAGCCTATGTGCTATTCCAGACTATAATCCATCTCTGTGCCAAATTCAGAATGTCAGCCAGATCTGTTCAGTCGTTGGGGCGTGATTACATCCATACATCCAGACATCCATCCAAACTTTCGCGTTTATAATATTAGTATGATTAGTAAGAAAACTAACTGTAACTACAATATGCGCGATTTTAAATCATACTACACGTATTTCACACCTGCCTCCAAATAAACAGCATCTGCTGAAAGTGTGCGAGTGAATTATAGCCGCTAAGATGAAAGAGAAACAAACATACGGCCATCTCTGTTGTTTGTAGCTCGGATTGGGATCAAACGTGATGCTGGATGCTAGCACGGTGATGAGACGAAGGCCATTAGAAATATATACCTATTACTAGATCAGCATCAGCCAGCGAATTCGACGGCGTGGATTAAGGTTATTTGATTCCCGTGGGAATTCTTTAATTTTTCGGGATAATATAGCCTTTGTCCTTCCCCGGGATACAAACTATCCCTATACCAAATTTCATCAAAATCGGTTGAAGAGATAATTTTTTTCCCGCGATATCTCTTGAATTTTCCGGGACAAAAAGTAGCCTATGTCCTTCCCCGGGATACAAACTATCCCTATACCAAATTTCATCAAAATCGGTTGAAGAGATATTTTTCTTATTCCCTCGGGAACTCTTGAATTTTCCGAGATAAAAAGTAGCTTATGTCCTTTCCCTGGATACATACTATCCCTATGCCAAATTTCATCAAAATCGGTTGAAGATATATTTTTTTTATTCCCGCGATAACTCTTGAATTTTCCGGGATAAAAAGTAGCCTATGTCCTTCCCCGGGATACAACCTATCCCTGTACCAAATTTAATCAAAATCGGTTGAACAGATGGGCAGATAGACAGAAACACTTTCGCATTTATAATATTAGTATGGAAGTATGGATATGGATATGGATGTACTACTAAATTGATTTGGAGGAACGAGTGGCCTAGTTGTGACAACGCATATTAGTCGATTGCGAATGTTAAGCAAGGTCGACCCCAAGTCAGTAACTGGATGGGTGACCGAATTTGGAGGTTTGGTCTCGTTTCCTCCGTGCCTCGGAGAGCACGTCAAGCCGACGGTCCCGGTTATTATCACTAACATCTGATAATAATCGTTACAAAAACCTAAGATAAATCTCCTAAACTCCTAGTCGAGTCGCATGCGGAAGGACGTATTAACCACCCGCATTATTATCCCAAGAAAACTCCTACCATTATTAGATTAATGGTAAGGGGTCACGATCCCCAGAAATGAGGAATACGATACAGAGACAAATTATATTGCTATCCTTTCGATAATTATCCATGCAGACAAGAATGGCTCGAGATTTTGACCTGTCAATTAAGTTAATGTTGATGTAATAATTGTAAAATAAATAATTTTATTCAATAATTTAAAAAATGAACACGACTGCCCTGAAAAAACGAACTAAATAGTTAAAAATTTAAATTAATCTAGTTAAATTAGAATCTTATTCACATTTTTATTAAATGATATTTTTTTGTGAATCACTGGATATTGAGCTATAGTATTATATATTTTTGGAATCTACTCATCATTTTCTAGATGATGATTATATAGTTAAACTTATTTTCGAATATTTTCCCATCCATTTTTTATTCATTTTACTAGCCTATGTCACCCGGAATAAGCCAGGGATTCTAACGATACCATTTATCAAAATCGGTTCAGGCGTGTAGAAGTTATGGTGGAATATACAAACTCACATGCATACATACATACGAGTACATACATGAACCCTGAAAACCCTGTAGTCGTATAAAAAAGGAACTACTGAGTTTCTTGCTGGTTCTTCTCGGTAGGAATTGCATTACGAGTGATACGTTTTGTCTCTTGATTATTAATTAAGGTAATAATAAGATAAGGTTTTGCGACCTGCATGGCGCAGAGGTCCCAGGTTCGATTCCCGGCAGAGTAAATTTGGGAATTTAGTTGGTTTATTGGTTTGTTGGTTTGTACTTCAATCACGCTGCAACGGGGCAACAGATCGACGTGATTTTTGGCATGGGTATAGTTGAGGACCTGCAGAGTGACATAGGCTATTTTTAATCCCGGATAATTGAGGAGTACCCGTGGGAATTTTAATGAAACGTATTCCATGCGGACGAAGTCGTATTGCGATATAAATACGGAATAACAAATCGCGGTAGAAGTGAAATAAGCAAGAAATAACACATATAACAACGTCAAGATTGATATGATGGGATTAGGCGTCAGTCGTAACCCAACGGACTTATTGCAATAGATGCAAATAAAATAGGAATTATACGACGTAGTTGAGAACATTTTGCAACTGTGTTTCAAATTTATACTATTATACTTATTAATAAGTGTGATAGTGATGAGTTGATGACCTATATATTGTTATTGTTTGATGGTGTTGACTTGTAATGTATGGCTAGGAAATACCACAGACATTCAAAGTTTTATAGTCATCACGAACGAATAAATAAAGGTAATATAAGTCCCACAAACTTGTCTGATCCGGTGACGGCGTCGCTAGTTTATAATCAATCAATAAATTTTTATTTATTCAGTTTAGGTACACTATACGCTTATTGACGTCCGAAACTTATAAAACATGATGGTGATAATCCATTACGGTATCTTAAAACTAAAGCTACGAGGGTTCTGAGAAGAGCCCACAACAAACTCAGCCATCTATAAAAAAGAAAATAATAACTAAAGAGGCATAAAAATAGTTCCAGTTTTGGCCACCGGGTCTGTTAAGTTTGTGGGACTTCAGTTTTGTTCAATGTCTTAGCGTAGTATGGCATTCCAAAAGAGTGGTAGATTTGCTTGACGTTTAAAAAACAGTTGTAAAAGTTTATTTGAATAAAAACATTTAAATTTGAATTTAAGTCACTGGCATTTTTTGCTTAATTTAAATCAATCACCATTTATCAATCATTTACCATTTATTTCGTTGATTGCATAGACAGACTACACAAAAGTTAAAGAGGAAGCAAATGTACCTTATCGAAATGAAAATAATTGGGCAGTTGACAAATGCAGGGATATTTCATAATTTAAATAAATTCTCTATGTTACTTCTGATATAATTCGAAAGAAACCATAGACTTTTTTGTTAGGGTGAGTAATAATAATAAATATAATCACTCTTCCAAATTTTGACCAAAATCCGGTTCTGTTTTACGATTTATCAGATTGTTTAATATTTTTAATTAACGTATCTATGGATATAAATCAATTATTTCTGATATTAAATTTTGATTTGAAACCAATATTTTAGTATTTTTAATCAATAACTCACTGATAATAAGTTATCTATTTGTTTAATTTATTCATAAAATGGATATTATTTAAATTTAACAAACTTAATGGAATAAAATTCCACATTTAATTATGCATGCTAATAAGGCGAGTTTGTCTGTTCGTGTGAATAATGTGTTTGTTAATAGGTTTGCTAGTTTTTAATATTAAGCACTGGCACTGTTTTGTAATAAGTGTTGTTATTTATCGGCAAGTTTGCATTAATTTAGGCTTTGAATACACGTTTCGACTTCGATTTATTTCCATTAATTAACATTTACAAACTGTTTAATATTTTTTTTATAATTCACAATTCAAATGTCTTTTATTCAAATAAACAGCATCTTCTAGGCAAGCGCGCTATATCTTAGGCTGCATCACTTTAACATCATCATCGCTACTGATTTAACAGAATTGGCCACATTATCATTATATTTTGTGCATCTAAGAATATAATGATAATACGGCCAATTCTGTTAAACAAAATCTCTAAACTAAACTAAAATGGCAGCGCTAAATCTATTGCTACCCCTTTCTACAGGGAGTATTATGAAAGGCAATATAAATAGAGCTGTCATTTTAATTGAATTTAGAGATGGTGCATCCCACAAACATATCTGACGAAATTGTAACAAATTTTTATGCCTGTTTATTTTTTGTTTTTATTTTATTTTTCAAATAAAGTAGCAATGCTGTCACCGGGTCAGAAAAGTTTGGCGGACTTATTCAATAGAATTGGCCTCTGGTTGCTGCCACTAGTGGGCAGAACTTTTTTTTTTCAACAGAAGTTTTTAGATCAATAGTCGAAATATTTCTGCATAGGGAGTAATTCCTGAATAAAATTAGTTAATCAAACTAATAATTTATATACAATTATATAAATTATTAGTTTGATAAACGAATTTTTTTAATAAATTAAGTTACGATGGCATTGACGTGTCCGTGTCGGACAAAAGTCCCAAATAAATTTAGATTAAAACAAAACTTTTTTTTTCGAAGCCTAAAAAGAGGTTAACCAATAGCGAACATATCGGTATACGAGTTCACATTAAACCGGCTTTGTTCTGCTTATAGGATAAAAAACGCTAATATTCGAAAAACGGCCAACTTCATTCTTAATTAGCGAATAGAACTTAGGGCTGCCAAAGTATGTAAAAAAGATAAAAGCATTGTTTTTCCATTCTCTTTTTAATTTAAGGTTAATAATGGTAAACGTATAATATGTAACTTATAGTCATTTAAAGTGAAATGTACTGTTACTCCGTCAACGTAAAGACACAGTTACTTGCATATATAAAGCATTATATTATTAATATTGAACAAGGCCTACAAGAAATTTAATCTAAGTAACAAAATGTATATCTATTATCTATCTATGACCGCAAAAACGCCGCTTTCATTACCTTACGCAAAGCACAAGTTTTTATTAATATGCAATATTTTAAGGAAGTTATCTACTGGATAGAGCAAAAAAATATAGAATTATTTACTTCTATACTAGATAATGCCCGTGACTTCGTCTGCGTGGATTAAGGTATTTTCATTTCCACGTAAACTTTCGTAATTTTCCTGCACAAAAAGTATCCTTTGTCCTTTCCCGGGATGTAACCTACCACTGTATCATATATTATGTATATCATATAAATTACGTCAAAATCGATTGAAAAGATGGGCCGGGAAAGCGCAGCAGACAGTCGGATAGATAGACAGACAGATACACTTTCGCATTTATAATATTAGCATGGATTATATACTCTACCATACCCATACTCAACCCAACCCATTATAATTATTGGTATTGTTTTTTTAGCAATACGCTCATAATTTGTCGGTGACAACCCTAATGGGAATCAAGTTTTTTTCTAAGACAAGATAACGGTAGCAAGTGATCTATTTTCAATTATGTCTACCGTGATAGAGATGATAATATAATTGGTTGAAAGCATTAGCATAAATATTATTACATCACTTAAATCAATCGGTAATCGTCGCAGATGCTCAATTAACTGCTATATTTATTATCACATTTAGATATATGAATAGATTTTAGATACGTAGTTATAGTCTGTCTTTTGTAAGCTGGGGATTCAAAATGGCATTAGGTAAATTAAAAAAATATATATGAAATTATTAATAATTTAAAAATATGGAAACTCTTTTATTAAAAGTAGCCCATGTTACTCTCCAAGTCCTCAACTATATTATTCATACAAAAATATCACTTCAATACGGAGCTCTGTTGCGTGATTGAAGGACAAACCAATAAACAAACCAAATATTTAGTAGGAAGTAAAATTATTATTTTGTATATTACACTCGAGTGGATAACTATTCTTTTTTACTAGACGCCCGCGACTTCCGCGTGGATTGAGGTTTTTTGGTTCTCGCGGGAACCCTTTAATATCCTAGAAAAAGTAAAATAATAAAAGCCTATGTCTACATCCATGGTATAATCTATCTTCATTCCAAATTTCAGCCAAATCCGTCCAGTACCTTTTATATAAATCTTACTAATATTATAAATGCGATAGTTTGGATGGATGTATGGATGTTTGTTACTCAATCACGCCCCAACGGCTGAACGGATCTGGCTGAAATTTAGCATAGACATAGATTATAATCTGGAATAGCACATAGGCTACTTTTGATCCCGGAAAATAAGAGTTTATTAGAGTTCCTGCGGGAACCAAAAAACCTCAAACCACGCAGACTAAGTCGCGGGCATTCTCTATTATTAGTATATTCCTGGATAAAAAGTAATCCTTTAATATCCTAGAAACAGTAAAATAATAAAAGCCTATGTCTCCATCTATCTCCATTCCAAATTTCAGCCAAATAAACACGTCCGGTACCTAGTTTTTACGTGAAAGAGTAACATTATAAACAAATATTATAAAGGCGAAAGTTTCTAAGTGTGTATGTTACTCGTATAAACTTTCGCCTTCATAATATTAGTGTGATAGTGTGATATAGTGTTTTAGTGTTTATACTCCTCCGAAACGGCTTGACCGATTTTGATGAAATTTCATATGTATATTCAGTAGGTATGAGAATAGGTTTATAACTTATTTTTTCATCATACCTATTCGAAAAACGAATATTGGCTTCAGAGGATAGCGGGAGCAAAATGTAATTTTTAGGCCCATGGGACTTTTCATTTCTCTGTTCTGATTGGTCCGCGTTCGTGCTTCTGATTGGTGCTTAAACGTATAGGTAATGTCCATACATAGTACGTTGATACTCCTAGCTTTTTCTCATACGTAATGATGAAAAATACTGTGTGTCACTCGGGGCCAAATGTTTTGTTCCCGGGCAGCGTATATTGAATTCCTCGCTACGCTCAGGACTCTACTTTAGATAAGATAAGATAAGATATTTATTTATTGCAAAATACACGTATAGAGCTCTTACAATATTTTTGGAAACAGTGTACTACCAAGTATGGCGTGCAATTATTATAGCATCTTCTATTCGATCATATTCGATTCTATAGTAGAATCCCTCGCTACGCTCGAGATTCTACTATAGAATCCTTCACTTCGCTCTGAATTCAAAATAGCGCCCTCGGGGAACAAAAATTTTCTTTGGCCCCATATAACACAAATAACTATTACACCCCTAAAACACCTTAATCCACGCGGACGGAGTCGCGGGCATCAGCTAGTACCGCTATAAAAAGTGAGTGAAGAGACTCATCATCTAAATCTCCCTGACTAATGAGCAACACGGCGATAGTCGCTAGAGCGGGGCGATTTACTGTCGACACTTGACACTCGCGACATGTTTATTAGTGTCGCCGAAATATCGATACAGATGATATCGATGTAAATTGTGCACTCGATTAATACCAAGTGACAGTTATTAATATTGTTAGCACCGGTGAACGCACTTGTCAATGTATTTTAGTAACTACGAAAACAATAGATGGAGTGCATGTGGCACATCTTGGTTGTAAATTATACTGACATATTACGGATTATTTGAGCATTGAAGAGTGTTGACAGTTCATACTCCAATTAAATCAGTTTGTATAGAAATTATTAGGGCGGTAACTTATGAAATGTAGATTAACGTATTTTCGTAAAATAAATATAATAGAGCACATTTTTAAGGGGCTTTATCAATGTAATATTCATAATAATCAAAGGTCGAAGCTATAAGTTTAAAGACGCACTTGTCAATGTATTTTAGTAACTACGAAAACAATAGATGGAGTGCATGTGGCACCATCTTGGTAGTAAATTATACTGACATAATACGGATTATTTGAGCATTGAAGAGTGTTGACAGTTCATACTTCAAATAAATCAGTTTGTATAGAAATTAATAAGGCGGTAACTTATGAATCGTAGATTAATGTATTTTGGTTAGATAAATATAATAGAGCACATTTTTAAGGGACCTTATCAAACCAGTTTACTATAAAGATTTACTTATCTCATCAACAGAATTTTTTTCTTTATTTTAAGCAAAGGTCGAAGCCCTTTGATTATTATGAACATTACTTTAAACGTTAAAACGAGTCTAAGCCAGAGGTATCAACTATCAGACTGGATTTTGTAGTGATATTTACAAAATGTTATGTATGTTAGCGGGCTACATTCAAAATAGTCAAATACATACCTACTGATTTTCTATCTAACAAAAATTATCTTTATCACACCTAAGAAAGGGCAAGCAAAACACAAAATCTTCGTCTTGTCGTTTTACAATCAAAAGATCTATGTTCTGGTCGCGGGCCGTATGTTTAAATTTGCCAATTAACGTGCCCATAAGGAACAATTTTTTCTTGCTGCAATTTGACGACGTTTGAATCTAAAGTTTGTCTAAACTTTTAATTCAATGCCAGACGTAAGAATGAATTGACGACCTCCGTGGCGCAGGTGTGTAGCGCTGTTGTCATAACATGCGGAGGTCCCGAGTTCGATCCCCAGCAGGGTCAATTTGGGAATTTATAATATCTGAATTTTCCCTGGTCTGGCCTGGTGGGAGGCTTCGGCCGTGGCTAGTTACCACCCTACCGGCAAGGACGTGCCGCCAAGCGATTCAGCGTTCCAGTACGATGCCGTGTAGAAACCGAATAGGGTGTGGGTTTAATTTATCCGCCATGCCCCTAACAGTTTAGCCCGCTACCATCTAAAATATTATTATAGTACAGACTGCATCATCACTTACCATCAGGTGAGATCGCACGTATCTATTAGTATTTAAGTTTATTTTTATGCACCACCTCCCACTATCCACTTCTTCATTGTCTCCGTATCGATAAGGTTGTCTGGAAGAGATCGCTGGTTAGCGATAAGACCGCCTTATTGTACCTACGTTTTAAGTTTTCATGTTTGTTACCTGTTTTTTTTTATATTTTGTGGTGTACACTAAAGAATATACATACATACATACATCGCAGTCAAGGGCTAACTTAAAGTGGATAAAAAAAAAAAATTACGTAATATTAAAATATAATAATGTCTATGCATGCCATGTCCTCATCTAGAAGACACAATTGTATAGTTTATATTTAATTTATCACGCTTTTTTTAGCTTTCACAATTGTAGTCAGTTTTGAGGACTAATTAAAAAAAAAAAAAAAAAAGTATCGGTACACTTCAAGTAAACTCACATCACTACGTTGCTATTCGAAAGGTCAGGTAGGGACGCACAACGGCAAATAGTTTAGTGTTTGACTAAACTCAATCCGCGGTTCAACGGTAACGTCGACGGATCGTTATCGTTATCGATGCTCTATTCAATAACCGTTTCGTATCGATATATTGTTATTGCTGACGTGAGTTACCGATTCGGAGATGGCAATAGAAACAATCGAATAAATACCGCACGGAATTTATCTTTATTTCGCGTCTATTCGCGGACCGGCCACCGCTGAAAGTTTAATCGGTTACGTGTTTTGTTGAAAATTAAAATGATTCAGGTTTATTATTTTGGCGCTAGATTCTTGAGCTAGTTATGCTGGGGGCCATACTGCCAACATTTAATGCAATACTTATGCAATATTACTCAAAATTACAGTTACACGTACCACATAAGCAATGTTACTCAAAATGACAGTTTGATGTCACGTACCTTGACGTTTCTAAAATAAAGATTACAATAGGCATGATGACAGTAACCAAGAATCCATGAAATTATGAATTTATCTATAATGAAATAGGATTCATGGATTATTAAAAACGTATTTATTTGTCTGTTTCGAGTGAGATTGCTATTTATTTTGATAAAATAAAACTATAAAAAACAGCAATCCGCCATATTGGATTAAACACCAAGAAGCAAATGACGTCACAATAGTTTGTTTTCGAGCTTTGACAATCACACTATTGTTTACTGCACACTGCACAGAGTACATTGGTAAAAACAATAGTGACGTCCCAAACGACGCCATGACATCGGCGAGCGTTTTGGCGTGAATTTTAAAATTTAAATTTCAAATGCCAATTTTATCTATCAAACCCTATTTTTCTGCTGAAATAATATATTTTTTCGAAATAGTAGATACTTCCGAATATAAACTGGCCATTTTTCAAAATCAGTCATCATGCCCATTATTATTGGATAGAATCAGGCGTTACTTTGCGGAAGTTCATGATTTAGCGAGAAAAGATTACAATTATTTTGCTATAATCTGCCAACAGAAAAATTCTGTATGGTCAAGCATGCAGTTACAAGCGAAGCACCGTTTACCTTCCCAACCAAGCAAGAAAGCCAAGTTCCCAAGCAAGCAATGCCAGCACCACTCACATGCACCACCACACAAGACTTTTATACTATTCTCGACGCACGTTTCGCCCCGACACCGGAGCATCTTCAGGAGATGTCGACTATACAATGCAAGATGTCTAGTGACTCCCACCAGCCCAGACCAGGAATTCAGAAATTATAAATTCCCAAATTGACTCTGCCGGGGATCGCACCCGAGACCTCCGCACGTTAAGACAACAGCGCTACACACTGCGCCACGGAGGTCGATTCACATCGAGTTTCTTGCTGGTTCTTCTCGGTAGGAATGGTATTCCGAACCAGTGGTAGTCACTTGACGATTCAAAAGTACTTGTAAAAGTTTATTCGAATAAAAAATCATTTTAATTTGAATTTTTGTAAATGATTGGAAGCGACCGAGCACTAGGCCACAAAGCGACTCTGACGGCGTGAAGCGACAACCGACATAATGACTTGACAACTTCACATTAGCATCTACAAATCAGCGTTTACGCGGACCGGTCAGCTGTCTATAGGGTCACCATGATGAAGATAATATTGTGGACTGTTTTTAAGTTAATTTAGTTTACTTGGTACTTCATAGATGGCACCACATGTACTCTGTCTCGCGCTTTACTTTCATATTGCCCATATTATATAGGAAATTAGTGCTCAGGGCCAAGCTGGGGTACGGGCCTCGAGGCTGGGCCTCCTTACCCGGCAGGGGCGCGGGGCAACATTGTGCCCCGGTGACTATCTTGAAGCCGAGTAAACCGGCTTTGGCCTGCCTTGTAGGCTACGGGCCCCTAGGTCGGGTGTCATTCCGGTGCTGGGTCCGCACTGCGGGTGACATCCTCACCTCCACCAACAGTGTGGCCACAGCCAAGACCCGAGTCCTGCACGCGGAGGTGAGGATATCACCCGCAGTGGGGACCCATCGCCGGAATGACCGTGTGGCAAATCCACACTGTCACACAGCTTAATCTGTCTATATCTTCGATTGCTCTGGCTGTGCAGACCTACGAACAGAGGCGCAGGGAACGAGCGAAGTCGTCAACGTTCAAAACCTCATACCATGGATGCTGTCGAGCGAGGAAGCATGGCAACGCTATGGGCAAATGCTTAGGGCAATAATGATGCGAAGAGAAGAGAAGGAGAGAGAGGAAAAAAAGAAGCAAGAGTAAGAGCTAGAGGGCAGCACGAAGTAATACTAAAGTGGTTCCGTGCTGACCTGGACGTGGGGGGAGGTTGTTTTAGTCCGTGCAAGTCGGACATGCCCTGCCTACAGGCAGAAGTCCGGAGGGATTTTTTCCTACCCCATCCCAGGAAAAAAAAAACAGCTAGTTGAACATAAAAATATTAACAACACAGATTATCCTAGCTTTTTTAAAAGCGTGGTCGTCTCACCCGGCGCTAACTTATGAAAATGTCACACCGGGATCGGTAACGCCGTATCGTGAACGGCCCGGGCGAGATTGATGCTAATGTCCTCTAGCCGGCTCCACTCAGCGCGGGCCGATTTAAGTGCCCCGGATTGATGGACCCGGCGTACGGAGCGATAAAATGCCGCTTTGTAGAAAAAAAATGCCAAAAAAAGACAAAAGTTTTAGCAGTAGTATTAAAAAAAAAGATAAATGCTGCTTAAAGTTCTAGCAGTAGTATTCCGTTCTATATTTTGTGCTCTCTCTCTCCGCGCCGTATTCCTCATTACTGAGGGTTGAGAGTTCCATTATTCAAATAATGGTAGGTGTTAAAAAATGCCACATAAAGACAAAAGTTTTAGCAGCCGCTTTGTAAAAAAAAAAAGAAATGCCACAAAAAGACTCAAGTTTTAGCAGTAGTATTCCATTCTATATTTTGTGCTCTCAATATGCCGCTTTGTAGAAAAAAAAGACGAATGCTGCTTAAAGTTCTAGCGGTAGTATTAAAGACCTATCTATATTTATATTCCTATTCTATATTTTGTGCTCTCTCTCTCTCTCTCTCTCTCCGCTCCGTATTCATCATTACTGAGGATCGTGACCCCTTTCCATTATTGAATAGAAGCAGGCGTTACTTTGCGGAAGTCCATGATAGTGAATGAACTAGAAGTTTAATTCGCTATAGTCCGCTACAGCACCACACAGATTTGTCTACTGTAGCGGACTATAGCGAATTAAACTTCTAGTTCATTCCCTTTCCATTAATCAACTAATAGATGTTTTCTTAGATAGTAATGCGGTGGGTTCCCACGTCCTTCCGCATATGACTAAGAGTAGGTATTTATAAGTATTAAAGTCAGGTTTATTTTTGTAACGATTATTATCAGATGTTAGTGATAATGACCGGGACCGATGGCTTTAAGCCATTTTTTCTCCGAGGCACGGGGGAATCGAAAAGGACAAATTTGAACCTACAAATTCGGTCACCCTCAAATAGTAGTAAAATAAACCACATCGCTGCTAGAATGAACATTTTGATATTGACCTTTCCCGTCCTAGTTAGGAATCGGTGTCCCTTTTTTAACCTTTTTTTCCTTTTAAGTGTTTTTTTTAAATTAATTATTTAATTATTAATAATTATTGAGGCTACTAGATTCTTGTCTTGATACATGTATGTATACGCGCTTAACACATTTTTTCGTACCTGTCACTAAAATGTTCAAATAACTTTGGATTAAACGGAATTAAATGAATTTATATCAAGCTTATGCAAATTGGATTTCCTGTCTCTTCGTGAAATGGCTACTTCAAAAAACCTACGCAAATTCTTGTGTATACAAAATGTTTGGTCGTAGACAAATTTATTAATAAACTGTTGTAACTGTCTGAGTGATATATTTGCGTTTTATGTATCAATTTATATTCGCGCTAGCTAATGCCCTCAAAATTATCCGTATCTTTATTTTGTAAAATGATAATTTCAGTATGACTAAGTTTCTTATTGCGTTAAACTCTTGGATTTGAAGTTACGGACGAAGTTAGCTGAGTTCTGATGGTTTAAAGTTGGTAGAATATCTCATTTCCTGAACGAAACTACCTACTCATTTGTCGTTTGTCAAGGTAGTTTAAATGATAATAAATGTTAAATGATGATTGTTTGATTAGTCATGCCGTTAAAAGTTAACATTCTGACAGACAAACAGACACGCTGTTGTCTGTGACCTTTGATGTGCCCATACATTCCTAATTATACAGTGTGGATAGCAATAAAACGGCGAATAACTTTTTTTGACATTGACATGGTATAATATTTTATTTTCAACAAACGTATAAATAGCAATTTAGATGTATATGACTTTATAAATTACTCTGATTTAGGGGGTTATGTTAATTAAATTATTACAATATCGCAAAATGTCGGAGAATGTGACTTTCGTCAGTGGAAATTTTATTGATGCGAAATATTACCCAACTATGGCGGTTAATTAATTATTTTTGTTATTCCACACAGGATAGAATATAATATTTTCAATATATTTTTTTTAAATAACGAAAATAATCTTAAGCCTGTGTTCTGGGCACATTGCCTTATTGCAGCGGCATAGATGATATTTTTAATGTTTAGTTTTTAATTTAGATTTAATTTAAAAATTTAATTTGTTAATATAATTTTCAATTTAATTTATTTTATATTATACCCGAGGCATGTTAAGGAATTCTTAAATTTTATTAAAATTTGCCAAGTTCTTTCCTTTTTGGGAGTGTGAAAGAGTTAAGTTATATTTACTCAATTTATATCTAATGAAATTGAGTTAATATAACTTGGTTTAGCGGGAAATGAAATCCTCAAACTATCTTAGAAAACTTTCACGTCTAAGTGTTCTCATCATTGTTTTCAAAGGTGTGTGAACTCTGCCAATCCACACATAGTCAACGTGGTGGGCTATGGCATAAACTACGACCATGAGAAACAATTTTATTTTTTGTATAAAAAATTGCAAAACTATATCCCTTCCTAGTTTCTATATTTCTTTTTTATCCACTACAAGCTAGCCCTTGACTGCGATCTCACCTAATGGTAAGTGATGATGCAGTCTAAGATGGCAGCGGGCTAACCTGTTAGGGGCACGGCAGTTATATTAAACCCATACCCCTACTTGGTTTCTACACGGCATCGTAACGGAACGCTAAATCCCCTACCGGCACGTCTTTGCCGGCAGGGTGGTAACTAGCCACGGCCGAAGCCTCCCCACCAGACAATAGAATTATTGTCTGGTGGGGAGGTATAACAATATATACTCAGACAATATATACAACTAACTCTTCAACAATTCATAATTATAAAATTAAAAAACACGACTGCCTTGCCAAAAACGAACTAAAAAGTTAAAATCTAAATTAATCTAGATAAATTAGAATCTTATTCACATTTTTATTAAATGATATTTTTTGTGAATCACTGAATATTGAACTATAGTGTTATATATTTTTGGAATCTACTCATCATTTTCTACATGATGATTATATCGTTAATCTTATTTTCGAATATTTTTTTTCAAATTTAATATTTAATGCGGGACCATGGTCACCCCATCAATTTTTTTTTAATTTTACTAGCCTATGTCACCCGGAATAAACTAGGGATTCTAACGATACCTCACATATCAAAATCGGTTCAGGTGTATAGAAGTTATGGTGGAATATACAAACTCATATACATACATGAACTCAGAAAAAAATATACTCCTTTTTTCAGGCAGAAGTATAAAAAATATCATTCGTCGTAAGTGGCCATTTTATGTGCTAACCACAATTTATGTGAAAACAATATACTCCTTTTTTCAGGCAGAAATATAAAAAATATCATTCGTCGTGAGTGGCCATTTTATGTGCCCAGGAAACGTTCTAAAAGTAATCTCGAGATTTAAAAGGGGCCCAAATTGGAGCGCGTGGGCACACGTGTTGACATGTTTATACGTTTTGTTACCGAATCTTAATTAAGTTTCACTAAAACCGAAAAGGCGTTCATTTTTGTATAATTTAGGGAAAGAATGCACTGTCCGTTTTGCTGTCACTTAGCCGGAAATACCTATCGCGGCTTTTATTTTTATGGGTTTTATATCAATTTTATTGGTTGGTATATAGTGATCGTGTTCTTCAATGTAAGTATGTTTACTTATTTTTTTGCTATGTTGTTACTCAATTTTATTTGTTTTTTCTAACAGACCTAACATATCATGAATGAATGAATGAGATATTCTTTATTGTACACCAAAAAAAATACATTTAAATAATAACAATAAAAATAAGAAAGAAAAATCGGTACAACTATACGGTATGGTATGTAGCAAAAGGATTCAAATATTTTTACAATTACACTTTATACTTTTGGTGTCTTTTTTTTTATCCATTACAAGTTAGCCCTTGACTGCGATCTCACCTGATAGTAAGTGTTGATGCAGTCTAAGATGGTAGCGGGCTAACCTGTTAGGGGCATGGCAGTTATATTAAACCCATACCCCCATTTCGGTTTCTACATGGCATCGTACCGGAACGCTAAATCGCTTGTTACCCAATTTTATTTGTTTTTATAACTGACTGACCTTACATGCCATGAATGAATGAATGAATGAATGAAACATTCTTTATTGTACACCCAAAAAACATTTAAATAATAATAATAAAAATAAGAAAGAAAAATTGGCAGAGCTAAACGGTATGGTAGCCCGCCAACCCGCATTGGAGCAGCGTGGTGGGTTTAAGCTCTAATTCCCTCTCTCCTATGAGAGTGTAGGCCTGTGCCCAGCAGTGGGACGTCAATAGGCTGTAGTGGTGGTACGGTATGGTATGTAGCAAAAGGATTCAAATGATTTTTACAATTACACTTTATTCTTTTGTGTTTTTGAATATATTAATGTAATTACCAGAAATCCATACTTAATATTATAAATGCGAAAGTGATTCTGTCTGTCTGTCTATCTGTCTGTCTGGTACGCTTTCACGGCCCATCTGTTCAACCGATTTTGATGAAATTTGTTATGTGGATAGGTTTTATCCCGGGGAAGGACATAGGCTACTTTTTAACCCGGAAAATTAGAGTGTTCCAGCGGGAATCAAAAAAAATATATATTTACAACCGATTTGATGAAATTTGGTATGGGGATAGTTTGTATCCCGGGGAAGGACACAGGCTACTTTTTAACACGGAAAATTAAAGAGTTCCGCGGGATCAAAATCCTTAATCTACGAAGTCGCGGGCATCATCTGATTATATATGATTGTATTTGCATTTTTATGATCAAAAGACTTAGGGCCGATTTTTCAATTGTCAGATAAAGTTTATTGGAGGAATAAATTTGACGCTTTGACGGATTTTCAATACAAAACCTGTCAAAACGTCAAATTTATTCTGAAAAAGTAGCCCTCAGGCATGCAAAATAACATAGGCACTCAATAGATAGTCATGCATAGTCTTATTGTATGTATCCTTACTATCAATTTGATTGTGAGATTGTTTGTTACATGTTACGCTTTCACGGCCCATCTTTTAAACCGATTTATTTGAAACTTGGTACAGACTTAAGTTGTGTCCCGGGTAAGGACATCGACGTACTTTTATCCTCGAAAATTTAAGAGTTTCCGTGGAAATTAAAAAACTATTTACTGCATAAAATTGCATAAATTAGGGTACTCTTGTAGCATAGAAAGTAAGTGAGCTCCAGTAACTGAGGTAAGTATAATGTACGGCGACAACGCAGCCATAGTCAAGTTTAACTAAACGTCTTATTTCACACTTGAAGAGGTAAACACTATTGAAGGCACCCGACGGCTCTCGCCTCTGTTATTGATAGAATTTATCAGTGATAGAGCACGGGGAGGGCTTAAGCCAAAAGCGAAAATGCATCTTATTTTGAAATAAAAGAGAGTTATTTTTGCTACGACTGCTTGAAAAAAGGAGCATATTATTTTCAGGGTTCATGTATATATGTGAGTTTGTATATTCCACCATAACTTCGATACACCTGAAGCGATTTTGATAAATAAGGTATCGTTAGAATCCCTAGCTTATTCCGGGTGACATAGGCTAGAAAAATGAAAAAAAAATTATGGGGTGACCATGTTGACATTAAAGACTAAAGTTGAAAAAAAAATTCGAAAATAAGATTAACTATATAATCATCATCTAGAAAATGATGAGTAGATTCCAAAAATATATAACACCATAGTTCAATATCCAGTGATTCACAAAAAATATCATTTAATAAAAATGTGAATAAGATTCTAATTTAACTAGATTAATTTAGATTTTTGACTTTTTAGTTCGTTTTTTGGCAGGACCGTCGTGTTTTTTAATTAATAAATATTTGCCCTTTATCCTACTCTCGTTCTCTTTTTAGAACCTGCTTGTAAGGGTGAGCTACTTCAAACAATCATATTTTGTATCATGTAACAACGAAAATTAGTAACCACTACAGCCCATTAACGTCCCACTGCTGGGCACAGACCTCCACTCTGGTAGGAGAGAGGGAACTAGAGCTTAGAACTACCACGCTGCTCTAATGTGGGTTGTCGGGCTTTCACAACATGTTAGTGATAATAACCGGGACCGACGGCTTAACGTGCTCTCCGAGGCACGGGGGTGAAACACCGCCAACTTCCTAACTCCGGGGCTAGTACTGAGAATTTCTAGTTAGATAAATCCAACACTTAATTATGGCCCGATCCGGGACTCGAACCCGGGACCTCATCGACCGCAGTACGAACATACTCAATCAATCAATACTTCGTCAATTACTCATAAAACATGATGGTGATAATCAGTTTCGGTATCTTAAAACTAAAACTACGAGGGTTTTTACTAAAAGACCGAGGCAGACAATTATTATTTAATAATAATTATTTAATAATAATAATTATTATTAAGTAAGTAATTACGAGTAGTTGCTAACTCACTCATAGATATTTAGGCTGATTCTGAAGTGCACAATCTCTAAACTAAACTAAAATAACAGCATTAAAAATATCATTTTAGTTTAGTTTAGAGATTGTGATAAACAGATTTGGCCTACCAGGCTGTTTTTTTTATTTCCACAAGAGTAAAGCCATAGGAAGTAGCTATAGGTAGATTTAGAGGAGCATGGATATGATCACTCCAACAATGCAAAGGACAGCGGTTACTTATGTATACATTGATATAATAATTGTAAATGAAATATTTATTTAAAAAGAGCAACCACCGAGTTTCTTGCTGGCTCTTTTCGGTAGGAATGGCATTCCGAACCAGTGGTAGATTCACTTGACGATTCAAAAGTACTTGTAAAAGTTTATTTTAATAAAAAAACATTTGAATTTGAATAGGCATGATGACTGATTTTGAAAAATGGTCAGATTATGTTCGGAAGTATCCACTATTTCGAAAAAATATCTTATTTCTGCAGAAAATTGAGGTTTGGTAGATAAAAGTGGCATTTGAAATTTAAATTTTAAAATTCACGCCAAAACTCTCGCGAGTGTCATGGCGTCGTTTGTGACGTCACTATTGTTTTTACCGGTGTATCTGTGCAGTGTGCAGTAAACAATAATGTGACTGTCAAAGCTCGAAAACAAACAAATGTGACGTCATTCGCTTCTTGGCGTTTAAACCAATATGGCGGATTGGTGTGTTTTATAGTTTTATTTTATCAAAATAAACAGCAATCTCACTCGAAATAGAAAAATAAATACGTTTTTTATAATCCATGAATCCTATTTCATTAGATAAATTCATAATTTCATTGATTCATGGTTACTGTCATCATGCCTATTTATAGTTGTCCGCTATATTCTCATACCTTGGATCACACTGCAAAAGTTGATCGTAGAGCGCGGGCCGTCACGACGTGTTAGAGTCATACAGAGGGCGTACTACCAACGCTTAAAGCAGTATTAAATAAATAAATAATAAATATTTCTTTATTTCTGTTCAAAATACAATTCAATTACATTGGGGCTGGAACCTCCTTTTAAGTATATTTAAATACATGTATCAGGAAATTCCGCTCTTCTATAACATTAAATGATAATGATTTTCACAATTCTATTGATTAAGTAAATACATATTTATATCTGATCATTAATAATATTATGAACAGTAATTACACAGGCATTTTTATTTTATTTTAATTTTTAATCTTAAATTATTAACAATGTAAAATGGCTAGTGTGTGTGTGTGTGTGTGTGTGTGTGTGTGTGTGTGTGTGTGTGTGTATGTGCGCGCGTGTGTGTGTGTGTGTGTATGTGTGTATACTTGTTTGTAAGTTTGCCTAGTGTGCTTTTAAAATATTTTAATAACCTTTAAATTAATTTAGATAAGTTTTCTAAAAGTATTGTTTTAATATTGTTGACGTTCGCGTTTTAGAATTATAATCCTTATTTGAAGAGGCGTGGCAGAAAAGTGTCATTTGGAAATAATACTGTTTTAAGCCATAGCAGTAGACCCTAGCCGGTAAACTACCTGGAGAGACTTGTGGCTTCACTCGACTCGCCTCGCATTATAACTTGACGTGCGCTGATAACTTGATCACTGATATTGACAACAACTAACATATTATGTTAACAACAAGTTTAAGATAAGGTACACGGACAGAAATGCACGCCATTGTAATTTTTCTAAATCCATACTAAACATTATGCGAAAGTGTGTTTTTCTGTCTGTCTGCTACGCTTTAACGGCCCATCTTTTCAATAGATTTAAAAAAAAATGATATTGACGTAGGTTACATCCTGGAGAAATGCCGGATTGAGGTGTATTTGATTCTCGCGGGAACTATTTTTCTTTAAAAAAAAATTGGCAGTCATATAAGGGCTGCCGATAGAAGTGAAAACTAATTTTGTTTTCACTTCGTAATTTTTTTTTTTTAATTTTAATTAAAGTTATTAAAATATAAACCTTAACATTAAGGCATTATAGTTGAATTTCGAATGGAGTGTATTTATATATAAGCGAGTATGTTGGTCACGGTCACGCGAATCTACATTTTTACCCCCTACCAAAAAGTGCTCAACGCGTCTAAAGAAGTTTTCACTTCAAAAACTTCTTTAAAAAGTAGTTACCCTGTACCAAATTTCATTAATCCAATGTTATGTAATTTAATCTTAATTTTTTAATTCAATGATGTAGTGAAATAATTTCATTTATTTACTTACAAAAACAAACACAAACACACATTTGCACACCATTGTATGGTAGAATATGTTAGGAAAATTAAAACTACTTTAAGACCTAATCTGTACCCATATTCTTGCAAATAAATATTATTTAAAATTTAATTTATTTAATATTTATTTAAAATCGGTTGAACAGATGGGCCGTGAAAGGGTAGCGGACAGTCAGACAGACAGACACACTTTCACAATTATAATATTAGTATGGATTGTAATAGTAGACTACAGTTATGGTCCACTCGTAGTAAAACAATGGGACACGACACGGCTACACGTTGTGACGTTGTCGGTTGCACCTGTCGGGCATCGAAGCCGCGACCGGTCACGATCCCACTTGTTCGCTAGGACTTGTCGTGGTGTACTGAGTCATACTGGTGGAAACTCCCAGAAGACATACTAAAGATGTCTCTGAATAAGTTCAAAGTTAATGTAAAACGTAAACTCATTGAAAAATCTTATTACCATGTAAAGGACTACTTAAACGACAAGGAAGCTTGGCAATGATTTGCTCTATGGCTCTGATAGTTCCTTAGTTAAGATGATTTGTGAGATGGTGATAATAAAAAAAAAATACCCGGCTGAGTTCGAAAATGAGATTAAATATATAATCATCATCCACAAAGTGATGAGTAGATTCCAAGAATACATAACACTATAGTTCAATATCGAGTGATTCACAAAATATATCATTGAATAAAAATGTACACACGATTCTATTTAACTAGATTTATTTAGATTTTTAACTTTTTAGTTGGTTTTTTGGCAGGGCAGTCGTGTTTTTTAATTTTTTTAATTATGACTTCTTAGTCTCTACTTTTTGACGGGAGCCTGACAGTGACTTCGCGTCGAAAGGAGTTCTGGCGTGATTGAGTTACAAACAAACATCCATCCATCCATTCAAACTTTCGCATTACAACCTCCGTGGCGCAGTGTTGAGCGCTGTTGTCTTAACGCGCGGAGGTCCCGGGTTCGATCTTCGGCGGGGTCAATCTGGGAATTTATAATTTCTGAATTTTCCCGACTGCATCATCCCTTACCATCAGGTGTGATCGCAGTCAAGGACTAACTTTTAGTGGATAAAAAAATTCTAATATTAGTTTAGAAGTATAGATTTGTTGAAATTTTGTCTACTTTTTATAGCCACAGCTTCAGGATAATGGGAACTTTAAGTAAAAACCAGCAATACGATAACATTTTCTATATTTTACACTTCTTCGAAAGACAATCTGTCGTAACCTATTGGCACCAAATTCAAATACAGTTTACGAATTCATTATGATACTAAAATATTATTAATGACTAACTTTAATAATATTTAATCTAGGATATTTATAAAATAATAGGAAAACAATTTAAATAAAGTTGAACGATAGCAACAGGCGAATATTAATTAATAATCAACTTATCAACATGACAACTAGCAAAAAGTAACTTCCTCGAACATTCAGTAGATGTTGCTAGAATTCTGACACCGTGAATGAGTTTTGTTCTAATAGGTTGTATATGTCACCGTAAGATTGTAAAAAACATTAGATTATAATCTAACTCGCGAAATTCTAAACTGTCGAAAGATTGTAAACTGTTAAATGTTTTGAGTGTCAATTATTGAAATGTTCATTTTATTTACTTACGTTTTCTTGTCTCTTTCCTATAGGTTAGGTTAGGGTTCAACACAAATAACCAGGTTATCGGTTTAGGTTTATTAGGTTTTATCGGGTTTAAATACCTATCAGATTACAATGTACCGGAAAATAATGCGTTAAATTCTAATCTTTCGACAGTTTACAATTTCGCGATTATAATCTAACAGTTTTTACAATCTTACGGTGACATATATAATTAATAAAATAATATTAGAAATCACAAACGCCGACTTAGACGATATAAATCTAGATACCTAAAATATGCCCAAAATCATAAGTGGGCTTACATTTTCATTATTGAGACCAGTTTTAGTCCTTCGACCTTTCCCACAGTTACAGGTGCAAATCTCCCCTTTTAGATTCAGTACCGCATATATCACGCGTTGAATGTCATACGTCAAACTATGACTTATTCCGTCGTGATAGAGCACGACCCACTGTGGGTTTGTGGTTTAATTCCATGATAACTCAATACAATACTGTAATCTTTGACTTTAATCATTATTGAAGCCTCAATGGTGTAAGGGCGAACCGAAATCTATATGGTTTTAGCCTGACAAATCACTACCTTCATTATAAAAGTGAAAGTGTGTTTGTTTATTGGTTCATCAACGCAATCGAGCACTGGATTGACGCGATTTCTACATGGATATAGTCAAAGACCTGTAGAGTACAATTAGTTTTCCTAATAAATCAAAGAGGGATTAAAAAAATGCTGTTTTTTAGGTTGGTCTTGGTCTTAGGTAATCTTTCGTTAGGTTAAGTTAACTAAGTTCAAAAATAACTCTTCAGCTGAAGTACATAAGTGCGTGCTGTAATAGTTCGTATATAAAATGACTCAGTACTCTGTTAACTTAAATTACGCTTTTATATGTTTATGTAAAGGAAAATGGAGTACCTGGGACACATACTTCGTGGTCCTAAGACCTTTTATGATTAATGATCCAATTAATTAGTGATAATAAAAAGAAAAAAAAACCCAGCTGAGTTTGTTGTGGGCTCTTCTCAGACCAGGGCGCGTTTGGAACCCTCGCAGCTTTAGTTTTAAGATACCGTAACCAATTATCACCATCATGTTTTCATAAGTAAGTAATTTTTAACGTCAATAAGTGTACCTACAGTGTACCTTTAATGAATAAATGATATTGAGTATTGAGTATAATTAATTATAGAAGGTTCAATTAATTAGTTATGGTTAAAGAACTTCCGCCACTGGTTCAATACACCCGATCATTTTATTTTAGAGCTGCAGTGTAGAAATTTCAAGTTGAAAATATGATCGCCAACCTTCGTTAGAAGAGGCACCTTAAGAAGATGTACCTACAGCTTTTTGTTCAAGTAAATGACACTTATGTTCTCATTTGCTATAAACCTTTTCCATATAATCCAGCTATAGTCAATTTTTGTCATCACCCGAAGCTTTTTGTCACCTAGACAAATGTGTTCGGGATCTCCGGTCGGCCTTGCGATTCTTCAAGCCAATTTCAAATAGATCAATCTCGGTGGCGGTGTCTTGTGTGATTACGAGGAGGGCTAATGGACGGGGGAGGGGCTCGAGGGAGCGGGGGAAAGGGGAGACACCTGTGGAATACCTACTTGTTGCATTGTTGACGATTTTTTTGATAGGAAGTAGGTGATATTTTGGAAAGGAAGCTTCTAAGCAGGCGGGTTGGATTGAGGATTTATAGAGAAAAATATGAAATTGATAAAAACATGGCTACATTTGCTGGGCAGCGCTAATTTTTGCCCTAAACGAGAATCTCACATAACTTTGACGACCTCTGTAGCGCAGTGTGTAGCGCCGTTATCTTAACTTGCGGAGGTCCCGGATTCGATCCCCGGCAGGGTCAATTTGGGAATTTATAATTTCTGAATTTTCTCTGGTCTTGCCTGGTGGGTGGCTTCGGCCGTGACTAGTTACCACCCTACCGGCAAAGACGTGCCGCCAAGCGATTTAGCGTTCCGGTACGATGCCGTGTAGAAACCGAATAGGGGTATGGGTTTAATATAACTGCCATGCCCCTAACAGGTTAGCCCGCTACCATCTTAGACTGCATCATCACTTACCATCAGGTGAGATCGCAGTCAAGGGCTAACTTGTAGTGGACAAAAATAAATAAAAAATTATAAAAAAAAATAACTGTACATAGTATAGATAATGATGTTTGACGCGTGTCAAACATTATTATCTATACTATAAAATTATAAATGCGAAAGTTTGGATGGATGGATATATGTATGAATAGATGGATGGATGGATGTTTGTTACTCAATCACGCCAGAACGGCTGAACGAATCTGGGTGAAATTTGGCACAGAGATACATTACAGTCTGTAATAACATTTACAATATATATCCATGTCTAGTATAGACAGCATTACCTTCCTAATAAGTAATTTATTGATGTCTGACATTTAATTTATTGTAATTTCTTAATTTTAACTTATTAATTTGGCTTTTGATTATTATTATAGGTATAATTTTGTTTATTTTATTTGCGACATACTCGTATACGTGTGATGAATCTGAATAATGTTGTGATGTAACTGTTATGATGAGTCTGCATATTTGTATACTTTCATAGGGGTTCAATTGTCAAATATTAATTCATTGTTAAGCTTTGGAATAAATAGTTATTTGTGTTATATGGGGCCAAAGAAAATTTTTGTTCCCCGAGGGCGCTATTTTGAATTCAGAGCGAAGTGAAGGATTCTAAAGTAGAATCCTGAGCGTAGCGAGGAATTCAATACACGCCGCCCGAGAACAAAAAATTTGGCCCCGAGTGACACACACTATTTTTCATCATTACGTATGAGAAAAAGCTAGGAGTATCAACGTACTA
Source organism: Erebia palarica (assembly GCA_964035005.1). Classification (NCBI taxonomy): domain Eukaryota; kingdom Metazoa; phylum Arthropoda; class Insecta; order Lepidoptera; family Nymphalidae; genus Erebia; species Erebia palarica. The sequence continues at coordinate 59,890,040 of OZ035983.1, read as the reverse complement.
TGTATGGACATTACCCATACGTTTAGGCACCAATCAGAAGCACGAACGCGGACCAATCAGAACGGAGAAATGAAAAGTCCCATGGGCCTAAAAATTACATTTTGCTCCCGCTATCCTGTGAAGCCAATATTCGTTTTTCGAATAGGTATGATGAAAAATTATTTTTCAATGCACTTGCTCGAAAAATGCACTTACAGAGGCAGTAAACAGGGCTTGTAGGTTAAATTTACTGCCCGCGTGCAGTAAATATTTACTGCCCTCGTGCAGTAAATTTGCAGATTTTTTTTAATTTTTGTAAGTCCACGTTACTTTTAAATAAAAAGTTTTCTTGCAAGAAGGTTCATAATGATATTGACTTTGTTGTAGAAAACCTAAAAAATAATGACATTTAGCTGTGAATCGATGAAATTAATGCATAAAATAAAAAAATGTATTTAATATAATTAATTAAATTTGTTTTAAGTTTTCTATATCAAAATAGTTAAGGCTGAATAGTCCAGGCTGGAAGCTAAGAACTAGAACCTAGAGCCATGAATCGAATTAAAAAAACGCAATTACAACAACGCACCGTAGCGTGCGCTATTTTTAAAAGAGTCGTTGAATTTTTCTTATAAATTATCAATAAATATTTATTTGGCAGAATGGCAGATGTGATGTGGAGTCATAAAATTGAATCAACACTCAGGTATTTTAGATCTGAGAAAAAAACCGCGCTTATAATTGCCGCCAAAAATCTCGAAATAAGTATGGGCGTGAAAAACCATTTTCTAGTGAGTACCTAGTGCCTACCTACTCGACTTATATTTTCGAGTTTTCTCACAGATGTATTGAAAAATATTGTGCGATACACGGGCGTTAAGGTTTCTACATCCTCGTGACGATGGTCAGCCCTCGACTGGCGTCATAGGGCTGACATTACTCAACTCGTATGTAAATACCTATTTACCGCTCTTATATCACAAACTACACAGACCTGGCAAGACATGTGGGCTTTATATATTTATTAACATCTATGTCAAAATGTCGCATGTACCATATTCTAGCAAAAAATAAATTATCATGATATTGAAGTGCAGCGTACGTAGTGTACGTAGGTACTGAGATCCCGTATGATTGCGGTTCGGTGGATTTACTGCGGTAGACGGCGGATGCGCATGCGCATCGAAACAACACAGCCATTATCTTACGGTGTAAGGCAATGGGTACATTGTAGTGTGACCCTTTAATAGTATACGTTATTACTACAGCCTATTAACGTCCCACTGCTGGGCACAGGCCTCCACTCTCATAGGAGAGAGGGAATTAGAGCTTACACCCACCACGCTGCTCCAATGCGGGTTTGCGGGCTTTAACGACTATTATCATGTTAGTGATAATAACCGGGACCGACGGCTTAACGTGCTCTCCGAGGCACGGGGGTGAAACACCGCCAACTTCCTAACTCCGGGCTTGTACTGAGAATTTCTAGTCAGAAAAACCCAGCATTTAATTATGGCCCGACCCGGGACTCGGACCCAGGACCTCGTCGGCCGCAGTCGAATATGCGAACCACTAGACCAACGAGGCAGTTATATATATAATAATCATCGTTATTTTTCATAATCATAACTAGGTGATGAGATGAGACTGTTAGGCTAGATCGTAGTTAAATGAGTACCTGGCTGGTACTCAGTAATAGGAAAAAAAAAATACTAGATGATGCCCGCGACTTCGCCCGCATGGATAGAGATTATTTGATTCCCGCAGGAACTCTCGAAAGTTCCGGGATAAAAAGTAGCCTATATCCTTTGCCGGGATAGAACCTATCCCTGTACCAATTTTAGTCAAAATCGGTTGAACAGATAATTTGTTTTGTTTCCAGCAGGAACTCTTGAATTTTCCGGAATAAAAATATCCTATGTCCTTCCCCGGGATTATACCTACCCCTGTAACAAATTTCATCAAAATTGATTGAACAAATGGGCCGTGAAAGCGTAGCAGACAGATTGAAACACTTGCGCATTTATAATATTAGCGTGGATTATAATCATAATTATAAAAATACAGCAAAAATCTAGCATTTTATTTAAATATCTTTTGATAGTAATCTATTTATATAAAACGGAAAACAAAAGCTGTAGAATCGTTAAAGGACTACTATAATAAGTATAAATTAAAAAAAAACCTTGACATAATCTAACAGGATACTAATTTCTATTCGATGCAGACATTCTCTGTTTTTATTTAATCTATTATCTGGTCTAGCCTGGTCGGAGGTTTCACCGGTGGCTAGTTACCACTTACCACCCTATCAGCAAAGACTTGCCTGCCTGATTTAACTCAACTCAATTTAACTCAATATCATTTATTCAATATAGGTACACTGTAGGTACACTTATGACGTTAAAAATTACTTACTCATAAAACATGATCGTGATAATTGGTTACGGTATCTTAAAACTAAAGCTACGAGGGTTCCAAACGCGCCCTGGTCTGAAAAGAGCCCACAACTAATCAGCCGGGTAAAATTTAGCATTCCGGTACGATGCCGTGTAGAAACCGATTTTTTTTTTTTCCTTAATTTGATTGAGCCACATTTATTTCTTTATTACACAATTTATAGAACGGAGATCGTCCGCTATTGGATACGTCAGATCCCCGTTCCAATAGTTTTTCACCAAGTAAAACTTACAACACTAAAGTAAACATATTGAATAGAAGCAGGCGTTACTTTGCGGAAGTCCATGATAGTGAATGAACTAGAAGTTTAATTCGCTATAATCCGCTACAGCAGACGGCACTGTGTGGTACAGTGCGTGTCTCTCACCTGCAGCATGCGACACCCACCACCCAGCAATTCGCACAGGCACAACACCACACCACACAAACCCTCCAAATCATGAAGATGAGATGAATCGTGCATTGTCGAGTCAACATCTCCTGAAGATGCTCCGGTGTCGGAGTGAAACGTACGTTGAGAGTGATTTGGAGGATTTGTGTGGTGTGGTGTTGTGCCTGTGCGCATTGCTGGGTGGTGGGTGTCGCATGCTGCAGGTGGAAGACACGCACTGTACCACACAGATTTGTCTACTGTAGCGGATTATAGCGAATTAAACTTCTAGTTCATTCACTAAAGTAAACAATATGAGTATAATAATAACTAGAACTATTGCATATAGGTGCGCTGGTAACCCTTGATTTCTGCTATTGGATACATAGTCTCGGATTCCAGACGCCCCGCGCCTAAACGCTTTAAATAGGTGATTTATATAATAAGTGGCGTATAAATATAGAAATATTTAGAAACCGATTAGAGGTGTCGATTTCATATAACTGCCATACCCCTCAAAGTTTATCCCGCTACCATCTACTGCATCATCATTTACCATCAGGTGAGATCGCAGTAAAGGGCTCTAACTTGTGGATAAACAACCTCATGGTGTACCCACGTCTTAAGATGCATGGCATTAAGTAGAATGCGCATCTTATCGTTAATTATCCCTTACTCGCTTACCGAGCGCCGATTGCCGTGAGGTACCGTACTTAGTAATAAGCGGATTAACTTTTTTTATCCACTACAAGTTAGCCCTTGACTGCGATCTCACCTGATGGTAAGTGATGATGCAGTCTAAGATGGTACCGGGCTAAATCTTTGGTTCAGCCTCTGAGGTAGCCTCGATTAAATAAAAGGCATAATTCAAACTCACATACATACATGAACCCTTTTTTTTTTATCCACTACAAGTTAGCCCTTGACTGCAATCTCACCTGATGGTAAGTGATGATGCGGTTTATGATGGTAGTGGGCTAACCTGTAAGGGTTGTATCTACAATCAACACAGAATATTAAAAGCAATTGTGATTGCGTATCAGTATTGCTGCTTAAACCAAAAATCATTTTTTGTTTTTAACGACTGCCTGATATTGTTTTTTTTCAGGGTTCTTCTATGTATGTATTTATGTATGTAGGTATGTATGTATGTATGTATGTATGTATGTGAGTTTGTATATTCCACCATAACTTCTATACGCCTGAACCGATTTTGATAAATGAGGTATCGTTAGAATCCCTAGCTTATTCCGGGTGACATAGGCTTGCAAAATTTAAAAACAAACTGATGGGGTGACCATGGTCCCGCATTAAAGACTAAATTTGAAAAAAATATTGTAAAATAAGATTAACTATATAATCATCATCTAGAAAATGATCCTAGATTCCAAAAATATATAACACTATAGTTCAATATCCAGTGATTCACAAAAAAAATATTAAAAACGTGAATGAGATTCTATTTAACTAGATTAATTTAGATTTTCAACTTTTTAGTTCGTTTTTTGGCAGGACAGTCGTGTTTTTTAATTTTTTTAATTATGACTTGTTATGCACTATAAGTTACCCCTTGACTGCGATCTCACCTGATGGTAAGAGACGATGCGGTCTATGATGGTAGTGGGCTAACCTATAAGGGTGCGGCAGTTAATTAAACTCAGAACGTGTACAAGTGCATGGGATGTATCCAGTGGCGTGCAGTTCATAGAGGCATAAAAGCACGTCTTACCCAAATGGAAATACATTTTTTCATCAAAACAGCTAGTAAATAGGTATTCTGACTAACTCGACAATCAACATAGAATATTAAAAGTAATTGAAAGAAAGAAAGAAAGAAAGAAAAGAAATTTATTTCCAAATTGTGCCATACATAACAAGCATACCTAAAGAGGTAGATCACCCCTGCACCTCAACGATCTAAACAAGATCTATAATCTAAACAACAATCGATGAGGCGCAGGGATGAACCATATCACGCATGGCACAACCCAAAAAATGGCCCAGGCTCAGCATAATGCTGTATGTTCAGTGCAAGCACTAACCATACAGCGCTGGTTTTCAGCCCAAACCCTGTTTCAGGTGACACCACGGAAAAAAGCTACGTAGCTGCAAGCTAGTAGGATACTTAAAAAACTACTTATAGTTATACTTATAGTAATAGCAAATATATCTAACTAATTATCTATCCATCAAATTAAAGTGCTACACATCCACAAAAACGACCACAAATGTTCATCAGTACTACATACAATTCTCATATCTATGCCATAAAATTAACAATTATACTACTTATAGGTACTATACTACTATATCCTTTATTATAATAATTATTATTAAATATATTAACTACATAAATAAGTTAATGATTGAAAGGAATACACATTTAATATATAAAATATTTAACTTATTAAGCATTATATATTAAAAAGCTAAAGAATAGAGTACTCTGCCACATGATCTTGAAATTCTACCTGTTTCTCCAGAAGGACTTTTTTCAATTTGAATTTAAACGAAACTTTGCTTTTTAAATTCCTTATTGGAGGTGGGATATTATTCCAACATTTTGTGGCAGAGTAAGTAAAAGAGCCTCTAAAAGCGGCCGTGCGATGGAGTGGAATACGGAGCCAATTACGACAGCTACGAAGACGGTCTTGTGATTGCGTATCAGTATTGCGGCTTAAACCAAAAATCCTTTTTTGTTTTTTTGTAGTTTACCTCCTTTAGAATCGATTTTCATATTTATAAGCCCGCGGTATGAAAATTTATGGGTAGTAAGTTCAAACGTTCTCCGTTTTACGTTATTGACTTTATGTTTCCATGGAAATAGTTGTTTATATTTTCATGACTATAATGTATTTTGATGAATATATTATGAATCATATAATTAATAATAGGTGATGCCCGCGACTCCGCCCGCATGGATTGAGGTGTTTTAGGGATATGAAAAAAAGATAGTAGCCGATTCTTAGACCTACTGAATATGCATATAAAATTTCATAAAAACCGATCAAGCCGTTTCGGAGGAGTATGGTAACGAACATTGTGACACGAGAATTTTATTTATAAGATAAATAAATATATCAAGCATGCTTTCAGTAATATATAAAATGCGTTAATTTAACCTCATTAACAAATCTATATATTTTATAATCGTTCGTAAAGAGTAAACTCCAGTCGTGCGTCGGAGCTGACACACAATTTTTTTTTGGGCTTCTGTAGCGATTTTTTTTTTAAATATCTCTTGCTCTAAGAAGGGCTCTGGCTTCTCCGACATGGTGGTCGGAGACCTTTTTTACTTTTATTAGTTTCGCCTATATTTATAGTTTGTTGTTTTATTATTTATGTTCTTTGTGCAGAATTTTATTATTTATTGGTTTATTTATTGGCTGTTTATTGTAAATCTTATATATATATATAAATCAAATGCTGTTCGTTTGTCTCGTTAAAACACGAGAACGGCTGGGCCGATCTAGCTGATTTTGGTTTTGAAATGTTTGTCGTAGTCCAGGGAAGGTTTAAACGGTGAGAAAATATGTAAAAGTTGCGAGGAAGATAGGGCAGGTCAACGTCTGCCGGGCCCACTAGTTGTAAATATAAAAATAGAAAGTTACGATAACCCATCAGTTTTGCGGACAAATGTATTGTCTACAGTGGACCGCATTCGATTCTATGTTGGATCAATTGAAAGAAAACCAAACATTTTATCGAGTAGGTATAATCTCGAAAATAAAAGCTGTCATTGCTGAAGTAAACGTTTGATTTGGAACGGCGAAAGTAATCTAAAACCGATCGGCGTCCCATCAGCGGCGGCAGAGAACAGTTCAACACGGATAAAGAGGCCATTGTCTTCGATACTGACTCTTTGTGAGCAGTTGACGCGAAAACGAACGAATGATCAACCTCTCCGTTGCTTTAATGGTCTTTGTTTTGGTTTCTCTAGGAAAATAATTAAAAGTTGCCTTAATATAGTATTGTTTTTGTGGTCCTTGTTTTGGTTTTTTTTTTTTTTTTTTTATCCACTACAAGTTAGCCCTTGACTGCGATCTCACGTGATGGTAAGTGATGATGCAGTCTAAGATGGTAGTGGGCTAACCTGTTAGGGGCATAGCAGTTATATTAAACCCATAGTTACCCCTGTTCGGTTTCTACACGGCATCGTACCGGAACGCTAAATCGCTTGGCGGCACGTCTTTGCCGGTAGGGTGGTAACTAGCCACAGCCGAAGCCTCCCACCAGGCCAGACCAGGGAAAATTCAGAAATTAATAAAATTAAATTCCCAAATTGACCCCGCCGGGGATCGAACCCTTGACCTTCGCACATTTAGACAACAGCGCTACACACTGCGCTACGGAGGTCGTCAAAAAAAAAGGTTTCTATTGGGAAATTATTAAAAGTTGCGTTATGAGGCTCAAATAAAGATGATTCTTTGAGCATGAGATAGGTTAAACGCCGAAAATAATGGCAAATAGAAACCATAGATCATTCAGGATCATGTCTGAGTAAATTCTAATTGAAATATTTAATTCCATAGAGCTTTTATTCCATGTAGGATTGCAACCAACTTAAGGACGTAATTTTAAGTAACGTCGTCACAGTTGATAATTTTACATAAAACTAGCAAATCCGTGCGACTTCGCCCACGTGGAATAAGGATAAAAAATCCCAGATTCCCATTCTGATTTATTGCTGCTGGCCCATCTATCAACCGATTTCTACAGAACCGCGGGCATCGTTTACTTTTTCAAAGAAAAAATCGTTCATGTACAAAATTAGCAATAAATTTAAAGATGTCTGTTCCAATAATATTCCGCCGCAAAAACCCGAAGTCATTCAACACGCTACAATCCATCGCGACAAGCGAAGCGAGCTACAAATCCGCTAACAAGCCCACAAAGATACAATGCTCTTATGCTTTTTCACAACATCGCATTCAGTCACGCATCCGACTATTTCCATTCAACCAATAGCCCTAACAAAGTCCTCAGCAGTAAAAACTTATTGCTATCCGTCCAATGGTGTCCCGGGACACACGTCACATTTCTCAGTAGTTGGAAAACGACAATACACCGCCGGATAATAAATAAGCTCTCATCATTTACATTGTGTGCATGAATGGGATGGAAATAGGCGAGAGTTATGCGCGCAAAAGAGACGGCAGCATGTTTATGCACTCCCGCCCACGCTGCGCCTGCGCAACGTGACAGTTTTTCTGCAATAAACTTGATGTTAAGGTGGACGTCTGCCGTATATTTCAATTTGCTATGTTTTGCACTTGTAGGAGACATTCTTTGGGGCTGTAAATTAAAAAACAATAAATTTAACTCTGTGTTTGTGTAGTAGGTGTGTATTTATGATTTGTTTACTCGTAATAAATGTTATTGGTGAATAATTGTCCGCTGAGTAGGACACTAGTGACAATCAATTGTAAAGAATTGAAATCTTATATATATAAAAATCAATTGCAGTTCGTTTGTCTCGCTAAAACTCGAGAACGGCTGGGCCGATTTAGCTGATTTTGGTTTTGAAATGTTTGTCGTAGTCCAGGGAAGGTTAAAACTGTGAGAAAATATGAAAAAATGGCGAGGAAGATAGGGCAGGACAACGTCTGCCGGGACCACTAGTACTTAATATTATAGACGGAATATCTATTTTGTGTCAGCTGAGTCAGCAAATTGTTAATTAAGTCAGTAATTGTTTAGTAGTGCCTATTAATGGTAAGTATTCTGTGGTAAACAATAAATTTAACTCGCACAGTCCTGTGTTTGTGTAGTAGGTGTGTATTTATGATTTGTTTACTCGTAATAAATGTTATTGGTGAATAATTGTCCGATAAATAAGACACTAGTGGCAATCAATTGTAAAGAATTGTAATACCTAATATTAAAGACGGAATATCTATTTTGTGTCAGCTAAGTCAGTAAATTGTTTAATAAGTCAATAATTGTTTAGTAGTGCCTATTAATAGTAAGTATTCTGTGGTAAACAATAAATTTAACTCGCACAGTCCTGTGTTTGTGTAGTAGGTGTGTATTTATGATTTGTTTACTCGTAATAAATGTTATTGGTGAATAATTGTCCGCTAAGTAAGACACTAGTGACAATCAATTGTAAGGAATTGTAATCTTATATATATAAAAATCAATTGCAGTTCGTTTGTCTCGCTAAAACTCGAGAACGGCTGGGCCGATTTAGCTGATTTTGGTTTTGAAATATTCGTCGTAGTCCAGGGAAGGTTTAAACGGTGAGAAAACATGGAAAAATTGCGAGGAAGATAGGGCAGGACAACGTCTGCCGGGCCCACTAGTACCTAATATTATAGACGGAATATCTATTTTGTGTCAGCTGAGTCAGCAAATTGTTAATTAAGTCAGTAATTGTTTAGTAATGCGTAGTAATAGTAAGTATTCTGTGGTAGCACAAGTAAAATCCGTTTTGTGTGTAATACTTTTCCTAAAATTCCTTTAATTCTTTCAATTATTCTCTTGGCTTTACTGATATATTTTGTAAAAGATAAAAAAAGGCTTACTAAGAATATTTTTCATTCTAATTTCTTAACTCTTTGGCATTGTCTTACACAGTAAACTTCCGAAAAAAATCTGCATGGAATTTTTATTTTGGTAAACTTTTTATCTAAATCGATAGCAAAACCGTTTATCATAATTTATGTGATAAGTGAGTAATTTCTCTTGATCCTACTGCACCTAAAGATATTGTTTTAATTATGCCTTGCAAAGGTTCCTGTGCAATGAATTGCGTATAAGAATTCAAGGACCGTGAGGGCATACTTGGTGTTAATTAAATGAAATCCTACGTGTTATCTTTGTCGTAAAATCGATATACTTATGACTCCACTGAACGAATTTATTGCAGTGATAAATAGTCCGGTTACTTTAAAAAAATTATCGACAGTGAAACGAGGACAGATAATCAGCCTCTATTGCTGTCTTATTCGAAACCATGCGGACGAAGTCTCGGGCATCATCTACTTATAAATATTTGTACTTTGCTAAGAAACAACTTATCGCATACTATTCCAAGCAAAAGCTATCAGGGGCCATACTGCCAATAATAGCAATACTTAAGCAATATTACTCTAAATGACAGTTTGATGTCACGTACCCTAACGTTCTTACAATAAGGATTATAATTCTAAAACACAAAAGTCAACGATAATGAAACAATATGGCTTTAAGTGTTGCCAGTATGGCCCCAGGTATCTCGAAGAATTCAAACTAATTTCCAATCCCTGCATTATACACTGCCTCATTCCTTCATCGCGAGCGAATCTTTAATTAATTTAATTTAATTTATTTAATTTATTTGAACTACCAACAGAATTACAAGTAGTAGGAATACAAAATGTTCAATGGCTTAGGCAATAGGTAACAAGCAACTCAATTTATAGGTAGTTACATCATGCACATAGGAAAAGTCGGCATTAATAACGCCATCTATCGCTTGTTAGCAATAATTCCGTAAAATAATGGGCATGATGACTGATTTTGAAAAATGGTCAGATTATGTTCGGAAGTATCCACTATTTCGAAAAAATATCTTATTTCAGCAGAAAAATAAGGTTTGGTAGATAAAATTGGCATTTGAAATTTAAATTTTAAATTTCACGCCAAAACGCCTGCCGGTGTCATGGCGTCGTTTGTGACGTCACTATTGTTATTACCAATGTACTCTGTGCAGTGTGCAGTGAACAATAGTATGCTTGTCAAAGCTCGAAACAAACAATTGTGACGTCATTTGCTTCTTGGCGTTTAATCCAATATGGCGGATTGATGTATTATACAGTTTTATTTTATCAAAATAAAGAGCAATCTCACTCGAAATAGAAAAATTAATACGTTTTTTATAATCCATAAATCCTATTTCATTAGATAAATTCATAATTTCATTGATTCATGGTTACTGTCATCATGCCTATTACTGCGACGCGGTAATCGAATTCTGTACCGTCTCCCACCTTAACTGGACACTTGAGAGCTGCTGAGCTAAAGTGTTTATGAATTAAGATGGGATCCGCTTTCATTGAGTTCCGTTGAGACTTCAATCGTATTAATACTTGTAATTTAGTAAGAAATAAAATTGCTAACGTTATTCAGATCAGGGGGATTTCAAACTTTCAACCATCGTGTTTTTATACGACTGCCTGAAAAAAGGAGTATATTGTTTTCAGGGTTCACGTATGTATGTATGTATTTATGTGAGTTTGTATATTCCACCATAACTTCTATACGCTTGAACCGATTTTTATAAATGAGGTAACGTTAGAATCACTAGCTTATTCCGGGTGACATAGGCTAGATAAAAAAAAATTGATGGGGTGACCATGGTTCCGCATTAAAGACTAAATTTGAAAAAAATAACGAAAATAAGGTTAACTATATAATCATCATCTAGAAAATGATGAGTAGATTCCAAAAATATATAACACTATAGTTCAATATCCAGTGATTCACAAAAAAATATCATTTAATAAAAATGTGAATAAGATTCTAATTTAACTAGATTAATTAAGATTTTTAATTTTTTAGTTCGTTTTTTGGCAGGGCAGGGGTGTTTTTTATTTTTTTTTATTATTACTTGTTTAATCCACTACAAGTTAGCCATTGACTGCGATCTCACCTGATTGTAAGTGATGATGCAGTTTAGGACGGTAGCGGGCTAATCTGTTAGGGGTTTGTGACGACCTCCGTGGCGCAGTGTGTAGCGCTGTTGTCTTAACGTGCGGAGGTCCCGGGTTCGATCCCCGGCAGGGTCGAATTGGGAATTTATAATTTCTGAATTTTCCCTGGTCTGGCCTGGTGGGAGGCTTCGGCCGTGGCTAGTTACCACCCTACCGGCAAAGTATACCGATAAAGCCTAAGTGGTTTTATCGGGTTAATATACCTAACAGATTACAATCTACCGAAAGATAAAGCGTTAAATTGTAATTTTTCGACAGTTTGCAATTTCGCGAGTTAGATTATAGTCTAGCGGTTTTTACAATCTAACGGTGACAGATACACGAAATTGAGCTCTAATCCAATAATATTATGGTTTATTTTTACATAACCGCACCTCTGACCTCTCGCCAGTGCGTATCTGACCTACGCGCGGGTCCTTGACCTCTGACTCGGTAACATTACTAGGGCTTTCAAATACCGGTTTCTTTCAATACCGGTATTAATATCGGAAAATTTTTTTTCAATACCGGGATCCCGGGATTGTCACGCCATGGGGTTCTAAATTCAAACACTATGTTTTCTTTCTGAATGATCAAAAATGACTTTTCTTCACTCGTTTTAAGCAATAGAAGTGCTCTTATTGAGCTAATGTGCATATGATACAAGTTGTAAACAATAAAAACAGTGGCATGTAGCAAGAATGCTAACCACTAGATCAACTGCCTCGTTGGTCTTGTGGTGAGCATGTTTGACTGCGGCCGACGAGGTCCCGGGTTTGAGTCCCGGGTCGAACCATAATTAAGTATAGGGGTTTTCGGATTAGAAATTCCCAGTACTAGCCCGAAGTTAGGAAGTAGGCGGTGTTTCACCCCCGTGCCTCGGAGAGCACGTTAAGCCGTCGGTCCCGGTTATTATCACCAACATGATAATAGTCGTTAAAGCCCGCCAACCCGCATTGGAGCAGCGTGGTGGGTCTAAGCTCTAATTCCCTCTCTCCTACGAGAGTGAAGGCCTGTGCCCAGCAGTGGGACGTTAATGGGCTGTAGTGATGAGTGATGTAGCAAGAAATATATGCAATAGTCACTTTTTATACGACTGCCTGAAAAAAGGAGTATATTGTTTTCAGATTTCATGTATGTATGTATATATGTATGTATGTATGTATGTATGTATGTATGTATGTATGTATGTGAGTTTGTATATTCCACCATAACTTCTATACGCCTGAACCGATTTTGATAAATGAGGTATCGTTAGAATCCCTAGCTTATTCCAGGTGACATAGGCTGGTAAAATTAAAAAAAAAAATTATGGGGTGACCATGGTCCCGCATTAAAGACTAAAGTTGGAAAAAAAGTTTCGAAAATAAGATTATTTAACTATATAATCATTACCAGAAAACGATGAGTAGATTCCAAAAATATATAACACTATAGTTCAATATTAAGTGATTCACAAAAAAATATCATTTAATAAAAATGTGAATAAGATTCCAAAGGCTATATTTCCAAATCGCTTCAGGAGGTAAACTCCGAAAATAATATAGCAGGGCAGTCGTATTTTTTAATTCGTTAAATCAATTTTTCGTTTATAGTGTCACCAATACCGGTAATCCGATTAGACATTTCCATACCGGTATTGAAAACGGACGAAAAAAGTCCGGCTCCCGGTATTGGAAGCCCTAAACATTACCTACACTTAGCTTTACCGCGTTAAAGTACTACCTACCTATAACCTAGCATTGTTCTCGTCTAATGGTCCCAACAGGTGCGAATAGGTCTCATAATACGCTGAGTAGTAAGGAAGTAGGCTTTGACGACCTCCGTGGCGCAGTGTGTAGCGCTGTTGTCTTAACGTGCGGAGGTCCCGGGTTCGATCCCCGGCAGGGTCAATTTGGGAATTTATAATTTCTGAATTTCCCTGGTCTGGCCTGGTGGGAGGCTTCGGCCGTGGCTAGTTACCACCCTACCGGCAATGACGTGCCGCCAAGCGATTTAGCGTTCCGTTACGATGTCGTATAGAAACTGAATAGGGGTATGGGTTTAATATAACTACCATGCCCCTAACAGGTTAGCCCGCTACCATCTTAGACTGCATCATCACTTACCATCAGGTGAGAGTCAAGGGCTAACTTGTAGTGGATAAAAAAAAAAAGATCTTTATCTGTTGACGACGACGACGGATATCATATATTTTCAATCACGAGATCACGGGAACTCTTTGAATTTCAAAATTCATATCAAAATCGGGCATAATTTAATATCACCGTAAGATTGTAAAAACCGTAAGATTATAATCTAATTCGCGGAATTGCAAACTGTCGAAAGATTACAATTTAACGCACTATTTATCGGTAAATTGTAATCTGTTAGGTATATTAAACCAGTAGAACCTAACTATATGATTCCACTACAGCCTATTAACGTCCCACTGCGGGGCACAGGCCTCCACTCTCATAGGAGAGAGGGAATTAGGAGCTTAGACCCACCACGCTGCTCCAATGCGGGTTGGCGGGCTTTAACGACTATTATCATGTTAGTGATAATACCCGGGACCGACGGCTTAACGTGCTCTCCGAGGCACGGGGGTGAAACACCGCCAACTTCCAACTCCGGGCTGGCACTGAGAATTTCATAATTGAAAAACCCAATACCTAACAATTTTTATGCCCGACCGGGAATCGAACCCAGGACCTCGTGATCCGCAGTCGACTACGCTAACCGCTAGACCAACGAGGCAGTCAACTACATGATTATTTATGTCGAATTCTAACCTAACCTACAAGAAAGACACTAGAAAACGTAAATACAATGATTATTTCAAAAATTGACACTCAGAACATTGAACAGTTCACAATCTCACAGTCGACAGTTTACAATTTCGCGGGTTAGATTATAATCTAACGGTTTTTACAATATTACGGTGACAGATATGTTTAACTGCCTCGTTGGTCTAGTGGTTACAACGTTTGACTGCGGCCGATGAGGTCCCGGGTTCGAGTCCCGGGTCGGGCCATAATTAAGTGTTGAGTTTTCCTGACTAGAAAATCTCAGTATTAGCCCGGAGTTAGGAAGTTGGTAGTGTTTCACCCCCGTGCCTCGGAGAGCACGTTGAGCCGTCGGTCCCGGTTATTATCACTAACATGATAATAGTCGTTAAAGCCCGCCAACCCGCATTGGAGCAGCGTGGTGGGTCTAAGCTCTAATTCCCGCTCTCTTATGAGAGTGGAGGCCTGTGCCCAGCAGTGGGACGATAATGGGCTGTAGTAGTAGTAGTAGTAGTAATATGTTTCAGCACGAACTGAGGGCGATGACCCGACGTAGGTCAGTTACGCGGAGGTGTTATGACGTAACGCCGTACGCATATTGTCGTTGAATTAAATGCGTGTTTGTTTATGATTGTATTTCCTTTGTTAAAACCTAGATACTACAGAGTGTAGTAAAAAGATACACGCGCCTTCTGAGTCTAATTATAGATTTTTTATACGACTGCCTGAAAAAATATATATTGTTGTCATGGTTCTGGTATGTATGTATGTATTTGAGTTTGTATATTCCAATATTGTCGTTGAATTAAATGCGTGTTTGTTTATGATTGTATTTCCTTTGTTAAAACCTAGATATTACAGAGTGTAGTAAAAAGATACACGCGCCTTCTGAGTCTAATTATAGATTTTTTATACGACTGCCTGAAAAAATATATATTGTTGTCATGGTTCTGGTATGTATGTATGTATGTGAGTTTGTATATTCCAATATTGTCGTTGAATTAAATGCGTGTTTGTTTATGATTGTATTTCCTTTGTTAAAACCTAGATATTACAGCGTGTAGTAAAAAGATAAACGCGCCTTCTGAGTCTACTTATAGATTTTTTATACGACTGCCTGAAAAAATATATATTGTTGTCATGGTTCTGGTATGTATGTATGTATTTGAGTTTGTATATTCCAATAATGTCGTTGAATTAAATGCGTGTTTGTTTATGATTGTATTTCCTTTGTTAAAACCTAGATATTACAGAGTGTAGTAAAAAGATAAACGCGCCTTCTGAGTCTACTTATAGATTTTTTATACGACTGCCTGAAAAAATATATATTGTTGTCATGGTTCTGGTATGTATGTATGTATGTGAGTTTGTATATTCCAATATTGTCGTTGAATTAAATGCGTGTTTGTTTATGATTGTATTTCCTTTGTTAAAACCTAGATATTACAGCGTGTAGTAAAAAGATAAACGCGCCTTCTGAGTCTACTTATAGATTTTTTATACGACTGCCTGAAAAAATATATATTGTTGTCATGGTTCTGGTATGTATGTATGTATTTGAGTTTGTATATTCCAATATTGTCGTTGAATTAAATGCGTGTTTGTTTATGATTGTATTTCCTTTGTTAAAACCTAGATATTACAGAGTGTAGTAAAAAGATAAACGCGCCTTCTGAGTCTACTTATAGATTTTTTATACGACTGCCGGAAAAAATATATATTGTTGTCATGGTTCTGGTATGTATGTATGTATTTGAGTTTGTATATTCCAATATTGTCGTTGAATTAAATGCGTGTTTGTTTATGATTGTATTTCCTTTGTTAAAACCTAGATATTACAGAGTGTAGTAAAAAGATACACGCGCCTTCTGAGTCTAATTATAGATTTTTTATACGACTGCCTGAAAAAATATATATTGTTGTCATGGTTCTGGTATGTATGTATGTATTTGAGTTTGTATATTCCAATATTGTCGTTGAATTAAATGCGTGTTTGTTTATGATTGTATTTCCTTTGTTAAAACCTAGATATTACAGCGTGTAGTAAAAAGATAAACGCGCCTTCTGAGTCTACTTATAGATTTTTTATACGACTGCCTGAAAAAATATATATTGTTGTCATGGTTCTGGTATGTATGTATGTATTTGAGTTTGTATATTCCAATAATGTCGTTGAATTAAATGCGTGTTTGTTTATGATTGTATTTCCTTTGTTAAAACCTAGATATTACAGAGTGTAGTAAAAAGATAAACGCGCCTTCTGAGTCTACTTATAGATTTTTTATACGACTGCCGGAAAAAATATATATTGTTGTCATGGTTCTGGTATGTATGTATGTATTTGAGTTTGTATATTCCAATATTGTCGTTGAATTAAATGCGTGTTTGTTTATGATTGTATTTCCTTTGTTAAAACCTAGATATTACAGAGTGTAGTAAAAAGATACACGCGCCTTCTGAGTCTAATTATAGATTTTTTATACGACTGCCTGAAAAAATATATATTGTTGTCATGGTTCTGGTATGTATGTATGTATGTGAGTTTGTATATTCCAATATTGTCGTTGAATTAAATGCGTGTTTGTTTATGATTGTATTTCCTTTGTTAAAACCTAGATATTACAGCGTGTAGTAAAAAGATAAACGCGCCTTCTGAGTCTACTTATAGATTTTTTATACGACTGCCTGAAAAAATATATATTGTTGTCATGGTTCTGGTATGTATGTATGTATTTGAGTTTGTATATTCCAATAATGTCGTTGAATTAAATGCGTGTTTGTTTATGATTGTATTTCCTTTGTTAAAACCTAGATATTACAGAGTGTAGTAAAAAGATAAACGCGCCTTCTGAGTCTACTTATAGATTTTTTATACGACTGCCGGAAAAAATATATATTGTTGTCATGGTTCTGGTATGTATGTATGTATTTGAGTTTGTATATTCCAATATTGTCGTTGAATTAAATGCGTGTTTGTTTATGATTGTATTTCCTTTGTTAAAACCTAGATATTACAGAGTGTAGTAAAAAGATACACGCGCCTTCTGAGTCTAATTATAGATTTTTTATACGACTGCCTGAAAAAATATATATTGTTGTCATGGTTCTGGTATGTATGTATGTATGTGAGTTTGTATATTCCAATATTGTCGTTGAATTAAATGCGTGTTTGTTTATGATTGTATTTCCTTTGTTAAAACCTAGATATTACAGCGTGTAGTAAAAAGATAAACGCGCCTTCTGAGTCTACTTATAGATTTTTTATACGACTGCCTGAAAAAATATATATTGTTGTCATGGTTCTGGTATGTATGTATGTATTTGAGTTTGTATATTCCAATAATGTCGTTGAATTAAATGCGTGTTTGTTTATGATTGTATTTCCTTTGTTAAAACCTAGATATTACAGAGTGTAGTAAAAAGATAAACGCGCCTTCTGAGTCTACTTATAGATTTTTTATACGACTACCGGAAAAAATATATATTGTTGTCATGGTTCTGGTATGTATGTATGTATTTGAGTTTGTATATTCCAATAATGTCGTTGAATTAAATGCGTGTTTGTTTATGATTGTATTTCCTTTGTTAAAACCTAGATATTACAGAGTGTAGTAAAAAGATAAACGCGCCTTCTGAGTCTACTTATAGATTTTTTATACGACTGCCGGAAAAAATATATATTGTTGTCATGGTTCTGGTATGTATGTATGTATTTGAGTTTGTATATTCCAATATTGTCGTTGAATTAAATGCGTGTTTGTTTATGATTGTATTTCCTTTGTTAAAACCTAGATATTACAGAGTGTAGTAAAAAGATACACGCGCCTTCTGAGTCTAATTATAGATTTTTTATACGACTGCCTGAAAAAATATATATTGTTGTCATGGTTCTGGTATGTATGTATGTATGTGAGTTTGTATATTCCAATATTGTCGTTGAATTAAATGCGTGTTTGTTTATGATTGTATTTCCTTTGTTAAAACCTAGATATTACAGCGTGTAGTAAAAAGATAAACGCGCCTTCTGAGTCTACTTATAGATTTTTTATACGACTGCCTGAAAAAATATATATTGTTGTCATGGTTCTGGTATGTATGTATGTATTTGAGTTTGTATATTCCAATAATGTCGTTGAATTAAATGCGTGTTTGTTTATGATTGTATTTCCTTTGTTAAAACCTAGATATTACAGAGTGTAGTAAAAAGATAAACGCGCCTTCTGAGTCTACTTATAGATTTTTTATACGACTGCCGGAAAAAATATATATTGTTGTCATGGTTCTGGTATGTATGTATGTATTTGAGTTTGTATATTCCAATATTGTCGTTGAATTAAATGCGTGTTTGTTTATGATTGTATTTCCTTTGTTAAAACCTAGATATTACAGAGTGTAGTAAAAAGATACACGCGCCTTCTGAGTCTAATTATAGATTTTTTATACGACTGCCTGAAAAAATATATATTGTTGTCATGGTTCTGGTATGTATGTATGTATGTGAGTTTGTATATTCCAATATTGTCGTTGAATTAAATGCGTGTTTGTTTATGATTGTATTTCCTTTGTTAAAACCTAGATATTACAGCGTGTAGTAAAAAGATAAACGCGCCTTCTGAGTCTACTTATAGATTTTTTATACGACTGCCTGGAAAAATATATATTGTTGTCATGGTTCTGGTATGTATGTATGTATTTGAGTTTGTATATTCCAATAATGTCGTTGAATTAAATGCGTGTTTGTTTATGATTGTATTTCCTTTGTTAAAACCTAGATATTACAGAGTGTAGTAAAAAGATAAACGCGCCTTCTGAGTCTACTTATAGATTTTTTATACGACTGCCTGAAAAAATATATATTGTTGTCATGGTTCTGGTATGTATGTATGTATTTGAGTTTGTATATTCCAATATTGTCGTTGAATTAAATGCGTGTTTGTTTATGATTGTATTTCCTTTGTTAAAACCTAGATATTACAGAGTGTAGTAAAAAGATAAACGCGCCTTCTGAGTCTACTTATAGATTTTTTATACGACTGCCTGAAAAAATATATATTGTTGTCATGGTTCTGGTATGTATGTATGTATTTGAGTTTGTATATTCCAATATTGTCGTTGAATTAAATGCGTGTTTGTTTATGATTGTATTTCCTTTTTTAAAACCTAGATATTACAGAGTGTAGTAAAAAGATAAACGCGCCTTCTGAGTCTACTTATAGATTTTTTATACGACTGCCTGAAAAAATATATATTGTTTTCATGGTTCTGGTATGTATGTATGTGTGAGTTTGTATATTCCACCATAACTTCGATACGCCTGAAACGATTTTGATAAATGAGGTGTTGTTAGAATCTCTGGCTTATTCCGGGTGACATAGGCAAGTAAAATTAAAAAAAAATTGATTATTACCATTTAAGACTAAAGTCGAAAAAAAAATCGAAAATAAGATTAACTATATAATCATTATTTAGAAAATGATGAGTAGATTCCACATATATGTAACACTATAATTCAATATCCAGTGATTCACAAAAAAAATATCATTTAATAAATATGTGAATAAGATTCTAATTAGTTTTTAAATTTTTAACTTTTCAGTTCGTTTCTTGGCAGGGCAGTTGCATTTTTTAATTTTTTTTAATTCTGACTTGTATTATATTATTATTTAGTCTATGGGCTCAGATGGGTTTTCCTATCGATAAAAATTAAATAGATTATTGAATTAGAAGGATCTTAAAGACGTCATCCTGAACCCGTGTTGAATCTATTACATACTTTACACAGTTATCTTAAAGTGTATGGCCACATAAAACTGAACTAAATTTTAGCCTTCGACTGCGATATTCAGGTATCGTACCTGAGTCGTTTGCTGGTATATCTTTGCTTTTACGAAAGCAGAAGTTTACCAGAGAAAAGTCAGAAATGCATGAATTTATTCCCAAATTTACCTTGATGGGGATCGATACCGGGATTCCCCACTTGTAAGGACCATAGCACTCACTACTGTATCAGGGAGGTCGTGAAAATATATAGCCATAATCACGGAACAGGGAATCTGCTTATGTCCTAATATTGGCAAATGAAAAAAAAAAAAAAAAAAAAAAAAAAAAAAAAAAATTAAGGTAAGACCATCGGTTCAAAGAGTAAATTCTACAATTAAAAGCCGGCAATCAAAAATAAATGCCTGAAATCTAAAAGAAATGCCAATTTCCCCCCAGAAAGGGTAAGCATTTAATGTTTAATCAAAACAAAAAGACTCCGCACGTCAAACAACGAGGTCCCGTTTGATTAAATATACAGAATTCCATTAGCACCCGTCGGCAATAATCTATTCGATAGCAAAACCAAGCCCTCTCCTCACCATTAACAATTCAGCGAGCAAAAAAAAAAAAACAAAACGGGAACGAATAAACGACCTCCTTCGTGCATTTCTATGTCTTGTCGCGTGTGAGATGCTTTAAATTTTACGTGTTAGATACTTCTGTAGTGTGCACTGACCCTTAATTTTTAACTACAAGTTACCCCTTGACTGCGATATCACCTGGTGGTAAGTGACAAGTAGCGAGTTAACCTGTTAGGGGTATGTCAGTTAAATTAAATTCATACCCATGATAAGTTTTTACACTCATTAGGGGTATGAATTTACTTTTTTTCCGGTAGGTTGGTATTCCCGGTCGAAGCCTATACAAGCCTAGAAAAAAAGACCAGAAAAAAATCGAAAAAGCTAAATTCTCAAGTTCACCCTGCCAGAACCCGGGAGCTCCCGGGTTCGATCCTTACCCATTCATTCACATACCCAAAATGTGCTCTCTAGAACCAGTGATCCCTACCCATTCATTCACGTACCCAAAATGTGATTCATGTACTCTCTAGGAAGAAAACATTTCAGAAATCCCACCCGAGCAACACCATAGGTCAAAGCAGTAGCTAATCTCAATAACAAATATCCCAGTTTTTGTCTTAGCTCTCTTTTATAAGATCCAACATAGACGTAAAATAGAACACTCAGAACGGTCCCCTATCAAAGTCGGTCTTTCAATTCAAATTAAATCCCGTTCTAAAAAAAAAAGAAGCAATCCAACCACGTCCTTCGTATGTCGTCGTTCATTAGAAATGCCACTTGTATATTTTGAAACATGCAGGTACCTACCTCCCCATCCTTGGACTGCACCTGATTCTTTTTGCCCTCCGAAATGAAGCGTCCGGATGTGGACATACCCCCCATCTCACCCCCAGGCTTTAATTAAAGGCCAGCGTAAGGTTTTAACACGTCTCCTGTTCTGCTAGTCTTTGATAGGTTCTTGTCTCATTGAATTGAAAGGATTTTTTCCCGAATTAGAGTGGGCAGGGGAGGTTGGGGTAGATTAGAGTAAGAGCGCGTTTCCACTGATGCGGAGAGATCGGACCGATCAGATTTTATTTCTTGTAATTATTGGAAACGGTGTAATGAAAAAGGCATAAAAATTGTTAGGCCCAGTCTGAGAGAGACAATAATGTTATTACTCCACTGCTCTGACTATTCGAGTCTGTGGCACGACTGGTCTTGTACTCTGTAATTGTGTGAATTGATCTATTGATTATGGCTTATGGCCTTATGGCTATATTGTAGTCTCCGTTATGACGACCTCCCTAGCTTAATGCTGAGCGCTTTTGCCCCGAGAGAATTTCTGAATTCCTTCTGGTCTGGCCTGGTGGGAGGCTTCGCCGTGGCTAGTTACCACTCTACCAGCAAAGCCAGATTTAGCGTTCCAGTACGATTCCGCGTAGAAATCGATTATGGGTTACTCAATACTCAACATCATCTATTCAATATAGGTACACTGTAGGTACACTTATTGACGTTAAAAATTACTTACTTATAAAAAATTATGGTGATAATCGGTAACGGTACCTTAAAACTAAAGCTACGAGGGTTCCAAACGCGCCCTGGTCTGAGAAGAGCCCACAACAAACTCAGCCAGGTTTTTTATTATTATCACCATCTCACAAATCATCTTAACTAAGAAACTATCAGAGCCATAGAGCAAATTAATGCCAAGCTTCAAGCGTTAAGGTTAATTATAACTGCCATACCCCCAACAGGTGATCCCGTCATCATCTTATACCATCATCTCTTACCACCAGGTGAGGTCACAATCAAGGGCTAAATTGTAGTGTAAAAAAAAAGATGGACTTTCTTGGCCGAACTTCGGTCAAGATAAATAAATCGCGCCCGCTATCTCGGCCGCTAATTAACGTGTACGAGGCACTTGGAGTAGATTGGAAAGGGTTGAGCGTCCGTCTGATGTTCTGTTTACTTGGATCACTTTGGTCTATGCTCTTAGGTATCTGCTTCAGTGTAGTGTGCTTACATTTAAAGGAGGTATTGTTTTGACGCATCTTAACGTTAACGTTTAATCGCGTTAAGGGTTAATTGGGTCGAGATTTTTTGGAGCTCAATAATAAATTATTATTAGGAAGAACTTTCGAATTATTTATTTATATATAACTAGCTGATGCCCAGGACTTCGTACGCGTGGTTTAAGTTTTTATTTATTCCCGCGGGAACTCCTTAATTTTCTGAGGTTAAGCGCCTATAATATGTCACTCTCCTCAACTATAACCATGCAAAAAATTATCAGAGAAAAGAAAGAAAGAAAACGTTTTTAATTTAATAATGGACATTGAGATTATAAATTGATTTTTATTTATTTATTTTTGTTATTGATGTGTATAACTGGTGTATTTGGATATATTGTTACGTTATATTATGTTATTTTAGGTATGAATTGTAACGCGTTTGACAGTTTTTTTTCTTTTGTTTAATATCTAAAAGTTGAATTTGTTTACTTTTGAAAGGAAGGATAATGGTCATATTTATTTTAATTTTAAAAAGGGGAAGATGTGATGGTAGGCTAATAATTTATAGATAGAATGTCATTTATTATGTCATCAAGAATAAATCAGTGCATGCCTAACGCCCGTGTTTGATTAACACTTTACATGGCTAGATATACTTTATCACGTCGATCCATTGCTCTGTTGAGGCGTGATTGAAGTACGAGTACAAAGCAACAAACTTTCGCATTTATACTTAATATTAGTATGATTCTCTCGTCTGATTTTCTTATCCATTTAAATAATTACAGTTTGTCTTATATTTTGTATCCTAATAGCATAGAAGCAATGTTAACTATGTTTTTTTTTGTTTCAGGTAAGAGTTTGTTTTTCTGTGAAAACTCAAGACGCAATTTATGGTAAGGAACTATAAAATAACTGAATTGAACTCATATCCCGTAGCCATAGAATTTATTTTATTTTATTTATTTATTAACAACGAAATTTTACTTTTACATTGTTTCTTAGCTCCCCTTAAGCCTTTTCGTCTTGTTTGGGGGCTGCACATTCCTCTTAAATCTATTACTTAAATACTAGTATTATGTGGACAAATAAAATTACATTAAGACAACAATAAACAATCATAAACAGCAGTACATTAAACAAGTAAGCAAAAAGTAAGTAAAGGTAAATAAACATCATAAAGTACGATAAAAATTAAAGTTCGTAATACATCAAAATATATAATAAATTGCTGTACACTACCTCTAAGGTCCAATGTTGAAACATAATGATATGAAAGTAACCATTAAATCTGAAAATATTCAGGTAATAGTGCAATTTGGTTGTGATAAAATACAAATTAATGCCAATTTAATCTATCATCAAACCATATATTCATTGATTTTATACAATTTTTGATCACTATTCGAGCATTTCATGTTTCATCATAATTAATTATGTTGTCCGTACATAAAATTCACATAAAGTTAGGCGATGTTATTAGTCTTAATAGAATTCTACTTGAGAATGTCATTATACTAAAACCATCAGAATTTACATAACAGAAAAAAATGACATCTAATAGGTCACTATTGGTTGTATTTCATATTTTCTAATGGTTATTAAAGAAGAGTATACACTCGGCATTTTACGGTCGCGTTTCAACCGCTGATGGACAATCAACGTTGCCAACAAGTTTCATGAAATCTTTTATAGGTATACCTATTTATTATATCTTAGTAATATTATAAATGCGAAAGTTTGGATGGATGTATGGATGTATGGATGTTAGTTACTCAATCACGCCCCAACGGCTGAACGGATCTAGCTGAAATTTGGCACAGAGATAGATTATAGTCTGGAATAGCACATAGGCTACTTTTTATTCCGGATAATTTAGGAGTTCCCGCGGGA
The DNA here is from genome assembly GCA_964035005.1 of Erebia palarica. Taxonomy (NCBI): domain Eukaryota; kingdom Metazoa; phylum Arthropoda; class Insecta; order Lepidoptera; family Nymphalidae; genus Erebia; species Erebia palarica. Next base: position 59,865,557 of record OZ035983.1, on the reverse strand, counting down.
ACCAGAAAATCTTGATCCACGCAGACGAAGTCGCGGGCATTAGCTAGTGATATCATAAAGATGTAAAGACAGGTTCAAGGGCAAGGGTCTTTTTGAGGCAAGTTTATACACAAGTACTGCCATATACATTTACTTATGAAATAAGTCGCATCGATGACTAAATATGTATTATTAACTAGCAATGTGCTATTCCAGACTATAATCTATCTCTGTGCCAAATTTCAGCCAGATCCATTCAGCCGTTGGGGCGTGATTGAGTAACAAACATCCATACATCCATCCAAACTTTCGCATTTATAATATTAGTCAGATAAGACTTATATCTACTTACTAATTACATTTAATAGAATTTATCGTGCCAAATTATGTATATAGGCATAAACAACCGCTATTCATTAAATCAGTCCCGTATACGATTCCCTGCTAGTAGCAGTGTGCAAAAGTATACAGATGCTTACAACAAATATTATTTTCCTTTGTTTTTATCTAATAAATTCAAGTCATATTATTTACAAGGCTTTCCTTTTAATTTTTAATAGTCATGTGCATTTTTCTACAAAATTCTGGTAATACTTTATTGAAAGAGGCATAATTAACATAGGAGCGATGGAAATATTGAGAGTAACATTTCCAAAAGGGTTATTTTTAAACAAGTATTCGTTTTAGTACTGTTAGTCTTTACGGAAAAAAGCGCGTGCTTCAAAAAGCGTTTAACGATCGATCACACGTCAAATGTAAACGAATCTTAAAAGATTTCTTCATTCGTAGTGACCTGCGCCCACGCAGTCGCATAATCCATGCAGAAGTCATATAACCACCGTTTTATATTCATTCTATGGTAACGAACGCCTCTTCATTTCGGACATGTTTATTTTACCTCGGCTCGTTTTATGGCTATTTTTATGAGACATTCTCTATACAGAATCATGTGTTGAATGCCATGTACTTAACTTAAAGCTAAGTTTCGTATATTAGCCCGAGAGTTCGTTGAATATGTTCTGGAGGTGCTTGATATTAGTGAAACATTGGTGATTTTCACGCATTATGTATCTTTCTTTTAAATTTTGTCACCAAATTATATTTCACTTACGAAAACTGAATCGTATTTCAAAGTTATTTTTAGACCATGTCCATTAAAATTACTTCTTACCATAGATTATAACTTAACAGCACAAGCTATTTCATGAGGCAATTGTCCAGCTGACTCAGTTGTCTACTTATAAATGGTCAATGATTTATTAAATTCCACATAGGACAACTTGTGTCACGTTATGAAACGTTAAGACTTCCACCGGTTGGGAAAGCTGATTCTACTGAAAATCTATACTGTATAAAATCCTGTTGATTCCCATTCAATCAGTTCATATTTTTAAATATTGTATAGATTACTACAGTGGCATATATGATCCAGGGGCTCGAAATACTCAACAGTTCAATCTGAATTTCGAAACTAACCCCATAACTAATACCAGATAAAGTTTGTGAACTAATCACAAACTTTATCTGGCAGATTAAGTTTTCTTCTTTAAGGCAACGCAAATTAACCGTTCAGCTCTATCAAGCACCTTCCAAATATCGTCTACGAGCTCTTAGCACCTATATTATGGAGAGTTTGTTTAAGATATTAATACAACATGTTATGGGGGCTTATGGCGTCCATAAAAAGTTAAAATGGCGTCGCTCGCTGTGATTTCATTTATTCTCATTCACGTTTGATGATCGATAATGAAGCGGAATGGTCGTAGAGGTAAATGGAGTTATTTTTTTTTTATTTTTTTTGCTGTGATGTAGCGCGTGTATTATGGTTTTTATTGCTATTGAATTATACTTATGGTTTTACTAGTTTGGCTTTCATATTAAATTCCCGGTTGTTATCAATGCCTAGTGGTTTGAATAGTGTTTGATTAATCAAGTTATTGTCATGATGTAGAAACGAAATGTTAGTTTTTACTCCCTAAGTGAAGTTAGAAAAGAACCAGCTATTATACTCTCAACTTGAACTTACATGAGGTATGTATCCAAGAGCGAAACTCGAGCGGGTCAACTATACATACTAATATTACTAAAATTAAAAATGCGAAAGTGTGTCTGTCTGTCGGCTAAGACTTCACGACTCATCTGTTGAACCGATTTTGATGAAATTTTGTACAGGTATAGGTTGTATATATATAGGGGAAGGACAATAGTTACTTTTAATCCCAAAAAATTAAAGATTCTAACGACACCCCATACATCTGTTCAGTCATTTTGAAGTTATCCCAGACTAAAGAAACTCATATACATTTAAATGAACCCTGGAAATAATACACGCCTTTTTTTGGGCCAGTCCATTAACGTCCCACTGCTGGGCACAGGCCTCCACTCTCATGAGAGGGAATTAGAGCTTAGACCCACCACGCTGCTCCAATGCGGGTTGGCGGGCTTTAACGACTATTATCATGTTAGTGATAATAACCGGGACCGACGGCTTAACGTGCTCTCCGAGGCACGGGGGTGAAACATCGCCAACTTCCTAACTCCGGGCTAGTACTGGGAATTTCTAATCCGAAAAACCCGATACTTAATCATGGCCCGACCCGGGACTCGAACCCGGGACCTCGTCGGCCGCAGTCAAACATGCTAAGCACTAGACCAACGAGGCATTTACGTAAAGTATACTTAAAAAAACTTTAAAAAAAAAACTTACTCACTATAATCGACACGGCGAACCTTGATCCCTATGACAGTTCGTGTTAGTGATGGCTCGTGTCTTTGGTTGTTATTGTAGGTTATAATAATATTATAGGTTATTTTTAGATATGTGAGTATGAAAAAAAATTGTGCACTCGTTTCCATTACCGACATTTTTTTATTGATACTCGCCGCCCTAGTCGATAAACGTCACACGACGTAAACATAAATTCAGATTGAGATAACTTCTTGTAAATGTTAAGAATTGTTAAAAATATCAACGGAATACCATTACTAATGGTATAAAGCTACGTAAAATTTACAAGTGGCATCTTTAGACGCCCCCAATATGATCCCAATTTAATGGTGACGCCACTACAATGTTATATGGTGACATTAGCTGTCAGTGTCATAGGGATCAAGGTTCTTAAGCAGCAATACTTGGAACAACGTTGGAACAACGTCCTTTTTGTATATAGTTCTAATTACAATATGCACTGCCGCCCCGCTGCGACACTGACGAACTGATTAACTTGTCACGCGGCAATCGATGCGGTGCTGTTATTAACGGTCGACCCGTGGAGTGTGTATGATTTGTTTAATTATTACGAGTTAGGTACATTCTACTGCCTCGTTGGTCTAGCGGTTAGCGTAGTCGACTGCGGATCACGAGGTCCCGGGTTCGATTCCCGGTCGGGCATAAAAATTGTTAGGTATTGGGGTTTTCAATTATGAAATTCTCAGTGCCAGCCCGGAGTTGGAAGTTGGCGGTGTTTCACCCCCGTGCCTCGGAGAGCACGTTAAGCCGTCGGTCCCGGTTATTGTCACTAACATGATAATAGTCGTTAAAGCCCGCCAACCCGCATTGGAGCAGCGTGGTGGGTCTAAGCTCTAATTCCCTCTCTCCTATGAGAGTGGAGGCCTGTGCCCAGCAGTGGGACGGTAATAGGCTGTAGTGGTAGTGGTGGTAGGTGCATTCTTAGGACCTGAGGTGCAATCACGTAAGAATTGCCGATCAAATCGTCCAACATCGGCGTCAAAGTAAAATAAACCGTAACAGTATTGGATTAGAGCTCAATTTCGTGTATCCACTGTCATACGTTTATGGTATCGTACATACAGAAACGTATGAATAGAATAGAATAATTTTAGTTCGGCGTCAAAGTAATATAAACCATAACAGCATTGGATTAGAGCTCAATTTCGTGTATCCGTGCTGGTACGTTTATGGTATCGAAATTCTAAACTGTCGAAAGATTAGAATTTAACGCATTATTTTCCGGTAGATTGTAATCTGATAGGTATTTAAACCCGATAAAACCTAAGTGCCGGGCACTACTTGATTATATATGTCGAACCCTAACCTAACCTACAAGAAAGAGACAAGAAAACGTAAATAAAATGGATATTTCAAAAATTGACGCTCAGAACATTGAACAGTTTACAATCTTTCGACAGTTTAGAATTTCGCGAGTTAGATTATAATCTAACGGTTTTTACAATCTTACGGTGACAGATACACAAAATTGAGCTCTAATTCAATGCTGTTATGGTTTATTTTACTTTGACGCCGATGTTGGACGATTTGATCGGCAATTCTTACACAATCGGGGGCTTTTCTCACGGATCGATAAATCGTGTTGTGTGAAGAGTTCATTACATAGCTCGTACTTTGTGAGCTTAGGTACTTTTGTCCTCCGTGGCGCAGTGTGTAGCGCTGTTGTCTTAACGTGCGGAGGTCCTGGGTTCGATGCCCGGCGGGGTCAATTTGGGAATTTATAATTTCTGAATTTTCCCTGGTCTGGCCTGGTGGGAGGCTTCGGCGGTGGCTATTTACCACTACAGGCAAAGACGTGCCGCCAAGCGATTCGGCGTTCCAGTGCGATGCCGTGTAGAATAGGGGTATGGGTTTAATATAACAGTCATGCCCCTAACAGGTTAGCTCGTTACCATTTTAGACTGCATCATCACTTACCATCAGGTGAGATCGCAGTAAAAAGCTAACTTGTAGTGGAGAAAAAAAAAATAAGTGACCATTACATACCATTACCAGCCCATACTTTGTGAGCTTGGGTACTATGTAGGCAGATTTATTTATCTCAATAAAGACTATTAGTAGACTTCGACTTCCAACACTTAAACTAAAACCAATAGGTATTAGAAATTATAATTCAACTAGCGGATGCCCGCGACTTCGTCTGCGTGGTTTGACGTTTTTTGGTTCCCGCGGGAACTCTTCAATTTTCCGGGATAAAAGCCTATGTGCTATTCCAGACTATAATCTGTCTCTGTGCCAAATTTCAACCAAATCCGTTCAGCCGTTGGGGCGTGATTGAGTAACAAACATCCATACATTCATCCAAATTTTCGCATTTATAATATTTGCTAGCGGTCGCCCGCGACTTCGTCCGCAATTTCTGGTTTCCTATGAGATTTTCCCGCTGCAAAAGGCCTACTTACAGCAGCTATATAGCATCGGCAGGTTTTTATTATTTAAGACTAATCCATACATCCATACATCCATTAGTCCATCCAAACTTTCGCATATAATATTAGTAAGATTGTATAAACGTGATATAAATATACAACAGTGTTGTAACGATGCACGTTACGTTATACGATTTAATTCGACACCATAAGGTACGGCATTACGGTGCAGTTTATACAGTTCCCTGCTCATGACAGGCTTACGCTGCGGAGTAAGTCATAAGCGGCGAGCGATTGATACTGGGGCAAGGGTCCCCCCCACACCTGCCGATGCGGAACTGCCTTGAACCGATTTCCGCATCGGTAGCCATCGCTGTGCGGATGACTTCGTTGTTCGTCTTCCCAACTGTTTTTTTTTGCCCCCCCACACCTGCCGATGCGGAACTGCCTTGAACCGATTTCCGCATCGGTAGCCATCGCTGTGCGGATGACTTCGTTGTTCGTCTTCCCAACTGTTTTTTTTTGCCCCCCCACACCTGCCGATGCGGAACTGCCTTGAACCGATTTCCGCATCGGTAGCCATCGCTGTGCGGATGACGTCGTTGTTCGTCCTCCCAACTGGTTTTTTTTTTTTTTTTAAATCCACTAAAGTTTGGCCCTTGACTACGATCTCACCTGATGGTAAGTGATGATGCAGTCTAAGATGGTAGCGGACTAACCTGTTAGGGGCATGGCAGTTATATTAAACCCATACCCCTATTCGGGTTTTACACAGCATCATACCGGAAAGCTAAATTGGCGGCACGTGTTTGCCGGTAGGGTGGTAACTAGCCACGGCCGAAGCCTCCCACCAGGGCAGACCAGGGAAAATTAAGAAATTATAAATTCCCAAATTGACCCTGCCGGGGATCGAAACCCGGGACCCAGGTCTCCCCACACATGCCTACAATATTACAATATTTTTTCACATGCTAAAAATAAACCTAAGATATATTTAATTTAATAGAATTGACATGTTTTTTAAAATTTTTGTTATGAAACTTTTAAAATAGTTGATACTGTATAATACTGTTGTAGTAATTTGATTTTAATTACGTTTGCATTGAACCATGGAGACTGAAATATATGAAATGAAATGAAATGAAGTTTATTATGGGTTAACAAAATTCTTAAAATTAAAGAGGCCCTGCATATTTTACTGACACTTCAGCATGCAAATATTTATAACACACAATTACAAGAGAGTGTGTAGTTATAAAATATCAATTATTTAATTAAATAAAGTTATGAAATTCTAAAATTCTGAAGTTCTAACATGTTCTTATGTTCACTGGAATTGGTAATAAAGGCTTTATCTATTTATAAATAAACTAGCAGACTTGCCCGCGACCTCGTTCGCGGGAAATAAAATTTTTAAATTCCCATGGGAACTCCCTTATTTTTCGGGATAATATATAGCCTATGACACTCACAAATAATGAGGCTTACTATGGGTACCAGAATTTTCAGAATCGTTCCTGTAGAACCAGAAATTACCACCTACAACGTCACAATTCACAATTTCACAAACTTTACCTCTTTATAGTATAAGTATAAATAAAGGACTAAAATTCTTATTGCAGCCAAGCACTAGCCTATATAATTAAAAAAAAATTAAACGCCTCACTTGTGAATTGGGCGGCGTACAAGATGAAGACAATCGGCACGTCAGCGGCAGCCTCTTGTGGCCGCAGATCAGCCTGTCGCCGTCAAAGGACGCCACTATGTGTCTGTATTGTCCAGGCGTCGCAGCCACAAAACAGCACTCTAGAACCTGAAGGTGTAATTGAATGGATGAGGCTAGGTTTAATTGCAAGCAGGTCCGGTTGCAGCCAAGCGCTTGCATACATAATTTAAAAAAAAAAACAAAAAAAACGTCTCGACTTGTGAATTGGCTGGCGTATAAGATGAAGACGAAGCACAGCGGACGCATGCGTCCAAGTGCGGAAAACAATCCCAGGACACAAGAAGAAGATGAAGACGATCGGCACGTCAGCGGCAGCCTCCCGAGGCCGCAGATCACCCTGTCGCCATCAAAGGACGCCATTGGCTGTGTGTCTGTATTGTCCAGGCGTCGCAGCCACAAAACGGCACTCAAGAACTTGAAGGCGTAATTGAATGGATGAGGCTAGGTTTAATTGCAAGCAGGTCCAATAGCAGTCAAGCGCTAGCTTATATAATTAAAAAAATTAAACGCCTCACTTGTGCATTGGGCGGCGTACAAGATGAAGACAATCGGCACGTCAGCGGCAGCCTCCTGTGGCCGCAGATCAGCCTGTCGCCGTCAAAGGACGCCATTAGCCGTGTGTCTGTATTGTCCAGGCGTCGCAGCCACAAAACAGCAGACAAGACTAATTTAAGTCGTAATTGAATGGCTAGGTTTAAGTTTAAAAATTAAAGGCAATGCGAAATTTAGATGCGTGGATTGAAAATTGGGATTTAGGTTATTCGATTTAAATAATAATAACATGTTTGAGCAATTTTACGAAAATTCACCATAAAGGGCAGTAATGAGGGTTGGAAGCTTACATGAGGTTTTTAAGTTTTTGAAGTTAGATACTTGACAATCGGCATAAAGGTTATTATTTTTAAATAATAATAAACTGCATAAGCAATTTTACGAAAATCTACCCCACAGAGGGTGAAATGAGGGTTGAAAATTTGTATGCAAGTCCTATGTTTTTGTCGTTAAAGACTTGAAAATCAGGATTAAGGTTAGTAATTTTAAGTAATAATTAACTGCATAAGCAATTTTACGATTATCCACCCCAAAGGGCGTGAAATAGGGGTTGAAAGCTTGCATGAAGGTTATCAGTTTTTGAAGTCAACATTAAGGGCTTATTGAATAAAAACCTGCCGATGCTATATAGCTGCTATAAGTAGGCCTTTTGCAGCGGGAAAATCTCATAGGAAATCAGAAATTGCGGACGAAGTCGCGGGCGACCGCTAGTAAATATTATAAATGCGAAAATTTGGATGGATGTATGGATGTTTGTTACTCAATCACGCCAGAACGTCTGGACGGATCTGGATGAAATTTGGCACAGAGATAGATATAGTCTGAAATAACACATAGACTACTTACTATACAAAAACCTCAATACACGCGGACAAAGTCGCGGGCATCAGCTAGCTAGTAACTTAATAAGCAATAAATAATCAAACCAGGGGTTTTCGAGGGTTTTTCAAGCATACTTTCGGACAGATTTCGTTTAATATCTCAGTAGAAATGCTCAATAGAAATAGCACAAACTGTACACGTTCCAAAGATGAAGTCAAATTAAGCTCTCCCTTGGACATAGTCTGAGAGATAGCGACTAAGAGTCATCTGAAACTGAACGGTGCAAACTTTGTCCTCTACGGCCTTATAAACCTTGTGTGTCGGCCCCAGGACGGTTTTCTCTTGAAATCACATTGATAAAGCATACCAAAGATACTTTCAAAGAAATGTAAATACGATATGAATAGAAAATTAATCTTATTTAAACTTTCAAGTTTAAATAAGATTAGTTTTCTATTCTGAAAGAATCAAATTTAACTATTTTTTTAACAATACACGAGGATTTTTGAATCTAAATTGAAATATCGCTTACTTTATAAAGCCCGTTTTTCAAAGAAGCTTTAAGTAACAATGTGGTACCTACCACATCAGCTATACTAATATTATAAATGTGAAATTTTGGATGGATTGGTGTTTGTTACTCAAATACGCCAGAACGGATGAACGGATCTGGATAAAATTTTGCACAGGGATTGATTATAGTCCTGAATACAGCTAGTCTTTCATAAAGATACAAAATGTGTAGTCACATTATATAGTACCTACAATATAGTAATAAAACTTGCAGAAGTTATTAAAGATTAAAGGTATTACTACTATTTTTATTAGCTTACTTACACTTCAGTGTTAAGTAAGCTAATAGAAATAATCTCGAGTTTCGTATATCAGCGTCCTCAACGGTTTTATAAACCTTCCTTGTTCGTCCCAGGGCGGTCTTCTCTTGAAATCACTGCAAGAATTGCATAACGCGACGTTAGAGGGAGACAGACGGCTGTCGCAGCCGTCACGCCGGAGAGGGACGGGGATGTTTGCAGTTGTCATAACTTCACTCCACAGACTTATAATACAGATGAGCCGGAAAGTGTACTGTGTATTTATTCTGCAGTATTTTTTGCGGTGTCTTCTTATACTTGGATTTATCGGGTTTTAGTTTTAACTAGCTGACTTGCCCTGGCTTCGGGCGGGGTTTTATTTAATTTTACAATACTCAATATTATCATTTATTCAATATAGGTACACTGTAGGTACACTTATTGACGTTAAAAATTACTTACTTATAAAACATGATGGCGATAATTGGTTGCGGTATCTTAAAACTAAAGCTACGAGGGTTCCAAACGCGCCCTGGTCTGAGAAGAGTCCACAACCAACTCAGCCGGGTTTTTTTTCTTTTTACTATCACCATCTCACAAATCATCTTAACTATCAGAGCCATAGAGCAAATCATTGCCAAGCCTCCTTGTCGTTTAAGTAGTCCTTTACATGGTAATAAGATTTTTCAATGAGTTTACGTTTTACATTAACTTTGAACTTATTTAGAGACATCTTTAACATGTATTCTGGGAGCTTATTGTAGAAGCGGACACTGTTGTACAATTATAGCTATCTTATGATGGAATGTCAATATTATGCAATGGGGTTGTATTCATAGATTATATACCTCCAGGAGTTGTATTAATAAGCACCTATAAAACCTTTTTCAGAAAGATATTTTTTCTATTGGTGAAATCATAGTTATCATCCGTCCGAATTTCCTCGAATTTGGCCTAGTTTAAAAAGGGCATCCGAGCGGCGTTTTATAAATTGTAATCCGGGTAATTTTTTTTATTGATAATTTTTTTTATACTGATAACAAGGAAGACTCTGTTGTGTTTCTTAAGAGGACCAACATTAGTTTAAAATTGTAAGTATAAAAGTAAATAAACAGTTGGTTTATATTAATTAAAAAAACGTTTTTTAATATTAACAAGCAATTTTATTTTTTTAGAGATAGCAACCCTAGGTGAAATCCATAATAATATTATAAATGCGAAAATGTGCTTCTCTATCTGTCTATCTGTCGGCTACTCTTTCACGGCCCATCTGTATGCATGGAAGCTGACAAGCTGTTTGCATCCCGGAGACCAACATACCTTAGGTATTTCTATCCCGGAAATAAATAAGTTCCAACGGAATTCTGAAAAAAACATAACGCCAAACTGATGAAGTCGGTGGCATCATCAAAGTAGCTTTTGATTAAGTAAGTAATTTTTTTTAAATAAATTAAGTTAGGATGTCTGTGCCAGACAAAGTCCCAAATAAATTTAGATTAAACAAAAAACCTAAGTAGCTATTCATAGTAGTACAAATTTTATTGACCTTTTTATTTCTAAGTATAGTTCCCAGGTGTTGCTCATAAGTCATGACCACTTGCCTTCAGATGAACGGTTGGCAGCATAAAAATTTATAGCGACAGTTTCTAAGCTGCACTTAATAATTCTTTGAGGAGTGGCAATCGATCTGACCGCAGCTTGTTGATAAGCTACCCCATGTTATAAACCTTTCAAGCGTTTCTGTTCTCTAATTCTTGGGATTTAAGGGCTATTATGGTGTAATTATTTATGGGCATGCAGTCAAGGTTGTCCACCGTACGTTATACTTGTAACGCGTCCAGTAAATCACGTCACAGAGCGATTTGCCGCGAAAATTACCCGCCGCGGAATCCGAAGGAAGTAGTATGAGCGTGAATTAGAGATGCAGGTCCGTTGAATAAATGATAAATGATAAATGATAAATGATAAATGATTTATTTATTTCATGTAGGACAACTTGTGTCACTTATGAAACGTTAAGACTCTACCACTACACTCTATCACTACCAATAAAATGTGAATTGAAACGGCATTTCGAACGAAATAATGTATTTTAAGAAGCTGTCAAACTGACAGGCCACCAAGTGCATATTATAATTATAATAATAATGTATTTATTTAAAGGCATATAAACCCAATATAAAAAGTCACAAAACACCAATAGAAATACACAGTATATAAAACATTCAGAACTTACGGCTAACTGAAATGGTTATTAATAGAGATCATTGATTTGAGCCAAATTATATGAGCAAGAAACTAAAAGTTTCTTTGAAATTCAAGTAAAAGATAACCTTGCTATCCTCCTATGTTATATTTCTTATCTTATAAGAGGAGAAGCTATCAAAGATAATAATCAGTAACAATAATGCACATGAGCGACAGTTTCTAAGCTGCAGTTAATAATAATTCTTTGAGGACTGGTAATCGATCTGACCGCAGCTTGTTGATTAGCTACCCCATGTTATAAACCTTTACCCGCCGCGGAATCCGAAGAAAATAGTATGAGCGTGAATTAGAGATGTAGATCCGTTGAATTAAATGTGATGTGAAACGGCATTTCGAATGAAAAAACGTATTTTAAGAAGCTGTCAAACTGACAGGTCACCATGTGCATATTATAATAATAATAATAATAATAATAATAATAATAATGTGTTTATTAAAAGGCATATAAACCCAATATAAAAAGTCACAAAACACCAATAGAAATATACAGTATATAAAACATTCAGAACTTACGGCTAACTGAAATGGTTAAAAAACTCATTTCAGATGTCACAAGTCAAAAGACATAATACATAAATACATAAATACATTAAAACTTATGGCTAACTGAAATGGTTAATAATAGAGATCATTGATTTGAGCCAAATTATATGAGCAAGAAACTTAAAGTATCTTTGAAATTCAAGAAAAAGATAACCTTTCTATCCTCTCATCTTTTATTTCTTATCTTTTAAGAGGAGAAACAATCGAACATAATGATCAGTAACAATAATAAAATTATTATTTTTATCAACGGTACGTTGCTTTACGTACAGCCACAGCTCAGGATTTTAAGCTTTCTTAGATCAAACTGTTTGATTATCGCGTGTTGATATTATTCAGCGTAAACCTACTCTTTTTAAGTGCGGTTTTTCACTGGGTTCCCGTTTTCATAGCCTTGTAATTGTTTATATCTTAAAGTATTGAAAAAGTTCAACGTGTTAGATAATGAAGATATCTTGATAATAATATTATGGATCAACTACGTATAAGACTAACACGAAACGGCTAAAAAAATCTCTTTTAGCACTTAGCTCAGCTCTCTCGGATTAGAGAGTAATGAAACAAAATCTATGGTTTTGGTATTTATATATCCGTGTGCGAAAGTGTGTCCGTCTGTCTGTCTGTCTGTCAGCTCAGCTCTCTCGGATTAGAGAGTAATGAAACAAAATCTATGGTTTTGGTATTTATATATCCGTTTGCGAAAGTGTGTCCGTCTGTCTGTCTGTCAGCTCAGTTCTCTCAGATTAGAGAGTAATTAAACAAAATCTATGGTTTTGGTATTTATATATCCATGTGCGAAAGTGTGTCCGTCTGCCTGTCTGTGTGTCTGCTAAGCTTTCACGGCCCAACTGGGTACTGATTCTGAACCGATTTTGACGAAATTTGGTACAGAGACAGGTTACATCCCGGGGAAGGACATTGGCTTGCCGTGGGAATTAAATAAATGTGATCCACGCGGACGTAGTCGCAGGCAATACCAAAATATTTTCATTTATAACACGACTCAACGGTGATTCACTACTCACTAAGTAGGTAATATTCACGTAACTTACAGCACTTCCTGCGTCAATAAACAGGTTCACTGTTTTATCTGCGATCGTGCATGTCCTGCGCAACAGCCTCTCAAGTCTCGGCGGATGATTTGTGGGAGGCTGTACCGATGCCGATGCGATCTCGCACCGCACTTAGCAACTATCGAGATTAACCGTTTCAGCCGTGCTCGACTGGCCTATGACTAAACCCTGACCAAACACAGCCTATAGCATCACTAGATGAAGCCTGATTGATTAAGTTGATTAAGTTCCTTTTGATTCCCGCGACAACTCCTTTATTTTCCTATGCTAAAATTATATTTCAGCACTTCCTGTGTCAATAAACAGGTTCACTGTTTTATCTGCGTTCGTACATGTACAACAACAGCTTCTCGGCGGAGATTAACCGCTTGAGCTTGGCTCGACATAGATACCCGGCCACATAGGATCGGGTTATGTGGGATTTTTACCCACTAAAACCCCTCGGTGACCGTCCTCAGCTCCTAATGAGAGGCCCCGGGAACTTTTAAAGAACTTACGCCGGTGCCCCTCTCTTGAGCGACGCGTATTATGGTCTCGTTCCAGGGGAGTGGATCTCCCCATCTCCCCAGTTGTTTTAAGGCATAGCAGCGTGAAGTGGAGCTGCCGTCCTCCGGGATCGTCAACTATTAGAGAGATCGTTAGAGCCCCCACTGCAGTCGCTCGAGATCCCGTTGTCCCATCGGCCGGGGTTATTGAGGGGATTGGTCAAGGCTTTGGTCACTTCCACCCTGACGTCTCCGTCTCCGAGCAGGATCATTTCCCTCTCTATCCCGTTCTGCGGCTTCTTCCTTGTGCATTAAACTTTCGCAGAAGGCAAACCTAATACAGCCTATAGCATCACTAGATGAAGCCTGATTGATTAAGTTGATTAAGTTCTTTCTGATTCCCGCGACAAATCCATTATTTTCCCAAATAAAATTTAGCCTATGCCCTACCCCGGGAGGTAAGCTATCTTTATACCAAATTCCATCAAAATCGGTTGAAAATATGGACCATTAAAATGTAGCAGACAGATATACACACTTTCGCATTTCCAATATATATTTGATCACGGCGCGGCCGCAGCTTTGATAAAGCATAGGGACGTAATAATGGGACCAGAAGTTACGTGTGTCTTTTACGTATGATTGAACTAGTTTATTGACGTTCATTTAAGTCAGTAATTGGATGGGTGACAGACTTTGGAGGTCTGAATTCGGCCATTTCGTTTGCTGTTGCGTCGTGTCATGTTCACTTTGCGTTATGACAGATACATTTATTTGACCACGAGAACAATTTACAATATTTGCTTACAGAATTAAGTTAATCTAGTGCCTATTAAAATTTACACATTCAGTTTGAGGTATTTCCGTACTGATTCAGCTCGAATGCTGTCTACACGCGTTCTGTCTAACCAGCGCCTAATGATCGCTGTGTTCCGCTAAGCTCCAACTAAGACACGGTGTTTCGTCACTATCATCGTTCATGTAAGGTAAAACAACAGACAAGTAGAAAGTAGGTTTCAGAAACCTTCTGTTCCAGTCAATGTTTTTCAGCCTAGAAACTTCTACAGCTGTTCCTCCTATCTACTTTACAAGACTTACATTGTGCAGGCACCGTGGTTTTATGCTTTCGCTTGATTCACAACTAATTGTAGTAATAATACCTCCTACTTTTAGGATCACCACCAATGATCCAAGCAACCTGTGTCCAGCAGTACTGAGGCAATATTACCAACACTTAAAGCCACATTGTTTCATTATTGTTGACTTTCGTGTTTACTTACTTAAGCCCTATTTTACGAACGTCAAGGTACGTGACATCAAACTGTAATTTTGAGAAATATTGCATATTATGTAAAGCTTTAAGCGCTGGCAGTACGGCCTTGAAGAAACTAGAAGTTTAATTCGCTATAATCCGCCACAGAAGGCACATCTATGTGGTACTGTGCGTATCTTGAATTTGATGCCCTCTATATTCACCACGCCACATAAACCCTCAAAATACCCTCAACGTACGTTTCACTCCGATACCGGAGCATCTTCAGAAGATGTTAACTCTACAATGCACGATTGTGAAGTGAAGATTTTGTCGCAAAATCTGGCCGGCGGATTATAGCGAATAAAACTTCCAGTTTCTTCTTTATCATGGACTTCCGCAAAGTAACGCCTGCTTCTATCCAATAAGTATGGCCCTGGACGTCTATCGGTTTACGACGACTTTTTTAATTTTCAACAGTGTATTTTAATATGGCTTACGATGTGCTTGCAAGAAATAAACTAAGAACCTTACGACGTAATTTAAAAACATTCTGGAAGAAAATCTGCGAGTCAAAGCCGCGTGATCATAAAATGGAAATGCGAGCTGAATAGGACGAACTTTGGGCCCATTTCATTTTTGAATGGTTCCATCCGAAGCGCTTGTCTCGAGTGCCGCTATAAAGACAACTGCACTCTTATTCTGTTGAGTTAGGATAAGTTCGCAGAGATTAGATAAGTGTGTACCAAGTTGTGTGGAGTAAATAAATAACATCATCTTCATCATATCAACTCATTGCCGGGTTGATATCCTCACTACTGACCAAGTTTCCTCTCGGAATGTGAAGGGCTTGGTCATAGTCCACCACTCTGGGCAAGTGCTTGTTTACGGACTTCACACACCTTCGAGAACATTGATCGAGGGCATTTTTTTCTTCCCCGTTTGAAGCAAGTGATATTTAATTTGTTAAAACGCGCACAGTTCCGAAAAGTAAGAGTGTTATTGGAAAACTGAGAGCGTACCCTGGGATTGAACCTGCTCCCCCCGACTAGGACTAACCATTTGGCTAAGTATCACCGCTAAGATTGAATATGTAGGTAAATTATTAGGCCAATTTAAAAGATTTTGACCTTAAAACTCTTAAGATTTCAGCCCACCTTTATACCTTTGTGCTGTTAAGGCTACTTATAATAATACTAGATGATGCCCGCAACTTCATCCACGTGAGTTAAGCTTTTTCATTCCCACGGGAACTCCTTAATTTTGCGGGATAAAATGATCCTATGTCCTCTCCCGGGATATAACCTATCACTATACTAAATTTCCTTAAAACCGGTTCAAAAGACACACTTTAGCATTTATAATATTAGTATGGATGAAGAGCAAACCGTCCTTTGTGGATAACTTATCACTAGAAGACCGTAATTATTATACTTACTTGTGAATTTTTACTCATCAAATTTGCAAATGTAATCAGTCTAGTCACTAAACGAATTGCGGAAGGAGGTGGGAACCCAACGCATTATTATCTCCAGAAAACTCCTACCATTATGTGATTAATGGTAGGTTATATCCTTTCCAAATTTCCTCAAAACCGGTTGAAAAGATGGCCCATGAAAGCGTAGCAGGCAGACAGACAGACACACTTTTGCATTTATAATAAAAGTATGGATGAAGAGCAAACCGTCCTTATAAAATGGAAATGCAATGGTCGAAGTTGGAACTCATTTCTGAATCGCATCATCCCCGGCCTCGTTGAAGTGGTGAACTGCCGTAAAGACAAGTGCTCCTTACTTTACACAAGTTACAAGTTACAACTATAGTTTTGTTCTTACTGCGCACAGTTAGTGGCTAGGTTTGTGCCATCTAGACTTTAAATATCTTCTGTAGTTGCAGGTTTATCTAAGCGGTTAACTTGTGTGTCTACTGTAGGTTTATCTAAGTGTTTAACTTGTGTGGATAATTTATCACTAGGTCTTAATTATTATACTTACTTGTGAATTTTTACTCATCAAATTTGCAAATGTAATCAGAATAGTCACTAAAGGAGTTGCGTAAGGAGGTGGGAACCCACCACATTATTATCTCAAGAAAGCTCCTACTATTATGTGATTAATGGTATAGTGATAGGTTATGTCCTTTCCAAACCTCAAAATCGGTTGAAAAGATGAGCGGTGAAAGCGTAGCAGGCAGACCGACAGACACACTTTCGCATTTATTATAAAAGTATGGATGAAGAGCAAACCGTCCTTATAAAATGGAAATGCAATGGTCGAAGTTGGAACTCATTTCTGAATCACATCATCCCCGGCCTCGTTGAAGTGGCGAACTGCCGTAAAGACAGGTGCTCCTTACTTTATACAAGTTACAAGTTACAACTATAGTTTTGTTCTTACTGCGCACAGTTAGTGGCTAGGTTTGTGCCATCTAGACTTTAAATATCTTCTGTAGTTGCAGGTTTATCTAAGCGGTTAACTTGTGTGTCTACTGTAGGTTTATCTAAGTGTTTAACTTGTGTGGATAATTTATCACTAGGTCTTAATTATTATACTTACTTGTGAATTTTTACTCATCAAATTTGCAAATGTAATCAGAATAGTCACTAAAGGAGTTGCGTAAGGAGGTGGGAACCCACCACATTATTATCTCAAGAAAGCTCCTACTATTATGTGATTAATGGTATAGTGATAGGTTATGTCCTTTCCAAACCTCAAAATCGGTTGAAAAGATGAGCGGTGAAAGCGTAGCAGGCAGACCGACAGACACACTTTCGCATTTATTATAAAAGTATGGATGAAGAGCAAACCGTCCTTATAAAATGGAAATGCAATGGTCGAAGTTGGAACTCATTTCTGAATCGCATCATCCCCGGCCTCGTTGAAGTGGTGAACTGCCGTAAAGACAAGTGCTCCTTACTTTACACAAGTTACAAGTTACAACTATAGTTTTGTTCTTACTGCGCACAGTTAGTGGCTAGGTTTGTGCCATCTAGACTTTAAATATCTTCTGTAGTTGCAGGTTTATCTAAGCGGTTAACTTGTGTGTCTACTGTAGGTTTATCTAAGTGTTTAACTTGTGTGGATAATTTATCACTAGGTCTTAATTATTATACTTACTTGTGAATTTTTACTCATCAAATTTGCAAATGTAATCAGAATAGTCACTAAAGGAGTTGCGTAAGGAGGTGGGAACCCACCACATTATTATCTCAAGAAAGCTCCTACTATTATGTGATTAATGGTATAGTGATAGGTTATGTCCTTTCCAAACCTCAAAATCGGTTGAAAAGATGAGCGGTGAAAGCGTAGCAGGCAGACCGACAGACACACTTTCGCATTTATTATAAAAGTATGGATGAAGAGCAAACCGTCCTTATAAAATGGAAATGCAATGGTCGAAGTTGGAACTCATTTCTGAATCACATCATCCCCGGCCTCGTTGAAGTGGCGAACTGCCGTAAAGACAGGTGCTCCTTACTTTATACAAGTTACAAGTTACAACTATAGTTTTGTTCTTACTGCGCACAGTTAGTGGCTAGGTTTGTGCCATCTAGACTTTAAATATCTTCTGTAGTTGCAGGTTTATCTAAGCGGTTAACTTGTGTGTCTACTGTAGGTTTATCTGAGTGTTTAACTTGTGTGGATAATTTATCACTAGGTCTTAATTATTATACTTACTTGTGAATTTTTACTCATCAAATTTGCAAATGTAATCAGAATAGTCACTAAAGGAGTTGCGTAAGGAGGTGGGAACCCACCACATTATTATCTCAAGAAAGCTCCTACTATTATGTGATTAATGGTATAGTGATAGGTTATGTCCTTTCCAAACCTCAAAATCGGTTGAAAAGATGAGCGGTGAAAGCGTAGCAGGCAGACCGACAGACACACTTTCGCATTTATTATAAAAGTATGGATGAAGAGCAAACCGTCCCTATAAAATGGAAATGCAATGGTCGAAGTTGGAACTCATTTCTGAATCGCATCATCCCCGGCCTCGTTGAAGCGGCCAACTGCCGTAAAGACAACTGCTCCTTACTTTACACAAGTTACAAGTTACAACTATAGTTTTGTTCTTACAGCGCACAGTTAGTGGCTAGGTTTGTGCCATCTAGACTTTAAATATCTTCTGTAGTTGTAGGTTTATCTAAGCGGTTAACTTGTGTGTCTACTGTAGGTTTATCTGAGTGGTAAACTTGTGTGGATAACTTATCACTAGAAGGCCGTAATTATTGTACTTATACTTGTGAATTTTTACTCATCAAATTTGCAAATGTAATCAGTCTAGTCACTAAAGGAGTTGCGTAAGGAGGTGGGAACCCACCGCATTATTATCTCAAGAAAACTCCTACTATTATGTGATTAATGGTATAGTGATAGGTTATGTCCTTTCCAAAACTCAAAATCGGTTGAAAAGATGGGCCGTGAAAGCGTAGCAGGTAGACCGACCAACACACTTTCGTATTTATAATATTAGTATGGAACGGAAACTCTTTAATTTTCCGGGATAAAAAGTGGCATATGGATACAAAAAATCCCTACATCAAATTCCATCAAAATCGGTTGAAGAGATAATTTATTTTGATTCCCGCGGCAACTCTTAAATTTTAGTAGCCTAAAACGTCCTTCCCCAGAATACAACCTATCTCTAACAAATTTCATCAAAATCCGTGGAACGGATGGGCCATGAAATCATAGCAGACAGACACACTTTCGCATTTATAATAATATTAATATGGATAAAGAATAAAGAATGAATAACAGGCTATGCCCCTAACAGGTTAGCCCGCTACCATCTTAGAGTGCATCATCACTTACCATCAGGTGAGAACGCAGTCAAGGGCTAACTTGTAGTAGAAAAAAAAATAAAGAATACCTATTAGCTGTAAAGCTGAAGTCCCAAAACTGCGTTAACAGCAAACACTCCAGACGAACGATTAGCATGTGAATGTGTCTGAAGCCAAAGACATGGGACAATGTACGTCTGAATAGCTTAGGGTCAGGTTTGTTGACCTAAAGATGTGCTGAAAGTTTTGACGACCGCTTTAATTAAGCAGCATTATTTGAATACTGCGTGGTTTGAGGTTTTTTGGTTCCCGCGGGAACTCTTTAATTTTCCGGGATAAAAAGTAGCCTATGTTCTACTCCAGACTATAATTTATCTCTGTGTCAAATTTCAGCCAGATCCGTTCAGCTGTTGGGGCGTGATTGAGTAACAAACATCCATACATCCACATATCCATTCATCCATCCAAACTTTCGCATTTATAATATTAGCAAGATTGTGGACGCTGTTGTTTCAGAATTGTAATCCTTATTTAGGGGACTTCAAGGTACGCCATATAAAACTATGATTTAAAAGCCCTTTAAAATATTTAAAGGGCTTTTAAAATGATACTTTTATATCAAATATTTTTTAAATAATAAAGATAAAAAAAAGTTTATGTATATTGCTTTATGCGACGATAATGACAGTATGAAACACACTGTTGTGGAACACACGATTCCATATCCATCCATACTAATATAAATGCGAAAGTGTCTTTCACGGCCCATCTATTCAACCGATTTTGGTGAAATTTGGTATGGGGATAGTTTGTAACCCGAGGAAGGTCATAGGCCATTTTTATCCCGGAAAATTCAAGAGTTCCCGCGGGAATCAAAACAAATTATCTCTTCAACCGATGAAATTAGGTGTAGGGATTGTTTTTATCCAATGGAAAGACATATTATGCTACTTTTTATTCCGGAAAATTAAAGAGTTCCCGCGGGAATCAAAAAATCTTAGTCCCCGCGGGTAAAAATAAATTTATCAACGCGGGAATAATCTAGCAAGGAGTATCTTCACCGCATTTCACCTGTGGGGTTTCAGTCGAGCAATATTCCATGAGACTGCGCGCAAATTCCACTACAGCCCATTAACGTCCCATTGTTGGGCACAGGCCTCCAGTCTCATAGGAGAGAGGGAATTAAAGCTTAGATCCACCACGCTGGTCCAAAGCGGGTTGACGGGCTTTAACGACCATTATCATGTTAGCGATAATAACCGGGACCGACGGCTTAACGTGCTCTCCGAGGCACGGGGGTGGAACACCGCCAACTTCCTAACTCCGGGCTATTACTGAGAATTTCTAATCAGAAAAACCCAATACTTAACTATGGGTTATCTCTTCAACCGATTAAATTAGATGTAGGGGTTGTTTGTATCCAGTGGAAAGACATACGCTACTTTTTATCCCGAAAGATTAAAGAGTTCCCGCGGGAATCAAAAAATCTTAGTCCTCGCGGGTAAAAATAAATTAATCAACGCGGGAATAATCTAGTAAGGAGTATCTTCACCGTATTTCACCTTTAGGGTTTCAGTCGAGCAATATTCCATGTCTTATGAAACTGAGCGCAAATTCCACTACAGCCCATTAACGTCCCACTGCTGGGCACAGGCCTCCCACTTTCTAAGAGAGAGGGAATTAGAGCTTACACCCACCACGCTGCTATAATGCGGGTTCGCGGCCTTTAACGACTATTATAATGTTAGCGATAATAACCAAATAATGCCTCGGAGAGCACGTTAAGCCGTCGGACCCGGCTTAACGTGCTCTCCGAGGCACGGGGGTGAAACACCGCCAACTTCCTAACTCCGGGCTATTACTGAGAATTTCTAATCAGAAAAACCCAATACTTAACTATGGGTTATCTCTTCAACCGATGAAATTAGGTGTAGGGATTGTTTGTATCCAGTGGAAAGACATACGCTACTTTTTATCCCGAAAGATTAAAGAGTTCCCACGGGAATCAAAAAATCTTAGTCCTCGCGGGTAAAAATAAATTAATCAACGCGGGAATAATCTAGTAAGGAGTATCTTCACCGTATTTCACCTTTAGGGTTTCAGTCGAGCAATATTCCATGTCTTATGAAACTGAGCGCAAATTCCACTACAGCCCATTAACGTCCCACTGCTGGGCACAGGCCTCCACTCTCATAAGAGAGAGGGAATTAGTTGTAGAGATTGTTTGTATCCAGTGGAAAGACATATGCTACTTTTTATCCCGGAAAACTAATAAGTTCCCGCGGGAATCAAAAAATCTTAGTCCCCGCGGGTAAAAATAAATTAATCAACGTCAAAATTAATAAAGGAATAGTCTAGTAAGTAGTAGTAGTAGTAGTAGTAGTATCTTCACCGCATTTCACCTGTGGGGGTTTCAGTCGAGCAATATTCCATGTCTAATGAGACTGCGTGTAAATTAGCGTGCTTTAATTAATCAGCCGTACTAACGCCCTCGGATTGAGCTCACCTACGCGCACTTTCACTCCTTAACCGGCAAATCTTGTCCTTATGTTTAATTAGAAGCCTAATGAATGCCATCTGGGGTGTGCTCGCGGCCTAATTAAAGCCGCAGGTATGCTACGTATCGCGAGGATCGTGTACACGGGTCCTAATGTTTTATTTTTGTGCGTTTCGTTTTGTTAGTTATATTATTTTAACTTAAGTACTCTACAAGTTAGCCCTTGAAAAGCAGATGAGAACAAAAATAAAAATAAAGGAGAAAATAGGTAACAGCAGATTCATTTTCGTACTTACTATATATGTGTGTATTTGTTATGCGATATCCAAAATACTTCAAAAGGAAATGCGAAATTAAAACAAATAGGTCTGTTCGATGTCCTAACAAATTATGTATTTCCAAATGTTGTAATAGTACATACATGAAAAGTACTTACGCTATGGCGGTCCAGATTTTTAATAGGCTACCAGCTGACTTTGAAAAGTTGACTTTAAATATGCTAAAGAGCGAACTCAATAAATTACTATTAGAAAAATGTTACTATGATGTGAAGGAATATTTAACGCAGTAAGCAATAACTGTTAATTACTGACATTGTTATTTTTGATCGCGTTGTTTAATTTATTTGATTTTGATTTCCTGTAATTTCTCTGACATTAGTTTATTTTATATTGAATTTAATTAATTTAATTGATATTTTTAGCTGAAATCCTAATAATTTATTAATTTACCTACTAATTATATAATATTTGCACACTATTAATTTAGTTGAATGTTTATGAACAGATTATTATTTTACCAACATTATGTACCTACAAACATTCTTGCAAATAAATGATTATTTATTTATTTATTTATTACTTACGGAGCATTTTCGAAACCATCGACTGTAACTTCAAGTTTAGGCAGCGTCCTATTCAGCTGGGTCAAGTAGGACACTGGACATACAATAGGTACTATAGGTATTGTAGGTGTGTGCCTAGTTTTTGAAAGCTGTGAATTATACTTATTAGGTATACTTATATTAAGCAACCACATTCCATCTTCTGTGTTCCCTCATGATTATAATATGGGGCTCTTCAAAGAGCGGATAAATAAATTTCTCAAAATCCGGCAAATTTTCTTTTTTTTGTCAGTTCTTCTGGTGCTGCAAATGTTCATGGGCAGCAGTAATCATTTAACATCAAGTGACCCGCCACCTCGTTTGCTCGCTTTATAGTACCTATACATATATATGTCACCGTAAGATTGTAAAAACCGTTAGATTATAATTTAACTCGCGAAATTGTAAACTGTCGAAAGATTGTGAACCGTTCAATGTTATGAGTGTCAATGTTTGAAATATTCATTGTATTTACGTTTTCTTGTCTATTTCATGTAGGTTAGGTTAGGGCTCGACATAAATAATCAGGTAGTGCCTGGCTATATAAGGCCGGGCACTTAGGTTCTATCGGGTTAATATACCTAACAGATTACAATCTACCGAAGAATAAAACGTTAAATTGTTATAGTTAGTATATTATATGGTTAGATTATAATCTAAAGGTTTTTACGAATCTTATGGTGACATATACAAATAAAATCTTTTTAAATCAGTTTTTCCGGACACTAATTAAATCGAGACTGAAGCAGCACTATCTTTCTTCTTTATATGTTTAGCTTTTATATTATTTTGTATTTATTATTGTATATTATGTATGTATATTAGTACTATTTTTTTTGTATGTATGTTATTAAATTATGTGTTTCCTGTATATATTATATGTAAGTATATTTTTATGATATTTATCATAAGTCATAATTAAAAAATCTATTCTCTAGTTTATAAGTACCTACTCAGCTTTATCTATTTATCACCATTCTCACATTCTAGGGCTGCTGGAAGAAATCTCTTCAAGAGATAAGTTGTCCTTGTACATGTCCTTTAAATTTGTATGTTTAGTTTTTAAGTTTGGTACTAAATATATAAATAAATAAATAAATAATTAATAATTTTTTTGCTGGGTAAATCTTATGAAGAAACAGAAGATTTAATACAATTTGATATATAACTATTTTTTTTTAAACAAACCAATTTTTGTAATTTTTTTTTTACCTATAAATATAAATACAGTCCCATTTACTCTCTCATGCTGTTAATTACAAGAACTCACAAGCTCGTACATAAACATAAACACACTCACATTCACACACACATACACACTCACTCTCTCTCTCTCTCTCTCACACACACACACACACACACACACACACACCATGCAACATACATACACACTACTCACCAGTTACCATTGCTAAGTTAACTTCACTTCAACAATATTTATAACAAAATATTTACATTAAATGTTGCAAGATCAAGAACTGGCTATCCTAGCTAGATTTTTTAAAACCTGTGTTAAGGATAGCCAGCCCTCTCCCTCGTTAACCAAAATGTGTGCACAAGCACAAGTTTATAAGTAGAAATTTAAGCATTCACTAAAAATACTATAAACTATATTATACATTAAAAATAAGCACAAAAATTGTTAGCGTCAAATAGTTCCAAGATCAATTGCAATGTAACACAAAATGATTGAAAATAAACGATTTATTTATTTATTTATTTAAATAAATTAGATTATTTTTAATACTATGTTCTTAAGTCTGGCTGCATAAATGTATTTTTTTTTGGTAGCTCTATCGGCCGGTGCTTACCAAGGGTACACAAAACGATACGCCAGCGCGGTCGTGGATCAGATACACACCGCTCAGCGCCATCTATCGTCGCGCGACCGATCTAAATAACGAGTCGATCGGTGCGATAAATCGCTACTTGCACGTTATTAGGGTTGACACATTGACATGAAAAGCAACATCCTAAGAAATTTTTAGTACTTGTTTAATGAGTCCGTTTGCCTGCTTGTGCATTGCACAATCAGATATACAAGGTCTGTATTTGTGTTTACATAACGATATGTTTGGGAGCGCAGTTTGGGAATTAATTTCAAAATATTTACTAAATCGATTCCTTTAAAATTTTTGTTTATGCGAATAGGATAGACAAGGACAGAGTATGAATTTTTTGGAGACCCTATATCCATGACATGAATTTATGGGTAGAGATTTCGTGCGAGTGAAATACGAAATGTAAGGTGATACCCTGTTATTTTTATTTTTGGTTTTTGTTCTTGAAATAGACAAATGGAACAGAATCTTTGGTTCTTGTTGTTTTACTCTGCAATGACTAACCATCATGCCGCAAAAGAGCTGACTTTTTCGTATGACACACTTAAAACCAAAGGGAACGGAACAAAACACAACTAGCTTCAAAACGGTTATAATGAAAAATATGTGAAAATGACAATCAACAATAATTAATGACACTTATTTTTGATCCACCCTCAATAGTTATACATTACAAAATGTTTAGTACTTGTTTAATAAGTCCGTTTGCCTACTTGTGCATTCCACTACAGCCTATTAACGTCCCACTGCTGGGCACAGGCCTCCACTCTCATAGGAGAAAGGGAATTAGAGCTTAGATCCACCACGCTGCTCCAATGCGGGTTGGCGGGCTTTAACGATTATTATCATGTTAAGGATAATAATCGGGACCGACAGCTTAACGTGCTCTCCGAGGCACGGGGGTGAAATACCGCCAACTTCCTATGCTTCTAATGCTTGTGCATTGCATAATCAGATATACAAGGTCTTTATTTGTGTTTACATAATACTTATTATAATTAATTGAAAAAATATTTTATACTTATTACCTGGGAGTACACTCTTTGTTAGCTCATAAGTCATTACATAAATGATAACGCCTCGTCTCGTCTTTGTCATCCTTCAATCACGCCGCAAAAAAGCTGACTTTTTCGTATGAGCATAGTTGAGAATCTGGAGAGTAACATAGAATTGAATAGAATAGATATATTACCTAGTTCTGTACTTATATCTTCCCCGGGATGCAACCTATATAATTTGGTATATATGTCACCGTACGATTGTAAAAACCGTTAGATTATAATCTAACTCACGAATTTCTAAACTGTCGAAAGATTAGAATTTAACGAATTATTTTCCGGTGGATTGTAATCTGATAGGTATTTAAACCCGATAAAACCTAACCTACTTGATTATTTATGTCAAACCCTAACCTAACCTACAAGAAAGAGACAAGAAAACGTAAATAAAATGAATATTTCAAAAATTGACACTCAGAACATTGAACTGTTTACAATTAACACCATAATTCATCCAAATCAGCCGAACATATGGGCCGTGAAAGATATAGTTAGCAGACAGACACATTTTCGGATTATAATAATAGAATGAATATCTTCGAAACAGATCAGTGGCAACCCTACGTGTATTAATTAATGATCGCTCTCGATCGTCGTTTCCGCACCGGCCATTATGATTTTCTACAAAACAGCCGTTGTAATGCATTGAACCGTCTCGGGATAAACACTACGCTTGTAAACTAAGTAGGTAATTGACAGGTGAGTGGGATACCGTCTCGAATGTTAAGGTATCGACATACTAAACGCGGGCCGGCAGCGGTACAGAGGAACAGAGGCCATATTGCGGTAAAATTAGTGCTGTACTGTAACAATCGCAATCACCTTTTGATTGGATAACAATCTTCTGCTATTGGCCAAAATCTATTGTAACAAGAATACCATAAATTCAGTCCAAGAAAACAATTATTTAGACTGTGGTAATGATTAATATTTTTTTTGATTTAGTCTATATCTGGTTGCTTCTTACTAAAACTTTTAATTTAGAAAGTAAGACTGATAAGGTTGCTATTTATAAAGCTTTTATAAATCGAAAATGAGATTAGAATAAATGTGATTCAGAATAATAACAAATTTTATTTACGTGTAATTAAAACTACTACTATAGGTTAGTTTTAAGTTAGGTTTCAATTTAAGAATCACGAAACGCTTTTTTCATATGAGCGTTTACAAGAGATTTTAAAAACCTAGAGTTAGGGCTTAAATTGTAGTGATTGTAACGTTGGAAATTCACTAATTTATATTGATACTTACGATTATTATATTGATACTACGATACAGCGGACTTGCTGGAACTCTTGTCGTTACCGAAACGCGTTCCGTGTGACAAACTCTTCATCCTCCGCAGATTGGGTGCAATGTCTAAGAATTATGTGGTAAGCACACAAGATAGGATCGAGAGTTACTCAATTTAACGTGATACCTGCTCGATTTATACAAAAAGCTGGTTTTATCTGTATTAGGCAGCCGTAAAATTGGCTGGTCTTTTAGCTACTGATAAATGCATTTAATTTGCATTCAAATATACTTTAACTTACTTGAGATATGCACTTTAATTAGCCTTAAGCAAAGCCCGCTTCGAGTTACCATTTTGGTTTTTGCTGGATAGCCCGGCAAAGGCTTAATGCCATCATACGATCCGGTACGATGCCGCGTTTAATAAACGGCTGCCTGAAAAAAGGATTATATTGTTTTCACGGTTCATGTATGTATGTATATATATGTATGTATGTATGTGAGTTTGTATATTCCACCATAACTTCTATACGCCTAAACCGATTTTGATAAATGAGGTATCGTTAGAATCCCTAGCTTATTCCGGGTGACATAGGCCAGTAAAATTTTAAAAAAATTATGGGATGACCATGGTCCCGCATTAAAGGCTAAAGTTGAAAAAAAATATTCGAAAATAAGATTAACTATATATAATCATCATCGAGAAAATGATGAGTAGATTCCAAAAATATATAACACTATAGTTCAAAATCCAGTGACTCACAAAAAAATATTTAATAAAAATGTGATAATGTGATGAATAGGATTCTAATTTAACTAGATTAATTTAGATTTTTAACTTTTTAGTTCGTTTTTTTTAATTCTGACTTGTAATTATTATGTTTGCGTTGTGCTACTAGAATGTCGTCAATTAAAAAAAAATAATGATCTAATAGACGCAAAAAAACTTAATTAATTTTCACCTCTTTGGGTAAGCTTAGTCATTCAATCTGATTCGTTTGCATCACCGAGTGACTAATTCAAGGAAACTTTCTCGACGTGGTGTTTTGAAATTGTCATCCATTAGTATATATATACTGATATGATATGATACCTATTTTAGCATCTACATACATGCTAAGTTACGAGTCCAACTTAGGGCGTAGGTTGGTCCTACACGTACCAACTAAATTCTTTGACAAGTTAGCCTATAACACAACCTCTGATTCTCATACTAAACGAGTTTTTGGTAGCTGATTTTCCATAAGATATTTTCTCGCGTTAAAACTAGCCTGTAATATATATAAAGATAACAGTCTCCAGGATTCTAAGCTATCTATGTGCTAAGTTTCATTAAAAAAAGGTAAAATGTATACTGTTAAATCAAATATCTATATTCTATATATCAACGTCCTAATAATGTATCTCGAAGTTAAGTATAGCAGTGGTATACATCATATAAAAAATGCATTTTGTATTAACGCATATTATAAGTTACTAAGTTAGTCGCAAATAAACAGTGTGAAGAAGTAGACGTGTTTTAATACCCACAAGAAACAGTGACCCTTATTCCCATATACATCTAAGGATTGTTATTTTATATGCTATATTATCCTTATATTTTTATGGGCTTAGTTAACAGAGAGACATTGGATATGATTTGCTTCCTCTTTTCCAATTTTATGCAGGCTCTTCTAGCCTCCATTACTAAAAAATAAAAATCTAGAGTGCCTCATAGCCTCATAGCCTTTAAAGTTTATATCATAGCTTAGGTAACTTGTAAGTAAATGCGTCCAACTTAGGCTGAATCATCATCACTTGTCACCTATAAATAATAAAAAAAGTTAGGCAGTGTATATTTTCGTGTAAATATTTTATAGTATGGATGGAATTTATGGGCTGGGTTGCCGTTGTCAATGCGTTGGCCTACTTGTTGGCTTATTTGAAGGGTGTTTAACAAGTTTCTTCATAAACAGGATTCAAGAGTAATCCACTGCGGACGGCTGCTCATCAAATTAATAGAAGGATCAAGTTTCTGCGAACTTTACATTTATTGCGATTAGTTATTGCACGGTTTAGATCACAAAGTTGTATGCTGATTCTGGTTGGTTTTACTGAGATTTAGGTGC
Source organism: Erebia palarica (assembly GCA_964035005.1). Classification (NCBI taxonomy): domain Eukaryota; kingdom Metazoa; phylum Arthropoda; class Insecta; order Lepidoptera; family Nymphalidae; genus Erebia; species Erebia palarica. The sequence goes on along the minus strand of OZ035983.1, from coordinate 59,836,521 downwards.
AACTATGCCCCTCCTTTTAGCTGGTTTATAGAAGTTAGTTTATTTTTCAAGTACCAACAAAATTAATTGTAGAAAGTGTTTTTTTTTTAAATATTTATAGCGAGCAAAAAGCAGGCGGGTCGCCTGAAAGTGATTACCGCCGCCCATGAACACCAGGAACCCACGCAGGCCAGACCATGAAAAATTCAGAAATTATAAATTTCCAAACCCTGCCGGGGGCCGAACCCGGGACCTCACGTTAAGGCAACAGCGCTCAACACTGCGCCACGGAGGTCGTCAAAAATCTATTTTGTTAGTTATGCGTTATACTTAGATAGTTGCCTCTAACCTTCTAGTTTCAATATTATTATAAGCAACGGATACACCTCCTCATTTCACCTTACTCACTTTCAAGGAAGGCTGGAAGAAATTTCTTTTTAGAGATAAGCTTTACCTTTGTCCACTTTTTTAAAATTAGTTTTAAGACAATATTTTGTACAAAAATAATAATTAAAAAAAAAATCACACAGCCTAACAAGTGCTGACGTGAAATACACGATAAATTGACGTCTAAATGGCTAAACGTTACGAAATCGGCACACTCGCGGACAATCTCCGTCGCGACACAGCCTAAACACACCGCATACAGTCGGTCGAGGGAGAGTAGAGCAAAGTTGCAACGCACGGGAGCAAGACCCGGTTGCAGTGAATATACTGACCGGTAGAAGTTTTTTTATACGACTGCCTGAAAAAAGGAGTATATTATTTTTTTCAGGGTTCATGTATGTGTGTATGTGAGTTTGTATATTCCACCATAACTTCTATACGCCTGAACCGATTTTGATAAATGAGGTATCGTTAGAATCCCTACCTTATTCCGGGTGACATAGGCTAGTAAAATTTAAAAAAAAATTGATTGGGTGATCATGGCCCCGCATTAAAGACTAAAGTTGAAAAAAATGTTCGAAAATAAGAATAACTATATAATCATCATCTAGAAAATGATGAGTAGATTCCAAAAGTAAAAAACACTATAGTTCAATATCCAGTGATTCACAAAAAATATCATTTAATAAAAATGTGAATAATATTCTAATTTAACTAGATCAATTTAGAATTTTAAATTTTTAGTTCGTTTTTTGGCAGGGCATTCGTGTTTTTTGATTTTGTTATTAATATCATAGGTTAGCGCTTGACTGCAATCAGACTTTCTAGCATTTATGCGTGCTTACCTAGACTCCTTGTTGACTCTCGATTTAAAGATACCAACATCAAAACATCATGGAGATATCTAGACATAAAAATCTCTAGTTGGGTTCATAGGAACGACACGGAGTATGTTATGTACTGACCCCTAGTAGTCGGTAAGTAGGTAGCTTATCTTTAAGTGGATCTCACTTATCTATTAGTAGACGCTTGGCGTCTCATTAAATAATATATCTTGCTTTAACGGTGAAGGAAAACATTGTGAGGAAACCTGCATGCCCGAGAGTTCTAGTTCTCAAAGGTGTCTGAAGGGACCAGCGTGGGGGACTGTGGCCATTCTGAGAGGAGAATCGTTGTCCGTAGTGAGCCGACAATGAGTTGAAACGATGATAATGATGATTAGTGGGTCAGTTGTCGGGTAGGTATTTGTTTGTTATAAATTCTTTATTGCACATTAGTAGATTACAATGCACAAAGGCGAACTTAATACCTATAGGTATTCTCCAGTTAACCTTTGGACTACCAAAGGTTAACTGGAGAATACCTATACGCTGTGATTTCAACCCTGTCCCCACTAGGGGACAGGGTTGAAATCACAGTGCGTACAATAAGTATAAAGAGAAAAGTTGGGGTATAAAGTGAAGTATGATAATTTATTATGCAATTCAGTAAATGGCTTGAATAATTTTAAGAAATATATAAAAATATGTAATATACTAAAATATGTAATAATTAATATTAAGGTAGTACTATAAAGTACAATATATACAATGTAATATATACACATATTAAATTAATAACAGGTACTACATATGACTGTCTCGTTGGTCTAGTGGTTATCATGTTTGACTGCGGCCGACGAGGTCCTGGGTTCGATTCCCGGGTCGGGACATAATTAAGTGTTGTGGTTCTCTGATCAGAAATTCTCAATACTAGCCCGGAGTTATGAAGTTGGTGGTGTTCCACCCCCGTGCCTCGGAGAGCACGTTAAGCCGTCGGTCCCGTTTATTATCACTAACATGATAATAGTCGTCAAAGCCCGCCAACCCGCATTGTAGCAGCGTGGTGGGTCTATGCTCTAATTCCCCTTCTCATATGAGAGTGGAGGCCTGTGCCCAGCAGTGGGACGTTAATGGGCTATAATATGGGCTAACTATTTATAAACTGGCTTGTCCACAAACATCTAGGACGCCGTTTCACTGGACGTATTTCCGCTGCGGTCTCAGACACCATAACGTTCCGTTTTTGTCTCCGTCGTATCCCATAAATTATTCTAAATCGGACCCCATTAGATATTCAGAGGTTGGAACGGAGCGGTGCATTCTAAAACATCGCTCGGGCCGATCGTATATCAATCGTTTCGATAGCGTCTCGTATTTGGTTCGGGGAAACGCGCCACGCTACCTGTTGTACGTCGCGTGCGATTTGTGGTCGCGGTCGCGTGACACAGCCTCGGTAAAGCGGTAAACTAACTAAGCCTGGTTGAGCTCATTGGGACCGCAATATCCCAGGTTGTGTTGAACTTCTAACCCTCGTAGCTTTAGTTTTAAGGTACCGTAACCAATAATCACCATCATGTTTTATAAGTAATTTTTAACGTCAATAAGTGTACAGAGTACCTATATTGAATAAATGATATTGAGTATTGAATCGTTCGTCTTAATGTTGCTAAACTAAGCCTGGTTGAGCTCATTGGGACTGCAATATTGAACTGTTTGGTTGTGTTGAACTTCTAACCTTCATAGCTTTAGTTTTAAGATACCGTAACCAATTATCACCATCATGTTTTGTAAGTAATTTTTAACGTCAATAAGTGTACGTACAGAGTACCTATATTGAATAAATGATATTGAGTATTGAGTATTGAATTGTTGGCCTTAATGTTGCTAAACTAAGCCTGGTTGAGCTCATTGGGACCGCAATATCCCAGGTTGTGTTGAACTTCTAACCCTCGTAGCTTTAGTTTTAAGATACCGTAACCAATTATCACCATCATGTTTTATAAGTAATTTTTAACGTCAATAAGTGTACCTACCTAGATATTGAGTATTGAGTATTGAATCATTGGTCTTAATGTTGCTAAACTAAGCCTGGTTGAGCTCATTGGGACCGCAATATCCCAGGTTGTGTTGAACTTCTAACCCTCGTAGCTTTAGTTTTAAGATACCGTAACCAATTATCACCATCATGTTTTATAAGTAATTTTTAACGTCAATAAGTGTACGTACAGAGTACCTATATTGAATAAATGATATTGAGTATTGAATCGTTGGTCTTAATGTTGCTAAACTAAGCCTGGTTGAGCTCATTGGGACCGCAATATCCCAGGTTGTGTTGAACTTCTAACCTTCGTAGCTTTAGTTTTAAGGTACCGTAACCAATTATCACCATCATGTTTTATAAGTAATTTTTAACGTCAATAAGTGTACCTACCTAGATATTGAGTATTGAGTATTGAATCGTTGGTCTTAATGTTGCTAAACTAAGCCTGGTTGAGCTCATTGGGACCGCAATATCCCAGGTTGTGTTGAACTTCTAACCCTCGTAGCTTTAGTTTTAAGATACCATAACCAATTATCACCATCACGTTTTATAAGTAATTTTTAACGTCAATAAGTGTACCTACCTAGATATTGAGTATTGAATCGTTGGTTTTAATGTTGCTAAACTAAGCCTGGTTGAGCTCATTGGGACCGCAATATCCCAGGTTGTGTTGAACTTCTAACCCTCGTAGCTTTAGTTTTAAGATACCGTAACCAATTATCACCACCATGTTTTATAAGTAATTTTTAACGTCAATAAGTGTACCTACCTAGATATTGAGTATTGAGTATTGAATTGTTGGTCTTAATGTTGCTAAACTAAGCCTGGTTGAGCTCATTGGGACCGCAATATCCCAGGTTGTGTTGAACTTCTAACCCTCGTAGCTTTAGTTTTAAGATACCGTAACCAAAAGTAATTTTTAACGTCAATAAGTGTACGTACAGAGTACCTATATTGAATAAATGATATTGAGTATTGAGTATTGAATCGTTGGTCTTAATGTTGCTAAACTAAGCCTGGTTGAGCTCATTGGGACCGCAATATCCCAGGTTGTGTTGAACTTCTAACCCTCGTAGCTTTAGTTTTAAGATACCGTAACCAATTATCACCATCATGTTTTATAAGTAATTTTTAACGTCAATAAGTGTACGTACAGAGTACCTATATTGAATAAATGATATTGAGTATTGAGTATTGAATCGTTGGTCTTAATGTTGCTAAACTAAGCCTGGTTGAGCTCATTGGGACCGCAATATCCCAGGTTGTGTTGAACTTCTAACCCTCGTAGCTTTAGTTTTAAGATACCGTAACCAATTATCACCATCATGTTTTATAAGTAATTTTTAACGTCAATAAGTGTACCTACCTAGATATTGAGTATTGAGTATTGAGTATTGAATCGTTGGTCTTAATGTTGCTAAACTAAGCCTGGTTGAGCTCATTGGGACCGCAATATCCCAGGTTGTGTTGAACTTCTAACCCTCGTAGCTTTAGTTTTAAGATACCGTAACCAATTATCACCATCATGTTTTATAAGTAATTTTTAACGTCAATAAGCGTACCTAAAGTGTACCTATATTGAATAAATGATATTGAGTATTGAGTATTGAATCGTTGGTCTTAATGTTGCTAAACTAAGCCTGGTTGAGCTCATTGGGACCGCAATATCCCAGGTTGTGTTGAACTTCTAACCCTCGTAGCTTTAGTTTTAAGATACCGTAACCAATTATCACCATCATGTTTTATAAGTAATTTTTAACGTCAATAAGTGTACCTACCTAGATATTGAGTATTGAGTATTGAATCATTGGTCTTAATGTTGCTAAACTAAGCCTGGTTGAGCTCATTGGGACCGCAATACCCCAGGTTGTGTTGAAGTTAAGTTTTAAAGTTCTAATCGTTGGTTTTAATTTCGCTAATTAGTTTAACCATGAAGGTGGAGACACTGTACAATTGCACTAAGAAGTCATAATTAAATAAATTGTTGCATGACAATTAAATGACTATTATAATATTGCCAATTTTGTATAAATGCATGACATTTTTAATTTATTCTACATTCAAACATAGTAAAAATTTTGTTTTTATTTGTATAAAATCCATATTTCATATCTACAAGCGACGCTGTCGACGGGTCAGATCAGTTTGTGGGACTATGTAGTCAATAAAGCTAGTTGACCCCAACAATAATTCCTCAGCCGACGAAACCTTATAGCATATTAAAGTATCAGTTATGAGTATCAGTATGAGTTACACGTAAATTATAAATATCCACCAAAAATTAGAAAGGAAGTAAGGTTTTTTTATGCTATACCCAATTATTAAAGCAGGAAGTTACATTATCGAGTAAACGCAGTTTCGATTTCATCATAAAATCGGTTTAAATATCGATGTTCTGCATGATTATTTCATTTGATATTTCGATTTTGAGTGTAAATATACTACTTGCTATTATTTTAAAAAGAAATCGAGAATATATTAAGTTTTAGGTATAAATACCTAACTTCCGGATGTTTTTTTTGTTGGATATTTTTGTGTAAGTTTTGGATCATCCAATACTAAAACCCAGACGAGTTTCATCGACTGAGGATTTGATGCGGGGGTCTCCATACAACGGACCGCCCCATTGCCCAGACTAATACTTATGATGAGAAATATTATGTTATGTTATTATGTTGCAGTATGTTAGGTAGGTATATACCTATCTCTCATGCTGTGGCACGGGCTGAGGAGGTGGCCCATTGACCGCACGTTTAATAATTTAAGTTTAATTTGTATCTGTATAAGTTTAGCTATGCTAAGTATTGTAGTGCTGGTTAATTAACTTTTATTTTGTACGGGAGCAGGTGATATGGCTCGACCGTAACAAAGGATGATCATCCTCCGAGCGGGTGTTGTGCTCGGGGACCACTGGTCCGACCGTTCATCTTTGGAGGTCGTATATATAGCGTAATTCAGATAACGCTTCGTAATCGTGAGTTGGGCTCTTCGTGGTCGCGTGAATCGTACTAGTAATGCTATCTATTGGATTATGTGCGGACTACGAAGACCGCCACAATTTATTTATTTAAATAAATAGCTCTTAATATTAATAGTATCATTGTGATTACGCCTATCGCCGATCTGCTGCTGTTTTAGGCTGCGGCTTGTAACACGTCGCTGTACCATATCGTCGGGATAAATCTCGGGCGGCGTATGGCACGGGATGCGCTTTTGTTTCGCATTTATAAGGAGACGCGAAGATATATGCCCGATCGGGTGTGCTTAGCTTGATACACGCTACCTTTGCTTTAGAGTTCGTTCCCACTAGGTATGAATTTCCTCTGGTCTGTATGGCTAGCATGCGCACTACGAGTATTAATTTAACGAATTAAAAAATACGACTGCCCTGCAATAATAAAAATATTTTCAATAATTTTAAACTTACTACAGGTTTGTACAGTATTTTCTACATACATTTAGTTTAGTATGCACTTAATTATGTTTAGTTTTAGTTGTAATTTTAGGATTCACTTTTTGTAGCCAACCAGGGTGAATTTGGCGACTGTAAAGTCTTCCCTGGCATCGATAATAGAGAATAAAGAATATAACTGTCGTACCCCTAACCCGGTTAGCCCGCTACCGTGTTAGACTGCATCGTCACTTGTCATCAGGTGAGATCGCAGTCGCACACAACAGAAAAGCGTCTTCGTTAGCACATCTCTGGTGGAACCGCACCTTATTTGAGCTTAAGTTGGGTCCACTTTTATCTACTTCGTTCTGGCGTGTTCTCAGTATTTTATTCTACATGTCTTGTTTTGTAATCTCATTACTAACAGGCTACTAGTTTTTTAAAAAGATAATCTCATTTCTAACCTTTTTCACTGACTAGATAATGTCCGCGACTTCCTCCACGTGGATTAAGCTTGTTTTAAATCCCGCAGGAAATCCTTAATTTTCGGACATAAAAAGTAGCCTATGTCCTTCACCCGTGATACAACCTATCTCTGTTCTATTTCATCAAAATTGGTCGAAAAGATGGGCCAATAATGCGCATTTATAATATTAGTAAGGATAAATTAATGTTAGTTTCAAATAATAGTGCAAGAATTTGAACTTTTTCTTAACAAAATGTTCCCCATTAGAGGTATAGTCTAGGCAATAAAACTAGTTGACCCCAACAATAATTCCTCAGGCGACGAAACTTTACAGTATGATAAAGTATCATGAGTTAAACGTATATTATAAATATCCAATAAAAAAAACAGAAAGGAAGTAAGGTTTTTTATTCTATACCCAATTGTTAAAGCAGGTACATTATCGCGCAAACGCAATTTAGATTTGATAATAAAATCGCTTTAAATATCGATGTTCTGCATGATTATTTCGTTTGATATTTCGGTTTTTAGTGTAAATATACTAACTACTATTATTTTAAAAAGAAATCGAAAAATATTCAGTCACAAATATTAAGTTTCAGGTATAAATACATAACTTCTGGAGGTTTTTTTTTTTGGATATTTTTGTGTAAGTTTTGGATCATCGGATACTAAAACCCTGCCAAATTTCATCGCCTGAGGATTCAATGCGGGGGTCTCCATACAACGGACCGCCCCGTTGCCTAGTTTAGTATTGTTGCTTCTAATTTAAAATGTTTGTAGCTATGATTTCGACATCTATGATTTTTGAGTAACAAACAATTCTTCACTTTGCAATTGCATTACTGTTAAGCAGGTACCTCCCATCAAAAAAACGTTTCTCTTATTTCTTATTAACTTATCCTTTAGAAGATTACATTACCATCCATCTCATACCTACTTCGTAATCAACAAATACTTATGATTGTAGAAATGCATTCAAGAATAAATCTCTAACTATTAAAAAAATCTTCTCAATTATAATATTTCTCAAGTAAATCGTCGCAATTACTCTTTCCCAAAGAATGAGAATCACCAATCAGCATTATTTACCTTTTATGTTAAGGCCCATCTTATTAACTGTCGCCGAGGAGTCTCATGCAAATGAAGTCTTAAGGTGGTTTCAGATCGACGATTCGAGACCTGTATAGCTATGCGTACTACGAGTAAAATTATGTCTACCAGTTATCTCTATCTGTCTAACGAAGCTAACATGGTTACTTGTCACGTCAAAAGTAGAGATAAAGTAATATTTCTCATCTGTGGTATTTTTCTCTACGAACCTTTACATGTCGGCTAATTTTTTCTAGTAATATACCGCATTTTGTGCATGTGAAAAAAAAATGAAAAATGAAAAAAAAAATTAAAAATCTCTCTCTCTCGTCGCGTGATTATCTCGTTGTACGCATGCTAAGCACACTGGAAATGCTGGGCGGGATTTGATATCTCACATTACCTTTCACATGGGACGGAGATAATAGGCATGATGGCAGTAACCAAGAATCAATGAAATTTTAAATTTATCTAATGAAATAGGATTCATGGATTATAAAAAACGTATTTATTTTTCTATTTCGAGTGAGATTGCTATTTATTGTGATAAAATAAAACTATAAAATACAGTTATCCGCCATATTGGATTAAACACCAAGAAGCGAATGACGTCACAATTGTTTGTTTTCGAGCTTTGACAATCACACTATTGTTTACTGCACACTGCACAGAGTACATTGGTAATAACAATAGTGACGTCACAAACGACGCCATGACACCGGCGAACGTTTTGGCGTGAATTTTAAACTTTAAATTTCAAATGCCAATTATGTCTACCAAACCTTATTTTTCTGCTGAAATAATATATTTTTTCGAAATAGTAGATACTTACGAACATAATCTGACCGTTTTTATAAATCAGTCATCATGCCTATTGAAAGCGCGCGACGGAGAGAGACTGTGCGTGCGAGATTTGTGTATCCGTAAAGTAATTCTCTATTCATTTAGCAATATGGTTTAATGTTATATCAACAAATATTCAAATTACCCGCACATCCTTTTCAATAAACTAGCTTTTACCCACGACTTTGTGCGTGGACTACGCAAATTTAAAACCACTATTTTGTGGTTGAATTTTCAAAAATCCTTCCTTAGTGGATGTCTACGTCATAGTAGGTATTCAAATTCTCGCCTCACAAATCCTCCTCGTGCATCCAGATTCCAGACTATTGACACCAAAGATGGGCGGGACGGGAATTTTTGACGACATCCGTGGCGCAGTGTGTAGCGCTGTTGCCTTAACGTGCGGAGGTCCCGGGTTCGATCCCCGGCAGGGTCAATTTGGGAATTTATAATTTCTGAATTTTCCCCGGTCTGGCCTGGTGGGAGGCTTCAGCCGTGGCTAGATACCACCCTACCGGCAAAGACGTGGTTTAATATAACTGCCATGTCCCTAACAGGTTAACCCGCTGTCATCTTAGACTGCATCATCACTTACCATCAGGTGAGATCACAGTCAAGGGCTAACAAGAAGTGCATAAAAAAAAAAAATGAATTTACAGATTTCAATTCTCGTCTCCTCACCTCGCCGGTTTGAAACCACCTTAATGCAAATGAAGTCTTAAACAGTCGCCACAATATCGTCGTCACTTGTCGCGTGTCACACCGCGACAGACTTATGGCGGATCCAGACATGTTTATTCAAATATTAATGCCCCGCCGTAATATTTTAAAATTATTTTAGCTTCTACAGACATTATGACACAGCCAACTTGTTTATTGGTACGTTTGTGGGTTAGTCTTACGTATCATAATAATTAGACATCCGAGAAGTCGGATGTCTAATTATTATGATATTTTCTTATGAAGTACTAAACAGTCGCCGCAATATCGTCATCACTTGTCATAATATGTTTCGCTGCGACGAACTCATGGTGAATCCCGACATTTTTAATTTTATGCCTACTTTCATACTATCTTTCCAAAGTAAAGTAACTAACTAAGGTTTGTACTTTTGTACATTCCTTGATAAAACAAGACAAATGACGATAACTATAACAACAAGTCATAATTAAAAAATTAAAAAATACGACTGCCCTGTCAAAAAACGATCTAAAAATTAAAAATCTAAATTAATCTAGATAAATTAGAATCTCATTCAAATTTTTATTAAATGATATTTTTTGTGAATCACTGGATATTGAACTGTAATGTTATATATTTTTGGAATCTACTCATCATTTTCTAGATGATGATTATATAGTTAATCTTATTTTCGAATATTTTTTTTCAACTTTAGTCTTTAATGCGGGACCATGGTCATCCCATCAATTTTTTTAAATGTTTTACTAGCCTATGTCACCCGGAATAAGCTAGGGATTCTAACGATACCTCATTTATCAAAATCGGTTCAGGCGTATAGAAGTTATGATGGAATATACAAACTCACATACATATATACATACATACATACTTATAAACATACATGAACCCTGAAAACAATATACTCCTCTTTTAGGCAGTCGTATAATAAAATTGTGACAATCTGTTTTTTGATTACGTGCTGTGATGTAATTTTAATTTATATTAGCAAACGAAGATTTAAAGGAAATAATATGGACTGGAATACTTATCATTTTTGATATCCATAATTAATAATTAATAGTAATTGTAAGCCCTTAGCTAATTATTAATATCTAGTAATTGTAAGCCAATATACTCACACATTTTTGATAATTATTAATAGTGGTTGTAAGCCAATATACTCACACATTTTTGATAATTATTAATAGTGATTGTAAGCCAATATACTCACACATTTTTGAGGTGGCCTAAATTATTCGACTTAGTCAGTCTTAATTATTACTATCTTGCCTAGAGCATGTCAGCCGTTATCTTGTTGGCACATCTGTAAATGCTTTATGGCGTATCCCGACATGTTTATTCAAATATAAATGCCCCATCGTAATATTTTAAATTTATACTCGCCATCTTGCGCCCAGACCAACCTGCGTCTATTATTGTCGCCCCTTTATATTTTGAATGTGAGTAGTATTGATTGGTCGGAGAATATTTAAAATCAGTTTTTTTAGGTTTTGTTGTCAAGGGTTTTGGTTTATGTACTACTAGCTGATGCCCGAGACTACGTCCGCGTGGATTGAGGTTTATGGTTCCCGCGGGAATTCCTTAGTTTTCCGGGATAAAAAGTAATAATAAAAAGTATCTCTGTGCCTCTTTCCTTTTCCCTTTCTCTCCCTCTTATTATTATTCCTCTTATTATTTCCCTCTCTCTTAAGAGAGTGGAGGCCTAAGCCCAGCAGTGGGACGTTAATGGGCTGTAGTGATGATGTGATGATCTCTGTGCCAATTTTCATCCAGATCCGTTCAGTCGTTCGGCCGTGATTCAGTAACAAACTATATCTATACATCCATCCATCCAAACTTTCGCATTTATAATATTTATTTAACTAGATTAAATTTTTTTTATTCCCGCGGGAATTCCTTTATTTTCCGGCATAAAAAGTAGCATACGCCCCACTTTGTTCTGCTAATATGGGTCAATTTTTTTTAGGTTTTTCAGTTTATAAGAAGCAAATAAATTAGTTTAATAGTATTAGAAGTATTAGTAAAATAGTAGAGTAGAGCAACAATTTTGTTGCATTTATTTTTAGATGGTATAATGAACTTTTGATTTACTTCCACCAAAATATATACTGACTCATAGAAAAGCATTGATGGAGAGTCATTGTCAGTGTGGAATAATAGAGATTCCACACTGATAATGACTCCGAAAGTGTATGTATTTGTAGACGAGGCATGCTATCGAATAATAAAGATGACGGCCTCCGTGGCGCAGTGTGTAGCGCTGTTGTCTTAACGTGCGGAGGTCCCGGGTTCGATCCCTGGCGGGGTCAATTGGGGAATTTATAATTTCTGAATTTTCCCTGGTCTGGCCTGGTGGGAGGCTTCGGCCGTGGCTAGTTACCACCCTACCAGCAAGGACGTGCCGCCAAGCGATTACGTGTTCCGGTACGATGCCGTGTAGAAACCAAATAGGGTAGGGTATGGGTTTAATATAACTGCCATGCCCCTAGCAGGTTAGCCCGCTACCATCTTAGACTGCATCATCACTTACCATCAGGTGAGATCGCAGTCAAAGGCTAATTTGTAGTGGATAAAAAAAAATCGCGTCATTTAGTCAAACGAGTTAATAGAATTGATATACACGGAAACTCCATTTTTACAATTACTATACTATATTTTTTAATTATGTGTTTTAATTTTGGCCATTAATGATGTGCCATGGGTCATTGCATTGTTTTATGTATTTACTAGCACTATGTAATCTATTTTTTGTTGATGTTTTTTGATAAGTTCCCAATAATTTATGCTCGAAATTTGTAAGTTAATGGATTTGTACACCACACCATAGTAGAATACATGATACCTCCTGTTTAACTAATACCTATATACGTACATGAATGATATCTCCTGTATAACTAATACCTATATACGAATTAACTGTATTTATTTATTTAGATATCTTTATTGCACACACAAAATATACAGAATACATTTTAAAAGCAGTAATTACTAGTAAAACTAGATAGAAATATGCAAAGGCGGTCTAATGCTAAAGCAATCTCTTACAGACAACCTTTGGTGAAAGGATAATTAAACAGGAGCGCAGGATGGTGCTGTATTTAAGAAAAAAAATACAATTTACAACACAATTTTTAATTTAGTTATATTAACAAAGAAATTTTACTTTTACATTGTTTGTTAGCTCCCCTTAAGCCTTGTCTTGTCTGTCTTGTGTATTGTAATAACGGAATTTAGCTTTTAAGCTTAAACAGCAGGCACGTGAGGTATTCATTTTATCCCGGAAAAATAAAGGGCTAGCATACGATGCCGGGTACGTGTAATTATTAAAATAATCGAAATATAATAAGCTAATACTCTCGTAGTAATGCCCAACACCTGTTGCGTTGTCTTAAGTCTTGATTGCATATATCAAACGAGACTGATATTTAACCCGCATAAGTCATACGTTCATATTGTTCATATTATTCACCACCCGATTGTCGCAATAAATATCGCTGATACATGACCAGCTAACGTGTGGAAAGTTCTATTGCGATTAGGAGATAGTCATTATGATTTGATCGAGATAGAGACATTAATGAATGAAGATTTATGATCGTACTAGCGAAAGTCCGAGGTTTTTTGGTTCCTGCGGGAACTCTTTTAACATTACGGCATAAAAATTAGCCTGTGTGTTACTCCAGACCATAGTCTAACTCTTTGCCAAATTTCATCCAGATCCGTTCTGCTGTTTTGGCGTGATTGAGTGACAAACATTCATTCATCCATCCATCCACCCAAACTTTCGCATTAAGACTTCGGTAGTGAGATTTAACTTCTTTTTTTACTGTGAATATCATCACATTTCATGATAATCACCGAAAATAAATGATCAATCCAAAAACTCCCAATCAAGAGCATGCAACCATAAAAAAAAAACAACTGAAGATAAATAGCTCTCGGGCAGTCGCTCGAAAAATATCTAATTTAATTTTATGTCCACATCTCCTTGTCTGTACCTGTCCTCGACCGTCATAGATTCCGATGTCGCGGACCAATTTATTGCCCTGTATATCATCCGAACTTACGTCCGGACATAATAAGTTTCCACGCGGCTAAGTCAAATTTATTGTTTATCGGCGGGAGGCTGAGAATGACGCCGTCCATCCCCTTATGTAGACCTACTGGTATATGACGTAGATCTTAAGTCGTGAGCAGTAAGGGCTAGTAAATAGCTGCATGTATGAGCTGTGTCCCGCGAACCATCTTGGAGTTTAATGTATTGAATGAATTTGTTTTCTGTATGTAAAATTTTAGAACATACTGTGAATGTGCGTACGTTATTGACCTCTGTTGTTCATTTTGTATTTTACTTGTTCGTGATTATTCAACCCTTATGTGGACCTTCTGGTATATGACGTAGATCTTAGTCGTGAGCAGTAAGGGCTAGTAAATAGCTGCATGTATGAGCTATGTCCCGCGAACCATCTTGGAGTTTAATGTATTGAATGAATTTGTTTTCTGTATGTAAAATTTTAGAATATACTGTGATGTGCGTGAGTTATTGACCTCTGTTGTTCATTTTGTATTTTACTTGTTCGTGATTATTCAACCTTTATGTGGACCTTCTGGTATATGACGTAGATCTTAAGTCGTGAGCAGTAAGGGCTAGTAAATAGCTGCATGTATGAGCTATGTCCCGCGAACCATCTTGGAGTTTCATGTATTGAATGAATTTGTTTTCTGTATGTAAAATTTTAGAACATACTGTAATGTGCGTGAGTTATTGACCTCTGTCGTTCATTTTGAAATTTTTCTTGTTCGTGATTATTCAACCCTTATGTGGACCTTCTAGTATATGACGTAGATCTTAAGTCGTGAGCAGTAAGGGCTAGTAAATAGCTGCAAGTATGAGTTGTATCCCGCGAACCATCTTGGAGTTTAATGTATTGAATGAATTTGTTTTCTGTATGTAAAATTTTAGAACATACTGTGAATGTGCGTACGTTATTGACCTCTGTTGTTTATTTTGTATTTTACTTGTTCGTGATTATTTAACCCTTATGTGGACCTTCTGGTATATGACGTAGATCTTAAGTCGTGAGCAGTAAGGGCTAGTAAATAGCTGCATGTATGAGCTGTGTCCCGCGAACCATCTTGGAGTTTAATGTATTGAATGAATTTGTTTTCTGTATGTAAAATTTTAGAATATACTGTGATGTGCGTGAGTTATTGACCTCTGTTGTTCATTTTGTATTTTACTTGTTCGTGATTATTCAACCTTTATGTGGACCTTCTGGTATATGACGTAGATCTTAAGTCGTGAGCAGTAAGGGCTAGTAAATAGCTGCATGTATGAGCTGTGTCCCGCGAACCATCTTGGAGTTTAATGTATTGAATGAATTTGTTTTCTGTATGTAAAATTTTAGAATATACTGTAATGTGCGTGAGTTATTGACCTCTGTCGTTCATTTTGAAATTTTTCTTGTTCGTGATTATTCAACCCTTATGTGGACCTTCTGGTATATGACGTAGATCTTAAGTCGTGAGCAGTAAGGGCTAGTAAATAGCTGCAAGTATGAGTTGTATCCCGCGAACCATCTTGGAGTTTAATGTATTGAATGAATTTGTTTTCTGTATGTAAAATTTTAGAACATACTGTGAATGTGCGTACGTTATTGACCTCTGTTGTTTATTTTGTATTTTACTTGTTCGTGATTATTTAACCCTTATGTGGACCTTCTGGTATATGACGTAGATCTTAAGTCGTGAGCAGTAAGGGCTAGTAAATAGCTGCATGTATGAGCTGTGTCCCGCGAACCATGTTGGAGTTTATTGTATTGAATGAATTTGTTTTCTGTATGTAAAATTTTAGAACATACTGTGAATGTTCGTGAGTTATTGAACTCTGTTATTCATTTTGTATTTTACTTGTTCGTGATTATTCAAAAAATTTATTTTTCTTCTCGATTTGAATTATTGCTGGGTCTCGAGCATTTTTGATCAGTGACAAACTTTGATACTAATCTGTTGAACGCAGAATAATCTGTATTTGTATATAAAAGGAAAAGGTGACTGACTGATCTATCAACGCACAGCTCAAATCATTGGACGGATCGATCATACTTGACCTTAAGTTAATTTCTTTAATAAAGATTTTTATTTCTATACAGATAGTCGTAGCTATTATGACGTAGGCAGCCGCTAAGAAAGTATTTTTACCACTGAAAATGGTAATCAGATGCAAATCGCTTGAGACGTATTTTTGGCCATAGCTCCGAGGATTTTGAGAGGATCGAAATGGGAATAGTACCATAGGTTGAGGAATTTATCGAGACACGTGTGAGCGTTTGAATTTTGAAAATTGGCTGGTACTTTTTTTGGAATTTTGAAAGAGAAGTGCATTCCAGTTGGAGTTTTGAAAATAGGATAATAAATTTTTGAAAAATTTTGAAGAAGACATTTTTATTTCAGAAATTTTTTTTCGTAAATTTTTGTATTAATTTTCAATGCTCCGATTCTTGCGGGAACAGCGAAATCTGTGATTTTTTTAAATAATATATATATAAATAACGTGAACGAAGCCGCGGACAAAAGTTAGTTTTATAATATTATGTGCCTACATTAGTAAACATTCGTGCGTCACAAAGTAAGAAAAATAACAGTTGGTAAAAATATTTACAGTATACAAAAATATTTACAAATAATTTTTACAATATTTACAACAAAAAAAAATGTTAAATTTAATTATTTAATTTCTAATAAAATAGTAGAAAAACTACTTTGACAAAAACTAATTTGAGTCTAGCCGATTAACGTCCCACTGCTGGGCACAGGCCTCCACTCTCATAGGAGAGGGGGAATTAGAGCTTAGACCCACCACGCTGCTCAAATGCGGGTTGGCGGACTTTAACGGCTATTATCATGTTGGTGACAATAACCGTTAATTGTGCGGTCATGCTTTATTGTTTATGCTGTGGTACTACATCATTCGTAAAATGCTCTAGTGCCAAAGATGGCACGCCTTGATACTTGCAACTGATGCATGATGATCCGAATTAATTAATGCGCATAAAGAAGATAATAATCATGTACTGTTTGATGAATCGTTTTAATTAGAGCAACTACTTTATTGCTTTATTTTATTTATTAGTCGGTGTGCACCTCGATTCATTGTATCAAGGGATTATGATTGTTATGCAACAGTGATTCAACTAGATGAGCGATTTGCATAATACCTATTATTTTTCGACGTATACAATAATAATAGGTATTATGCAAATCACTCATTTAGTGTGTTAAGATTAGTTAAAATCGGAAAAGTTTTTGAATGTCTCACAAACTTATCTGACCCGGTGGCCAAAATTGGAACAAAAAATTGTTTTTGGTTTTATTTTTAATATAGGTAGGTTTCGTTACTGGGGTAACTAAGTTTGTGGGACTATACGTAATCTCATATTGTATCCTTTATCAAAATAAAATTTTGACGACCTCCGTGGTGCAGTGTTGAGAGCTGTTGCCTTAACTTGTGATGGTCCCGGGTTCGACCACCGGCTGGGTTTGGAAATTTTTAATTTCTGAATTTTCCCTAGTCTGGCCTGGTGGGAGGCTTCGGCCGTGGCTAGTTACCACCCTACCGGCAAAGACGTGCCGCCAAGCGGTTTAGCCTTCCGGTACGATGCCGTGTAGAAACCAAGCAGGGGTTTAATATTACTGCCATGCCCCTAACAGGTTAGCTTGACTGCATCATCACTTACCATCAGGTGAGATCGCAGTCAAGGGTTAGCTTGTAGTGGACAAAAAGAAAAGTTACCACAGTGTAAATTATGACTAAATAAACCAGGTTCGTTCTTGATTGTGACTGATTGGTGAGTTTCGATTGTCCTGTTTATGTTTCCGTTCCAAATTGGGATTCCTCAAAGGGTTAACATAAATACGTCCTTAGCTCAACCGTCATTATCACTGACAACTACAAGGCGTTGACTGTGGATCAACACCAATTTATCGACGCGTATCGCTCCAACGATTCTCAACCTTATGCGTATTGTTTTAAGGGTGGCGACAGTCGAAAAATGGGGACAGGTGACGCTGTCAGAGGCGTGGAACATCTGTCATTCGCTAACAAATGCGGACAGGAATTGATGCGCGCACGGACAGTGAAAAACGCGGAATTGCGCGTCCAACGCGACTATTTTTAGTCGCGCAGCTGTCTCACCGTGTCGCTAGGTATCAAGGCATCCGTATTTCAGCCAGTGGCGTGCAGTTCATAGAGGCATAATAGCTCTGCTTACCCTAGCTTATAGGCACCTTATAGGTCAATGCTCATTTTTCATTGTATCCCACCACCACCACTGCAGCCTACACCGTGTCGCTAGGTATCAAGCCATCCGTATTTCAGCCAGTGGCGTGCAGTTCATAGAGGCATAATAGCTCTGCTTACCCTAGCTTATAGGCACCTTATAGGTCAAAATAGCTCTGCTTACCCTAGGTTATAGGTACCTTATAGGTCAATGCTCATTTTTCATTGTATCCCACCACCACCACTGCAGCCTACACCGTGTCGCTAGGTATCAAGCCATCCGTATTTCAGCCAGTGGCGTGCAGTTCATAGAGGCATAAATGCTCTGCTTACCCTAGCTTATAGGTACCTTATAGGTCAATGCTCATTTTTCATTGTATCCCACCACCACCACTGCAGCCTACACCGTGTCGCTAGGTATCAAGCCATCCGTATTTCAGCCAGTGGCGTGCAGTTCATAGAGGCATAAAAGCTCTGCTTACTCTAGCATATAGGCACCTTATAGGTCAATGCTCATTTTTCATTGTATCCCACCACCACCACTGCAGCCTATTAACGTCCCTGCTGGGCACAGGCCTCCACTCTCATAGGAGAGAGGGAATTAGACGCTGCTCCAATGCGGATTGGCGGGCTTTAACGACTATTATCATGTGAGTGATAATAACCGGGACGGCTTAACGTGCTCTCCGAGGCACGGGGGTGAAACACCGCCAACTTCCAACTCCGGGCTGGCACTGAGAATTTCTTAATTGAAAACCCAATACCTAACAATTTTTATGCCCACCCAGGACCTCGTGATCCGCAGTCGACTACGCTAACCGCTAGACCGACGAGGCAGTCATCATCATCGTCAGATCATTTTTCATTGTATAACAGTCAGTAAATAGGTAGTCTGACTAACTGATGCCTACCCTGATTTCAAGCCCTGTTCACGCCACTGATTTCAGCTCACACGTTAGAATAATTGCATAAATTACACAGACGTGACACTGTTGCGTCAACAAATAATGCCTAACGGCACGATCAGAATCGCGATGATATGTCAATCAACTGCCTCGTTGGTGTAGTGGTTAGCATGTTTGACTGCGGCCGACGAGGTCCCGGGTTCGAGTCCCGGGTCGGGCCATAATTAAGTATCGAGTTTTTCGGATTAGAAATTCCCAGTACTAGCCCGGAGTTAGGAAGTTGACGGTGTTTCGCCTCGGAGAGCACGTTAAGCCGTCGCGCGTCGGTCCCGGTTATTATCACGAACATGATAATAGTCGTTAAAGCCCGCCAACCCGCATTGGAGCAGCGTGGTCGGTCTAAGCTCTAATTCCCTCTCTCCCATGAGAGTGGAGGCCTGTGCCCAGCAGTGGGACGTTAATGGGCTGTAGTAGTGATGATGTCAATCAACAGAACGGCTACTTACATAGAGGTAATTTAAATTATCTCTATATGGCTACTTAGTAAGTAAGTAAGTAAAACACTTTATTACACACAAACAAATAACAGAACAGAGGTAAAACAAATCGTGACAGAATTTACAATTTGTAACGGTGTAAAGGCGGCCTTATCACTATGAGTAATACTGTATTTCATGTGAAAAAATATATAGTTGCACTACTTTGTGAAACGTCAAATTGATACTATGATAAAATATTAAGTAGTCGATGACAGTTATGACAAATTATAGTATTATTCATCGGTATGTTTTATTTCTAGGTTTTTAAAATTTGCGATCCTTTTCTCAAAATCGATATAAACTAGGTTCTTAGAACGTTTAATGGGGTGGGCTGAAATCCGAAAGGTTGAAGCTACAATTTTCCCATTGGATTAATTTTATTCTCATAAGTATAATAATTATATTATCTATAATATTAATAAGTATTTTACTTGATTTATGTGTTTAACTTAGTGAAGCCTTAGGATATATTATCTACTGTTATATATAATATGAAGGCGTTGTAAGGAAATCAAAATTCGCTTAATTATTACGGTTTCCATCTTCGAATTAAAGAAATTAATGGAAATTGTTTCCGACTGAATCTTTCAGCCCTTATCAATTTTACCTCTACAGTTCGCACGACTAAAAAGTGAATAGACGGTTGTAAATACCCGCCAGTATCACTCCTTATCGGTCCCAGGTTCTAGTGTGTCGGAAGACAAATATAGCGTTCGATGCAAATAATGGCATTGGTCGAAGAAACGACAGTTATTAGTCTTGGGACATTGAGATCCGACACGATGTAGATTATCCTATATCTAATTAGAGCTATAAATGCAGACGACAATACTATGTTAAGACAAGTGTTTTACTGATCATGACTTGACGATGGACTATGAAATAGATAGGTATATATTTATTTATTATGTTAATTGTATATTTATTTATGAAGTAAATAATTATAATAAATATAACTATACATTTGTTATCGATTTAATGGGATTTAAAATATTCTGGTTTTATTTTGTAAAATGTTTTTTCACTTAGATATAGGTTATGAATACTAATTATTATTATACAAACTAAAAAGAGATAAATTATTAAAAAACACAATAACTGATTAAATTATTAAATAAATTATATTCATATGGATCGTAGAGTCGGACTGCCATATCTACGTAATTAATTACTCTATGATGTGATAGGTTGACAAGATCAATTTAGAAAGGCAACGCAAATGCTGGCTGATACATGACCCGAATGAAGTGATCTTAATCAACGAAGAATGTAAAATGATACGCAAAAGCTAGGCATTAAATTATTGGTAGTACAAGGGTTGTCACGTCCTTTTTTTTATCCACTACAAGTTAGCCCTTGACTGCGATCTCTCCTAAGTAAGTAAGTGATGATGCAGTCTAAGATGGTAGCGGGCTAACCAGTCAGGGGCATGGCAGTTATATTAAACCCATACCCCTATTCGGTTTCTACACGGCGTCGTACCGGAACGCGTAATCGCTTGGCGGCACGTCTTTACCGGTAGGGTGGTAACCAGCCACGGCCGGAGCCTCCCACCAGGCAAGACCAGGGAAAATTCAGAAATTATAAATTTCCAAACCCTGCCGGGGATCTAACCCGGGACCTCCGCACGTTAAGGCAACAGCGCTCAACACTGCGCCACGGAGGTCGTCAAAAGTACGTACGTTCTTAGTAACGTTTAGGCCTATTAAGAATTCTTTGATAGGTTGACAGGAGCAATCAAAGGCAAAGTCTTTGCTCATACACATCCCGACTGAAGTGATCTCAATCAACGACTAATGTGCAATGATTTGTGGTAGTTAGGCATTAAATTATTGGGAACATAATGGTTGTCACGTCTGCGTAAACTAGGAATTCTATGATAGGTTATGATGACCAATCGGCAGCAAAGTCTTTACTGATACATGAACCGATAAAAGACGTGATCTCTATCAACGAATATTATCATATTCTGTTCAACCGGTTCCTCACCCGCTTTGACATACTTGCTGACGTGTTAATGATAAACGAATAATAATTATAAAGGTGGTTTTGACCTGGGAACTTAGTAACATTGCTCTAAGCAGTATAATTTTAATTTTCAGAATTATAATCCTTAATTTAGGGACGTCAAGGTACGTCATATAAAACTGTTAAAAAGTAATTCCGCTTCAAGCGATGGTAGTAAGCCCACTGCTACTTACTTGTTTAGTAATTAAAAAAAACTTCAATTTTTATTATCGCTTTATTTTACTTACGAAGCCTCCCACCAAATCACGTCAGAGAAAATACACAAAATATAAATTCCCGAATCGAACTCTGGACCGAGGCGCTCAACACTGCGCTAAGGGGGGTACCTTTAAAATTCTTTTATGTCAGACAAAATAGCAATAAATTACATAAATTACTATTAGGCTATCAGAAACTCCGTCACAGTACCTTTTACTTTGCGACGACCATAAAAAACGTAAGTCCCAAAGTCGCATTTCATCAATCGGGAGTCGGGACTGGCCGTAACGTATTTCTCTTGACTCATTGTGTTATTTCTAATAAACTATCTCCGGGAGATAGCCCGGGACGTTTATGGCCGTTTCTGACATATTTGTGATGGTCCAAAGATCGGGAACCCGTCATAGATTTATCGATTCCGAACCATTTCTTCAGAGTTGCTAGTCTGGGCGGTCATTCTTCGTGGATTCTTTTTTTTGTGTGGTGTTTATGATTTACTGTTGTGCCTCGGCTTGGATTCGTTTTGTGTAACTCACTTGGTATTGTGACTTATGACAAGCTAGATAACACAAATCGCATTGGTGTATTTCGATTTATGATGTATCAATGTGCCTATTTAACTAATAACTAAAAGCAGGGAGCAAAAGTTAAATCAAAGGAACAGGGGACCATACTGCCATCGCATAAAGCCATATAGTTTCAGTATTGTTGATTTTCGTGCTCTAGAATTATAATCCTTATTTTAGGAAAATCAATTCCGTGACATCAAACTGTCATTTTGAGTAAAATTGCTTGAGTATCGCTTTATGCGTTGGCAGTATGGCCCCTGCAGTAAAATAAGACGTGTTCCTTTAATTTAGAAATTATGTATGGCAGAATTAGCCACGTTATCTACGTAAATTCATTACTAATGTTCTCAGTTAAGTCGCGGTTTTAAAAAAAAATGCTCTTTGGTTTTCCGGGATAAAAAGTAGGTCATATCAGTATCCGAGATGCAAGCTATCTCCGTACCGAATTCAGTCAAAATCGGTTACTTATGTGAGTCGTGAAATTGTAACGGACACACAATTTCACATTTGGAAGAGATCGCCTTGATCGCCCTTGCATACTTTATAGTCCTATTTGTAGTTTTAATGTCTTCTTTATTTCCGTGTACTTGTGTGCAATAAAGATTTAAATACTAATAAAATTGGCAGCTTAAAATCTCAGATTCAGATTCATTTATTTGCATTTAACATGAACAATACAATAATTGACATGTCACCCGGTTAGGGCATATGCAGTTTGAGTGACAGGGTGCTTCGAAATTATTATTTATAATTCTATAATATTATTTATCTGTAGGTACATAATAAGTCGTGAAATTGAAACGGACATACAATTTCACATTTGGAAGAGATCGCCTTTGCATACTGTATAGTCCTATTTGTAGTTTTAATGTCTTCTTTATATCCGTGTATACTTGTGTGCAATAAAGATTTAAATTCGAATGAAATTGGCAGCTTAAAATCTCAGATTCAGATTCAGATTCATTTATTTGCATTTAACATGAACAATACAATAATTGACATGCCACCCCGTTAGGGCATATGCAGTTGGAGTGATAGGGGTGCTTCGAAATTATTATTTATAATTCTATAATATTATTTATCTGTACATAATCTGTACTGTACATAATAATGTCTTGTCGAATAAATTAATCTATTATGTCGTGAAAACGTAGTTGCTTAGTTATTGAAGTCAAGGTAAAAAAATTAATAATTTCGAATAAAAATTTAGAATAATATTTACTTATTATAAAATTTTGACAATCTACAATTTAATAATTACAATGGACAAAAATACAATAAATCAATGCTTTAAACAATTATAGTCATACATCACAATGTCTATTATAAAGAAAAATAATTAAAAAGAAAAATATGTCAAAATAATAAATAATTAATAAGTCAATAAGTAAGGTCAATAGGAAAATGTCAAAATATTATGATAATCTTTGATACTACTGTACAAAAAAAACTCAAACAAGCGAATTGTATTTTATTCTATTCAAACATTTTCGGGCCTTATGGGTTAAAGCAGTATTATTTTAATATTTATGACGCTCTTGTTTTGAATTATCTTTATTATAGGGACGTCAAAGTATGCCATATAAAACCGCAATTTAAAATAATACTCTTTAAGCGATGGTAGCAAGCCCCCAGAACATGCCCCTTTACGACTGTTGTCGTAGTAAAGGGGCAAGAGCAAAATCAGGGTAAGAATGTCTTAGGGCAAGATCAGGGCACAGAGTGATTGCTCGGGCTCGGCGGTCGACTTGATAAATATAAATAGGCGCAATTAGCGTTGATTTATTCGCGGCCCGACGGATTAGTGTCGCCGATTAATTCTGACATCTGCGCCGATCGATCGTCTGACCTTTAGCTCTCCTCCGTGACTGTACTTAAGCAGTACAGTCCGGTGGGCATTTGTCTCTTGGTTAAGGCGACGCTCCCGTTTCGACAATGAAATTCATAATTCATAATTTTTATTGGAACGAAGATCCTTATCGCGCGTAGCGAAAGGGGGCTAGACGGAAAAAATTAAGACCAAAAGTTAAAACGACACTTTTTGCTATAGTTGTAAGCCGTGCGGCGTGCGCGTGTTTCTCTGTCTGTCTCTCTCTCTCTCTCTCTCTCTCTCTCTCTCTCTCTCTCTCTCTCTCGCTCTCTCTCTCTCTCTCATAGAAAGCAAGCCAGTTATTTTCGTTTTGTCTTTCCATTTCGCATTGAACAGTGTGGTGTCGCGATGATTATTTTTGTCGCGCTTTGCGAAATTGTTAAGTGTACACAGGTTCAAGGGACACCCGGATGGAACTTCGTTTCATCCGGGTGTCCTTGACACCTCTCAAGTTTTTTGCCAAATTGTGGGTAACAACAGTTGTTATCTTAAAAAAATTAGTTCACAATTTACCGCCAGTGTAAATATACATGTACATCCTTAAATTACGTAATTTTTTTTATCAATTATTTATAATATAGGTATGTCCAACATAATTCCCTTAAGTCCAACCATTTAAAATGTGTCAATATACTAATGTATGTTGAATCGTTTTCATTTATTTATTTTATCCATTTTAAGTTTGAAAAAAGTTAAAATGGAAAGTTTTAAGAAAGTTTACAAAGTTAGTGTTTGTCTCAAATTGTTATAGTTTTAGATGCTATCATAGTTAGCAAATTTAAAAGTGATCCTTTAAAATTTTAATACTTTCAAATTAAATCACTGTTAGATTTTTATTTAGTGTGTAATAAATAATGATGAGGCGGATATATAGGTAAACGAGATAATAACAGTCATTTAAAGAACTTTTTAAATCAGCATTTCCTTTAGCCAAGCTCTAGAATCTAGCTAAAGTTCTTAAAGAACCTTTAAATTTAAAAGGTTGGGGCATGTGCCCGGCTCTATTATGAGGTTTGGAAATACCACGTTTTTTGCTGGAATAGGTTTGAGTATCCTTAAATTCAAAGTGTGTGTGTCTTGTGAGCACTTTGCACATTTCCTAGGGTTTAAGCCTTTACGGGATAAATAATTACCGGTTAATGTGGTTTAATGAGAATTAATTGCAGTTTCTGGATAAAGTGGCAGCTATCGGTCGTATATGTAACGATAGGTTTTATTTACATACAATAAGTAGTACTAGATTAATAGTCTCATCAAGCAACGTCTGTCATCCAAAGTATGCTATTATAAATTATTGCCATTCTATAATATTATTACTATACCATTTCCGTACATGATTTAATATACCTTAGTAGTTAGTAACCAATTCGTTTCTTATGATTGCCTAGTAACATGTCAAACTTATAAACTACTACTTGTCTAACTTATAAACATGTCTAACTAGCTGATGTCCGAGCGTCAAGCTTGGATTGGAGTTCTGACTTTAATCTATCTCTGTGACAAATTTCATCCAGATCCGTACAGCCGTTCTGGCGTAATTGAGTAACGAACATCCATCCTTTCGCATTTATAATATTATTATAGAAGTGGGTATAGATAAAGTCTAATAATTAAAAAACTAATTTATTTTACTTTTGGTAAAATAAATTAGTTTTTTTTTAATTAACAAACAATCCCAGGCTCAGTTTCCTTTTGGGTCGGTTAAAAAATCACGTTGTTTCGTTTCAATGATTTTTTGTTTAAGTGTGAGTTTGTATATTCCACCATAACTTCTATACGCCTGAACCGATTTGATAAATGAGGTATCGTTAGAATCCCTAGCTTATTCCGGGTGACATAGGCTAGTAAAATTTAAAAACAAATCTATTAGGTGACCATGGTCTCGCATTAAAGGCTAAATTTGAAAAAAAAAAATCGAAAATAAGATTAACTATATAATCATCATCTAGAAAATGATCAGCAGATTCCAAAAATATATAACACTATAGTTTAATATCCAGCGACTTACAAAAAATATCATTCAATAAAAATGTGAATAAGATTCTAATTTAACTAGATTAATTTAGATTTTTAACTTTTTAGTTCGTTTTTTGGCAGGGCAGTCGTGTTTTTAATTTTTTTAAATAAGACTTGTGATAACGCTAATTCAACAGTCATAGGAAGAAGGCACGTGGTTAACACAATATTTCAGTCTGAGTGAGATAATATCTGCATGTGGCAGTTACAGATATAACGGCCTATTACACCGCACTTTTCACCGGGCCCTATGGTAAGGGTGGGCGTGGGCGCTAGTTAGAGCCTCGCTTATTACAAAGCAATAAGGACCAATTTAGGGACCCTTTCTCCCTAAACCTCATTACACTACACTGATTCAAGTGTAAGGGTCCCTGTGACAAGTGCAGTGTATTTTATTAATTATAACTAATGATAAAGCTAATTCAACAGTCATATTATATGAAGGAGGTACGTGGTTAAGACAATATTTCAATCTGAGTGAGATAATATCTGCATGTGGCAGTTACAGATATACCTAGCGGCAATCAGACAGGCATGCGGTCGGATTATCAACCGTTGACAGGTCTCGCAGTCGGCGGCAGTTGAGCAGTCATCGCGTGCAGTTAAGCCGCTGTCCGGGCAGACGTCTTGCACCGCAATCCCGCTGTCACCGTACAGGGGCCGTCGTGTATCACACAACCCAACCTACTCGTCACATATGATTGCCTAGTACCTTGTCCTACATCCTTGTGCAAGGGACAATCCTCGCCGCTCGCAATTTCTATTCAACCCGCAAATATAAATTTGCCGGTATATTGCTATCTCTATTTGGCTGATGACACATGATCGCGTGCAAACGCAATAGCAATATGAGCGTACAGAATTTGTTATACGTTTAGTCTTGTTCCGTAAATACCAAAAATGATGAATGATAACTTGTTGTGTTTTTCACTTCGTGTTGTTATTCGCGAACTTGACAATATAGGCTATGCTCCTGGTCAATTAGTACGTAACATATCGTCGGTTTTAATATGATACTAATAAGGAGAAAACATGTCATTCATGTCGTAAAAACAAGCAAAACGCTATGCGCTTACATTTAATTTTGGGAAAATATTTTGAAAACATAACATTTCATTTCAACATTTTCCAGGGGCCTAGATAAAGACAAGTTCAATCTTAATAATCGCATAATCTGGTGGAAATATTCTTGAATTACGAATCATTTTGGTATTACGTTTGTATGGGCAATTCACCCTCCGCTGGCACCTTAAGCCGCTGTCCGGGCAGACGTCTTGCACCGCAATCCCGCTGTCACCGTACAGGGGCCGTCGTGTATCACACCACCTAACCTACTCGTCGCTTATGATTGCCTAGTACCTTATCCTACATCCATGTGTAAGGGACAATCCAGAAGTAGGTATTAACAAGTCATAATTAACCCGGCGTCATTGAGGTTGGGTCAGAATGACCCAGTGTATTTAAGAATGCAAATATTTTTTTACGTACGCGAGCCTCGTTGGCCGTCTTCTCAGTAGCTGGAGCCAACGCTGTATTCTAAACGTTTCTGAAAAGATATGAGTCCAACGGTGACCGCGCGGAAGCTAAACGTGCTTATTTGTCAAAAGGGTCAATATGACCCATACTCACAATTAAATTAACAAAAGGACATGACCAGTAATTGCCCTCCGATTCGGGACAATGCACAGGATTTCCGTTTTACAGTAAGGTTTAAAAATTCAAAACGAAATTATTATGGATTTATTATTCCAAATAAAGTCAGGGTTCAAATGACAAAAAAAACAGTACGTTTATTGTTTAAATCTTGACCGTCCGCTTTCCTCTTTAAGCACTACTCCATTTTGAAGTTCTATTATATCCATGCCTAATAATAATCTTGTAACCCTACATGAATACCATTTAAGTACCTTAGTCATTATATTATGAATGATTTATTTTTGATCAATTAAATAGTAATGAAAAGGAAATGTATGTTTTGTTTATAATTATTTTTATTTTTTGACAAGTCTCAAACTAATAGATCGAACAAAGCATTTTGAAATACTGCGTTTAAAGGAACGCCCTTTCACATTGCATATGCTGCCATCTGTGGTCGAATAGTTGAACTTGTTAACCAAAAGTAGTGAGCAATACTTATAATTATTTTCTAGACTCACCACAATAACTAGCGCCATTTAGTGTGGGAAAGCAGTTTTTGGTGAAACTTTTTTTTATCTATTTTCTCAGTTTTCAGATCCTTCAGACTCCTGAAACTTTTTTATTTGAAAACTATAAAATATAACAATTACAATAATAAAGAAATAATACTTGAAAATATTTTTTTAGACTCGCTCAACACAATAAATAACGCCATCTAGTGTGGGAAAGCAGTCTTTTGGTAAAACTTTTTTTGTTCATTTTCGCAGTTTTCCGAGCCTTCAGACTCCTGAAACTTTTTTATCTGAAAATAGTGAAATATTACAATTACAATAATAAATAAATCATTGCTGAACATTGATTTTTGACAACTAGGCAAGCTGCCATAGTTCCACCGGTCAAGTCCTTTAGCGCCTTTTTTTGTATGATTTTTGTACTGTTTTTTTTTTTTTGGTGTTTATTCAAATTTTGTCTTATGTTTTTATGTTCATGTTTTTGATTTTATAATTTAGGTCCCATATATGACTGAAAATACTATATTTTAGCGTAGTAAGGTGATGAAACTCTAAGGGATCTCAATTTTGTTAATATTTTGGGAGTTTCAGTAAAAAATTAATTATTTTGAATAAATGTTCTGTGATTCATATCTTTTTTCGTTTATTCCTAAGATCAGAGTGTAAATATACGTTATAATGACAAGGATTATGAATATATTCAATAAAACATGAAAATATCGTACATTATATACATGGGTTATATTGACCCACTTTAACATCCGTGTAACAATTTTATACCACAATGACGCCGGGTTAATAAAAAAATTAAAAACACGACTGCCCTACCAAATAACGAAATAAAAAGTTAAAAATCTAAATTAATCTAGTTAAATTAGAATCTTATTCACATTTTTATTAAATGATATTTTTTTTGGTAATCACTATTAAACTATAGTGTTATATATTTTTGGAATCTACTCATCATTTTCTAGATGATGATTAATGATGGAACTAATTTGAATATGGCGTCGGTATCCGCAGATTAAATCGAATGACATGAAACGAGTCAAATTGACTAATATTATACCTACGTCCTGTTTCATGAGATATAATGACAAACAGTAATAATGCTAACACTTGCTAATCCACACTAATATTATAAATGTGAAAGTATGTCTGTTTGTTCACGGCCCAACCGATAGTGGATTATAATAAAAACTAGCTGATGCCCGCGACTGAGGATCCACGTGGATTGAGGGTTTTGCTTCCCGCGGGAACTCTTTAATTTTCCGGAATAAATTTCCATACTATAATCTATCTTTGTGCCAAATTTCATCCAGATCCGTTCAGGAATTCTGGCGTGATTGAGTAACAAACATCCATACATCCATCCTTCCAAACTTTCGCATTTGTAATGTTAGTATAGATTAGTAGGTATAGATTGGTACAGAGAATACCTACATAGGATGAACACCATCAGATGATACTCGCGACTTGGCCCGCGTTGAGTTAGGTTTAATTGAGTCCTTAAGGGATAAGGACTTTTTAATTATCCGCCATATAGTCAAAAATTCGTCGATCCTCCGTCCCGTAGCGGCCTGGTCGAAAGGCAAACCAACAAACAAATCTCTCTGTCACCCTACCTGTCGGTCTGCTACACTTTAACGGCCCATTTACTAAATTTTGTCCTGGGGAAGGACATAGGCTCTCCTGTCATTCAAGGATATTAAAGAGTTCCCGCGGGAATAAAAAAAACATTAATCCACGTGGATGAATTCATCATGCTTCATTTTGTATTGCCGTAAAAAGCACGAGCTGAATCCACCCATCGCAACAAAATCTAATACTGTCAAGATGGCATAGACCTTCATATGTAGATCAGAAGCCTCTCACAAGGCCAGATCAGGGAAAATTCAGAAATTTTAAAGTCCCAAATTGACCCTGCCGGGGATCCAACCCCGGGCATCCGCATGTTTAGACAACAGCGCTCAACACTGCGCCACGGAGGTCTTACGCCAGGGAGGTTTAGACCTTGCAATGGAGAGACTTCTATGTTACTTACTCATCTAGTAAACGGGCCTTTTATTTTATTTTTTATTCTTTTTATATTTGTACAAAATATTGACATAAAACTGATTTAAAAAAAAGTGGACAAAGGTAAAGCTTATCTCTAAAAAGAAATCCCTTCCAGCCTTCCTTGAAAGTGAGTAAGGTGAAATTGCAAAAATAAAATATTTTATTGGAATTTTAAAAAAAAAAACCTTCGTCAGCGTGTATTGTTTTTTCTATTTTCTACGGGAAATCCTTAATTTTCAGACATAAAAATATGTAGTCTATGTTCTTCCCTGGGATGAAACCTATCTACAAACATTTTTTTTCCTCAATCGGTTGCAAAGATGGGCCGTTAAAACGTAGCAAATAGACAGACAGGACACACTTTCGCATTCAATATGCATACCTAAATAGTTATAGCGTTGATTAGGTTAAGGGGTTACTAATACAACATCTAATACCGTCAAGATGGCGTAGACCTTCATACGTATATCCATCCTACGTTATTTCTGTGAGATCCTACGCCGTACATCGCCTGCATCGGTAATATGGCGGCTTGCGTCAATTACATCCTCAGTAAATAGGGATGATGACAACTCAATCAAATCAGCAACTCTTTATCAAACTTAAAAACGCGCTTCTAGTATGAAAGTTGTATGAAATTTGCCATTTTGACGTCATCAAATTTTAACGCACTTTTTTTCTTTAATGTATAAAATGCTTATCAAACTTAAAACTAACCGAGGATGTGAATTTTGGGTCTTTTTGGAGAACCTCTACTTAATAATCAGTTAGAAATAATCTATTTTTGATATAGTCATCATCCCTATTCTCAGAGCTGAGTGCAGGAGTGTATGAGGCTTGCTCCCGATGTGTCTAGACGACGTGACGAAGTATTTTTGTCGCCCTCGTCAATAAATAATGGACCACGGGTCAAAGTCTGAGAGCTAATGTGTGTTGACCTTATCCTGTTTCGTGTAATACTGCCGTCACCTCTAATACTGGCTTCGTTTATAGCAGGCAGAATCGAGTTTAATACGAGTTTGATTCAACAGCTTTGAATACTCCAAAGTTTTTTCTTTAACTTGTCAGTGTAGTCTGAGAAGTTACGGTTGCGAAATCTTGTACTTACTTCAATTTGTAAAGTTATTATATAGAAAGGTGACTTGTAGTTTGTAATTTTGATAAGCACTAAGTTCAACTGTCCTTTATCTTTTGCAATTACTTTAATTTATTATATTCAATAAGTAAATAGAAATTGTGGTATTGAGGTGCGATTGTCAGCAGAACTATAACAAGTTTAACTTAAAAAGTAAAGGTGTTTTGTATTGAGGTACGCGGTGGTATAGTCAAAATGAATGGACCTTTAACGAAATTATTATATTATAAGTCTGTGAAAGGTTTAGAATAATGAATTTTGATATAAACTTATGGATCAGTAAAATCTTAAAAAAGAAAACAAAGTGTCACCTGATACATTCCAATAAATGGTAGTCATAATTTCATGACACGATTAACATTTTATAGAATTGATTTCGAGGGAATTCATTAGAAACTTCTACAATTTGCATATTTATAATTAATTGACTAAATATGCTAAAGTCTCTTATACTTGACAGGCATCACGGCGGTAGAATTCGAGGTATTCAGGTTAACCTCATTCAAAACAATAGGAACTGATTTTATGAAATTTTTATTTTACAAAACTATCAATAATTGACTGAATATATTGTCCACTAATTTATGAACTCAAAAAATTAATTAAACTAACAAATTAATAGATTTCTTGTTCGATGTGTGTCACTATTAGAGTATGCTATAGGTGTAAATTGATTATTAACACATGAATGATCATTAATCACTCCTTCAATTCAGGAAGCGTTGAAATTTTCTTTCGCATACGAAAACAAAATAATATGAGCCACGATTATGTTCGCGTGGATTTAGTTTTTTAAGAATCCCATGGGAAGTCTTATAAATAACACATGAAAGGTATCAATAAAATGACTAAATGACTAGCTTCCACTATCCAGGGTTCGAGTAATCTATGCCGAACTGGTATGCAAGCATTGCAAAGATGACAGAGAGACATATAGTGTAATACGATCGTGAGCCCGTAGTAATGGTTTTTGGCTCTGTATACTCTCTAGTGTTTCAGTGTACAGACCAAATTAAGATGGAAGTAGTATTACTGAAATAACTAGACTAGACATATCTTGCCGATTGGCTATGAGACTGCGTTGCAGCCTATTTAGGGCTGGCACATTTTAGACTATAATATCTACTCCATTTGTTGCTTTTCTGTTTTTTTTTCTTCCACTACAAGTTAACCCTTGACTGCAATCTCACCTGATGGTAAGTAACGATGCAGTCTAAGATGGTAGCGGGCTAACTTATTAGGGGCATGGCAGTTATATTAAACCCATCCCCTATTCGGTTTCTACGCGGCATCGATCCGGAATTTTAAATCGCTTGGCGGCAAGTCTTTTCCGGTAGAGTGGTAACTAGCCACGGCCGAAGTCTCCCACGAGGCCAGATCACAGAAAACTGAGAAATTTTAAATTGGGAATTTTGATTGGGAAAAATTTTCTTTTTCCCAATCAAAATTCTTTTCTCGATCTTTCCAGGGCAGACCAGGGAAAATTCAGAAATTATAAATTCCCAAATTGACCCTGCTGGGGATTAAACCCGGGACCTCAGCACGTTAAGACAATAGCGCTCAACACTACGCCACGGAGGCCGTCAAAATATAAATCTCAAAAAAAAAAAAAAAGAGATCTGATGTTCGATTACCGCATAGGGCAATTAAGAGTTTTATTGTTTGTTTTGTTATTTAGATGTCGCAAACAGAATTATAATGTTAAAACAAATAATAATCAGATTTGATATCATTTTGGTAAGCATCTCCATTTTAATGCCAGGCTTTTATAATTTTAACGTTAATTTTTATCGAATTAATATTGAATGTCATATTGATGTGGCTAGTTTTATCGGATATCTTGAATATATGTTTATTAATAGCTATTCAAAAGAGAAAGGGTTATCGTTTTATGATTTTGTGCGAACACGTAATTACGTATTGGCGCCTATCTTTTTTTTTTTAATTAATATTATAGGAATCTTAAGTGACATTTAATATTAATGGACACGCGTCATCTTATATTGGTGTTTTTAATCCTGCAACATAAGTTCTGAAATAGTTTTAACTACGTGCAATAAAGTATTTATCTATCTATCTATCTAATCGTTAAAGGCCGCCAAACCGCATTGGAGCAGCGTGGTGGATCTAAGCTCTAATTCCCTCTCTGCTATGAGAGTGGAGGCCTGTGCCCAGCAGTGGGACGTTAATGGGCTGTAGTGGTGGTGGATAGTATACATAAACTAGATGATGCCTACGACCTCATCCGCGTAGATTTAGTGTTTTTAAATCCCTATACAGCTGTCTCTGGGATGCATAATTTTGAAGTGAAATTAAACCTAGTTAGGTAGCTATTGGGACAATAAAATATCTATTGTAATCGTCAAAGTATATAGAAATAGGTAGAGTAGAGACGACCGTAAAAAGTGTTCTCAAACAAGTCATAATTAAAAACACGACTGCCCTGCCAAAGAACGAACTAAAAGGCAAAAATCTAAATTAATCTAGTTAAATAGAATCTTATTCACATTTGTATTAAATGATATTTTTTATGAATCACCGGATATTGAACAATAGTGTTATATATTTTTGGAATCTACTCATCATTTTATAGATGATGGTTACATAGTTAATCTTATTTTCGATTTGTTTTTTTCAA
The DNA here is from genome assembly GCA_964035005.1 of Erebia palarica. NCBI lineage: Eukaryota > Metazoa > Arthropoda > Insecta > Lepidoptera > Nymphalidae > Erebia > Erebia palarica. The sequence continues at coordinate 59,802,415 of OZ035983.1, read as the reverse complement.
CTTTAGTCTTTAATGCGGGACCATGGTCACCCCATCAATTTTTTTTTAAATTTTACTAGCCTATGCCACCCGGAATAAGCTAGGGATTCTAACGATACCCCACTTATCAAAATCGATTCAGGCGTATAGAAGTTATGGTGGAATATACAAACTCACATACATACATACATTGAACCCTGAAAAAATACACTCCTTTTTTCAGGCAGTCGTGTAAAAAGAAAAAGTGACACACACAAAACCTTTGAAACCCGCCGTCTCAATTGTTTATTTTCGCTCCAAAATTATGCATCCCGGAGTGTTCAAGTCTTAATGCAGTTGTCGCAGACTATTAAACGCTCTTGGCTCCGCTCGCCCCAATTTGTCGCTCTTTCTCTCATAAACTCACACACATACATACCTACATTGAACCCTGAAAAAATACACTCCTTTTTTCAGGCAGTCGTACAAAAAAGAAAAAATTACACACACAAAACCTTTGAAACCCGCCGTCTCAATTGTTTATTTTCGCTCCAAAATTATGCATCCCGGAGTGTTCAAGTCTTAATGCAGTAGACTATTAAACGCTCTTGGCTCCGCTCGCCCCAATTTGTCGCTCTTTCTCTCATAAACTCACACACATACATACATACATGAACCCTGAAAAAATACACTCCTTTTTTCAGGCAGTCGTATAAACAAGAAAAAGTCACACACAAAACCTTTGAAACCCGCTGTCTCAATTGTTTATTTTCGCTCCAAAATTATGCATCCCGGAGTGTTCAAGTCTTAATGCAGTTGTCGCAGACTATTAAACGCTCTTGGCTCCGCTCGCCCCAATTGGTCGCTCTTTCTCTCATAAACTCACACACATACATACATACATGAACCCTGAAAACTAACACTCCTTTTTTCAGGCAGTCGTATAAAAAGAAAAAGTGACACACACAAAACCTTTGAAACCCGCTGTCTCAATTGTTTATTTTCGCTCCAAAATTATGCATCCCAGAGTGTTCAAGTCTTAATGCAGTTGTCACAGACTATTAAACGCTCTTGGCTCCGCTCGCCCCAATTTGTCGCTCTTTCTCTCATAAACTCACATACATACAAACATACATACATACATACATTGAACCCTGAAAAAATACACTCCTTTTTTCAGGCAGTCGTATAAAAAAGAAAAAGTCACACACACAAAACCTTTGAAACCCGCTGTCTCAATTGTTTATTTTCGCTCCAAAATTATGCATCCCGGAGTGTTCAAGTCTTAATGCAGTTGTCACAGACTATTAAACGCTCTTGACTATTAAACGCTCTTGGCTCCGCTCGCCCCAATTTGTCGCTCTTTCTGCTCGGATGCTGCGCCACTAATGAGTTTTTTGGACGTTACGTTGAATTTGTTTCGTTGTCTTCTCGGGTCTAGCTCAGGGCGGGGATACATGAACTAGTTACAGACTCGAATTAAATAGAATTTATTTCGGTTTAAAGATATATTGATTGCTGTTGTCTTTATGTGCGGAGGTCCAGGGTTTGATCGGATTCGAGGGAATTTATAATTTCTGAATTTTCCCTGGTCTGGCCTGGTTGGAGGCTTAGGTCGTGGCTAGTTACCACCCTACCGGCAAAGACGTGCCGCCAAGCGATTTAGCATTCCGGTACGATGCCGTGTAGAAACCAAATAGGGGTATGGGTTTAATATAACTGCCATGCCCCTAAGAGGTTAGCCCGCTACCATCTTAAATTGCATCTGCACTTACCATCACGTGAGATCGCAGTAAAGGGATAACTTGTAGTGGATAAAAAAAAAGGTACAAACCTACTAGAAGTAAAGAAAATAAATAAATAAAATAACTTACGAACTAGACTGTGACAAAATAATTCCAAAAAGGGCAACGGCTCAGGGTGATGCTGTTATGATGTAGATATGTCACCGTAAGATTGTAAAAACCGTTAGATTATAATACACTATAACTCGCGAAATTGTTAACTACCTGGTTATTTATGTCGAACCCTAACCTAACCTACAATAAAGACAAGAAAACGTAAATACAATGAATATTTCAAAAATTGACACTCAGAACATTGAACGGTTCACAATCTGTCGACAGTTTACAATTTCGCGTGTTAGATTACAATCTAACGGTTTTTGCATATCTAGTCCTAGCCTTATAATATATCCTATTTTTTTTTGTAAATTTTCCACGCGTCTCGAAGGGGTACTTACGTAGTGTAATCTGCATAAGAAATTTTTATTAATTCCGTTGGAAAATAGCATTTTGTTTTTATTATTCTCGGTTATTTCTGTGTTTCAAATTAAGAATAGAAAGGAATGTCTGGATAAGTTTGCCTTTTCTGTTAAACAGAGCAAAAATATTTTCTAAAACATTTTTTTTTCCACTTTGATATCCAACTTTCGGGATGTGGATCTTGATACATAATAATTCTTAGCTGACTTCATACACTAACGGCAATTTTATTTTTTATTACAGGTAAGATTTGTTTGGCGATTACAATTTGGTAAGCAATAATATAATTGATAAGATTAGCTATATGTTCAGTAATAATAAATTTACACACTATTAATATAATGAGCGATTAAAATGCGTTTCGTTTTTATTTCTAACATCTGAGGCGCCGACGAATTAAGGTTCTTTAAATATTGAGGCACACTATAGACCAAATTAACTTAAAATTTTCCTTTTTTTCAAATAAGTACATTCGGTTCAAAGACTTAAAAATTGCAGTTTCTAACAAATATTCAATATTATTTACCTGTATTTAGAAAAAAAATGTAAATACAGATTTTTTTGATAAAACATAAAGGACAATAAAGAGAGAGAGAAGTTAAAAACTTAGTTAAAATTTTTTAACAAAAAACTTTGTCGATTATATTTTTAACTGGCTGATGCTCGCTTTAGTCCGCGTGGAAAAAGTTTTAGCATATGTCACTCACAAGTTCCTTAACCATACTCATGCCAAAAATCACGTCGATCCGTTGCTCCGTTGCGGCTTTAATAATATTACTTAAAATACTTATTAGGGAAAAATTTTTACTCATTGGAAGAATATTTTCAGGATGATAAAAAACGGTTCTGACATTTTGACTTTTGACATTCTTATTTAGGTATTTAAATGACTAATAATTTTGACAGTGTACTTAATTAAAGAATTTAAATCTCATTATGTAATACGTATTTATGTTTATTATAAATGTAAATCAACTTGTATGTAGGTAGGTATTTTAATAATAAATTGTTTTTGTTAAAAAACAAAATTTAAAAATAAATTTTACTAATTTTAAAATTTTAAAAATAACAAATATTATGTATGAGTTTAAAATGTAGATAAATCGTATATTAATAATGTAAATGTAATAAATTCACTATAAATCATAACCTAAATAATATTTGTACGCCGGTCTGGCTAATATGTTGGGACTATATATAACGAAATTAACCATCTTATTTTGTACGCATATTATGCAAATAAAGTATCTGAATCTGAATCTGAATAGTCTACACTAAATAATATCTGTGTCCCGCGCTTTACACCAAATAAAGCAACTGCCGCTTCGTACCGATCGCTTAAAGAGCGGCCATTAAACTATTACGATGCGCCATAAAAAAGTTACGGCGTCTAAATATTTTCAACATCGTCGTCGGTGGGAATCATAAACCAATATATTTATCTCGTAAAGTTACTGATTTGCATTATTTTTTATCGATATGTAATTCATTCTCGCAACTTCCGTATGGATATAGGTGTTTTAAAAACGGTTGTACAATCACCGAATCAGCTTTAATTATTCAATCAATAAGAAATTTAAATACAACAAACACTTTTGTTAAAGTTAAAGCTGACATTTGACTTTTTCTAAACTTTATTGAATACCATACAATAGGACTGATATGAAACAAAACATCGGTATGATTTTGACATTATAGGTCAACGGCAACGGCAAAATCGGCCCTTGTGAAGTCATAATATTAACTCCCTAGAAATTGGTATTGTATTAGCATTCCATCAAGGTCTTTGACTGTATCTTACTAATCTTACTAATATTATGAATGCGAAAGTTTGGATGGATATATGGATGTTTGTTACTTAATCACGCCCCAACAGTTTGACGGATCTGGCTGAAATTTGGCACAGAAATAGATTATAGTCTGGAATAGCACATAGGCTTTTTATCCCGGAAAATTAAAGACTTTCCGCGGGAATCACAGAACCTCAAACCACGCAGATGAAGTCGCGGGCATTCGCTAGTAATGTATATGTTTAACCGCTGGCTGTTCTACCAAGGTCTTTTATAGAGATGTTCCCATAATCGACTCTTGTGATCCTTAACGCACGATCTCACGCCATTAATATCGGAATAAGCACGTCCAGAGTAATTCCATCAGTTTATTTATATACATCGAAGACCGACCGAAGAATGAGGCCCGACCGGCTACCGAATCAACAGATTCTGCCTGGGAAATTGATCAAATGATCCTTTCAATTATGAAATGAAATGTAATGAAATTTATTTGCTGAATATGAGTATGTACAGATGTTACAAATTAAAGCGTTCTTCATATTCTACTATAAATTTGCATGCAAACATTTAATGTAAGTACTCATTAGGAATATTATTATATCTAAAATTATTCTCATGAGATTATGAAATCTGAACACATGATCATGAGTATGCGTAAATATTACCCATGACTACATAAAAATTAATTTAAGTCCTTCTCCGGGATACACCCTCTTTCAACACTAAATTTCTTCAAAATCGGTTGAAAAGATGGGCTATTAAAGCGTAGCAGACAGACAGACACTTTCGCATTTCTTATATTTATTTTTTTATATAATTCTTCATAATGTTTTGACTTTTTTGTATAAGATACACATGAGCGCAGTGACGTGCACATAGTTTGAAGCTGGGGTAGGCATTAGGTGGTCAAAATACCTATTTACTAGCTGCTTTGACAATAAATCAATTATAAAAACGCATTGACGTATTTCCATTTGGGCAAGCATTGCTTTTATGCCTCTATGAACTGCACGCCACGTGATGTATCTCGGAGCGGGTTTACCCACAGCACTGGTACTCGAAGATGCACATAGAGTGCAACATCGACTTATGAATCGACACGCGATCGTAAATCCGGTGTAGTGACGCCGACAAATCATTCAAACTCGAATCGGACGAGTCGTAAATACGTCGTCGGCGCGCATTAATCATTGAAAGGTCCAGAATAAGACCGCCGAGGGCGCACGCTATTGGCCGGCCGACGGAACAATTATTCAAACGTCGCCCCGTGATTGGCCGGCGTCGGGTTTTTTCTTACGTTGTCAGCGTGATGGATTCCACCCTTCAACTCTTGCGCAGGTTAGATGAGTTGATTGTATGTGTGCTGTATGTATGAGTTTTTTACGTATGTTACTAACGCGCCATTGAATGTCGGGTTCCTTGTAAATGGTACGTGTATGTTTTAAATAATGTGGGACGTCATGTATTAATAACTAACCGAGTTAATCTGTACTTACCATGTTTTCAGCTTTGTATGAAAAGTAGTTACAGTTGTTTAAATTCTTTATATTCAAACAGGTTTATAGCCGATTTTTCAATCGGCAAACTATTATTTTCCAATTTTTTCTAAGAAATGAATTTGACATTTGATAGGTTTTCTATTAGAAATTCGTCAAAGTGTCTAATTTATTATATATGTAGTTTAAAATGCAATTCAGTTTTCTATCCACTTTATGCTAGTCCTTTACTGCTGGTATTGGTATAGTCGGCTAACCCCTTTGGGGTATGGCATTTATATTAAGCCCATAAGTACCCCTGAGTGGTTGTTACACGGCATCGTACGGGAACGGCGATAGGTCTACCGGTAGCGTGGTAATTAGCCAAGGCCGAAGCTTCCCACCAAACCAGACCAGAGAAAATTCAGAACCCTGACCCTTACAAGATAACAACGTTCACCACTGCGCCAGGGAGGTCGTCACTTAATGTGCCCAAGTGATTGAGAGTAATTGATCTAGAACCTCGAACTAAAACGTGTAAAATGTTTCTACCCTCTGTTATCAAGATGTGCGTTACCGTGCGAGGGCGCATGACAGATTTATGTGGGACGGTACGATCGGTCTCCTTTCCATTATACTGCCATTAGTTAGATAATAATTAACTATGGCGACACAACCAAAAAGACTTTAAACTGCATTTAATCTTTGTTCCTAATTAGTAATTATAATACTCTGAATAAACTCTTATTTAGAAAGTTTTAGCCATTTAAATGCAGATTTAGATTTTAGAACTAGTTAGATTTTATTGATTTTAATGCCGCCGTCGAATCAGTTTGAACGTGATACGATCGCTAATTAACGTTAAGTACTAATCAGTGCTCTTAAAGTACGAGTAGACGTTATTTCCTCTCCTCCTTGACTCTTGTAGATTTTTTGCTAAAAGTATCAAGTGTGCTAAGTGCTTATTTTTCGCCGCTGTAGTATCAGCCATCTAGATGTGTTACCGGGCGTAGTGTGTGTCACCGTGGTTAGTCCCAACCTCATTACGCAAAATCGTTAGTGGTGATTCTAAACGGGACAACAAACTACGCACAAAAAGAAATATCAGGCAAAATCGCTAGCTGATAAAGCTAAAAGTAACTATTAGGTGCTAAAAGTATCCCGTGTGCTAAGGCCGTATTTTTCTCGAATAAAATGTTGCATACCACCTGTAGACGTGTGCGTTACGGAATTCCTGTTTCATAATGCAAAATCGCTAGGGGGTGATGCTAAAAGTAACTAATATGTGCTAAAAGTGTCAAGTGTGGTAAGGCACTAATGTTCTCGTGTAAAATGTTGCGTACCGCCTGTAGATGTGTGCGCTACCACATTCTTCTTTACCGCAAAATCGCTAGGTGTTGATGCTAAAAGTAACTAATATCTGCTAAAAGTGTCAAGTGTGGTAAGGCAGTATTTTCTCGTGTAAAATGTTGCGAACCATCTGTAGACGTGTGCGTTACGGAATTCCTGTTTCATAACGCAAAATCGCTAGGTGGTGATGCTAAAAGTAACTAATATGTGCTAAACGTATCAAGTGTGGTAAGGCAGTATTTTTCTCGTGTAAAAGGTTGCGAACCACATGTAGACGTGTGCGTTACGGAATTCCTGTTTCATAACGCAAAATCGCTAGGTGTTGATGCTAAAAGTAACTAATATCTGCTAAAAGTATCAAGTGTGCTAACGTTGTATTTTTCGCTGTAGTATCAGCCATCAAGATGTGTGCGTTACCGGTCGTCGTGCGCGGGCGCATGACAGATTTATGTGGGACGCCGCGATCTCCCTCGCTCATTATGCCGGCGATTGCGTGCGCGATTAGATAATTAAACTTCTCAGCGTTTAGAGCGGACGCCGATGGATGGATGGCCGTTTTTGATTTAGTTTGTGCGAAGTGAAGTATGGATTTCAATTCTCACGCTGCGCGGACTAAAGGGTCTAAAGGGACGTAAACGCTGAACCACTTACACAACCTATAAGTCTCGCAGACTTGTGTAATAGTTTTACTATTAGGAATTCGTCAAAGCGTCTAATTTTATTAAATAGTTTAAAATGCAATTCACTTTTTTATCCACTGTCTCTCTCTCTTCGGTCGTTCCTTCATTGCTGGAGATCGTGGCCTGGCTAGATCCTACCCTCGAACGGATCATTCGCTTCCATTGGCCTCTATTGGTGGCCATTCTCACTAAAGTGTGAAATTTCGTCGCGTTAGAGTCCCTCAGCTGGTCAGACCACCTAGTTGGTGAGCGGCCTCTTGCTCTTTTGCCCTCAGTGTTGCCCGTGACAATCAGCTTCTCGAGACTTTATCCACTTTAAGCTAGTCATTTACTGCTGGTACTGGTATAGCAGGCTAACCCCTTAGGAGTATGGCATTTATAGCAAGTCCATAAGTGTCCCAAAGTGGTTTTTACACGGCATCGTACGGGAACGCTAAATGTCTTGGCGACAGGTCTTTACCGGTAGCGTGGTAAGTAGCCACGGCCGAAGCTTCCCACTAGAACAGAGCAGAGAAAATTCAGAAATTATAAATTCCCCAATGACCCTGCCGGGGATCGAAATTTAGATTGATTGATTTAGTTTGTGCGAAGCGAAGTATTGAGGCATGATGACTGATTTTGAAAAATGGTCAGATTATGTTCGGAAGTATCTACTATTTCGATAAAATATCTTATTTCAGCAGAAAAATAAGGTTTGGTAGAAAAAATCAGCATTTGAAATTTAAATTTTAAAATTCACGCCAAAACGCTCGCGAGTGTCATGGCGCCGTTTGTGACGTCACTATTGTTTTTACCGATGTACTCTGTGCAGTGTGCAGTAAACAATAGTGTGATTGTCAAAGCTCGAAACCAACAATTGTGACGTCATTCGCTTTATGGTGTTCAATCCAATATGGCGGATTGGTGTGTTTTATAGATTTATTTTATCAAAATAAATAGCAATCACACTCGAAATAGAAAAATAAATACGTTTTTTATAATCCATGAATCCCATTTCATTAGATAAATTCATAATTTCGTTGATTCTTGGTTACTGTCATCAGGCCTATTCTAGTATAGTATAGTCTAAAGGGACGTTAACGCTGAACGACTTACACAACCTATAAGTCTCGCAGGCTTGTGTAATAAGTTAGGCGTAACTCGGTAACGTCCAGGCACAGTAACTCAAGATCTAGATACGCCATTCAACGCCTGCGAGATGCGAGATACTCGATACGGCATCTACCGTGCTAGCTGCTGCCCATAAACTACTACATTGCAACTTATAAATTACCCGGACGTGTGAGGCAAGCTTTTGATAAGGGCTGGGCAACTTTTTTTTTTTTTAAATCCACGTGACTTACTCGGACGTGTGAGGCAAGCTTTTGATAAGGGCTGGGCAACTTTTTTTTTAATCAACATGATGTCCGCGACTTCATTCGCGTGGATTGTTTATCAATTCCTGGGGGAACTCCTTAATTTTGTCTGTTTGTAGACAGACAAAACAGACAGACAAAATTAAGGAGCAGATCTATCTGCTACGCCGTTGAAGTATAGCAGATAGATCTGCTACGCATCAAAGGCGCATCTTTTCAACAGATTTTGATGAAATTTGCTAAATAGGTAGATTACATCCCGGGGAAGGGCATAGGCATTTGTGTCCGGGAAAACCGGTTTAACAAACAACGTAAATCCAAGCGGATGTCGCATAGTCTAGTCAGAAGATAAATTGCTTTGGAGAGAGTTTAGTTATCGTACCGGAACGCTATATGTTTCTTGGCAGCACGTTAATAAACTGTAGTCTTATCGGGGATATCCTATAAATAAATAAATAAATAAATAAATAAATAAATAAGTAAATAAATAAATAAATAAAATAAATAAATTAATTAACAAATATCGACAGGGAGCAACTATTATTGGTACATCAATTAACAATCGAAGCCTCGCATCTGCCCCTCGATTGTGTAAGGAAGTCGTAACCGTAAACTTTTGTCAAACACATAATTCGACCTGTTTAAGGAGTTCATAGATGCCTGCAGGTCAAAAAGCATGTATGAACAGCAGGGCTACCGGCTAAAACTGACAGCTACAGATCGCAATCACCTCTGATTGGATAACTCTCTTCCACTATTGGACAAAATCCATTGACGCAGCAAGAATATCATAAAATCAGTCAATCACAGCAATCGATATTGTAACAATGATTGATGCAGAAGATACACGGTCGCCCTACAGGTCGAATTATAGGTTTAACAAACGATTACGATTACATTTTCCTCACACAATCGGAGGGCTGATCGGATCTCATGTCATCGTTAGCCGATGATCGATACCATACACGAATAGTTAAACTTCCGAAATAGGAAATCGATCCCTATCGAGAGCCTACAAACTATAAGAAGCTTATTACAAACTTTCCATTATAACATCGACTAAACTAATCACGTTAAAAAAATCTAATCAGCCGATCATTTCTCATCGATCCTGTTCGTCCCACAGCGCCATTAAACGTTTGATTTACAACCGAATATGAAATTAACTATCATGTTTTAAATTACAAAATATCATTCGTGTAATATATTAGGGACTGTCCGTAAGAGATTTATGACGCTGGTGTAACCCTCCAGGCCACGTTATGGGGACTTTTCCCAAATGTTTGGGTAGTTTTTGAAAGTAATTTACACGCGATATTGTCATTATTAACTAACTACAGTAAAATTAAATGTGCTTCAGATTTCCTAGGGATATACATAAATGTAAATATTCAGGGGGAAGAACAATTATAATATAATATGTTAACACGGTTTACTTTATAATTAAGTACATCTTTAAAACGCCCATTCGACGAATAATAAAGTTTCAAAATAGTATAAGACAAATTTGTAAAAAAAACATGCCAGAAATACAATGAAAACTATACTATTTATCACTTTCTAAGTTAATAAGAACGTATCATAATTTCAACTAACATAATTAATGCAACTCCATAAACTTAATAATATACTTAATGGAGAAGAATTTATACCGAGCATTCCACTCTATTGTTCCGTAGATCAGTTTTAACAAGACCATGAAACTTAAAGGTTATTGCTTATTACTTTCATAGACATTGTTAATATGGAAATGTAAACATTCTAACGACGGCACTGACATTTGCAATTTACATTTTCTAAGCGATCATCCTCGCCATTACTGAATCAAAACGACCATTTTAAACCTAACGGGGCTAACCAGGAATGTCCCGCATACTACCCGCTTTATGCTCAACCTACTGGAGTACTGATTTTGTTCGTAAATACTTCAATTATGCAACGCAATGTAAACCGACTCTTAAATTATGTGAATATAAATGATAAATAAATTCATGCACTGCTAAAATTGTCTTAATATACATAATCATACTAACGCTGGTTGTGTTGGTGGGTCTGTCTATCTGTACGTACAATAACTTTTAAAAGGCCCGCCCGCTGTACGGATTTTGACGAAAATTGATACAGCGATAGGTTGTATTCTGGAAATGGATATATTATATTATGGATTATGCTACACTAGCTAATGCCCGCGACTTCGTCCGCATGAATTGGTTTGTTGGTTCCCGCGAGAACTCTTTAATTTTCCGGGATAAAAAGTATGTGCTATTCCAGACTATAATCTTTCTATATGCCAAATTTCATCCAGATCCATTCAACCTTTGGGGCGTGATTTAGTAACAAACATCCATCCAAACTTTCGCATTAATAATAGATATATTGAATTCCGGAAAGTCATGAATTTCACAACTACCTATGCGGACGAGGTAAATCAAAATCATCGGGTATCATCTAATATATTTTTAGTTTTTAGCATTGTAACAAATTAATTATAATGTTGTGTTTACTTTTAAGTGGTTACTACATTTAACTTTTTTTTTTATAGGATAAGTTCATCTTTGAATGTTTGAATTTAAGTGTCCGTTAGTAGACCTGTAAATAAAAAATAAATAAAAAATAAAAAATATTATTTTTAGTACAAATGTATCTATCAGTTGGTTACCTCATCACATCTTTTAATCGCTTTTGACGCCTCAGAGTCAGAGGTTGCATCTTAGTGTGAGACCTACAAAGCGAACTTTGACTTAGCTTAGACTTAAGACATGGTTAAAACTTGACAGATTTATGTTACTCACGTCATAAGTCCTTCTCGTATTAACTCTAAGTAAAGTCTGATCCAAGTCAAAGTACGCTCTATAGATCTCAGCATTAGAGATAGGAGCATAGGAGTTATAAAACAACCTTGTAACTCCCTATACTTTCCCTAGATATCAGTTTGTACTGGAACATAATAAATACAAATTAAATAGAAATTGAGAAGTTACGTGCTATCATTAGCTAGTAATCCTTGGATGATAAGAATAATATAGAAGTTTCCAGTGACTTCGTCTGATCGCTTATTATTTTCCGGCAAAAAAGAAGCTGGGATGTCTCTTTACTTTCGTAGCTCTGTGAGTCTGTAGGAACAAAATGTCGTTAAAAGTGGTTCAGAAGATGAGCCCGGATAGAAGAGTAGCAGCCAAACAGACAGGCAGATAGACAGATACACTGCCATTTACAAAAATAGCATGGATTATAACATCCTTGTAGTAAACAAATAAATTAAAAAAAAAACTGTAAAGTAAGTGTTAAACAGCATCTGTTAAGTCGAGGTTATTACACTATCGATGATTTTATTGATAACAAAGTGTCATGGAAGCAACCGGCCTCGCATCCAGTGACCCACAAGTCAGTGTAATACTTGTAACGTATGTGTTGTGTTGTCTACATATTGTGACCTTTTCTTTTCTGTGAAAAGAGCAACTGCTGAATTTCTTGCCGGCTCTTCTCTTGCCTCTGCCGAGTCTTAAAGTTTCGTAAGTGGCACAAGTTGTCCTACATGAAATAAATAAATCATTTATCATATAATACAAAACGACGTCAATATTTAACTAAACTTATACCTAGCTACTAGCTACGTGTATGAGGTCATCTTAATTAATTCCGCCGCTGGTAATTTATCGCTGATCATTTTTATGGACCGATGGACCGTGGATCCGGCCGCGAATGATCTATCGCTACTAAATCATGATGTCTATGGCTTTGCTGTGCCAATGGGTTGTGAAAAAAGCTTATTATACTGTTGAAGATTATGTAAATGATAGAGGAGCATGGATTTGATCACTCCAGCAATGCTAAGGACAGCGGTTAGCTATGTGTATGTCACTGTAAGATTATAAAAACCGTTAGATTATAATCTAAGTCGCGAAAATGTAAACTGTTGAAAGATTGTAAACCGTTCAATGTTCTGAGTGTCAATTTTTGAAATATTCATTGTATTTACGCTTTTCTGTCTGTTTCTTGTAGGTTAGGTTAGGGTGCGACATAAATAATCAGGTAGGCACTTAGGTTCTATCGGGTTAATATAACTAACAGATTACAATCTACCGAGAAATAATGCGTTAAATTGTAATCTTTCGACAGTTTGCCATTTCGCGAGTTAGATTATATACTAATGGTTCTTACAATCTTATGGGGACATATACATTGATATAATAATTGTAAATGATATATTTGTTTAAAAAGAGCAACCACCGAGTTTCTTGCTGGTTCTTCTCAGTAGGAATGGCATTCCGAACCAGTGGTAGATTCACTTGACGATTCAAAAGTACTTGTAAAAGTTTATTTGAATAAAAAAACATTTGAATTTGAATTTGTGCTTGCATAGTAATCACTCCATTCGTTTTTAATTTGGTTAACTACCTTACTGTAACAAGTGGTTCGCCCCGAACTGAGACCTCGCGGTATCCATAAGATAGTTTTAACTATATAGTTAACTATTTTTTGGCCCACGTAAGATGGTGCTAACGTCTATTATTTGTAAGCACAATCGAATAAACTTTTACAGAGCGCCATCTATTGACACCATTGTGAAGTTCTGTTAAAAATACTGAAGCTCATTAAAAATTAAATAATTTCGTTTCCTTATAATATTTATATAATTTTAGTATTTTTTGTTCAAGTACAGGATATAATTCAAATAATTAATCAAGTTTCAGGTTCAGCCTTTCAGAAAAGTGAGAGTTCTGTGGTCAACTTTGGACGTTAGAAAATCTGCCACTTTAAAAACCCCCCATTTCGTCAATTTTAGGGAAAAAATTAAAAAGAAATATATTTTTGTACTCTATTCCCAATTACCTTTAAAATGATATACCGCAACCCTATGTAACGCTATAAAAAATATTTTACTTCGCATTCGCTTCTATGAGAGCCCCCCTGAAATAAAGATTTTTATAACTTTGAAGCCATATTCGGCTGATAGCTATCGGTTTACATATTATATTTAAATTTGCAGTAATCACATTCAGTAATTCAGAAGTTATAAGGCTCTGACAGACGGACGGACGGACAAGTGCAAAATTCACTCAAGTAGACTCAGAGACCTTCGCTTCGCTCGGTCAATAAAATATTTCACAAGTACCTAAATGTCTGTCTGCTACACTTTAACCATGTTTTAAACCGAATTTGATGAAAGTGTTTTTGTAGGTTGCATCCAGCCTGTGTTGTACCAGACTATAACCTATCTCTGTGCCTAATTTCACGCAGATCCGTTCAGCCGTTCTGGCGTGATTGAGTAACAAACATCCATTCATCCATCCAAACTTTCGCATTTATAATATTAGTATAGATGTCTGTTTGCTAATTGTGTTTTGCGCATCAGTTTTTTATGCAAAGGAATTACTTAACTCTACCCAGATTTAATTTATTTGAACTACCAACAGAATCAACTGCCTTGTTGGTCTAGTGGTTCGAATGTTCGACTGCGTCCGACGAGGTCCTGGGTTCGAGTCCCGAGTCGGGCTATAATTAAATGCTGGGTTTTTCTGACTAGAAATTCTCAGTACAAGTCCGGAGTTAGGAAGTTGGCGGTGTTTCACCCCCGTGCCTCGGAGAGCACGTTAAGCCATCGGTCCCGGTTACTATCACTAACATGATAAGTCGTTAAAGCCCGCCAACCCGCATTGTAGTAGCGTGGTGGGTCTAAGCTCTAATTCCCTCTCTCCTATGAGAGTGGAGGCCTGTGCCCAGCAGTGGGACGTTAATGGGCTGTAGTGGACCAACAGAATTACAAGTAGTAGGTCTACAAAATGTTGAAAGGCTTAGGCAATAGGTAACAAGCAATTCAATTTATAGGTAGTTACATCATGCAGACATCTAAAAGCTGGCTCTGTTTAATTGGTGAAACATGGAAACACTTGCTAAACCTTCCAAGGTTCACTAAACGTCTGTGAGAACTGTTCAGAGATCACCCGATGGTATCACCCACATACCAAGACCCTGGGACCCATTACCATGCTAATGTTACGACTGTACCATAAGACCAGGCTTGTATTGATTGATATCTTAATGGCGTATTAGTTTGCTCCCATAGACCAGGGGTGTTAATACCATTGCTTGAAGCAGTATTGCTTCAAAATGCCAGTTTTATGACCCTGACTAGAAATTCTCAGTAGTAGCCCGGAGTTAGGAAGTTGGCGGTGTTTGACCCCCGTGCCTCGGAGAGCACGTTAAGCCGTCGGTCCCGGTTATTATCACTAACATGATAATAGTCGCATTGGAGCAGCGTGGTGGGTCTAAGTTTAATTCCCTCTCTCCTATGAGAGTGGAGGCCTGTGCCCAGCAGTGGGACGTTAATGGGCTGTAGTGGTGGATGTCCCATACCTTGACGTCCCTAAAATAAGACTTATATTTCAGAAACAAGAGTGTCAACAATATTTAGAATAATACTCCTTTAAGCTGTGACTGTAAGCCTCCCTGTAATAGCTGTAGATGTAAGATCTCCTAGTTACGTTCGCTTTCTTTCTTAATTCTGATGTAACAGCATCTTTTTCGTAAAATCTTTTTATGTATAGAAAATAAAGTACTAAAACTAACAATCTTAGATCAATTAGGTATGACATGTATCTATATAGGATGTAGATTCAATTAGATTCAATATGATCAACATAATATTGAATTGAATCATAAGATATACCAGCCACATGAGGGCACATAAAAGGGCAGAACATCATGGTAGGACATCATGTAGATCATATTCAAGTCTCCCAAGTCTTGACCGACTAGTCAGTCTGCAGTTTGGTGTAGCATCAATACAATTATCGTCCATACCATACTAACACCATAAATGCGAAAGTATGTCTGTCTGCTCCGCTTTCACGGCCCATCTTTTCAATCGATTGTGATGAAATTTGTAATCGAGGTAGGTTGTATTGTATCCCGTGAGAAGACATAGGCCACTTTTTATCTCGGAAAATTAAGGAGATTTCGCAGAAATAAATAACTAATTCCACGCAGACAGTTGCGGGTGTCATTTAGTGCAAAATTTTCTCATTGGTCTGCTTAAAAATGTAGTGACAATATGAAAATATGTCGTGTGAGGCTATGTTTTGTTCATTTAGAACGATTACTTAGAACAAAGTATATATAAATCCACAAGAAAAAACTCGCGGGCATCGGCTAGTCGTTATTAAATCATAATACACTAAAGTAACAATCATTTAGTTTCAAAACTTCACCCAAATCAGAGGCAAGTCGATACTTCGATTTGCCCAAATTGGCTGGAAAGAGACTATTCAACTTTCAATCAACTTGCCAACCCTAGACCTACGTTAGATTATTTCGTACCTACCAGCGTTTAATTAGTTAAACCCTTATCGTATTTGTTTTATAAACAGACCGATCCAAAGATTAACCCAAGTCAAAGACCTCGCTGTACCAACAATGGAATCACAATGGAACATTAACAGCGAAAACGGGCAAAGAATAAAACAGGCACAGAGCTGGCAGTTCATTTTGTACCTACGATCAACTAAATTCCGACTCCATAATCCTGTTCCGCTCGGTAACTCGGTACTCGCTATTAACCGTTTCCTTTATAGCGGTTCTCACTCAGCCCGATTGGTCGCGCTAGAGCGTAGGAAATTGTCTTTAATAAGTTACGTTACTAATAGCAGAATTGTGCAGTTTTCTTATATCCCTAAATTTCTACGAGGACGACGTTAAATTTTGAGACCCATTCCATTTTCCTCGAAATACAAGTGATGCTTTAGTAAATAAAAATATTTCTAGCTGTTGATTTCCTTTATTACAAACTCTCTCATTTCGTTTTCTTATTTTAATGCATAAATTTATGCTGAAAAAGATTTATTTTTATGCTGAATAATTGACAAGTATGTATTTACATGAGCTTTCAAAACAGACTTTGTCTTAAAATATCTTCATTCTCAATTATTTTTTATTGCTTGAGCCACAACATGAAACTCTTCCATACTTTTTTAACTGTAATAAACTAGAAGTACTTTCAAAGGTGTTACTTTCAAACCGATCGAGCTTACCTCTCGTTACTGCTGTTGCACAAAACACATTGTAAAAATAGCTTTAGCTCACAAAACTTTTCGCGTGCATCGAAAACGTTTATGGTAAACACTTTTACGAGACAAAGAAGGCATCTTCTTTTAGTTATTGCTAAGTACACAAATGTCTCTGAGAGGGTCGTCAATGGATCTGCAAAGTGAGTGTTACCGTCTGCGCACTTACTCAAGACTTACTCTTTGGAATAGTGCGGCGTTTATGGCAGTTTTCACTCAGCGCGATTGGGCACCCGCAACGACCTGCACTTACTCCGCGAGTAGTGCAATGCCTTGTTCTGCGATTATGTCTATTGCGATCGACTTGCGTATCGATAAACTTACTTAGTTACTGAGGGCTAGAGAAATATAGGGACTTGCCTTAAGGGTAAGGGTGCTTACCTTATCACACTACTTTTCATTATTTTCCATAGCCAATATTTACTTTGTATGCCGATGACCGAATCAAATTATATTTCTTTTGTCAGCATTTTGTCGTACTTTCATAGATATTACTAACACTTTACTAGCGTTTGATATAAGGGCCAATAAAATAAAATGTCTAAATTATTCATGTTATTAGTTTACTCTGGTTCTTCTCTTGTATTAATTCATCTTCCTAACTATAAGCTTTTTTTTTAATTACTTCTTAAGTAGTATATATTAATATTTATTTTTCCACCTTTGCTAGCTATTTTTATCTCATGTAAATTCTATCTGTGAAAACTTGTAATTAGCGTTATACTTATTCTTTATTTATGTATCCATTTTTGTGCTGAGTGGATAGTGTTAGAAGTATAAAGTGCTAACCTATAAATTAAAAAAAAAAAAAAGATTGAAATTAAATTTCGACGACCTCCGTGGCGCAGTGCTGAGCGCTGTTGTCTTAACGCTCGGAGATCCCGGGTTCGATCCCCGGCAGGCTTAATATGGGAATTTATCATTTCTGAATTTTCCCTGGTCTGGCCTGGTGGGAGGGAGGGAGGCCGTGGCTAGTTACCACCCTACCGGCAAAGACATGCCGTTGTTGTACGCGTTCTGGTACGATACTGTGTAGAACCAAAATAGGGGTATGGTTTTCATTTAACTCCCTAACTCCCATGCCTATAACAGGTTAGCCCGCTACCATCTTAGATTGCATCATCACTTACCATCAGGTGAGATCGCAGTCAAGGGCTAACTTGTGGTGGATATAAAAAAAACCGTATCCTTTTTTATGGGTCCTAAAATCTCAAGTTTTCGAATTAACGAATTCTTTAAAAAAAAGTGTGCAATTCACACACAGCAGAAGTGAAACATCAGAAAAGTAGCCTACGAGAGAATGAGAAAAATATAACTTGTATTATATTCTTCTATCTTCTTCGCAGGCTTTAGCCTATGAAACTTATCTATTTTGTATTCTTTCTCATTCTCTTGCAGGCAAAATCCTATTATGAATAGGATTTAGTTTCTTTTTAGTGTC
The DNA here is from genome assembly GCA_964035005.1 of Erebia palarica. Lineage (NCBI taxonomy): Eukaryota > Metazoa > Arthropoda > Insecta > Lepidoptera > Nymphalidae > Erebia > Erebia palarica. The sequence goes on along the minus strand of OZ035983.1, from coordinate 59,784,036 downwards.
GCTTTTTCGTTTCATCGAATTTTCAAAACACCACGATTCTTAAGAAGTTTCACTTCAAAAAGGGTCTTTAATGAGATCCTATACAATATTATATCCATTTGCGCAAATAATACGAAGCAATCCAAGAAGATAGTATCCCATGACCTCATATCATTAGCTCAGAATTAACATTACTTTCACTAAATAAATAACTGCCCATCATCATTCCGTATCCCAAGGGCGTAAGGTTTAAAATGACCTAATTCGTACGCAAATGTAATATTGGCTGACCGTACAAACTTTTCTTATGCATTTCGATTAGTCCCTATTTTGAAAGGGGCAAGGTTCTATTTTGCTTGTCCAGTCAAACTGTGGCGAGTGGCTTTGTTGTGCTAGGGATGGCCCGTAATGCGACAGTTTGTAAGCATGAGCCTCAGACGAGAGGGGGTGGGAGGCCGTAAAGAAATACGTACAAGTTGTTTCGAGTATACCTGAAGGTCGTTGACTTAAATAATATATTTATCTATCGCTCTCACCTACCGTTTGTTTTGTTTTCCTGGTGTGTTTGCAAAAGTATGAGTTGTTTTTTTGATATAATATTCGATGGAAACAAGTTCAATCAACGGGCAAAGTTATTAATCGACATCGCTTTGCTATAAGGGTTACTCGTGTCATCCACTGAGCGATGGACCAATACCAGGTATGACTACGTACGTACGCATAAACAATATAAACAATTTCAACTGCTGTACCGGAAAATTGTTTTTCAATACCAGGATCCCGGGGTCCTGGTATTAGACATTTCAATACCAGTTTTGAAAACGGACGAAAAAAGTCTGGGATGCCGGTATTGGAAGCCCTAGTACCTACTGCTCTCTTTATGATAAAGTTATGTTAATGAAAGAAGTAGAACTTTAATTCGCTATAATCCGCCACACTATAGCGAATTAAAGTTCTACTTCTATCATTATCATGGAATTCCGCAATATAACGCCTACTTTTATCACATAATTAATTTGATCGAGCGAATCGAAGTTCTCTGAGTCTACTTGAGTGAATTTGCACTTGTCCGTCCGTCTATCCGTCCGTCTGTCAGAGCCTTATAACTTCTGAATTACTGAACGTCATTACTTTAAATTTAAATATAATATGTAAGCAGCTGGCTTCCAGCCGAATATGGCTTAAAAAGTTTATATCTTTCTTATAAAGATTTTTATATCTTTATTTCAGGGGGGCTCTCATGAAGCGAATGCAAAGTAAAATATTTTTTATAGTGGTACATAGGATTGCAGTATATCATTTTAAAGATAATTAGAATATAGTCCAAAAATATATATTTTTTTTATTTTTCCCCTAAAATTTACGAAATGGGGGGCTTTAAAAGTGGAGATTTTCTAACGTCCAAAGTTGACCTCAGAACAGAACCTGAAAAACTGAGCTATTCTTGAACAACAAATACTAAAATTAGATAAATATTATATGGAAACGAAATTATTTAATTTTTAATGAGCTTCAGTATTTTTAACAGAACTTCACAATGATGTCAATAGATGGCGCTTTGTAAAAGCGTATTCGTTTCTCCAATAACTCTTTAGCTCTTTTGCGTCTAATGTTAAAAGTTAACTATTACAATATAAAGTTAAAACTATCTTATGTATACCGCGAGGTCTCAGTTCGGGGCGAACCACTATTTGCTATGGATGTTTTAATCGTCATAACATTTACTAACGATGTCATTAGTTATCAATATTAATTCTACCTTGATTAAAGTTTCCAAAACTTAGCGAAAATCGCAAATTCGGCAGACTAGCCGATAACCTGATCAGGACGGAGTAAACACGGAAAGAGTGCCGTCTCATTAAGCACACTCGCTGATTGGACGGCCAAGTCGGAGTTAACTGAGTTTCGCCGCTAATACGCAAGTCTTCATGGGCGACTTTTATGTCCGGTTGATGTCTTGCGCACACTTGCGGCTAAGACTTTTTTTTTTTTAATTTTTTTTTTTTTTTAATTTATTAATTATATAGGCCAGCGCTTGGCTGCAATCAGACTTGCTTGCAAGTGGTGATGCAGACTAAGGTGGAGCGCGCTTGCCTAGAAGATGCCTCTTCACTCTTGACTTGAAGGTAGATATTAAGGTGACAGCGGAGGGTGAATTGCCCATACAAACGTAATACCAAAATGATTCGTAATTCGAGAATATTTCCACCAGATTATGCGATTATTAAAATTGAACTTGTATTTATCTAGGCCCCTGGATAATTATGTTTTCAAAATATTTTGTCAAAATTAAATGTAAGCGCATAGCGTTTTGCTTGTTTTTACGACATGAATGACATGTTTTCTCCTTATTTGTATCATATTAAAACCGACGATATGTTACGTACTAATTGACCAGGAGCATAGCCTATATTGTCAAGTTCCCGAATAACAACACGAAGTGAAAAACACAACAAGTTATCATTCATCATTTTTGGTATTTACGGAACAAGACTAAACGTATAACAAATTCTGTACGCTCATATTGCTATCGCGTTTGCACGCGATCATGTGTCATCAGCCAAATAGAGATAGCAATATACCGGCAAATTTATATTTGCGGGTTGAATAGAAATTGCGAGCGGCGATCACCGGCCTCTTAAAAGACACGACAGATTGCGGCTAACTTGCGGCTAAGACATTTTTTTTTTTAATTATATAGGCCTGCTGCCCTTGCTGCAATCAGACTTGCTTAGTGATACAGCCTAAGGTGGAGCGCGCTTGCCTAGAAGATGCCTATTCACTCTTGATTTGAAGGAAAAAAAAATCAAGTCCTTCAGACAGATTTCATACATTTCATACAGTCGCGGGCATTCGCTAGTAAATGATGAATGATTTATTTTTTTCATGTAGGACAACTTGTCTCGCTTATGAAACGTTAAGACTCTACCACCGTTTCGGAAAGATGATTCTACTGAGAAGAACCGGCAAGAAACTCAGCAGTTGCTCTTTTCATAGAAAAGAAAAGGTTACAATATGTAGACAACACAACACATACGTTACAAGTATTACACTGACTTGTGGGTCACTGGATGCGAGGCCGGGTGCTTCCATGCAACATCCATACATCCATACATCCATCCAAACCTTCATTGATGAGCCGCCAAGCGAATTAGCGTCCCGGTACGATGCCGTGTAGAAACCGAATAGGGGTATGGGTTTAATATAACTGCCAAACCCCTAACAGGTTCGCCCGCTACCACCTTAGACTGCATCATCACTTACAATCAGGTGAGATTGCTGTCAAGGGCTGACTTGTAGTGTATAAAAAAAATATGCGAGCGACATGTCGTAAGTTTGCAGTCAAGGGCTAACTTGTAGTGTATAAAAAAATTATGTTGAGCGACATGTCGTAAGTTTGCAGTCAAGGGCTAACTTGTAGTGTATAAAAAAAATAACATTTATGTTGAGCGACATGTCGTAAGTTTGCAGTCAAGGGCTAACTTGTAGTACTTATATAAAAAAAATTATGTTGAGCGACATGTCGTAAGTTTGCAGTCAAGGGCTAACTTGTAGTGTATAAAAAAAAATAACATTTATGTTGAGCGACATGTCGTAAGTTTGCAGTCAAGGGCTAACTTGTAGTGTATAAAAAAAATTATGTTGAGCGACATGTCGTAAGTTTGCAGTCAAGGGCTAACTTGTAGTATATAAAAAAAATTATGTTGAGTGACATGTCGTAAGTTTGCAGTCAAGGGCTAACTTGTAGTGTATAAAAAAAAATAACATTTATGTTGAGCGACATGTCGTTAAGTTTGCAGTCAAGGGCTAACTTGTAGTATATAAAAAAAATTATGTTGAGTGACATGTCGTAAGTTTGCAGTCAAGGGCTAACTTGTAGTATATAAAAAAAATTATGTTGAGTGACATGTCGTAAGTTTGCAGTCAAGGGCTAACTTGTAGTGTATAAAAAAAATAACATTTATGTTGAGCGACATGTAGTAAGTTTGTCTCAGCGCTAACGAGTCTGTACAGCGTCGCAGTGAGTATGCAATGAGCGATCGCTTCATTCCGATCACGTGCTCCAGCTGCCTCGGGCTCCTAATTAAAAATCGAGCGATTTTTGTTAGCGAATGTACATTTGTTACCCCCCTCTAGGTAGGCAGTACCCCCCACCTAGGGTTACCATATCTCAGGATTTGTCCTTTTTTTCCATTCAATCATTTAATTATCATGTTGGACTGCGGCCGACGAGGTCCCGGGTTCGATTCCCGGGTCGGGCCATAATTAAGTGTTGGGGTTTTCTGACGGCTTAACGTGCTCTCCGAGGCACGGGGGTGAAACACCAACTTCCAACTCCAAGCTAGTACTGGGAATTTCTTAACTGAAAAACCCAGTACTTATCACCGACCTGCTTTAGCCCGACTGGGAATCGAATAAATAATTAGATAAAATAAATAATATTTATTTGCAAGAATATGGGTACAGATTAGGTCTTAAAGTAGTTTTAATTTTCCTAACATATTCTACCATACAATGGTGTGCAAATGTGTGTCTGTTTTTAAAGTAAATAAATTAAATTATTTCACTAGATCATTGAATTAAAAAATGGATAATTTTTTAAAAACGTACACAAAAAAATAATTGCAGCTCAATGTTAAATGTCACCGTAAAGAAAAAAGAAATCATGTAATATTATTATGTCCAAAAGTAAATGGTAAAATGATGTCACATAAATTATAAACCATCGACCTCGTGATTTAAAGTTGACCATGCTAACCGTTAAAACAACGAGGTAGTTAAGCTTTTCTCAGGACTTTTCAAGTGTTCAATGGCGACCCTACCCGATAATCGTGTAAAGGAGAGCGTGGACGTTTTTCAAAGAGCCCCCGCTATTCAGTTGGCAGATTTTAAAATGCTGGCTAATTAGAAGGAATAATAGAGTTACCTTCGAAATAGGAAATGAGGCACATCCTCCATTGTTCCGAATCGATGTTAAATTCAGAGTGTTTCGATAGGACTTGCCGTCTTTCGTAATATTGAATTTAAGTGTCTTGGTTGATTAACTTTGGTAACAGTTTAAAGTTAAGTAACTTAACTATTTCCATACACTGATTTCTAGAAGAACTAGGTTTTAAATCTTGTTAAGCTAGACAGAGATAATCGTGTAAAGGAGAGCGTGGACGTTTTTCAAAGAGCCCCCGCTATTCAGTTGGCAGATTTTAAAATGCTGGCTAATTAGAAGGAATAATAGAGTTACCTTCGAAATAGGAAATGAGGCACATCCTCCATTGTTCCGAATCGATGTTAAATTCAGAGTGTTTCGATAGGACTTGCCGTCTTTCGTAATATTGAATTTAAGTGTCTTGGTTGATTAACTTTGGTAACAGTTTAAAGTTAAGTAACTTAACTATTTCCATACACTGATTTCTAGAAGAACTAGGTTTTAAATCTTGTTAAGCTAGACAGAGATAATCGTGTAAAGGAGAGCGTGGACGTTTTTCAAAGAGCCCCCGCTATTCAGTTGGCAGATTTTAAAATGCTGGCTAATTAGAAGGAATAATAGAGTTACCTTCGAAATAGGAAATGAGGCACATCCTCCATTGTTCTGAATCGATGTTAAATTCAGAGTGTTTCGATAGGACTTGCCGTCTTTCGTAATATTGAATTTAAGTGTCTTGGTTGATTAACTTTGGTAGCAGTTTAAAGTTAAGTTAGGCTTAACTATTTCCATACACTGATTTCTAGAAGAACTAGGTTTTAAATCTTGTCATGCTACACAGTTAAGATAATAATTGAAATTGAAATTCAGTTGGCAGATTTTAAAATGCTGGCTAATTAGAAGGAATAATAGAGTTACCTTCGAAATAGGAAATGAGGCACATCCTCCATTGTTCCGAATCGATGTTAAATTCAGAGTGTTTCGATAGGACTTGGCATATTTTGTAATATTGAAGTTAGGTGTCTTGGTTGATTAACTTTGGTAGCAGTTTCAAGTTAAGTAGCTTAACTATTTCCATACACTCATTTCAAGAAGAACTAGGTTTTAAATCTTGTTATGCTAGACAGTGAAGACATTGAAGATTGATATACTGCCTCGTTGGTTTAGTGGTTAGCATATTCGACTGCGGCTGACCAGGTCCCGGGTTGGGCCATAATTAAGTGTTGGGTTTTTCTGACTAGAAATTCTCAGTACTAGCCCGGAGTTAGGAAGTTGGCGGTGTTTCACCCCCGTGCCTCGGAGAGCATGTTAAGCCCGGTTATTATCACTAACATGTTAATAGTCGCTAAAGCCCGCCAACCCGCATTGGAGCAGCGTGGTGGGTCTAAGCTCTATTTCCCTTTCTCCTATGAAAGTGGAGCCCTGTTAATGGGCTATAGTGGTGGTATTACCATTGTCGTGGCGTGCAATACTTGAAAATAATCAATGTAACAAATCACAGTACTAATGAATTAGATACATAGACGGACAATTATGAAGGCAAATTGAATTAATTTGATAATAAAGCAACTAAAATTAGATACGTATGCTTAATAAGCGTAATCGACTGTTTTTAGGGTTCCGTAGTCAACAAAAACCCTCATAGTTTCGCCATGCCCGTCCGTCCACTCACGGCTTAGCTCATAGACTATTAGTACTAGAAAGCTATAATTTGTCATGGATATACATATTAATCACGCCGACACGGTGGTAAAAAAAAAGTGTAAAAAATAAAATAAAAAAAATTAAGGTACCACCACGTAAAATGGGGATGGTTTTATTTGTCTACCCCAAAGTATGGGTGTCATTAAATAACTAGTTCGTTCATAAGCTTTAAAGTGGCTAAATCACACGTCATTCAAAAAACATCTTAGAACGATACTGATAAAGTTGCGGTTATCTAATAGTAACTAATTACGAATTTCTAACTATATTCCTACCACAGATCTTACTACGTATCTAACGATGGGAGTTTTTTTTTATTTGTAGACTATCGCTTGACTACAATCAGACTTGCTGAAAGTAGTGATGCAGCTCTAAGGTTAGGTTATCTAATTGTAACTAATTACGATTTTCTAACTAGGTATAGGGATAGGTAGGTAGGTGATATTTTTGTTTTTTTTTTATTTTTAATTTTTTAATAGGATATTAGGTTTTGCACATTTGTATAAGCTAAGCTTGATATAAATATTGTAACTGCACCATCGTATTAGGAATTCCTGTGAAGAGGATGTAAGAAGTGAATAAATAAATAAATAAAACTATATTCGCACTACAGCAGCCCGATTCTGTAACTCAGTGGTTATCAAAAAATGAAAGCCACTGACTTATATTTTTTATCCATCGAAGATTCGCACTGCAGACCATACTTTAGTTTAACGTAATTAACGATGAGAGAGCACAAGTAGGGTAGATAGGAGCTTCCTGATTCCTCAAAGTATGCCCATTGAAATACGCTGCGTCAATAAATAATCATAATTAATAACCCACGGATTAAATAGGGCAAGTCGAAGCCGGTAACAAATTAGCAGTTATCTAATAGTAACTAATTACGATTTTCTAACTATATTCGCACTACAGACCTTACTTAAATTTAACGTAATTAACGATAAGAGAGCACAGGTAGGGAAGTGGATAGGTGCTTCCTGATTCCTCAAAGTATGCCCATTGAAACCGCGTCAATAAATAATCATAATTAATAATCCACGGATTAAATAGGGCAAGTCGAAGCCGGTAACAAATTAACGCGGTGTCACCCGTCGTTAATCACGTCCGCGTCACGTCATATCTCATGCCCGTGACGCGCATCCGTCGCTCTGACAAGCCGTCTTCCGTGAATCACACGTCATTTAAAAAACATCTTAGAACGATACTGATAAAGTTGCGGTTATTTAATAGTAACTAATTAAGATTTTCTAACCATATTCGCACTACAGACCATACTTTAATTTAACATAATTAACGATTAGAGAGCACAGGTAGGGGGGTTGGAGCATAGGTATGGTGGTAGAAAGGTGCTTCCTGATTCCTCAAAGTATGCCCATTGAAACAGCGTCAATAAATAATCATAATTAATAACCCACTGATTAAATAACAAATTAGCGCGGTGTCACGCGTTGTTAATCACGTCCACGTCACGTCATATCTCATGCCCGTGACGCGCATCCGTCCCTCTGACGGGCCGTCTTCCGTGAATCACACGTCATTCCAAAACATCTTAGAACGATACTGATAAAGTTGCGGTTATCTAATAGTAACTAATTACGATTTTCTAACTATATTCGCACTGCAGACCATACTCTAATTTAACGTAATTAACGATGGGAGAGCATAGGTAGGGTGGTTTATAGGTGCTTCCTTGTTCCTCAAAGTATGCCCACTGAAATACGCCGCGTCAATAAATAATCATAATTAATAACCCACTGATTAAATAACAAATTAGCGCGGTGTCACCCGTCGTTAATCACGTCCACGTCACGTCATATTATCTCATGCCCGTGACGCGCATCCGTCCCTCTGACGGGCCGTCTTCCGTGAATCACACGTCATTCCAAAACATCTTAGAACGATACTGATAAAGTTGCGGTTATCTAATAGTAACTAATTACGATTTTCTAACTATATTCGCACCGCAGACCATACTCTAATTTAACGTAATTAACGATGTGAGAGCACAGGTAGGGGGGTTGATAGGAGCTTCCTGATTCCTCAATGTGTGCCCATTGAAACCGCGTCAATAAATAATCATAATTAATAACCCACGGATTAAATAACAAATTAACGCGGTATCACCCGTCGTTAATCACGTCCGCGTCACGTCATATCTCATGCCCGTGACGCGCATCCGTCCCTCTGACGGGCCGTCTTCCGTGAATCACACGTCATTCCAAAACATCTTAGAACGATACTGATAAAGTTGCGGTTATCTAATAGTAACTAATTACGATTTTCTAACCATATTCGCACTACAGACCATACTCTAATTTAACATAATTAACGATTAGAGAGCACAGGTAGGGGGGTTGGAGCATAGTTATGGTGGTAGAAAGGTGCTTCCTGATTCCTCAAAGTATGCCCACTGAAATACGCCGCGTCAATAAATAATCATAATTAATAACCCACGGATTAAATAACAAATTAGCGCGGTGTCACCCGTCGTTAATCACGTCCGCGTCACGTCATATCTCTTGCCCGTGACGCGCATCCGTCCCTCTGACGGGCCGTCTTCCGTGAATCACACGTCATTCAAAAAACATCTTAGAACGATACTGATAAAATTGCGGTAATCTAACAGTAACTAATTACGATTTTCTAACTATATTCGCACTACAGACCATACTCTAATTTAACGTAATTAACGATGTGAGAGCACAGGTAGGGGGGTGGATAGGTGCTTCCTGATTCCTCAAAGTATGCCCATTGAAACCGCGTCAATAAATAATCATAATTAATAATCCACGGATTAAATAGGGCAAGCCGAAGCCGGTAACAAATTAGCGCGGTGTCACCCGTCGTTAATCACGTCCGCGTCACGTCATATCTCATGCCCGTGACGCGCATCCGTCGCTCTGACAAACCGTCTTCCGTGAATCACACGTCATTTAAAAAACATCTTAGAACGATACTGATAAAATTGCGGTAATCTAACAGTAACTAATTACGATTTTCTAACTATATTCGCACTACAGACCATACTCTAATTTAACGTAATTAACGATGTGAGAGCACAGGTAGGGGGGTTGATAGGAGCTTCCTGATTCCACAAAGTATGCCCATTGAAACCGCGTCAATAAATAATCATAATTAATAACCCACGGATTAAATAGGGCAAGTCGAAGCCGGTAACAAATTAACGCGGTGTCACCCGTCGTTAATCACGTCCGCCACGTCATATCTCATGCCCGTGACGCGCATCCGTCGCTCTGACGGGCCGTCTTCCGTGGTACGTTTAAGTACTTTAGCTGCTAGGTCTAGCATATTAAATAGGTCTTTAGGTCATGTCGAGTGGCCTAGTTTTTTTTAAATTATAATTATTATTTTTTGATTCGTGCGGGAAGACTTTAATTTTCCGAAATAAAAGTAGCCTATGTCCTTCCCCGGGCTACAACCTACCAAACCAAATTTCATTAAAATTGGTTGAACGGATGAGCCGTGAAAGCGCTTAAAGCCGCATTGGAGCAGTGTGGTGGGTCTAAGCTCTGATTCCCTCTCTCCTATGAGAGTGGAGACCTGAGCCCAGCAGTGGGACGTCAATGGGCTGTAGTGGTGGCGGTGGTGGTGGAAGGGTGCACACCTTTTTGTGACAACGCATATCAGTCGATTAAACAGCGAAGGAAACCATTTTGAGGAAACCTGCATGCCCGAAAGTTCTTCACAATGTTCTCAGAAGTGAGTGAACTCTGCCAATTAGCACTTGACCATCATAATCAATACTCAATAGTTTATTTCATGCTAGGACACGAGATGATGATGATGAGAAATTCAAAAACTATTTTGTTTTTTTTAAATTTTTTCTCTGGGAATCCTAAAAACTTAATTGAAGGGGAATTTTCCGGGAAAAAAGTAGCCTATGTCCTTTCTCAGGACACCCCTATACCGAATTTCACAGACAAGGAATGTATCATGTAACCTAACCCTATACCGAATTTCATCAAAATCAGACAAACAGACAGACACACTTTCGCATTTATAATATAGGTATACAGATACAGATATCTCTTACGTTTCAACTCTGCCACCGGTAAGCAGATTATACTAAGAGCCGGCAAGAAACTTAACAATTGCTCTTTCCATAAAAATATGCGGACATAGCGGACTATGATTTAAACCCTGCTTGTTCATTTTGAATAATAATAACCTCGACTAATAGACATTTATTAAGTAGATAGTAATTAGCAATAATATATTGTATAGTTATTAATCTTGTGAATAGAAAATTGTTAAATGTATTGGATTAAGCATTATGTATCACTGTTTTTTGTAATACGAGTATATGTAAAAAGTAGTAAAAATAAAGAAAACAACAAGAAAAGTAAATAGGAAGGGAACCCACCCATAGTGTGAAAGATGATGTATGAATGAAAGATTTAGTATGAAGCATAAAAGTACGAGCAGCATATGAGGGAGAACTGGTATGTCCGAGTCGTAAAAATAGAATGCAACAGTCTCTAATCATGTTAGAGGGATAGTATTAAAAAAAAAAAATAAAAAAAAAAAATACGAATACGTGTAAATTGGTACTCACCTACTATATTTATACATTCCATAAATATAAGCTGAAAAAGTAGCCATTGCCTAATGCATTATGAAATGTGAGCAAGTCACAAACAGAGGTTGTGTTCCTTTATACCGAGCTAATTTAGCTCCGCGCTCATATCAGCCTGTGTACATTCGCGTACACTATGCATAGGTACACTCGCGTACACTATGTATAGGTACACTCGCGTACACTATGTATATGTACACTCGCGTACACTATGTGAAAAATTATATTTTTAAGCCGTGAGCGCACTCGGGATCGCCTCGCGCCTTTACAATCGTTGAGCTGCCGCGGGCAGACCTTTACATACTTGTGCGGTGGTGGCATGGTCATAAGCGGTAGCGGGTGTAACATTTTTAGTTTTTTGTTTCCCGCGGGAACTCCTTAGTTTTCCGGGATAACAAGTAGCCGATGTGTCATTCCAGACTATAATCTATCTCTGTGTCAAATTTCATCCAGATCCTCAGATCCGTCAGCCGTTCGGGCGTGATTGATTTCCAAAAACATACATCCATAGATCCATCCATCCAAACTTTCACATTTGTAATTTATAAATAAATAAATTTATAATATATAACATAATTTTATATACACCTTTTCCCAACAACGACAGGGCAGACCGCAATCTATTTAAATTGTGCTGTATGGCTGTATGAGTGTATAACTATATTTTTTGCAGTTACACAAAAATTATAGTTAAACGTGACCTAACTACGATGAAAAATGTAAAAGTACTGATGCGTTTCAATAAGGGACAGCGCTGAAACTTCCCTTAGAGATGACTATGATATTCTGGCTTATTTACTGGCTTATTTGATAGTCGTCCTCATTTTTTACAAACAGTTTTCTTCAAAAATAAGTGCGGTAAAATTAATATTTAAATCCAGAAAATAAGGTTAGTTGTTGGTGGTATAATTTCATTAGCAGGCATGCGAGTTAAGAAGCAACTTGCTTGCAGTGTTCTCAGTTTAAATATATGTAATCTTATATACCCAAATTGCTTATAAGCTGTATAAAACAATAAACCTCCATTACAATCCAACCTACCTCATTCTGCGGTCAAGCGAAAGTCTAACTTGCTAACAAATATTATTTTTAAACGAACTAGAAGTTTAATTCCTGGAAGTTTAATTGGCCTAACTTGTGGTGGACAAAAAAAAAGTTATTGTGTTGTTATTTTTTAAATAAACTTATATTACCCGCGTTCGCTCATCACCCTGCCCCGCATCTTAATTCGGGAACACACTAGCAATTTCCCGGCAGCGAAATAAGCGAATTAAAATCGCCTCAAAGCAACTCGCTCGCAAAGAAACGCTTGCATACACTGGGGGGGTTTATTTTTAGCTATTTACGTTGGGGGGGTGACTGACGGCCGGACGGCCTTTGAGCCGGGACGGGGGACGTCCGGACGGTTTATGCTAAAAATTAGTTAAAAGAACTTTGAGTTTTTTTTTATCCCCAACAACTCGCCCCTTGCGCCCTTGACTGCGATCTCACCTGATGGTAAGTGATGATGCAGTCGAAGACGGTAGCGGGCTAACCTGTTACGGGCATGGCAGTTATATTAAACCCCCATTTCGGCTTCTACACGGCATCCCTAACGCTAAATCGCTTGGCGGCACGTCTATGCCGGTGGGGTGGTTACTAGCCACGACCGAAGCCGAACCAGGCCAGATCAAAGAAAATTCAGAAATTAGAAATTCTCAAATTGACCCTACCGGGAGTCGAACCCGGGACCTCCGCACGTTAAGACAACAGCGCTCAACACTGCGCCACGGAGGTCGTCAAAACTAGAAACGTCGCCACCCCCTTGTTTAGATTCCGACGGACGGTGAATTAAAATCTTGTATCGTGTACCTACTGGCGAATCTTACGAATCTTATAAAAAACTTACAATAAATAAAGTATCTAATACTAGTGGTTCGCCCCGAACTGACACCTCGCGGTATTTTTTAATTCCACGTAAGATGGTGCTAACGTCTATTATTTGTAAGAACAAACGAATAAACTTTTACAGAGCGCTATCTATTGACATCATTGTGAAGTTCTGTTAAAAATGCTGAAGCTCATTAAAGATTAAATTATTTCGTTTCCTTATAATATTTATCTAATTTTAGTATTTGTTGTTCAAGTACAGGATATAAATCAAATAATTGATCAAGTTTCAGGCTCAACCTTTCAGAAAATTGAGAGTTCTGAGATCAACTTTGGACGTTAGGAAATCTCCACTTTGAAAGCCCCCCATTTCGTCAATTTTGGACTCTATTCCTAATTATCTTTAAAATGATATACCACAACCCTATGTAACGCTATAAAAAATATTTTACTTCGCATTCGCTTTTATGAGAGCCCCCCTGAAATAAAGATTTTTATAACTTTTTAAGTCATATTCGGCTGGAGGCCATCTGTTTACATATTATATTTAAATTTGAAGTAATTACGTTCAGTAATTCAGAAGTTATAAGGCTCTGACAGGCAGACGGACGTTTTGCTAACCCTAGGACGGACAAGTGCAAATTCACTCAAGTAGACTCGGAGACCTTCGCTTTGCTCGGTCAATTATAAGTAATGCGAAAGTGTCTGGCCGTCAGTCTGTTATGCTTTCGAGGTGTATCCTTTCAACCGATTTTGGCAACAATTTGTACAGGAGATAGGTTGCACCTCGAGTATACTTAAGGACATTTTATTCGTACCGCAGTCTTGCGCGGCCTGGAATAGGGATGAAGACCACTCAATCAAATCAGCAACTCTTTATCACACTTAAAAACGCTCTTCTAGTATGGTAGTTTTATAAAATTCACAATTGTGACGTCATCAAATTTCAACGCACTTTTTTTCTTTAATCTATATTATAAAATGGTTAACAAACTTAAAACTAACCGAGGATCTGAATTTTAGGTGTTTTGGAAGTCCCTCTGCTTAATAATCAGTTAGAAATAATTTATTTTTGATATAGGCTTTTTGATATCTCTACTCTTTTCTGCTGGAATATCGACCTCGCACTGAAAACTGTGCAGCGTGAAGATCTAGCCTCACTAGCGCCTCTGTAGGGGGGCTAGACCTTTCGATGACTCCCAACTAAGGACGGAAGATATCAATATTAGTATTTGATGATGCCCGCGACTTCATCCACGGGAAATGTTTAATTATCCGGGATAAAGAATAGCCTATGTCCTTGCCCGACATGCAGTCTATTTATGTACCGAATTTCATCAAAATCGGTTGAACAGAAAGGTTATGAAAGCGTATTAGATAGACGGACGGACACTTATTCATTTATAATACATATTATCAAGTAAAAATTTTGAATTTGAGTTTCACTGGAGTCAATTGTACAAAACGCATTTATTCTTTCACATTTGTATAAATGAGCATCCATATTCCTAAGGTTTAGCATTTAACGTTTTCTGTGATATATGGTAAGCGATTATAGATAAAGAATAGCCTATGTCCCCGGGATGCAACCTATTTATGTACCGAATTTCATCAAAATCGGTTGAACAAAAAGGTTATGAAAGCGTAGTAGATAGACGGTCAGACACACTTTTTCATTCATAATATTATTTATTATATATTATTTATTACTTATTTTAAGTAAAAATTTTGAATTTGAGTTTCATTGGAGTCAATTGTACAAAACGCATATCTTATTCTTTCACATTTGTATAAATGAGCATCCATATACCTAAGGCTTAGCATTTAAGGTTCTCTGTGATATATGGTAAGCGATTATAGATAAAGAATAGCCTATGTCCTTCCCCGGGATGCAATCTATTTATGTACTGAATTTCATCAAAATCGGTTGAACAGAAAGGTTATGAAAGCGTATTAGATATACGGACAGACACACTTATTCATTTATAATATTGGTAAAAAAAAATATTTTGAGTTTCACTCATTCTTCTACACATATTCTACAGTATTCTTTCACATTTGTATAAATGAGCATCCATATACCTAAGGCTTAGCATTTAAGGTTCTCTGTGATATATGGTAAGCGATTATAGATAAAGAATAGCCTATGTCCTTCCCCGGGATGCAATCTATTTATGTACCGAATTTCATCAAAATCGGTTGAACAGAAAGGTTATGAAAGCGTATTAGATAGACGGACAGACACACTTATTCATTTATAATATTGGTAAAAAAAAATATTTTGAGTTTCACTCATTCTTTTACACATATTCTACAGTATTCTTTCACATTTGTATAAATGAGCATCCATATACCTAAGGTTTTGCATTTAACGTTTTCTGTGATATATGGTAAGCGATTATAAATAAAGAATAGCCTATGCCCTTCCCCGGGATGCAATCTATTTATGTACCGAATTTCATCAAAATTCGTTGAACAAAAAGGTTATGAAAGCGTAGTAGATAGACGGACAGACACACTTATTCATTTATAATATTGGTAAAAAAAAATATTTTGAGTTTCACTCATTCTTTTACACATATTCTACAGTATTCTTTCACATTTGTATAAATGAGCATCCATATACCTAAGGTTTAGCATTTAACGTTCTCTGTGATATATGGTAAGCGATTATAGTTATTTTTCTTAACGACATCTGCCAATTCCCGCTACGACGCATCACCCAAAAAGTCTCTACACACGTACCAACTTACGACTGCAATACGACCGTTATGTTCTTACGTTTGCAGGTTTGAGCATCTTCTAACTCCGGAAAATATACTAGTATAATAATAATAATAAAGCCTTTATTTACTGAAAATCTACAAAATTAAATTAATTATTACTTTTCATCATACAGAGATTATAATAATTTGTATTTTTTAAGACAAAGCTTTGACTTAACTCCACTCCGTTGGTGTGCGTCGGATCTTGTATGAATGTAGTATTGTTTTAAGCTTGACAAAAGTTTATTATCTCGCTACGAGAGAGAGAGAGATATTGTCGTTGCCGGCAAATTTTTCATTTACCCTACATGCACAAAATGCGGTATATTACAAGAAAAAACTTGAGAGGTGTTAATGGACACCCGATGTAACGAAGTTCCTTTCGATCAATTAGTGAAGGAATTGTAATAAAATTTTATTTTTTTTAAGTTATAATAATATTTATTTTATTATTAACAAATATAATGTAAAAATAATCGTTGTGACACCACACTGTTCAATGCGAAATAGAAAGACGAAACGAAAATAACTGGTGAATGAACTGGAAGTTTAATTCGCTATAATCCGCTACAGTAGACAAATCTGTGTGGTACAGTGCGTGTCTCTCACCTGCAGCATGCGACACCCACCACCCAGCAATTCGCACAGGCACAACACCACACCACACAAATCCTCCAAATCACTCTCAACGTACGTTTCACTCCGACACCGGAGCATCCTCAGGAGATGTTGACTACCACACAGATTTGTCTACTGTAGCGGATTATAGCGAATTAAACTTCTAGTTCATTCACTATCATGGACTTCCGCAAAGTAACGCCTGCTTCTATTCAATATTTGAAAATAACTGGCTTGCTTTCTATGAGAGAGAGAGAGAGAGAGAGAGAGAGACAGACAGAGAAACACGCGCACGGCTTACAACTATAGCAAAAAGTGTCGTTACAACTTTTGGCCTTAATTTTTTCCATCTAGCCCCCTTTCGCAACGCGCGATAAGGAACTTTGGTCCAAAAAAATTGTGGACATATTCGTAGAGAAAAATATCACACATAAAAATATTACTTTTATCTCTACTTTTGACGTAACGAGACAAGTAACCATGTTAGCTTGGGTAGACAGAGAGAGATAACGGGTAGACATAATTTTACTCGTAGTGCGCATGCTAGCCATACTGGTTGGACAACGTGCCCTGGGCTGAGAGCCAACATGTCGGCAAGTCTATACAGGGTAAAGCGATGATATCTATCACGACTCATTATTCCGTCAGATTGCGGACACGTACGGTACGTCTTCACTAATCACATCAGGTAAGATCGCAGTCAAGGGCTAACTTGTAGTAGACAAAAAAAAAAGCTTGACAAAAGTTTTCGTTGCCTAGTTGGACAACGTGCCCTGGGCTGAGAGTCGCTAACATCATCTTTTAGATTTATAATAATTTGTATATTTTAAGACAAAATCGCGAATTAAAAAAAAATCTTAGCTTTGACTTAACTCCACTCCGTTGGTAATGGTATGCGTCGGATATTGTATGAATGTAGTACTGTTTTAAGCTTGACAAAAGTTTTCGTTGCCATGTTGGACAACGTGCCCTGGGCTGAGAGTCGCTAACATCATCTTTTAGATTTATAATAATTTGTATTTTTATGACAAAATCGCGAAATTAAAAAATAAATACTTAGCTTCGACTTAACTCCACTCCGTTGGTAATGGTATGCGTCGGATTTTGTATGATTGTAGTATTGTTTTAAGCTTGACAAAAGTTTTCGTTGCCATGTTGGACAACGTGCCCTGGGCTGAGAGTCCCTGGCATCATCTTTTAGATTTATAACAATTTGTATTTTTTATGACAAAATCGCGAAATTAAAAAAAAAACTTAGCTTCGACTTATCTCCACTCCGTTGGTAATTGGTATGCGTCGGATCTTGTATGAATGTAGTATTGTTTTAAGCTTACCACCCTTCCGGCAAAGACGTGCCGCCAAGCGATTACGCGTTCTGGTATGATGCCGTGTAGAAACCAAATAGGGGTATGGGTTTAATATAACTGCCATGCCCCTAACAGGTTAGCCCGCTACCATCTTAGACTCCATCATCGCTTCAGGTGAGATCGCAGTCAAGGGCTAACTTGTAGAGGACAAAAAAAAAAGCTTGACAAAAGTTTTCGTTGCCTGGTTGGACAACGTGCCCTGGGCTGAGAGCCAACATGTCGGCAAGTCTATACAGGGTAAAGCGATGATATCTATCACGACTCATTATTCCGTCAGATTGCGGACACGTACGGTACGTCTTCACTAATCACACGTAACGGTGCGTCGTCCGTCAACGTCTCCCGGGCATCACTCAAGCTTTATAGTCCAGGAGCGAGCTGGCAAAACTACGAGGGACTGCTTTTTTTTTTTTTTTTACAGCCCATTAACGTCCCACTGCTGGGCACAGGCCTCTCATAGGAGAGCGGGAATTAGAGCTTAGACCCACCACGCTGCTCCAATGCGGGTTGGCGGGCTTTAACGACTATTATCATGATAGTGATAATAACCGGGACCGACGGCTTAACGTGCTCTCCGAGGCACGGGGGTGAAACACCGCCAACTTCCTAACTCCGGGCTAGTACTGGGAATTTCTGATCAGAAAAGCCCGATACTTAATTGTGAGCCGACCCGGGACTCGAACCCGGGACCTCGTCGGCCGCAGTCAAACATGCTAACCACTAGACCAACGAGGCAGTTAGAGGGGGGGGGGGGGGGGGGTGACTGCTTACAATGTTACTAATATTATAAATTCGAAAGTTTGGATGTATATATGCAGTGGCGTGCACATCTTTTGAAGCTAGGGTAGACATTAGGTAGTCAAAATACCTATTTAGTAGCTGTTTCGATGAAAAATGAGCATTGACGTATTTTCATTTGGGTAAGCAGTGCGTTTATGCCTCTATGAACTGCACGCCACTGATGGATGTATGGATGTAAACTTTACGAGATTTAAACTCACTATTTGGATAAAGATCTTCAGAGCCAACTCAAATAAACAATCTTACTAGTCTTACTAGTCTTACTAGCATTATAAATGCGAAAGTTTCGATGGATGTATTGATGTATGGATGTGTGGATGTATGGATGTATGAATGTTTGTTACTCAATCACGCCCCAACGGATGAACGAATCTGGCTGAAATTTGGCACAGAGATAGATTATAGTCTGGAATAGCACATGGACTACTTTTTATCCTGGAAAATTAAGGAGTTCCCGCGGGAACCAAACAACCTCGATCCACGCAGATGAAGTCGCGGGCATTAGCTAGTAAATAATAATAGTCAGGGGAACTATAGGAACCTCGATGCACCGAAATTGTATCCAAATTATTTAGAACTTCATCACTTCTTGGTTTGAGAATTCGACGGTAAATATGTTCGGAGATCACTATTTATGGGATGCGTCTAAGGTACATTATTATTAGGTACAGAGCTGACGGAAAGTTTTGAGAAGTTTGGTAAAAGCTTTTTTTTTCTCAAACTGAGTATCAGTAGATAAAGGAGGATTTGGCACGTGTGCCCTTGAGAAAATATTTTTTTAACCTAAGCTTATAAAATTAAGGCTTTGTTTGAAAATCGATAATAAATAATTATTTAAATTCATGTAACATGTTTATTAAATGAATTTAATTAAGTACGCGGCAATCACGCCTGCTTAAAAGCAATGATTTGGTCTAAATATTTACGGAAAGTTTTACAAATAAATCTAACCTAATTATCTAAGTAATCAAGAGTTGAGAGATTTTAGGTATGTTAAATTGACTTTTTGTCTCTTAATATATTAAATGCCCACAACCATGTATTCATCCATGTGGATTAAGTTTATATTGTTTATATTGTTATTGTATAAAAAGTAGTAAATGTCCTTCTTCGGGATGCAGCCTACCGCTGTACCAATTTTCATCAAAATCGGTTGAAAAGATGGGAATTGGTGACAGATAGACACACTTTTGCTTTTAAAATGTTATTAGTGTGATTTAAGACTGGAAAAACGGGTAGTCACATTTTTACTCTAGTCAAATATCCTCTCGAAATTCCCCACCAGCTCTTAAAGCATGTGTCGCGGCGCGTTATCAGAGTCTCTTAATTGAAGATAATAAGGGAGGACATGTGTCTCTGTCAGTTTTTATGGGGTGCGAGCGAGAGGTCCGACGGGGGTGCTTCACTTTTTGGACTTTGAAAGTCTCGTTAAGTCCGTCTATTAATTTACGTCAATCGTGTGTTTCCGTTACTTTGGGGAATGCCGATTTAAAAGGGTACTTTTTCATTACTTTTCGTTTGATGGTGATTCGGTTAGTGTGTGTCAACATATTGATGTGTCCATGTGTGGGTTCCACTTTGACGGGATTTACGTGTTTGTGATATTTACCTACTGGTATATTGGATGTCTCTATAATATTGTTTAATGTAAGGAAGAAAACTGTATCTCAGATTCATAGACCTATAAAATAACTCTTTTATAGGTCTATGCTCAGATTATGGCAATGTTGAATCTCGATCTATCACGAATTCTCGTATATAGACATTCTATGGCTAAATACAATCTTAGACCGACCAGCTAACTAGGCATATTTAATTGAAGTTCAAACAACTACACGTGGGCATAACATCGGGCATATTTTTGGGTAATAACGGACAACTGCGCTACCCACAATGTAACTTATCGAAATCCTGAAATATCACACAACACGAGTTCAGGGTTACTTTAAAATCCCTCGTTTATTAAATCGACAACAGAGTGACTCACCATATTACAGACATTTTTGCATACCACTCAAAATTCACATCCGAAATAACTCTGATTACCCACTCATCTCCCTTACTCACTTCTGCCCCACTTCTATTGACGCCATCTTGTGAAAAATACCCGCGTTCGATTGCCATTGGTCCAATCATGCATGTCTACCAACTCTCGATACAATAATAATGCAATACTAACATGAAATCAGTATTGCCATTCTATAAATAATAAATAAATGTTGCCAGTCGAACCCACGATCACGATTTTGTGATCATTAATTATGTAAATATCCAAAATCGCAAAAAACTTAGCTATACAAATGACAATGTTCTTCTTTGCAGGTATTATATATCTATATCTTTGTCAATATAGGTTTTGAAAGTAATGGAATTACCTAATACTTAACAACAATCAATCAATCAATCAATCAATTAAATCAATCATTTATTCAATTTAGGCACGCTATAGGTACTCATATTGACGTCCATTACCTACTTACACAAAAAATATGATGGTGATAATTAGTTACGGTATCTTAAAAGTAAAGCTACGAGTACAATAATGTTGGTGATGAATTGTTTTAAGCAAAGTATATAACTAGCTGATGCTCCGACCTAAATGTACAGAGAAAGATTGCATCCCGGGTACAAAGGTTACTTTTTATACCGGAAAATTAAAGAATTCCTTCGTGATTTTTAAATACCTTGAGCGCGGTTAGTTTTTGTAATCCGCTAAAAGTTAACCCTATGTATGCCAGGGATTTCGTCAAGACATAGCTATAGTCCCACCAACTTATCTGGCCCGGTGGCCAAAATAGGAACTGATTTTTATGCCTGTTTAGTGTTTGTTTTTTTATAGTGACGCTGTCGCCTGGTCAGATAACTTTGTGGGACCTTATTTAAGTAAAAACATACGTACAAGCATCCAAAAGAGCCGGTAATACGGGCCAGTACAGAGGCCCAAGTGTCTAAGCAAATCGTAATCATTTGACAGCTTAAAACGTATTATTCGAACTGTTTAAGGAGTTCATACATGCTTTTTGACGTGCAGGCATCTATGAACTCCTTAAACAGGTCACAGGTTTTTGACCTGTTTAAGGAGAAATTTGATTACGATTAAGATTTCCTTACACAATCGGATGGAAGTTCTATGAATTGCAATAGCAAGTCAACTCGCAGTAAGACACAAGTTTATAAATCGCCATTGTTCTGATGGCTGCCCGCTCACCTGCATTCGAGCAATATCAATCCATCTGCTGCGGGTGCTGTGGGGGGAGAGAAGGCATGAGGGGGAGGAGGGGGAGAGGGTTAACGTCTTTGAAGGATATTTAGCTTTTCTAGTATATTTGACCATTCATAGTTACGGTACTTATGACAACGGACTGAACAACAGATTCATAAAGGTTACAGAAACATAAGTGTTACAGAATGAAAGTGTAACAGAATCGAAGCTGTAACCCTTTTGAATGTGTTTTTAATTCTGTTAATCTGAAACACTTATATTTCTGTAACAGAAACGAATCTGTACCAGAAATTAAAGTGTTTTAAAGTGTAATAGCTACTTTGCCACTGTTGACGTGTATTCAAATTTGAACCTAAGTTGAAAGCACCGATGGTTGCAATTGTTTTATGAAAAACACGGCCATGTTGTGTCAGTGTGTGTAAAGTCCAATGAAGTGAGAAGAATGAAGAAGTCACACCGTGCAGTTTGTAAGGGCATGCACCTATTAGGATTACAGATAAAAATACTTATTAACAGAAATAAACGGTTACAGATTGATTGGGTTACAGTATCGTTTTTGTTTCCGCTAAAAATGTGTTTCTGTTTTATAACAGTTTCAAAAAACAGTGTTTAAACCCCTTATTTCGGTTACCGTTTCAGTCCTTACTTATGACTCTCTCCAGCTATGCTCTAGTTACTTATAGTCTCAGTATCCTCATAGTAACTGTTATTTTTGACTGAAAAGAGCAACCACCGAGTTTCTTGCTGGCTCTTCTCGGCTGGAATAACATTAAAATTTAATCTTAGGTTTAGTGGACGATTCAAAGTCTTTAAACGTAAACCAAACCATTGGTACTTAGATTCATTTGAGATTCAATATTGTGTTAAACGGCATCGTGTTATGTCGAGGTTATTATAATATTGCTGATTTTCTTAATAACATAGTTGCATGGAAGCTTCGAATCCAGCACCCCACAAGTCTCTTATTCTTAAAGAAAACCTGCTGCAGAGTTTCTTGCCGGCTCTTCTCAGTAGAATAATTTTCCGAACCGGTGGTAGAGTCTTGTGTCTTGATTTATCATAAGTGGCACAAGTTGTCCTACATGAAATAAATCAATTCGTTTCAAGACACTACGACCACCTAAGAATTCGTAAAATATTAACAAGAATAGGCTGGCTCATATTTTGCGCAAAGGATCAACCTGGCTGTCCAGCGCGGAAATATAGCCAGCATTCTTGCCACCATTCCAAGTGGGCATGATTTATATAGTATTTAGGTTAGGCTAGCTAGCATTAAGTTCTATTGTATTATTTTCAATAAAAAAAAAAACAAGAATAGTGTTAAAAAGTATCTAGGAGTAGAGTAGGTATATTTGTAGCAGCACTCACGTCACTCGCACAAAATAAAGACATCAAAGACGGACCATTCTCCCCCCACCCCCCACCCCCTACACTTCTTTGACGTGCCACAAATGCAGGTGAGACGTGGCGCGGACGTGGCACGTCACTGTAACGAGCGGACAGAAAATAGAGACGCTACGTGACATTGTAGGAAATAAACTTGGATGGCTCTCTTTCGCCCTTTGTTTGCTTTGCGAGCTAAGCAAAAGGCGAAAGTCGATTTTGGACTGATATGCTCCTTATGTGAATCCTTACTTTATCTAGTGTCTATGTCACCGTAAGATTGTAAAAACCGTTACATTACAATCTAACTTGCGAAATTGCAAACTGTCGACCACCTAAGAATTCGTAAAATATTAACAAGAATAGTGTTAAAAAGTATCTAGGAGTAGAGTAGGTATATTTGTCGCAGCACTCACGTCACTCGCACAGAATAAACAACATCAAAGAGGGACCATTCTCCCCCCACCCCCACCCCCTCCACTTCTTTGACGTGCCACAAATGCAGGTGAGACGTGGCGCGGACGTGGCACGTCATTGTAACGAGCGGACAGAAAATAGGGACGCTACGTGACAACTTGGATGGCTCTGTTTCGCCCTTTGTTTGCTTTGCGAGCTAAAAGGCAAAAGTCGATTTTGGACTGATATGCTCCTTATGTGAATCCTCACTTTATCTAGTGTCTATGTCACCGTAAGATTGTAAAAACCTTTACATTATAATCTAACTTGCGAAATTGCAAACTGTCGACCACCTAAGAATTCGTAAAATATTAACAAGAATAGTGTTAAAACGAATCTAGGAGTAGAGTAGGTATATTTGTAGCAGCACTCACGTCACTCGCACAAAATAAACAACATCAAAGAAGGACCATTCTCCCCCTACCCCCCACCCCCTCCACTTCTTTGACGTGCCACAAATGCAGGTGAGACGTGGCTCGTCATAGTAACGAGCGGACAGAAAATAGAGACGCTACGTGACATTGTAGGAGATAAACTTGGATGGCTCTCTTTCGCCCTTTGTTTGCTTTGCGAGCTAAGCAAAAGGCAAAACTCGATTTTGGACTGATATGCTCCTTATGTGAATCCTTACTTTATCTAGTGTCTATGTCACCGTAAGATTGTAAAAACCGTTAGATTATAATCTAACTTGCGAAATTGCAAACTGTCGACCACCTAAGAATTCGTAAAATATTAACAAGAATAGTATTAAAAAGTATCTAGGAGTAGAGTAGGTATATATGTCGCAGCACTCACGTCACTCGCACAAAATAAACAACATCAAAGAGGGACCATTCTCCCCCCACCCCCCACCCCCTACACTTCTTTGACGTGCCACAAATGCAGGTGAGACGTGGCGCGGACGTGGCACGTCATTGTAACGAGCGGACAGAAAATAGAGACGCTACGTGACATTGTAGGAGATAAACTTGGATGGCTCTCTTTCGCCCTTTGTTTGCTTTGCGAGCTAAGCAAAAGGCCAAAGTCGATTTTGGACTGATATGCTCCTTATTTGAATCCTTACTTTATCTAGAGTCTATATCACCGTAAGATTGTAAAATCCGTTAGATTATAATCTAACTTGCGAAATTGCAAACTGTCGACCACCTAAGAATTCGTAAAATATTAACAAGAATAGTGTTAAAAAGTATCTAGGAGTAGAGTAGGTATATTTGTAGCAGCACTCACGTCACTCGCACAAAATAAACAACATCAAAGACGGACCATTCTCCCCCCCACCCCCCACCCCCTACACTTCTTTGACGTGCCACAAATGCAGGTGAGACGTGGCGAGGACGTGGCACGTCATAGTAACGAGCGGACAGAAAATAGAGACGCTACGTGACATTGTAGGAGATAAACTTGGATGGCTCTCTTTCGCCCTTTGTTTGCTTTGCGAGCTAAGCAAAAGGCGAAAGTCGATTTTGGGCTGGTATGCTCCTTATGTGAATCCTTACTTTGTCTAGTGCCTATACTTAAATTTTTTTTTTATCAAATTGTCCTCTATTTATCCTCCGACATGATGATCGGAGACTTTTGATAGCTGACATGGCTTCATTCAATATACTTAAATATTACATAATTATGTTTATTATATATATCACTGTAAGACTGTAAAAACCGTTAGATTATAATCTAAGTTGCGAAATTGCAAACTGTCGAAAGATTACAATTTAACTCATTATTTTTCAGTAGATTGTAATCTTTTAGGTTTATTAACCCGATCGAAACTAAGTGCCGGGCACTACCTGATTTTTTATGTCGAACCCTAACCTAACCGACAAGAAACAGACAAGAAAACGTAAATCATTGAATATTTCAAAAATTCACAATCAATTTTTTTTTTTGAATAATTCAAAAGTTCAATATCTTTCGACTGTTTACAATTTCGCGAGTTAGATTATAATCTAACGGTTTTTACAATCTTACGGTGACATATATGATTTATACTTACTAATACTATAAATGCGAAAGTTTCGATGGATGGATGTTTGTAACTCAATCACGCCAGAACGGCTGAACGGATTTGGATGAAAAGCAGAGAGATAGGTTATAGTCTGGTATAAAACTTAGGCAATTTTTTTCCTGGACCAACCTCAATACGCGATGAAGTCGCGGAAGTATAATATAATATTATAAATGCGATGTCAGTATATCTGTCATATTTTAAACCGATTTCGATGAAATTTAGTACAGAGATAGATTGTTTACCGGGGTAGGATAGGCTACTTTCATCTCAAAAAATTATGGAGTTCCCACGGGATTTTAAGACAACTTGATCCACGACGAAGTCACGGACATAATCTAGTCTAGTTTTATATATTTCAAAGATAGGGTCTAATATTAAATGACGCGAAAGTCACATTTGCTTTAATAGTAACCAAACATCTCCTTCCACGAATTCATTTTAACATCAAAATGTGGCCGCAAATTTATTCCAACCCTTCGAGTCCGGGACAAACGAGACGCTCGAACGTCGGCGATCCGGGGACAGTGACGTGACGGACCTCCCGCGGGGTGGGAGTGACCCCACCCTGGATAATAAGGGTGGTTGGAGCTTTGGTGCGCGTTCTCAAAAGTGTATTTGTGTTGATTTGATGTCTAAATATATACAATAATACTGTACATATAGTATCATACCTAAAAAGAAACAGTGACTGACTGTGTGACTGATCTATCAAAGCACAGCTCAAACCATTGGATGGATCGGGCTGAAATTAGGCGTACGGACAGCTATAAAGACGTAGGCCATCGTTAAAAAAGGATAATTGAAAATTCAAAGGTTTGATATTTGTTTGAAAATCGAACTTAACGTGAACGAAGCCGCAGGTAAAACCTAGTTTTAGGTAAAATATTAGTATTGAACTATTTTAGTGATGCTGTAAATAGATGTATTACTTAAACTAATGTAAGTAAGTAGAGTATAATGACCTTGATGGATCCGGGGGTAGGAGTGACTCCAACCTGGGTGGTTGTTTTGGTGTGTGTTCTGAAAAGTGTATTTAGAATTAGGTGTTTTGAGAAAAATGTTAATATCTGACTATATTTACAAATGATCTACGTTACGAATGAAGTGATATCTATCCACTTGATGGATTCGGGGGGTGGGAGTGACCCAACCCCGTATATCCCTAAAATGTACCCTGTCTCGCTGTTGTGTGTGAACCGCACACATTAGCGCGACCTAATGAAACGTAGTTTCCCTCCAACGCGAACGTTTGCGCAACATTTGTGTGGTCCATACGCGGTAGTTGTTTGAACTTTTTTTTTTCATTTACAGAAACTTTCAAAAGAAAATAATGCCGCGTGAAACGATTTTGTTCAAAATAGCTAGTTCGATTCTAAATCTAAACGTTCACATTACCGTGAAAACGTTCAACCCTATACCTTTTAAATACAAAAAGAAAGTTCATTTAGAATTCCCCCCAGAATTGCATCAGGTGCAGAAATCGTACAATAAAATAAACATATTATATAAGCTGGAGGAGTTATTCTGAACACCATCGGGTTCGGAGTGACGGAGAATAAGCGTCACATTGGCAGTTCAATGAGAACGAGCAAAAACAAGTGAGTGCCACGCGATGTAAAGTGACACGTGCGATATACGAGCGGGAGTTACTGCCCCGGAATAGCGCCCGTGCGTAAGAAATCACTGTTGCGTATGCGACTTTTATTCGAGCAATTATTATAAATTGGGTTTTGGTGTTACGTTATAAGGCTTACTTTAAAATACAAATAACTTAGGGTTGCCAGTTGCTACTAATATTTTGATGTTTAGGGATTTAATATCACTGCCATGCCCCTAACATCTGGCCCGCTACCATCTTGTACTGCATCATCACTTACCATCAGGTGAGATCGCAGTCAAGGGCTAACTTGTAGTGGATAAAAAAAAAGATTCAAGCTTGTCTATACTATTATTTTAAAATTCAAAGTGAACTTGTCCGTATGCTACCTTTTCACAACCTGTTTGATGAAATAATTTATTTCAACTTGTGTCACTTATGATATGTCAAGAGTCAAGACTTATGACCCTACTACTGGTTTGGAAAGAAGTTCCACTTAGGAGAACCGGCAAGCAACTCAGTGAAACAGTCGTTTTATGACTGTAGCGAATTGTATAAAAAAATTATCCCGGAGAAGGACGGACGGTTGACCCTGCCGAAGATCGAACCCGGGATGTCCTATGTTAAGACTACAGCGCTAAACACTACTCCAGAGAAGTCGTCAAGATCAATATAATTTATTAAGTTTGCAGCATAGTATTACTTCGACAGTCAAGGGCTGAAATGTCATCGAATAAAAACTCGATTCTTTAGGAATAATCAAGATTATCTACAAGTATTGGAAGTTGTAGGTATTCATTTCGTAATACAAGACGTTATCCGTGCTTTAACAAAACAATAATAATAAACATTCCTATCAAAACATCCAGATAGACAAAGACAGACAGACACAAAGATGTCAAAAGACTTAAAGTCTAGATGCCCGGAGCACCGCGGCACAATGTTAAAATTTAGAACTCCTATAAACATAAAGCGCAATACAATAACAAATAACGAGGCAATATCAAAGCGGGTAGAGCCTTCAGTCCGACGTTCTTGAAGCGAATGCCGCCCGAGTGCACCCGTGACAGTCATTTAAGACTGACACGGGGTGGTGGGGGCACCTTCTCCCACCCACTGTCCCCCCCTCCACCCGCCAGATGGATTGATATTGCACTGAGCAGACGTAAGACGGAGCGATTGCATACGAGGAAATAAAAAACCCCAGCGGTCGTTTTGTTGCTCAGGTATTGGAATATGCTGGTGGGAAATTGAATGGCATCTTTACCGATCCGAGAAATTTTACTTCTAGAGTTTTTATCAAGCTGTAGAATTAATATTAGATACTGTATAAATGGGCGCTGATAATCTAGTGTTTGAGACTTTGCCTTCCTTTCGGGGGTCCTTCGTGAAGGAAAACATCGTGAGGAAACCAACATCCCTGACAGAATGTCTATGTTGTCAAAGGTATGGGGAGTCTTCCAATAGACACTTGACTAGCATTTAGTCTTACGTTTGACGACCTCCTTGGTGCAGTGGTGAGTGCTGTACTTATCAAATTGGGTATTTATAATTTCGGAATTGCTTATTCAAAAGCACTTTCAAAAGAATAAAAAAATCTTGATTTGATTGAGCAGTAGAAGGAACTGCCTTAAGTCAGCATATATGCTAACTTACCATCACAAACTTCTAAGTCAAATAACTATTAAATGACGTAACAGGATTAAGATCATACAAATTCCTCCTTAAACAGAGTCAATTGAAAAGCACGACTTTTCAACTTGTCAGTCAGTCAACTTTTAGTGGAGTTCGCGCTGTGCATTATCAACTTGCATCGAGATGACGCCAGTGCTGTCACTCCCACGTCCCCAAGTTTACTCTGCTCCGCTGGAAATTTCACTCTAGACTTGGCGGGGCGCTGGCCAAGTTATACGCTTTCACGTTCCATATACTAACTCTTAAACAATTCTAGCCAGACAGTGGAGTTTAATAAGTTGTCGATGCCTTTAAAGTTAAACACACCAGGAACCGGACGATATAAACCCTCCGAATTGGAGTGGAACGAGGTTTAGTCCTGAAGCCTATATAGTGTTTGCGCTACGTATAAGAATGAATGATGCGGACTTGTGGATTTTGTTTACCAGACACCAATTATTTATCCGAAGCTTTGAAGTTGACAAAACTGACCAGTAGATTAATTAAAGAGTTGCTTCCTAATGTCGAAACACTTTAAAGTTAAAATAAAACGGATCTTATCTCCCATGTTTTCCACCACATTTTTGTTTCACCCTACCAGCCCTAAGCGGAAACCATGACTATATTATATTTATATATTATAGGTTAAAAGGAGTTCATAGCAGGTTTATTATTCTTTGACTTGATAATATTTCGACTCTCGAATTCCATCCACTTGTCGAGATGCGTTACACGCTTTTTTTTATTTACGACTCTCTATCGCTTATGATTTGTTCCATGTACTTAAAGTCAGTGCTGTCACGTCAGTGTTTGTGACTGTCTCCGTAGCATACAATCTGTGATGTAACATCAACTGCATTATTTAATACGTTTCTCGTACATTTTGTTACTTTTTTTTCTTTAATCGAATGATAAATCTTGTTGTTTCGTTTCAAAACATGGAAATTATTTATGATCTTAGATTACTTTGTACTCGATTTCTATAGATTGCATTGCATTTGTTAAATCTTCAATTTAAATCTTGAAGTAACAAGCTTAAGCGCATGAGAGCTTGCGACCGATCTTCATCACCACCCGTTCATTTTTCTTCATTTCTTCTAACAATATTCAAGTAAATAAAATAACCTGACCCGTTTATGTCACCTGTTATGTCACCGACGTCCTCGCTTGCTATGACAGACCATTGTTACCCGTTTTCCTAGGTGAGCGATTAAAGCGACGCGACGCGATACGACTTCATAGAAAATGTCAAACTTTGAAGGGATAGGCCGTGGAAATCAAACAAGGAAACTGATTAATTTGGATTATATTTAGGGAGCACTTGAAAATACATGTCCGCCGGTCTGTCAGTCCAGGCAAAAAAAAAAAAAAAAAGATTACAAATCTATGTGACGTTTGACAATTAACAAACCATAGACTAACGACCAATACAGTAAGTTTATAATAATGGTTCGTTTACACTTCCAACGAACTTAACTAACAACAATGAAGGCCACATGGAGGGTCATCTACTGCGTGTTCCTGTCACGTCGCGTAGCTTCGCTTTACCGCGTCGGTCGTTCACGTAGGACAACGGGTTAGACCGCCTCTTGTCCCGCTTTTGTTTCTTCTAACACAACGTTCAAGTCAGTAAAACTACTAACTCCGCTAAAGCTCATGACTCGAGCCACTCTCTCCAAGTCACTCGCTGTCACGTCAACGTCGCCGACTGTCTCGCCTGCGATGACAGGGCGCGACTGAATTGTTCCACCACTCCTTTCTCCGTCTTCGTTTATTTCCGTCCCGTTTATTATTGATTGCACATAAACGTCGATGTGGATCACGGGTTCTATTTTGAGGAACCGCGAAATCAGTTGGTAACTAGCTTTCTCTATTTTGTGCGGTATTGGTTGTCCATAGTAATATCGTAAAAAATGTTATGCAAGAGCAATGCAACTTTCGTTCTTTTTGTTTTTTCTGTTTCTTTTTGATTAATTTAAAAACTTAACTATCAAGAACCATACTAATATGATTATTCATACAATAAAATCATACTAATATTATAAATGCGAAAGTGCGTTTGTTTGATGGTTTATTGGTGTGTCCTTTAATCACACTGCAACGGAGTAGTAGTACAGTTGATCGACGTGATTTTTGGCATGGGCATATTTGAGAACCTGGAAAGTGACTTAAGTTACTTTTTATGGAAAATTAAGGAGGAGGAGAATCAAAAATAATTAATCCACGCGGACGAAGTCGAAGGCATCAGCTACTTAGTAATAAAAATTACTATTTTATATCTATTTCATCTGAGCTGTTTAATAAAATGAAGTTATACTATTAACATATTTCTGTAACTCGTAACGCATTATTTACTTTTAATAAAAATATCGTGTATTCCCTAAGCATTTAACACATCGGAAGTAAAGTTTATGTAATAACAGTGGCAGTACGGCACAAGTGTGCCACTACCGGTGCATGCCGCTGACAACTTGTCACGTCACTCGCAAACCGTCTGTTTGCGCACTACTTACGAGCTAATGTAAATTAAATAAAACTTATTTAGATCCTTCAACTTTGGTGAGTTAATATTATTCAGTAATAGAAGAATTAGGCCCACTTGCACTTGGACACTTAAACTGATTGAGTTATATTAGTTATTATTGTCATTTTTGGCAACCGCATTATGCTCTAGGCAAAAAATGACAGCATTACAAAATTTTATTAAACCTGTATTAAAAATATCCTTGTGCAGCTGGGCCTTAATATTTTTATGTTTAAGCTAATTGGATATGAATTGGAAGTAGTTGTTCATTTCTTGGAATAACTGCATATAAAAGCATCTCATCAAGGTCGGTTTTTTTCAGTAAACTGAATTTTGTACGGTGTCGTTTTCAATTTTATGATCCACTAGCGTTTAATCTTGCTAAGCTAGGTTGTTTTAATATTCTATTTGTGTTATATATAAGTATTGATATTTAATTATATTAAAAAGTGAAAGCTTAATTTATTTATGAATATTATGTTGGAATTTGGCAGATGTAGGTAGTGTGAAATTTAGATGCGACGATTTTTTTTAAATTATTCATTACGTGTCACGTAATTTGTCAAACTAATATTTCTCTATCAGATGACTTAATGTTTAAAATAACCATACTTTAACCTCAAATACTAGTGCTTCTTATTTTTGTGTAACTTATCATAAATATCATTAACAGCAGGTACATTATGTTACTGCACAGGTGCATGCCGTAGACAGCCTGTCACATCATTCGCAAGCTGCGGAGTCGTGACATTTTGCACACTACTTTTTAACCTAATTTTTCTGTGTCAGATTATTTTAAACTTGAAGTTTTCTTCATGACGTTAACTAAGTAAACTGCAACATTCTATACCCCTTAAAATAAATTTATGTTTTGTATGCCAATTATTAATTCGAAATACGCTTTTCTCAATCCACAAACGTTGCAATGACATATTTATTGTATCATCTAATCAGCACGGCTTTTATCTTAATAATAATTGCACGATCCGCTCTCACGATCACTTGTCACCTATTGTCCTAGGCAACGCAACGCGACGCGATACGACGCCATAGAAAATGAGAGATACGATCTACGCGACAACGTAGGCCACGTAAAGGCTCAAGCTACTGTTTGATACTGTCGCGTCGCGTTGCAGAGTTTGTAGCTCACCAAGGACAACAGGTCAGCAGCCAAAATTACCGCTGATGAATCAAACCATAGTCAAGGGATAATGTCCCTTGCTTTTAATTATGTTCAGTATGTTTGCTATAATCCTATTGTATAGTATAACATTAACAGTAGTGACACTGAGTTGCATGCCTGTGACAAACTGTCACGTCAGTTACAAGCCGCAAAGTCCCGATGATAACGAACTACTGTTGTTACCATCTGTTAACTGTTTCATGAGGATGTGCTCTAGAATTATATACAATTTGAAAATGCCATTATTGCTTTCAAGTTTAATGTTTAGATCTATGATAGTCCAGTGAAGTTAACTTGGCGTCCTATCCTGGTGGGCCAAACCTCGAATCTCAGGAACCTCTAACTTTTCAAAGTTATAAACTGTAAAAGCGATTCGTTCCTTGTGAAGGATGTGAAGGAAAACATCAACAGAAATGCCATTGAGACTTCTCCATAATAATATTGTCGAAGGTTTGACGAAGTTTGAAGTGCGAAATTTAGCAATTTGTACTCCGGCTATTTTGGGTTTAAAATTGACTCATGTTGCCCTAAGTTATTTTTTTTGTTCTAAGAAGAGGCTCAGTATTGGGCCGATGATGGCTTGAGATGAAATGAGGACATTTTTTAAACTATTTTGAGATGCCATTGGAACTTTCCTTTGAGCTAGCATTTTCTATAAGATTGTCTAGATCTGCAGTCTTTTGTCTATACTATATAATATATTTCTACTAATATATATAATAATAATCTGTACTCATATTATAAATGCGAAAGTTTGGATGGATGAATTTTTGTTACTCAATCACGCCTGTACGGCTGTACGGATCTGGATGAAATTTGGCACAGAGATAGATTATAATCTGGAATAACACATAGGCTACTTTTATCCCGGAAAATTAAGGGGTTAACCAAAAACAATACACGCGGACGAAGTCGCAGGCATCAGCTAGAAGAAGTAAATATTATGCTTGAGGGTAGACAATACTCAACAAAAGAATGCCACATATGCAGCATCTGTATGCAGCACCTGATTTGAAAGCGGCAAAACGCCAATGAGCACTAATCAATACGCTTGAAGGTGGCGAAAAATAACGAATGTTGTATTACCGATGCTCGTGTGTTTCCGTGCACCCAGCTGCCGGTACCGTCCGCACAAAAATATTTCTTCAACTCTATAAAAATATGCATATAGTCCTACAAAGTTATCTGACCCCCCGATTGCGTAATCGTCATCGTTTATCAAACGGATAAATGGGATGATGCCCATATCAAAAATAAATTATTTCGAACTGATTATTAAATAGAGGATCTTCCAAAAGACCTAAAATTTACATCCTCAGTTAGTTTTAGGTATGACAACCATTTTAAAATATAGATTAAAGAAAAAAAGTGCATTGAAATTTTATGACGTCACAATGGTGAATTTCGTACACCTTCCATACTAGAAGTGCGTTTTTGAGTTTGATAAAGAGTTGCTGATTTGATTGAGATGTCATCATCCCTATTCGACCTATTTAAAGAGTTCATAGATGCCTGCGCATCAATAAGCATGTATGAACTCCTCAAACAGTTCTAGTTAATACACTTTAAGCTTTCAAATGATTTCGATTTGCTTAGACAATTGGGCCTCTGACCCGGTGACAGCGGCGCTAGTTTAAATAAATAAAATAAAAACAAAAACTAAACAGGCATAAAAATTAGTTAAAATTGTAGCCACCGGTTTAGATAAGTTTTTGGGATTATAAGTAGAGATGTAGTTTTTAAATACGCAAATCGTTTAGGATAATAGATTTTAATTTTATTTTATCGATTTCTTATTTTCAAGGGAGATTATCTTTATCATTCTTTTTTTCTGACAAAGTTGCTGTTAAAAATAAGATAATATTTCAAATTCTGCCTTTGATTATAATTTTGATATGATTTTGGGCAGAAAAGTGTATTTTCAACATTTATCAAAGCCTTTTTGAAATGAGATTTTAAATGTAAAAAAGCATACCTTTAAGGGATTATTAAAATGTAACTAGACCTATTTTGATAAAACCTATTTATTACTGTTTTGTCAAAAAAAGAGCGGCATCTATGATGAATAGAGTACGCGGATGTTCCAACAGTATTCTGAAAACACTAGTTGGAAAGTGGGAAACCCCTTTTATGAGGCACTGGGTGGGTTTGCATGTGAACTCCAAGTATCCAAGGAGGTACATGAATTAAAAAAATAGTTAAATTAAATGATTATAAATAGTCTATTAAAAATGTCGTAATATTATCAGTTATGTATTAATCAAATATGAATGTGTGAATTTATTTTTATTGCTAACATAGTTTTTAAGATACACTGTTACTTACACTTTATATGGATTCTATGATCTGTAATAAATGTTTATTTATTTATTTGTCAACCGTACAGTAGCGTATGCACCGGTGCTCGTAATCGACGGCCGGCCGGGGACGTATTGGGCCGTCGTTGAGACGCCGCTGGCTCTGTGTTTTTAAAGCTTTCTTTGCCCCGGCCTCCACCCACCCCGCCCCAACAATCGATGGACGTCACGTTAGTGCAACGCCCGATCAAGTGCATACGTGAGGACTGAGGACTGAGGACTTCTTTGATATGTCTCTCTGTGGGTCGAGGGGGGAGGTTGTCGAGAGGGTTACTTGTTAATTTCTTTGTATTTTTATGCGACTGCCTGAAAAACAATATGTTTTCAGGGTTCATCTATGTATGTATGTGAGTTTGTATATTCCACCATAACTTCTACACGCCTGAACCGATTTTGATAAATGAGGTATCGTTAGAATGCCTAGGTTATTCCGGGTGACATAGGCTAGTAAAAAAAAAAATTGATGGGGTGACCATGGTCCCGCATTAAAGACTAAAGTTGTTTCTTCGAAAATAAGATTAACTATTAACTTTTTAGTTCGTTTTTTGGCAGGGCAGTCGTGTTTTTAATTTTGTTAATTAGGACTTGTTCCAATGAAATCTCGGACCTTGTCAACGTTCTAGGTCTCTTGTAGAATGTTTACGTTGATTCCTATAACTTGTAAGATTTATCTACTTGGCCTTTTTTTTTTATTATCCACTACAAGCTAGCCCTTGACTGCGATCTCACCTGATGGTTAGTGATGATGCAGTCTAAGATGGTAGCAGGTTAACCTGTTAGGGGCATGGCAGTTATATTAAACCCATACCCCTATGGTTTCGTACCGGAACTCTAAATCGCTTGACAGCACGTCTCTGCCGGTAGGGTGGTAACTAGCCAAAACCGAAGTCCAGTCCGAAGCCTCCCACCAGGCCAGACCAGGGAAAATTCAGAAATTATAAATTCCCAAAATCTGCCGGGGATCAAACCCGGGACCTCTGCAGCGCTCAACACTGCGCCATGGAGGTCGTCTAAATTGTATTGTGTCTTAGCTTCAATATTCGTAATGTTTTAATTAGGATTGTTTGTTTTAGAAAACGAGACGATAACTTTGAGCTTTAACCAGTAAGCTATGTTGTAGTAATTAACAAAACTTCACACTAACTAATTGTCGTAACGAAAATACTTTACAACTCAATATTAAAGAGGAACTTTGGCTATTTATGTATAGGGTTACCAGACATTTGGATTTGATCTGACTTGGCAGGATTTAATATTAAAGAGGAACTTCGGCTATTTATGTATAGGGTTACCAGACATTTGGATTTGATCTGACTTGGCAGGATTTAATATTAAAGAGGAACTTCGGCTATTTATGTATAGGGTTACCAGACATTTGGATTTGATCTGACTTGGCAGGATTTAATATTAAAGAGGAACTTCTGCTATTTATGTATAGGGTTACCAGACATTTGGATTTGATCTGACTTAGCAGGATTCATTTATTGGTCTGCTTGCCGAGTTTTTGAAAATATCAGATTTATTTGGTGATTTAATGAACTATTTACTATAAATGAGGTATTGTTTTATTTGAAGGAACATTAAAAATAAACAAATCAAGAGAATTAACATAACATATTAGTAATTTATATTATTTATAATCCGCATAAAAATTAACTTCAATTGCATAAAGAATGTGTGTGCCAAATTTTAGTAAATGCAGTTCCTTAAAAAAATCGAATAATAAAGTCGGTATATTTAAATAGAAATCAGGCTTAGGGCCGCTTGCACAAGGACATTTAAATTTTTAGTATAGTAAAATTAGTAAAGTCCCTATAAGGCAAATGCATATTGTGGTTGCCAAAAAGGCACAGTATTACAATATTTAACTAAATCAATTTATCCTTGTCCTTGTGAGTCCTTGTGCAAGAGGGCCTTAGTGTCAAAAATTTCCGGTGTGACATTTGGTTACCCTAGTCTTGAAGGTCTTAAGAAGTGCATTTAGCAAATCGCTCGAACTCTGTCGAATATAGCGTGGCGGGGCGCTGCTAGGGAAAGAATCAACACAGTTGTAACGCCGACGTCAAGTTAATTAAAACAGCGAAAAGTTGGAGATTTAAAAGCGAAGCCGGTTGTTATGGTGTTAGGAGATAGCGGAAAGCGATTCAGAGTAAGTTAAAGGGGGTGTATGTGGATGCATTTTA
Source organism: Erebia palarica (assembly GCA_964035005.1). Lineage (NCBI taxonomy): Eukaryota > Metazoa > Arthropoda > Insecta > Lepidoptera > Nymphalidae > Erebia > Erebia palarica. Next base: position 59,746,824 of record OZ035983.1, on the reverse strand, counting down.
GCTACCTAATTCAAATGTATGGACTTCTGTCGGCATAAATTGTTTGCAGTAAGGTAAATGATCTTGTTTTTATTTTCGAAAAAAGGAATAGCGTTGAGGATATTATGTTTTTGATTTGGTACAGGCCTTTTGTTGGCTAGTTGTACCCATAAGTTTTTTACAGAAGTTTTTTTAGGTATTTTAGTGAGTGATTTTCTTTAAAAACATAATAATTATTATAAAGCGGTTGAACTGCTAGCTGTTTGAATGAAGCATAAAATACCTGCAATCTCTCAAAAGAGTAGATTGACGTAGTACAGAACACTTTTTGTTCTAGTCGATGAGCCATCGAAGTGTAGGTGTTGAAAAAAAATTTTATCGAGTCAATTGAATTATAAGGTTCAAATTCTTCTTGTCAAAAAATCAAAGATTTGGGGAAAAATAATATTTAAAAACATTTATTTGGCTTCTCCGCTAGTCGCTACGCCTGTGTACGAAAACCAACCAATGCACCGAGCTGTCGTAACGAAAGAACAGTTCGAAAATATGAAAACAAACTACTTACAAACTGTGAATGGAAAAATAAGTTCCATTCGCTGTGTCAATACAGCGCGAAAAGTAATTAACTAATGAACGTTTATATTGAAGGAATTTGTTCCAAATTGCGTTTATGTATACCTGCTTACATAAATACAAATACAGAATACGTCTTTATAGTACTTTTCATACAAGTACGAGTTTCTAAAGCCCAAATATTCAGGTGCTGAGTTTAAGTCGAATTATTTCCGGCTGTTTATTTAACGATTGATCGAATTAAATAAAACTTAATAAGAAGAAGCTCTGTTATTGGTCTAAGGGCCGAAACTTTTGAAGTTCTTTTAATTTTTTGTAACATTATAATATATTTTGCCTTAAAACATAGGGTTATCTCAGAATAGAGGCGATTTTATTTTTTGGAAGTTATTCCATAGCTCCGACAATAGGTACCCTATCAAGGTAGGTCCGTTCCTATATTAGACTGTATTATCACTAATCACATATTACCAGATATTAAGATCTAAAACAAAGGTACTCTCAATGCCATGGAAGCCTGTAGGAATTAGATGTACTCAGACATTAAAGTTGCAAAACAATCTTTTTCAATAGGTATCATACACGGTTTGGCACCTTATAACGTGTAGAAGGATTTCAGGCTTTATACATTACTGCCCAGGCCGGGAATAAATCAATTTACGGCCGCTTAGTAATTATTGGTAGGGTGACGCGAAGCCGAGGACTTCCCAAATGATTTTAAAAGGTGCTAGCCGAGGCCTTTTTAAGGAAACGAAGCTGTGTATAGTTATTTTGGCCGAGACTTGTAGCTTTTTTTTACATTGTCGATAGATGGCGTTAAATTTTCTTGACTCACGCTAAAACATTGTGGTAGGGGCAATAATATGATTTTTCTACTTGGATGTCAGAGGCCTGAAGAGAGCCAATGCGTACGTATTGTTTTTTTAACACGTTCGCGGATAACCAGTCACCCTCATTGGGCAGTATTTTTTTGTATGGAATGCTTTAGCAGGTGTGTCCTTTTTTAATACATACTCATTACTAGATAGGACGTAACTGCTATAGCATTCGTTCAATTTTGTCTTGTATTTTCGAGGCATCTGTAAATCATACCACTGTTTATAATTATTTATATGGGTAGGTTCCTACCTTCATAAGACGTGCAAGAGAAGAAACAGTAAACAAACTTGTGTATCTTTGATTACGTATTAATTATCGAATTGTACTTGTAATATACATTCCATTTCCATTTTTTATTTAATATTCTAATGACCTAAGTTCGAGGACATTTCCCAATTAGATAGATCGTGAATTTCTACACTCATACACTAATCCCGCATTGTATGGCGGGATCAATTCGGCCCCAAGTTTAATTTGAAAACTTTCCGTCGCCAGTGATTTCGGGTGACGCTTGAGGGTTGTCGCGTACTATGCAGCCAGTCCGAGACCAGTGCATTGCTTAGTCTAGACGTAATGTCCGCTAGTTTAATCGCTAGTACTGAGACGTAAGTCCGAAATACAGTTAGGTTTAAAGTTACTTTAGGAGTCAAATATACGCTAACTCCTCACAATATATTTTATTCAAACATAAGACATTGAATCTTAGTAATCTTACTAATATTATAAATGCGAAAGTTTGTTGCTCAATCACGCCCCAACGGCTGAACGGATCTGGCTGAAATTTGGCACAGAGAAAGATTATAGTCTGGAATAGCACATAGACTACTTTTTATTAATGAGAGAGTTATAATCTATGTCTGTGCAAAATTTCAGCTAGATCCGTTCAGATACTAAGTAGACGACGACTCAAGATACTAAGATGACGTTTCAATCATAATAATTCAACGTAACGTATTTTTTATCATACATGGATTTTTAAGCGGTTAATGCATGGCCTTAGAGTTTTGACGACCTCGTTTTGGCGGGGTCAATTTGGGAATTTATAATTTCCGAATTTTCCCTGGTCTTGACTGGTGGGAGGCTTCGGCCGTGGCTAGTTACCACCCTACCGGCAAAGACGTGCCACCAAGCGATTTAGCGTTCCGGTACGATGCCGTGTAGAAACCGAATTAGGGATATGCGCTTAATATAACTGCCATGCCCCTAACAGCTTAGCCCGCTACCATCTTAGACTGCATCATCACTTACCATCAGGTGAGGTCGCAGTCAAGAGCTGACTTGTAGAGGTTAAAAAAAAAAAGAATTGGAAAAGCTAGTGGGCAAACACCCTAAGGGGACGCGTGTCCATTTGACCGTCTGTCCCGGTCATAATGAGCTGCATTTCCGTGCTCCGGGGGTTCTTGTTCGTTTTTCCCGGGAACTTTCCCGGCGTATACCGCGCTTGTCGTGTTAACTTTCCGAATGTTTTCTTGCACGTCATGGCGTATAGTTATTTTGTTCGAAGCTTAGGTACTAACCGCGCTATTATACGTTATTATATTTTTTAACAATCAGTTTCAAAGTATATCTACACTAATATTAAAAAAAAAATAAAAAAAACGACTGCCATACCAAAAACGAACTAAAAAGTTAAAAATCTAAATTAATCTAGTTAAATTAGAATCTTATTCACATTTTTATTAAATGATATTTTTTTGTGAAACACTGGATATTGAACTATAGTGTTATATATTTTTGGAATCTATTCATCATTTTCTAGATGATGATTATATAGTTAATCTAATTTTAGCGAATCTTTTTTTTTCAACTTTAGTCTTACATGCGGGTCATGGTCACCCCATCAATTTAAAAAAAAAACTACTTTAATAGCTTATGTTACCCGGAATAAGCCAAGGATTCTAGCGATACCTCATTTATCAAAATCGTTTCAGGCGTATAGAAGTTATGGTGGAATATACAAACTCACATACATACATGAACCCTGAAAATAATATACCCCTTATTTCAGGCAGTCGTATAAAAATAATTGTCCCATAATAGACATACCCGAAGACCCACTTAGCGAGGCAAGTGGAAACAACGTAACGGGGTATTTCTCGACGAAGTTTGGTTAAATTTTTAACTCTTTCCACTGTGACATATTAGACACATAGTTAACCAGCTGTCCGGTCTGTGTTGCCACCTTTTTCCCGTTTCAAAGGTATTTTCGGGGGCTATTTTTAAAGTGCCCTGTTCTCTAGCCTCGTTGGTCTAGTGGTTTGACTGCGACCGACGAGGTCCCGGGTTCGAGTCCCGGGTCGGGCCATAATTAAGTATCGGGTTTTACGGATTTGAAATTCTCAGTACTAGCCCGGAGTTAGGTGGTGTTTCACCCCCGTGTCTCGGAGAGCACGTTAAGCCGTCGGTCCCGGTTATTATCACTAACATGGTAATAGTCGTTAAAGCCAATGACTATACAACAGTAACCCGCATTGGAGCAGTGTGGTGGGTCTAAGCTCTAATTCCCTCTCTCCTATGAGAGTGGAGGCCTGTGCCCAGCAGTGGGACGTTATTGGGCTGTAGTGATGTGATGTGACTGTTCTCTAAAACGGTCTGTTTTCTGAGGAAATACATTTAACACGTACATCACTAAGTCAGTGATGTATGTCGGTGCCATCTATACTAATAATAAAAATCCTAAAGTTTGGATGTATGGATGTTTGTTACTCAATCAAGCCCCAACGGCTGAACGGATCTGGCTGAAATTTGGCACAGAGATAGATTATAGTCTGGAATAGCACATACTTGTTATCCCGGAAAATTAAGGAGTTCCCGCGGGAACCAAAAAACCTCAAACCACGCAGACGAATTTGCTGGCATTAGCTAGTATATATTTAAAATAATAATATTAATATTTTGACGACCTCCGTGGCGCAGTGTTGAGCGCTGTTGCCTTAACGTGCGGAGGTCCCGGGTTCGATCCCCGGCAGGGTTTGGAAATTTATAATTTCTGAAATTTCCCTGGTCTGGCCTGGTGGGAGGCTTCGGCCGTGGCTAGTTACCACCCTACCGGTAAAGACGGTCGCCAAGCGATTTCGCGTTCCGGTACGATGCCGTGTAGAAACCGAATAGGGGTATGGGTTTAATGTAACTGCCATGCCCCTAACAGGTTAGCCCGCTACCATCTTAGACTGCATCTTCACTTACCAACAGGTGAGATGGCAGTCAAGGGCTAACTTGTAGTGGATAAAAAAAAAATTTAGAACTCTACATAGGTATCAGGTAAGTACTCTGCATTTCGAAACACCGAATAAACGATACGATGTACAGTAACAATCTCATGACCGCTTTTAAATATCTCATATTCTCAACAAAAATAGTATATAACTATAATAGGGGTAACCTAACACGTTAGCCCGCTACTTAGACTGCATCATCACTTACCATCAGGTGAGATCGCAGTCAAGGGCTAACTTGTAGTGAAAAAAAAAAAACATGATGCCATAAATGCCCTGTCCCAGGTAGAGGCACGTTATTACCGAAACAGATGCCAGCTGCTACCTCTCCCACAAATCGAATTCCATATGAATATACCCTTTAATTAAAAGCCATAAAAAACGTCGTTGACCCTACCGAAAAACCACCCCCGCAAAATAAGTAACTTCCCAAAGACATAACCCGAAATTGGATTACAGAGCGAACTGGGTCTCACCGTCACTCCCTCATAAATATTTTAAAAACTCAGCCCGGCAAAACTATCCGTATCACCGACCGCTTAACCCTGTATCTGGGGTTTCAACCCCGGCGATATTAGACGGCCAGGTACTACCAATATTCGTTGAATCGCTGGATCCTATCACGGCACTGCAAAGAAATCAAATTAGATATACAATAAGCTCGGATGCGGCCCGATTTACATATGTATTCGTGCTATTTGGCCGGTTGATACGGGATTGCGGCGGGCAACAATATTGCCCGTGTTTACACCGAGTGTCTTGACTTGTTTAAAGACTTGACGTGGACCCCGATCGCCATTTTGTGCGGGAATGTTATTGGACACACGCGTATGGGACTCTGTGAGTGATATTCATTCATTCATTCATTCATTTTATTTATTTGAGGCAACAAGGCCCATATTATAATATACAAAATACTTAAAATATAAAATAAAATACAAACTTAAAATGCTATACGAAAGAAAATACAAAATAATAAGACTACTTCGGTAGGGATTTTTCACTCGCTTCCCTATAGCGACTGTACACTATGCCCTCAGGCCAAAAGTCCGCACTGAGGAACACATTTTTTCACCAAGCTGGAACTGTAAGTACATAGTAGTTAAATAAAATAGGTCGTCCTATTTGACTTCAGTACTTCCAGGTACATCTGCACTTCTTCAGATATGTTAGTGTTTATTCAATTTAATTGTTTTTGATAATGATGAAATAATTATACGTTGTTTGGCTATTTATGCATACGCAATAGACTTTGATCATAATAGTGAAAGAACTTGAAATTTAATTCGCTATATTCCACAGTAATTCCACAGTAGGTAAATCTATGTGGGTACTGTGTATTGTGTATTTTTCAATATTCACCACATCACATATATCTTTCAAATTATTCTCAACTTACGTTTAGATAATTGAGATGTCGACTCGACAATGCACGATTGTAAAGGCGTTTTGTTCTTTTCCGGGTTAAAGGATTCCGTACAAACCTAAAAAATATTTTTATTATATGATGTAACTAAAAATTTATGCTTTTCGCAATTTTTCCTTTATCTGGGCTATATGACGTTGCTTCGTACAAAATTTCAAGATTCTGAGTTCATGGGAAGTACCCTGTAGGTTTTGATTCCCTTACAAGTGTGAAAAATTTGCAGGATAAACGTCTGTATCTTAAGATTGCATTGGCTTAGAAGTTTGGTTTTTTCACAGCTCCAAGGGGCAGTAGACCTGAGTATTTGTTATGAAGTTCAGCTTAATACCTCCATGTGTTCCTGAGAAAAAGGGTCTTGACAGACGGACAACAAAGTGACCCTTTAAGAGTTCAGTTCAGATTTTTCCTTTTGAGGTACGGTACCATTTAGAAATCGACAAATAGAAAAATCTTGAAAAGTCAAGTTATTAGCAGCATCATAAACAGACAACAAAGTGATCCTTTAAGAGTTCAGATTTCCCTTTTGAGGTACGGTACCCTAATAAAACATTTAGAAATCGTTAAATAGAAAAATATCACAAAAAGTCAACTTATTAGCAGCATCATAAAAGCAATATCCAACAAACCTTAAAAATGTACCTTTCAAATGGCAATCCCCTGTTATATGTATCGTCCACGCAAATCCAGCTGGCGTTAAATAAACCATAACTACGGTGTTCGTAACTGGCCCCAATAAAAAGTTGGCACTCCATAAAATAAAATTCGATCACGGGCCTGGGAGGCGTTATAAAATTCCCGGACACTGGCACGGGTTTAATAATATCTGAACAGTGTATAGAGTATACCTACTTACGCGATATTACGTGTAAATTAATATTTTGTTTTCTTTTCGGCTAGCCATTTTACTTAGCCGTATTAATAAACCGATATCAACTAAAAACACGTTCTTAAAGACCGAGATTGATCGATACTTGACAACCTGGTCTTAGTTGATGTCGGATTCTTAATACGGACCTTAGATACGTATGTCTCATCACAAATAGGATCTTTTCATTAGTGAGATAATTTTTAATAATTACGCTTTTCACTTGAAGTTTTTTTCATAGTCCTAACGGGTTCATTCTCTTGAGTTTAATGACAAATTGACATCATTATTATTATCTAGATGTACTTAGTGTTTTTTGTCGTTGATCTAATCTAAAAGAGCATGGATTAGACTAGCTCCAGCTATGCTAAGGACAGCGGTTAGGTCCTTTATGTATCTACTCATTGATATAATTGTAATTTTTGTTTTTCACAAGAGCAACCACCGATTTTCTCGCAGGTTCTTCTCGGTAGGAATGGCTTTTCGATCCAGTGGTAGATTGAATAAACAAGTCATAATTAAAAAAATTAAAAAACACGACTGCCCTGCCAAAAAACGAACTAAAAAGTCAAAAATCTAAATTAATCTATTAATTAATAATTAGAATCATATTCACATTTTTATTAATTTATATTTTTTGTGAATGACTGGATATTTAACTATAGCATATATAACATATTTTTGGAATCTACTCATCATTTTCTAGATATAGTTGATCTTATTTTCGAATTTTTTTTTTTCACCTTTAGTCTTTAATGCGGAACCATGGTCACCCCATCATTTTTTTTTTAAATTTTACTAGCCTATGTCACCCGGGATAAGCTAGGGATTCTAACGATACCTCATTTATCAAAATCGATTCGTATAGAAGTTATGGTGGAATATACAAACTCACATACATATATGAACCCTGAAAACATTATAATCCTTTTTTCAGGCAGTCGTACAATAAAATAGGTTTTTTTTTATCCACTACAAGTTAGCCCTTAACTGCAATCTCACCTGATGGTAAGTGATGATGCAGTCTAAGATAGTAACTAGCCACGGCCGAAGTCTCCCACCAGACCAGACCAGGGAAAATTAAAAAAAAAAGATTTCAGTTCGAGTATTGAAAGTGGTGTGACAGTTAAACTAACGACTGTCAAACTAGCAGTAACCGTGGTCCCGCTCGCGATCGCACGTCTGCACTCCCCAAGGACGGAGGAGGCTCGGTCGGATGGGACACTATCTTTCAATGCGACATTCCAGCTCGATATTAAATCCACTTCATTCCATAAAGAATTCCAATGGACCGGCCCCGTCCCAGCGAAACAAAGGACGCTTCATCTGTTATTTTGCGGTTACCTACGGGACGTTTGACTTGTGTCGGTTTTCACGTTTGCGTATGAAATAGTCTATATCACCCGGGATAAGCTAGGGATTCTAACGATACCTCATTTATCAAAATCGATTCGTATAAAAGTTATGGTGGAATATACAAACTCACATACATACATGATCCCTGAAAACAATATAATCCTTTTTTCAGGCAGTCGTATAAAAATATTTGAGTTTGAGTATTGAAAGTGGTGTGACAGTTAAACTAACGACTGTCAAACTAGCGGTAACCGTGGTCCCGCACGCGATCGCACGTATCCGCTCCCCAAGGACTGAGGAGAGGAGGCTCGGTCGGATGGGACACTATCTTTCAATGCGACATTCCGGGGCGATATTAAATCCACTTCATTCTATAAAGAATTCCAATGGACCGGCCCCGGCCCGTCCCCGCGAAACAAAGGACGCTTCATCTGTTATTTTGCGGTTACCTACGGGACGTTTGACTTGTGTCGGTTTTCACGTTCGCGTATGAAATAGTTTCAATTTGACTTAAATCACTATTGATATTAATTTAAATTTAAATTGTAAAGATAACTTGGTGACTTCGTATGGAAATGGAATATTATTTTGAATATAATGGAATTTATATTGGAGATAATTTATAATATTAGTATGGATACAATTTAATATTTGGTTAGGTAAGCTTATGTCACACGATATTAAACCTGTAGATTACTTACGCCCTAAAGTATAGTCTACGTAAAAATTAATTAATTTCTTTTAATTTTATCTCATAAATTTATTTTTCTTGTTACAGGTAAGATGATATGTATGATAACACAATTATTAAGCTGATGCGCTTGAAGTGAAGAGAAGGTAAAATAGTGAGTAAATTGAAAAATAAACAAATTGACAGATACGAATCTTAGCAGATGTGAACAAATGGTAGGCCCTTAGAGGGAAACCAGGGTCTTTATTCCTTGTAGAACTAGTTTAACTAGCCTTGCCTTACAAAGAATAATCTCTACTAGAGTACACTGCACACGCCATGAAAAACTACATCGAGTAAAAGCCTCAATAATATTTCCACGATAATATTTTTTAATTAAGCGCACATCACCATCTAGGTGAGCCCATTAACCCCCGCCTTATCCCGGCCCGGGATTGCCAATCATCCCGGGATCACGAATCTCCCCATTCGGATAATAAGTGCATTTTTGTGAATATTCACGCGCTTTTCTAGGTAGAAATATGATTGTGGCTCCCAGCAATTCCTTTATTATGAAAAATGTGATAATATTTGTAACAGTTTTCTAAAAAATTGAGGTTCTTACATAATTTCTGGCTAGCTTAGCACGTAATGCTTTGATAAATTAGGTAAGTAAGTAATTTTTGGCATCCATACTAATATTATAAATGCGAAAGTGTGTCTGTCTATATGTCTGTCTGCTACGCTTTCACGGCCCATTCGTGCAACCGATTTTGATGACAGTTTTTACAGGGATAGTTTGTATCTCGGGGAAGGATATAGGCTTTTTAACCCGGAAAATTAAGGAGTTCCCGCGGGAATAAAAAACAATTTTAATCCACGCGGACGAAGTCGCGGGAAACATCTAGTTTCTACTAAATGGTCGGCGCTTCCTGAATAAATAATATCACAAATAGAATACTAATAATATTATGATATAGCTTTATTTACAGTGTCATTCATTTTTGAATGAAGCAATCACAACATAATTTCCAAGTCAAAGCATTCAAGTCGAGTAAGATCTTACGAAAAAGTATCAATAAATGCACACACCTGTACAAAAAAAATCATCCTTACGATCATTTAACGAAGATAAAGCTCCCCCTTTACATCATGTTATTTGGTCGAAGGCGATGTCTGTCTCCATCAAATTGCAACCCCTCCCCTATTAGTTAAAATAAATACATTCGACCGCCATTATCAATCCGACGTCCACCGTCCACCGTCCACACGTCGAGGGGGATGTCTCCATCCCTTCATCCCATCTTCACACAGATCAATGCCCCACCTGCACTTTAATTCTCGAGACATTCCCGACCTGTCTGTCGCTGAGACGCGACGTTCTTGTTTTACAAATCAGTTAGTCTCTATTGATTAACGATGCTGGTAGCCACAATAATGATAAGCCACAAGATAATATGTAATTTGCTTTTTAGTTAAGTCTCTTTTAAAGATCCGTCATATTTAATTCAGTTCAGTTCTGTCCTGGTCAGTTATTTCCAAACAGGCTGTCTGTCTTCGAGTTGCAACGTTGTTTTACAAAGCGGTAGTTCTGTATTGATTTAGCGATACTTGTTTTTAGATAGGACACAAGTTTCGCTAAATCCAGTCCTAAATAAGTCCAGTTATTTAGTGGTTTCTGTCCTTTTACTGACAACTCTCTTCAAAATTCAAATCAAATTATCTATTTTTATTCAATATTATACCTACATGCTTTAAGGGTACTTTATACTTTTATAATATAAAACATGCTTAAATAACGAATTAATGCATGATATTCTAGCAAATACAACCTACTTGTATTATATGGACTTTTCCAATTTTGTATTCAATATTATACATGTTTTATGGGTTAGGTCTATACTTGTATATAAAACATGCAAAAATAACGAATTAATGTATGATATTCTAGCAAATACAACCTAAGATGGACTTTTCCAATGACATAACTGTTACATTCAAATCCAAATACTTAAATTTTTTTTGTATTATGAAAGTTCATCCACACGTCAACTTTGTCCCATACATCTCGTACTCATAAACATACACAAGCAAAGCACAGCGATTCTAAAGCAGATAGAACTATAATTCCTGAATCGAGCGACTGGTCACAAATTAGTGAAGCACTCGTTCCTACTCGACCCGTCTCCACATCCGGCCCGGTTGGGGTGACCACACTGCTATTTGCCGAGAGACTATGTGTGGACTTGTTTAAACATGTTCCAACATGTTCCAACGTGATGATAATAGAGACTGTGATTTCACTTTGAAATGTGTGAATTCTATTTGATTAAATAATACATATTTGGTTTTAATGGAACTGTAAAATATGCATTTGAGAAATCTGTTATTAAATATGCTATTTTCAACCTAATAGTTTGAGGAATTATTTTTGTTTGAGCCATCATTGACGCGCATACCTCAATATAATATTATTGTTACCGGAAGTTTTCGTATGTTAAACCAGTGAAGATACTAATCGTAGACTTGGTGTAGTACAAAAGAAATAAGATTCTTATTTTACCTATTATTTAATTATTATTAAAAGTGGTAAACCGAACAACTTACATAATATATACCTAGGTGTAGCTTCTGTTGCTAAGTCTAGAAACAGTGTTTGCTTGTAAGTTTTCCGTAATCTCCGTAAGGTGGACGAAGATGCAGGAGTATGTAAGGTGTATTACTTCTGGCTTTATATTCTTTTTTTTTCACCTGAAACAGTATTTGGGCTGAAAATCAGCGCTGTATGGTTAGTGCTTGCACTGAACATACAGCATTATGCTGAGCCTGGGCCATTTTTTGGGTTGTGACATGCGTGATATAGTTCATCCCTGCGCCTCATCGATTGCTGTTTAAATTATGGATCTTGTTTAGATCGTTGAGGTGCAGGGGTGATCTACCTCTTTAGGTATGCTTGTTATGTATGGTACAATTTGGAAATAATGTTTTTTCTTTCCTTTTACTCATGAAGGATAACAGTCTTTTAAAAACAAATGAAAATAAAAGTGAGTCCTACATAAACAAAACGTGTGTCCACCTCATCTGGACACGTCCCGACCGGACCTCGCCCGTCTTGCAGCGTTTGACTGAGCGAAATCACTCAAAAGTTTTAATGCCGCTTCCGTGGGGAGTCCCGCCCACCCCCATCCTCCCCTATGTCCGCCTGCGCTACGTGTGAACTTCTACGTGTACCGTATTGAAGATGCACTTGTTTTGAAATGACTTACATTTGTGCTATTTGGGTGAGTATAATATACATAATAATAAATGGTAGTTAGGTAATTTTTGGAAATCACTCAAAAGTTTTAATGCCGCTTCCGTGGGGAGTCCCGCCAACCCCCAACCTCCCCTATGTCCGCCTGCGCTACGTGTGAACTTCTACGTGTACCGTATTGAAGATGCACTTGTTTTGAAATGACTTACATTTGTGCTATTTGGGTGAGTATAATATACATAATAATAAATGGTAGTTAGGTAATTTTTGGAAATCACTCAAAAGTTTTAATGCCGCTTCCGTGGGGAGTCCCGCCCACCCCCATCCTCCCCTATGTCCGCCTGCGCTACGTGTGAACTTCTACGTGTACCGTATTGAAGATGCACTTGTTTTGAAATGACTTACATTTGTGCTATTTGGGTGAGTATAATATACATAATAATAAATGGTAGTTAGGTAATTTTTGGAAATCACTCAAAAGTTTTAATGCCGCTTCCGTGGGGAGTCCCGCCCACCCCCATCCTCCCCTATGTCCGCCTGCGCTACGTGTGAACTTCTACGTGTACCGTATTGAAGATGCACTTGTTTTGAAATGACTTACATTTGTGCTATTTGGGTGAGTATAATATACATAATAATAAATGGTAGTTAGGTAATTTTTGGAAATCACTCAAAAGTTTTAATGCCGCTTCCGTGGGGAGTCCCGCCCACCCCCAACCACCCCAATGTCCGCCTGCGCTACGTGTGAACTTCTACGTGTACCGTATTGAAGATGCACTTGTTTTGAAATGACTTACATTTGTGCTATTTGGGTGAGTATAATATACATAATAATAAATGGTAGTTAGGTAATTTTTGAAAATCACTCAAAAGTTTTAATGCCGCTTCCGTGGGGAGTCCCGCCCACCCCAACCACCCCTATGTCCGCCTGCGCTACGTGTGAACTTCTACGTGTACCGTATTGAAGATGCACTTGTTTTGAAATGACTTACATTTGTGCTATTTTGGTCAGTATAATATACATAATAATAAATGGTAGTTAGGTAATTTTTGGAAATCACTCAAAAGTTTTAATGCCGCTTCCGTGGGGAGTCCCGCCCACCCCCAACCTCCCCTATGTCCGCCTGCGCTACGTGTGAACTTCTACGTGTACCGTATTGAAGATGCACTTGTTTTGAAATGACTTACATTTGTGCTATTTTGGTCAGTATATTATACATAATAATGAATGGAACGTAATTTTTGGAAATGAGTCAAAAGTTTTAATGCCGCTAGTGGGTTAGGAAACTACCTGTTAAATAAATTATATCTTCGATTGAAGCGACTCATATAATTATGATAGAACTTCACTTTGTACGTTCGATTAATCACTAAATGGTGCGTAATTTTTGGAAATCACTCAAAAGTTTTAATGCTGCTTCCGTGGGGAGTCCCGCCCACCCCAACCTCCCTTATGTCCGCCTGCGGTACGTGTGAACTTCTACGTGTACCGTATTGAAGATGCACTTGTTTTGAAATTACTTACATTTGTGCTATTTTGGTCAGTATATTATACATAATAATAAATGGTAGTTAGGTAATGTTTGGAAATCACTCAAAAGATTTAATGCCGCTTCCGTGGGGAGTCCCCCCCACCCCAACCTCCCCTATGTCCGCCTGCGGTACGTGTGAACTTCTACGTGTACCGTATTGAAGATGCACTTGTTTTGAAATTACTTACATTTGTGCTATTTTGGTGAGTATAATATACATAATAATAAATGGTAGTTAGGTAATTTTTGGAAATCACTCAAAAGTTTTAATGCCGCTTCCGTGGGGAGTCCCGCCAACCCCCAACCTCCCCTATGTCCGCCTGCGGTACGTGTGAACTTCTACGTGTACCGTATTGAAGATGCACTTGTTTTGAAATGACTTACATTTGTGCTATTTTGGTCAGTATAATATACATAATAATAAATGGTAGTTAGGTAATTTTTGGAAATCACTCAAAAGTTTTAATGCCGCTTCCGTGGGGAGTTCCGCCCACCCCCAACCTCCCCTATGTCCGCCTGCGCTACGTGTGAACTTCTACGTGTACCGTATTGAAGATGCACTTGTTTTGAAATGACTTACATTTGTGCTATTTTGGTCAGTATATTATACATAATAATGAATGGAACGTAATTTTTGGAAATCACTCAAAAGTTTTAATGCCGCTTCCGTGGGGAGTCCCGCCAACCCCCAACCTCCCCTATGTCCGCCTGCGGTACGTGTGAACTTCTACGTGTACCGTATTGAAGATGCACTTGTTTTGAAATGACTTACATTTGTGCTATTTTGGTCAGTATATTATACATAATAATAAATGGTAGTTAGGTAATTTTTGGAAATCACTCAAAAGTTTTAATGCCGCTTCCGTGGGGAGTTCCGCCCACCCCCAACCTCCCCTATGTCCGCCTGCGCTACGTGTGAACTTCTACGTGTACCGTATTGAAGATGCACTTGTTTTGAAATGACTTACATTTGTGCTATTTTGGTCAGTATATTATACATAATAATGAATGGTACGCAATTTTTGGAAATGAGTCAAAAGTTTTAATGCCGCTAGTGGGTTAGGAAACTACCTGTTAAATAAATTATATCTTCGATTGAAGCGACTCATATAATTATAATAGAACTTCACTTTGTAAGTTCGATTAATCACTAAATGGTGCGTAATTTTTGGAAATCACTCAAAAGTTTTAATGCTGCTTCCTTCCTGCACCCCAACCTCCCTTATGTCCGCCTGCGGTACGTGTGAACTTCTACGTGTACCGTATTGAACATGCACTTGTTTTGAAATGACTTACATTTGTGCTATTTTGGTCAGTATATTATACACTAGCGAATTTTTTTGGTTCCCGCGGGAACTCTTTTATTTTCCGGGATAAAGAGTAGCCTATGTGCTATTCCAGACTATAATCTATCTCTGTGCCAAATTTCAGCCAGATCCGTTCAGCCGTTGGGGCGTGATTGAGTAACAAACATCCATAAATCCATACATCCATCCAAACTTTCGCATTTATAATATTAGTATTAGTACAGATAATAATAAATTTTATTTCCCGAATAAGTTTGTCGCAGCTTCCACCAGTCATATTCGATGGGACTCTTATCCCCTACAGTGACAAAGTAAAAAATTTGGGTATTATCTTTGACCAAACATTATCTTGGATGCCGCAAATGAGTGAGCTAAGTAGAAAGATGTTTGGTGGTTGGTTCTCTACGTAGATTGCATAACGTCCTTCCCATTCCTACCAAAATGCCCTGGCTCAGTCTCTTCTTCTACCGATCCTTGATTATGCGGACACTTGTTATCTTGATCTCACTGAGGAGCAACCAGTGACGGATTAAGACTACTAGATGCCCTAAGCAATCCATGCCTGTGGGCCCCCCTATCCGCATGTCAACTAGAATCGGTCTTTAAACCTTTACCGCCTAAAAACATTAGTTTTTTGTAAAATAAGATGATGAGATGTAACGTACTTTAGAAGTGGAGTAAGTGCGACAATAATAAAAACCAAAGCATAATTTATTTATTTATTGAAATGCGAAAAATTGTATTACGTACGCATAAAAGCCGGCCGGCACAATTACTCAAAAAACAAAACATTTGATTGAATTTGAAACAGATTTGCGGAGGCGCCAGGCTTGGGGCCCGCGGGGAAGGAGTGGTTTGTGATTGGCTGATCGCAATTCCGGGGCATTCGAATTGTCGAATGCACTAGCGGGCAGCGAGTGTGCAAGCGGGAGTGGGGTTATGACTCTAGCTCGGACTCTAGGTCAACTTAAAACGCGCGAATTTTCAAATTAGTATTAGAAACTTTTTTTGGTGTGGTTTTTGGTGACGTGAGAGTGAGACGTGATGCCGGATTTTTAAGTAAGGACGGTTTTTTTTTGTGTTTCTTCTGGTGCCCCCTCAGACGTGATGCCCTAGGCAATTGCTTAATTTGATTAAGGGTTAATCCGTCACTGGGAGCAACTAAATAAACTTGAGCGGCTTCAAAATTACTGCATAAGGTTCATATTTGGCTTGCGAAAATATGACCACGTTCCCGAGTTCCGCCGTAAACTCAAGTGGCTCCCGATTCGCCTTTACAGGAATACTCACATTCTTCACCTTCTTTACTGCATTCTGTTCAATCCCATCACACCTCACTACTTAAAAGATCGATTTAAGTATATATGTAATTTACACTCTTTTTCCCTCCGTTCTCAAAACAATCTTTTATTAAGTACTCCTAGACACTCAACTTCCGTCTATCAAAATTATTTTACGGTAACTGCTATACGGCTTTGGAACGTTCTCCCTCTGGATATTAAGCTATCTCAATCTCTTCCTATCTTCAAAACTAAATTGAAACAACATTATCTATCATTATAATCTATTTATTCATTTGTCGTCTACTACATCTACACTTTGTATATTTTTATATAGCTATTATGTCTCAGTACACCCCTCCCGCTTTCTTTTAAAAGTTTCCTCTGCCCTAAGGTTGCCTGGAAGAGATCGCTGTTTAAGCGATAAGGCCGCCTGTTGTGCCGTATCTATTAATATTATTGTTTTTTGTCTTTTCAATTCTTTGTGTACAATAAAGTATATTTTACTTTAATAAATGGTACGTAATTTTTGGAAATCACTCAAAAGTTTTAATGCCGCTATTAGGTTAGGAAACTACCTGTTAAACAAATTATATCTTCGAATAAAGCGACTCATATAATTATGATAGAACCTCACTTTGTAAGTTCGATTAATCACTAAATGGTGCGTAATTTTTAGAAATCACTCAAAAGTTTTAATGCCGCTTCTGTGGTAAGTCCCTCCCACCCCGGCCTCCCCCGTGTCCTCATGTGCCACGTGTGAATTTCAACGCGTACCGTATTACAGTACATTTGTTTGCAAATCAAATCAAATCAATCATTTATTTGCATAGATTGCGTAGAAAAATTGGTGGTACATTATTATTAGCATGAACTACAATCTGCCATATTATGTTGGCATGCAAAAATTATATAATAATAAATAATTATTCTAAACAAATTACATTTTGTTATATTTTGGTAAGTTTGTCACATTATTATGTATTTTTTGGAAATCACTCAATGCCGTTTCCGTGGGGAGCCCTTCCCACCCCAACTTCCCCTGAGTCCTATGCCTTCTGCCTGTGCTACGTTTGAACTTCTACGTGTATCGTATTGAAGATGCACTTGTTTTGTTTTTTTTTTAATATTACTGCTCTAAGCTATGGTAGTATGCCCACAGGTAACAAAATAAAAACGTTATCGATTTAATAACCAATATACGTATATATGTACTGTAAACTTCAGTCTTCAATGGATTTTTGTCGATTTAATAACCAATATACGTATATATGTACTGTAAACTTCAGTCTTCAATGGAATTTCGTCGATTTAATAACCAATATACGTATATATGTACTGTAAACTTCAGTCTTCAATGGAATTTCGTCGATTTAATAACCAATATACGTATATATGTACTGTAAACTTCAGTCTTCAATGGAATTTCGTCGATTTAATAACCAATATACGTATATATGTACTGTAAACTTCAGTCTTCAATGGAATTTCGGCGATTTAATAACCAATATTCGTATATATGTACTGTAAACTTCAGTCTTCAATGGAATTTCGTCGATTTAATAACCAATATACGTATATATGTACTGTAAAATTCAGTCTTCAATGAAATTTCGATCAGTCAATGCAAATGTTGGTTCGGCAACAATTAATATGGATTTGGTTGCGGCCTGACTGACGGACGGATGGACCGACATAAGGTTTAATTAGCCGCGGACGTCCGCATCGCTTTCGCGGTCCAAAAGTTGATTGAATGTTAAATTAAAACGCTCTTACCACGAGTGAGGGGTTATAACTACGCAACATACCTTATAATATAATTGTGCACTAGCTGACTGCCTCGTTGGTCCAGTGGTTGGCATGTCCGACTGCGGCCGACGAGGTCCCGGGTTCGAGTCCCGGGTCGGGCCATAATGGATTATTGGGGTTTTCTGATTAGAAATTCTCATTCCTAGCCCGGAGTAAGGAAGTTGGCGGTGTTTCACCCCCGTGCCTCGGAGAGCACGTTAAGCCGTTGGTCCCGGTTATTATCACTAACATGATAATAGTCGTTAAAGCCCGCCAACCCGCATTGGAGCAGCGTGGTGGGTCTAAGCTCTAATTCCCTCTCTCCTATGAGAGTGGAGGCCTGTGCCCAGACGTTAATGGGCTGTAGTGGTGGCACTAGCTGATGCCCTCAACTTCGTCAGCGTAAAGTTACATATTGACGACCTCCCTGGTGCAGTGTAGAGCACTATTGTCTAAACTTAACTTGGGAGATCCCGGATTCGATCCCCGGCAGGGTCAATTTGGAAATTTATAATCAGGCCAGAGCAGAGAAAATTCAGAATTTTCTCTGCTCTGGCCTGGTGGGAGGCTTCGTCAAAATCAGTCAAACAGATGGGTCGTGAAAAGGTAACATACAATCAGACAGAAAGGGCAGCCATCTGAGCTTAGGGTCCAGGTCGCTAGGGCCAGCAGAGGTCGCTTACAGTAGGTATTGGATGGTACTGGAAACAAAATTAATTTATTCATCGGAGACAATATTTCAATCTTTTAGTTCTATCTAAGTACATGTATTTTTATTTTTCAACAACGCAGTTATTTTTAACTCGCAATAAAGTATTTTTTAAAACGTATTTTTTTTCTCAACTACCTACTCCTTGTTTTAAAAATAACGAATAAACTTCAATAAAATGATACAAAGAAAAAAATGGGATTTTTTTGACAATATTGTTTAGAAACCTGACATTAGGGCAGGAACAAGACGTCCCGTGACGTCATTGAGATAACGTCAAAAGGGTTGGGTCCCGAATGAAAAAATGTCCCTTATCACTGTAGCCCTCGGTGAATATAGCTCCCGTGATAAGACTGATGAGGAAATATTGTCCCAATTGAGTTGATAATGTTATATTTTGCTACCTGAAGGAAAAGCCTTTTTTCGTAGTCAAACATTTTACCAAAATAATTCTTGAAAAATGTATCCTTGGTTCAATCTTATTTTATCTTACTAATATTATAAATGCGAAAGTTTGGATGGATGTATGAATGTCTGGATGTATGTCTGGAATAGCACATAGGCAACTTTTTTTTATTGGTCCCCGCGGGAAAAAAACCAAAAAACCTCAAACCACGCAGTCGAAGTCGCGGGCATTCGCTAGTGATCTATAATACTGTCCTGTTTTTATGTTTGTTAGACATTAAAAAATAACTATAGAAAACATGCGCTATAAAAAGTTATTTCTTTCGTAGAGTAGGTAATCTAATTACACACATCAAAGTTTTAATAATATAACTAGGTATAAAGTTTCAATAATAACTACTTATTCCCTAAAAATAATATGATCAATGAAACAATTATCAAAATTAAAGTCATTCAAATGTGACAACAAAATCAATTTGAAATAAAAAGGTTCTGTTTACAAAAAAAAAAACTAATTTTCGCTTTCATAAGTAACCCTAAGGAGTGCTAAAACAAAACGATTACACACGAGGTTTAAATCATGCTCTTTCTGTCAACCCTTCAATGCCAACGTCATAGTTTCATAAACTCTTATATTCAATTTTAGACATAAAGTCTCTTTCTTTTCACAATCCTAAAGTGATAACAAAAACTATAAAATAGCATTAAATAACTATTATAGTGAAGCATTATGTTCTTTCTGCCAACCCTTCATCGCCCACGCCGAAGTTTTATAAACTTTTATTCGATTCTAGACGTAGCTACATTCTTTTGGGAAATCAAAGGTTACTCGAAATGCCACTTAACAGACCCGCTGACCGGATTGACTCGATAAATCTACAACTATGTCGTTTTTATTGCTGTTTTCTTTTTATGCTTATCATAATTTTCGTTATGATAGACGTAAATCGATTATGGGTTGATTTAAATTCTCCTTAGATGGTGACAGTTTTGAATTTATGTTTTATTTTTATTGTGCATCATCATGCATGGGTATGAAATAAAATGAAGCTTATAGTGTATAGTAAATTTTGTAAAATAATATATTAAGCGTCTAGCTGTGAAGTCAATGGGATTTCCCATCGGAAACATCCGATTATACTTTAGTTGGTAGAGATTTTAAATCTACATTTTGAGATGCCCACTCAATCTGCGACGAAGAAGTAACCTCACAGAAACGCACAGCTGAAACTGATGGGTCTAGATATAGAACGGATGCACGAAATTTTGCACGGGAGTTCCTTACATAGTGTAAATGGGCAATATGAAAGGATTTACAAAAATATATTTATGTAGATATCCCCTCAAACAGGGGGTACAATTTTTTTGTTTGGAAGTTCGTGATTTATTTTATAGTAGTCTAAATATATATATAAAAGAAAACGGTGACCGATTGACTGACCGACTGATCTATCAACGCACAACTCTAACCACTGGACGGATCAGGCTGAAATTTGGTATATAGATAGAGCTTTTATAACGTAGGCATACGCTAAAAAAGTATTTTTGAAACTTTTAATCCTAAGGGAGTAAAGTTGTGTTTTAAAATTTATATAGATAGATAAAAGTCTTTATTGCACACGCTTAAAACAAAGACAGTAAACATAAGGTTAAAAGATAAAACAGAAGGGTGCAAAGGCAGTCTTATTGCAAAGCAATCTTTTCCAGAAAACCTTTTAAATTTGTATGAAAATCGAACTTAACGAGAGCAAAGCTGTGGGTTAGTTCAACATAAAATAGCATTAAAGGAAGGGTGTATTTTAGTATGAAAAAGCATAAAAGAAAGGAGTCATCCTTTATTTAGCCCCCTGGGGCAATTATTCTTAAAAACTACGTTGTTTATTGTGTCTGCTCAAGGATCTGGTTTGAAAATTTGAAACATTCGTGACTACAAATAAATATTGTATATTCTCAATCATTCTCAGTTAGCGCAACACGAAGAACCCGCAACAAATCAGGCTGCAGCTGCTAGTGACGGACAGACGGACGCGCGCTCCCTTTGACTCGTCTTAAATTATGTCCGGGACGTGATCACCCACCGGCGATAGGGGTGGGGGATATTTACTTTTGCGACACTCCGATATACCGAATATACGTCTATCTTACAACTTACGTGTGACTCTTTAGATGTATAAACTCTATCTAAATCTATCTAAAGAAAACTCGGCTCGGCTGAAAATCAGCGTGTGTAGATACACCATAACAGCATCACGCTGAGCCGTTGCCCTTTTTGGAATTATTTTGTCACCGTCTAGTTCGTAAGTTATTTTATTTGTTTATTCCTTTACTACTAAGTTTGTGTTTGTACCTTCACTGTGTATGGTAATTCCAAATAAAGATTTTATTTATTATTTATTTTATTTAAATAGGTCTGGAATACTCTACCTAAAACTGTATTTCCCACCAATTACAATCTGGGTATATCTTTATAGGAGTGAATAGGCTCTTATCGAGCGCGTCCTATATTAGGCCGCATCACCACTTCCTATCAGGTGCGATTGTGGTCAAGCGTAAGCCTATCATCATCATCACTACAGCCCATTAACGTCCCACTGCTGGGCACAGGCCTCCACTCTCATGGGAGAGAGGGAATTAGAGCTTAGACCCACCATCGCTGCTCCAATGCGGGTTGGCGGGCTTTAACGACTATTATCATGTTAGTGATAATAGCCGGGACCGACGGCTTAACGTGCTCTCCGAGGCACGGGGGTGAAAACACCGCCAACTACCTAACTCCGGGCTAATACTGGGAATTTCTAATCCGAAAAACCCGATACTTAATTATGGCCCGACCCGGGACTCGAACCCGGGACCTCGTCGGCCGCAGTCAAACATGCTAACCACTACACCAACGAGGCAGTTAAGCCTATAATGATTTAAAAAACAACTTTCATTTAATTATTTAGACGCATAGAGAGATAGATACAAACTATTGGACATGATTATGTATTTTGCATTGATTTTTACTTTTGCGACACTCCAATATAACGACTATACCTACGACTTACTTACTACTTTCATGAGACTATTTAGGTGCATGAATCTAAATTACAACTTTAATTTGATTAAGTAGATGTATAAAGAGAGATGCCACATTAATGGACATGATTATATTTTTGCATGGACCTCCATTTAGTGCAAAATCTCCTGTAGGCTCGAGTAATCCAAAATAATATTTTATCATGCCAAAGTATATATGTCTGTTACCTTCTGTTCACGGTCAATCAACTCTGCTTGGTAGCATCTGTTAAGTCGAGGCTATCATATTATTGATGATTTTCTTAATGACAAATTTGCAAACGGATTCGCATCCAGCTACCCACAGGTCAGTATAATACTTGTTACGTAACGTATACATTGTATATTATTTACAAAATGTAACATTTTTTTTTTAATGAAACGAACAATTTTCGATTTTGTTGCCGGCTTTAGCAGTAGAATCAGCTTTCCGAACCGGTCATATAGTCTTGTCGTATCATAAGTGGCAGAAGTTGTACTACGTGAAATAAATAATTTCATTTCATAACCGTAATAGCACGACTGTAATATGATATTAGCTCATTAAAAATGTACAACTTTTTACCAATCAACCAGTCCAAATTATCGATGACCAAGTAGCTAAACAAGCGGCTAATGTGCCGTCACTAAACACTCTCATAAAACAAGTTGCTTTATCTCGTATACGATTAACATGTATCATTTTGGGGCTGTCAAGTTTTTACGAACGATTTGCATACATGAATATGTAAGGTGGCTTGTATACTATTATTCTAAACATATTATTAGAGAATAGTATGTTTTGAATAATGTCTGTACATTATTTTCATTAGGAATGAAAATGTACGCGGTTCTTTTGGACGACGACTTGAAACCGATTTGCTCTTACTTGTATGCTCCAAGCCGATTTGAGACTTGGATTTACCTCTGCCTTATCTCGTGTCTCTTATATATTACTGTGTTTTCATCCTAAACTGCATATCTTCAGGCAGTTTAAGGTTTAAATAATCAATAAACACATTATGTCACATTATTTGGAGGTTATAATTGGATGGATTTGATCTAAATTAATGGGACATTTCCCTCCAATATTTACAGATTAGTCAGATGATGCCCTCGTCCACGTGGATTAAGTTTTTTGAGGGGAATACCTTAATTTTCTGGGACAAAAAGTCCTTTCCCAGGATACAACCTATCCCTGTACCAAATTTTTTGAAATCGATTGCACAGTCGACCGTGAATGCGTAGCGACAGACAGACAAACACACTTCCTTATTTATAGCATTAGTATGGAAGTATGGATTTGCACCAACCTCAATGCTGAGTTTCTTGCCTCTTGTCTCTTCTCAACAGAAACTCTTTCCGAACCGGTGGTAGAGTCAAAATATGACGTAACTTAAGAGACACCTGTATGTCCTACATGTAATAAATAAATTGAGTATCAATCTTACTCCTTACTATATAATATTATAAATGCGAAAGTTTGGATGGATGTATGGATGTGTGAATGTGTGGATGTGTGGATGTATGGATGAATGGATGTTTGTTACTCAATCACGCCCCAACGGCAGAACGGATCTGGCTGAAATTTGGCACAGAGACAGATTATAGTCTGGAATAGCACATAGGCTACTTGTTATCCCGGAAAATGAAGGAATTCCCGCGGGAACCAAAAAACCTCGATCCACGCAGACGAAGTCGCGGACATTAGCTAGTTAAGTAATCTAGGTTTTCTTCAAATTAGTCGAGAACACTCTAGCTGAGGAAATATTTTATCACAGATAATAATATCATCAGTGCAACGGTCCCCGATTTAAATACCATTAGTGGGAGTCATAATATTGTGAATGAATGATGGAACAGTCTGACAAGCAGCCAGGGTATGACACAGCTCGATTGGTATTCAGTCACT
This sequence comes from Erebia palarica, assembly GCA_964035005.1. NCBI lineage: Eukaryota > Metazoa > Arthropoda > Insecta > Lepidoptera > Nymphalidae > Erebia > Erebia palarica. Next base: position 59,722,639 of record OZ035983.1, on the reverse strand, counting down.
GTCTCGTAATTTACGATGGCTACATCAATATTTTTATTGACTCCATAATTCACCGGGTGTCACAAAATTCACAGTAAATCTAGGTTTTCTTCAAATTAATCGAGAACAGAAGTAAAAAAAAGCACTAGCTGAAGAAATATTTTATCACAGATAGTAATATCACCAGTGCAACTGTCCCCGATTTAAATACCATTAGTGGGAGTCATAATATTGTGAATGAATGATGGAACAGTCTGAAGCAGCCAGGGTATGACACAGCTCGATTGGTATTCAGTCACTGTCTCGTAATTTACGATGGCTACATCAATATTTTTATTGACTCCATAATTCACCGGGTGTCACATAATTCACCCGTCCGTATAAGACGGTCGGGAGTTCCCGAGGATTTTGGGTAAACACGTTTGGGAGGTCTTTATGACAGTTCACTGCAAAAATCTGGTTGTATTGTGCTTTCTGGCTTTCTTTGTCTAATGACCCATTATTGAATTTATGAATTGAGAATCTCATCCTTTTTTTAAGTGGGTTAAAATATAAATAACTAGACGGTGCTAGCGACTTCGTCCGCGTGGATTAGATATTTTATTCAAGCGGGAACTCTTAAATTTTCTAGGATAAAAAGTGGCCTATGTCCTTCCCCAGGATTCAATCTACTCCTGTACCAAATTTTATCAAAATCGGGTGAGCAGATGGGCCGTGAAAGCGTAACGGACAGACATGCACACTTTCGCATTTATAGTGTGTCTGTTTGCTATGCTTTCCTGGCCCATCTTTTCTACCGATTTTGATGTTACAAAAGGAGGATGGATCCCGGGAGAGGACGGAAATTACATACGCTGCTTTTTATCACGGAAAATTAAAGAGTTCCGGGGGTTATCTAAAAGCCTTAACCCCCGCGGACGAAGTCGCGGACATCATTTGGTAATAAATAAAAGTATCTAAGTGAAAAATAAGCTAGCTTAAAAAGCTGGTTAGATAAATATATCATGGATCCTTAAGTGTGCTTTTTTGTCTTCAGCTTAAGGTGGACATTTTGTTGTTTCGGGAATAAAGTGTCCATTAATGTGAGTCCACATGGTTGTTGTTTTTAACCTCAGAATATTAGGTGTATAAATAAAAATTTAATCTGAAGATATTTCTGTAAATAAAGAAAGTAATATACAGAATTGGACTGCAAAACCTCGCAAAACCATAACTCTGTCAACTTAATTCTTATAGGGTCATAAGATCCTCTCAGCTGAAGCTCGGAGTTGTATAAAGACACTAGATAAGCTAGAATCCAACTTCAGACTCCATTACCATAGTAAATGTGGCCGATTTATAACTCATTCGAATTCGCTGGCGCGGTTCAATTATTATAAATATGGCGGCTATGTGGGTCAGGCGATCTGGGCTGTGCAAGGAGGGGTGTTACCCCCCAGGTCTCACCCGTCAATCGATTGTCAAGGAGTGCAGTGGATCGGGTGGACTGCACGAGGAAGTTACTAAAGATGCATTTACGTATAAAAGTAGGTGTGTAGGTGGGCATGTAGGGGTTACTGCTTTGTGTTGTTCTGTTTCTAATCTCTTTGTTTTAGAAGGTATTTGTTTTTGGTGTATCATTAAATCGGTGGGTTAATTAAAATTTTGATGAACTTTATTTTAGTTACGTTTAGGGACGAGTGGCCTTGTTGCCACAATGCATATCAGTCGATTGCAATTGTTAAGCAACTTCGACCCATGTCGGTAATTCGGGTGATCGAATTTGGTAGTCTAAATTTGGCCTTTTCGTTTCCTCCGTGCCTCGGTTATCAATAACATGAAACATCTTATAATAATGGTACGTAATCTAAGAATTTAAATAGTAGTCTCAGTTGAGTCGTATGCGGAAGGACATGGTAACCCACCGCATTATTTTCTCAAGAAAATCATTATGCGATTAATGGCAAGGGGTCACGACCCTCAGCAATGAGGTATACGACGCAGAGAGGGGACCTAATACTAGGGTTTACTTTGGAATAGTCCTGTTAAGGGTTAACTTGGGATGAGGTCAGGCTTGGAACGTTTTTGAGTCATCATCATTATCAGCCATTTAACATTCACTGTTGGACATAGGTCTCTTTTCAATAGTGCCGACGTGCTGGGTTTTGAGTACCCTTTCCCTTTTCTCCTTTGGCTAGTGTTGTTTTTGAATCCATACTATAATATTATAAATGCGAAAGTGTGTCTGTCTGTCTACTACGCTTTCACGACTCAACTAATCAACCGATTTTGATGAATTTTGGTACAGAAACAGGTTACATCCCGGGGACAACATAGAAAACCTTTTCTTCCGGAAAATTTAAGAGTTCCCTCCCTGAGAGAGAAATCTTAACCCACGTGGATTAAGTCTCGGGCATCTTCTACTCAAAAAATATATTGAATCAAAAGGTAACCTAATGAAAATGTGAGAAATCATAAAATCTGAGACACGAGTAGACGGTGAAAGTTGTGAATTCTTTGAAGTAGCGATACTATTGAAGATTACGATTACAAATGGGCAGCCATCTTGGTAATTCATAGACACAGAACGGAGAACGGATTGAAAGAGGTCGGCAGTCGTTTGATGACAATAACGCGTGTTTTATTGTGTCGCCGTGTGGGTGAGCTTCTGTTTACGACATTATCGCTCGTCACGTGAACTGCGAGCTACGGGAAGTGCGGATACGGTATTACGGTATCCTTTTTATACGACTGCCTGAAAAAAGGAGTATATTGTTTTCAGGGTTCATGTATGTATGTATGGGTGTTTGCATATTCCACCATAACTTCTATACGCCTGAACCGATTTTGATAAATGAGGTATCGTTAGAATCTCTAGCTTATTCTGGGTGACATAGGTTAGTAAATTTTTTACAAAAAAAAAAAGTTATGGGGTGACCATGGTCCCGCATTAAAGACCAAAATTGAAAAAAAATAATCAAAATATGATTAACTATTATAATCATCATCTAGAAAATGATGAGTAGATTCCAAAAATATATAACACTATAGTTCAATATTTAGTGATTCACAAAAAAATATCATTTATTAAAAAATGTGAATAAGATTCCAAAGGCTATATAATTATGCAAATGCTTCTTATGGAGGTGAACTACAAAACTAATATAGCAGGGCAGTCTTATTTTTAATTCGTTAAATTAATTTCACTTGTTTTATCAAAATAAATAGCAATCTCATTCGAAATAGAAAAATAAATAAGTTTTTTAGAATCCATCAATCCTATTTCATTAGATAAATTCATAATTTCATTGATTCTTGGTTGCTGTCATCATGCCTATTGCTGATGATTTCTAGCAAAATCAGAGTCTAGGAGACTAGTTTACAAGCCCTGGTTTGACACGCTAACTCCAATATCGACATGTTTGTTTACACTCAATTATTCGATACCAGGTCCATCCAATCGTTTCCGTGATCCGGGAGACGCTTCACGAACTATTCTCGAAGTGTCCCAGCAAACTATAAATATAGTTTATAGCTCTATCAATCGCACACACAGCAGCTGGACCACTCGTTAAGCGGACGATGATGGATGCTGTCTCACGCGAGACGAATATTTTCGGGCCGAGGATTAGGTAAGAGGATTTATCGTAACGTTGCTGAAAGAATTTGTTGTTTCGTGACAGGCGTCATTTTGAATTGTCTTTACATGTGATATTTTTAAATCAATAGGATACTTATCCATACTACTATTATAAATTCGTGTGTCTGTCCGTCTATGTGTCTGTCTGTTATGTCTGCCTGTCTGTGCTAGGCTTTCTCGACTCATCTTTTCAATTAATTTTGACGAAATTTGGTACAGAAATAGATTGCATCTCGGGACATAAGCTTTTTATTCCGGAAAATTAAAGAGTTTTCGCGGGAATCGAGAAAATTTAATCCACGTGGATGAAGTCAGGGGCATTATCTAGTAAATTATAAATGCCAAAGTGTGTCTATTTAATATAAACTTACTCGTATTTGTTATAAATGCAAAAAAAATATCAGGTAGACAGATCCTTGCACCATTATCTGCTTTTAACCATTTCTGATGCCGTGTCCCTGCTCAATATGGTATGTGCGAATTTTTGTAAAGCAATGAGACAAAAAGTTGTGTGGAAAGATCTGTAGTAGGTAGATAATACAGTCAGATCAGCAGCAATGGATGCCACTTGTCTTAAAGACTGAAAATTATTACCTAAAAACATTTCGTTCCCTTCTTTTCTCACACACTTTGAGCCGACGTTATACAACCGACATAATAAATTTTAGTAAAGGAAAAAGGGATTTTTAATATTATTCTTAACTATTTTAACAAGAAAATATTAAACCATGACATAAATCATACAAGATTTAGTCATGACAAAATTTCAGGTCACCACTAATTGCGTGACACATGATATACCGTAGTCCCTATTTCTAGAACAATAAACGTCATAGTGCTTTATAATTTATATTTCTGCGGTTCTGAATGTTGCTATCTATTATTTTAGGGAAAACCACTGATATACAGAGTCCAAGGTACACAGATAAATTCATATAGAACCCACTAAAAAAAATTCAAGCAATTGGATTTTTGATTTCTAAATATTACTTTATTGTTACTGTATATTGTAAGACTTACAATAAAATACACAGTAATTAAAAAAATGTGAATGTACCGGAAACGAAAAGTCATAAAGTCACGTGTTTTAGGCAGGTTAAAGTACCTGTGAGAAAATGTTAGAACGTACAAGATTTACATTTCCAAGGATACAAGTTTTGTTCAAGTTCAGCCTTAAATTTGCAGCCAAACATGGTCTAAGTGGACCCAGCATAATTTTCGAGAATAATATAATCTGTAAAATATAAGGGTAATATTAAATAGGAGTTGCATATCTTAGGTTTCTTGTATGATTGTAAAAAAATTGTAAAATCTTCGAGCTCGGAAGACATAAAGGCATAAGATGTGATATTTATCACGGATATACATCGAGCTGGAGACGAAAAAAGAAGCCGTGGAGACGGTGACGGCCGTGATTTATATAGTAAACACATAAATCTGACTTCTATCTGTCAGATGTAAGGTCTTGAACACACGGGCGACGTTTGTGCGATCAGAATATTGACAAGGCAGGCTATAGAGTCAAATAATTGGATATTTGACTAGTTGTCAAATATCCAATTATTAAAAAAATATTAGTCAAAAATGCGTGCTTAGTTTGGGGAGACGTATAAAATACTTGCTTGTGACTTTATCAAAATTCGTCGTACTTTTTGAGTACTTTTGGCCTACCTTTTGTTTTGGGCGATCGCTTTTTTTACCAGTAGAGCTCAGGGGTGGCTTGAGTATCTAGATGGAAGCAATAGAGCCTTTCAGATGCTGCGGCTGCTTAAGTAGATAGATGCTGAGAAAATACCTACTTCAAAATAGTATTAGTAGAATGAATGGAATGAATGAATATACTTTTATTGTACACCAAAAAACAATGATAACAGTAAACTTAGCTAATAACGAAGGAAGTATACAATTTGGCGGCCTTATCGCTTCATAGCGATCTCTTCCAGACAACCAATGGTTTAAAAAGACATAGGCATAGGAAACAACGGGTAGATGGTGCAGAAATAACAAAATAAATGAAAATATTTATATAAAGCTAGAAGTTATAATACATAATATATATATAATTCTACTAAAATATATAAATCTATATTAGTAGAAGTATCTTAGTTGCTATTTTTATGACTCATTCGCTTCGACCTGCAGGCTTACTAAGTACCAATAGGTGTTAGGGAAATAAAGCCTTATCATCGTACTTCAAAACGCCAGATAATGAATAAATAATGTGCTCCCGACCGATTTCGGCCACGGCAGCCTAATTCCAGAGAGATAAGCCATCTGCACGGGAGATATTATAATGCACAAGTGTGTGTAGTAAAGGAACACAGAGTACACCTGAGTATGCACACAGGAGCACTCTGTGATCCTCATAGCCCGATGGGACGGTAGCTCTGACACGACCGGCGAGAGATCAGGCGCAGGACCGACGGCTTAACGTGCTCTCCGAGGCACGGGGGTGAAACACCGCCAACTCCCTGCCTCCGGGCTAATACTGAGAATTTCTTATCAGAAAAGCCCAATACTTGTTATGGCCCGACCCGGGACTAGAACCCGGAACCTCGTCGGCTGCAGTCGAACACGCTAACCACTAGACTAACGAGGCAGTCAGAAAAGTCAGTCCCAGAAGACATGATAAAGATGTCTCTGAATAAGTTCAAAGTTAATGTAAAACGTAAACTCATTGAAAAATCTTATTACCATGTAAAGGATTACTTAAACGACAAGGAAGCTTGGCAATGATTTGCTCTATGGCTCTGATAGTTCCTTAGTTAAGATAATTTGTGAGATGGTGATAATAAAAAAAAAAGAAAGTACAGCTTTAGTTTTAAGATACCGTAACCAATTATCGCCATCATGTTTTATAAGTAAGTAATTTTTAACGTCAATAAGTGTACCTACAGTGTACCTATATTGAATAAATGATATTGAGTATTGAGTACAAGTGAACTAAATTTAACGAATTAAAAAATACGACTGCCCTGCTATATTATTTTCGGAGTTTAGTTTTAGAAGCGTTTTGCATATAATATAGCCTTTGGAATATTATTCACATTTTTATTAAATGATATTTTTTTGTGAATCAATAGATATTGAACTATAGTGTTATATATTTGTGGAATCTACTCATCGTTTTCTAGATGATGATTATATAGTTAATCTTATTTTCGAAACTTTATTTTTCAACTTTAGTCTTTAATGCGCGACCATGGTCACCCCATCATTTTATTTTTTATTTTACCAGCCTATGTCACCCGGAATAAGCTAGGGATTCTAACGATACCTCATTTATCAAAATCCGTTCAGGCGTATAGAAGTTATGGTGGAATATACAAACTCACATACATACATACATACATAAAATTCATAATTCATAATTTTTATTTTGCCAAATTGTGGGTAACAACAGTTGTTATCTTAAAAAAATTAATCCCTTTCACAATTTACCGCCAGTGGCAGTGTGCAAAAATATACATATACATCCATAAATTACGTGATTTTTTAATCAATTATACATACGATACATACATGAACCCTGAAAACAATATACTCCTTTTTTCAGGCAGTCATATAAATACTCCGTTTTTCAGGCAGTCGTATAAATACTCCTTTTCAGGCAGTCGTATAAATACTCCGTTTTTCAGGCAGTCGTATAAATACTCCGTTTTTCAGGCAGTCGTATAAATACTCCTTTTTTCAGGCAGTCGTATAAATACTCCTTTTTTCAGGCAGTCGTATAAATACTCCTTTTTTCAGGCAGTCGTATAATAAAAACGTCAGATACGTAAGTCACTAGTCGGAACGTTAAAGACAAGTCACTGATCGCATCACTCCGCTTGAAACTTGGCACGGCACTGGGGGGTGCGTGCAAATATGACAAATTTATGTAAAGCGGGGCCCCTTTGTACGCGGCAAGGCAGCGGGAAATTAGTGCTCATTTTGTCTGATGTTTATGAGTACTGGAGCTATGTACCCTTACCACAACGTTTCAAAACAAACGTTTATCGCATTCGAGCGTTCGATCACATTGGCTTCAATGTAAATTTTTTTTTTATCCACTACAAGTTAGCCCTTAACTGCGCTCTCACCTGAGTGATGGCATTTTTTTTATCCACTACAAGTGAGCCCTTGACTGCGCTCTCACCTAAGTGATGGCATTTTTTTATCCACTGCAAGTTAGCCTGCGCTCTCACCTGATGGTAAGTGATGATGCAGTTTAAGATGGTAGCGGGCTAACCTGTTAGGAGCATGCCAGTTATATTAAACCCATACCCCTATTCCCCTATTCGGTTTCTACGCGGCATCGTATCGGAACGCTAAATCGCTTGGCGGTACGTCTTTGCCGGTAGAGTGGTAACTAGCCACGGCCGAAGCCTCCCACCATGCAAAAAATGAACTCAAATTCCGTTGATTCAAGTCACAAATTCAGTACAACCGTTTTTACTCCAGTAATGTTTCCATTTGGAGCGTTAGTTATGAATGCGTACGTGAAATTGAGCTTTAAAGCATTCCAGTTAACGTTAGTTTTGCTTTGACACCGATGTGTTCGAAACGAATGCGAGCAACGTAGATGTGATTTAAAATCTTGCGGTAAGGGTACTGTGCGCTTCAAAAATACGATAATGGTTCCGCCGCGGTTGGTTTCGTCTGCTCCGCGTATCGATTGTCAGGATTCGGTGGGTTTGCAAACGCTTTGTTCGTTATATTCGAGTTGCGAGTTCTTGGATGTTTTGAATGTCCGTATAGTTCGATTGTTTATCTGTGTTGACCAACTTCTATGGGGTATTAAATCCTTGTTCTAAAACTCACTCTTGACTTTTGGACTCTTCTTAGCCCGATTGTTTGAGAAAATCGTAAATGTAATCGTTTGTCAACATACAAACGTATAATTCGACCTGTTTATGAAGTACATAGATCTATGCACGTCAAAAAGCATGCGTGAACTCCTTAAACAGTTCGAGTAATACGTTTTAAGCTGACCAATGATTACGATTTGCTTATACAATTATTGGGCCTCAGTTTTCGATCTTCAATTAGTTTTAAGATATCAGTTAAGTTTTAAGGTTCACCGAAGTAATTTAAAACCATCACGTCTTTTATTTTACTAGCGTTGGTATTAGCGATGAGTGACATATGAAAACTTCTTCATATGAAGTCTTGTTCTACTGTCTAAAAAAAGTGCAAAAACGGTAACAATGTCATATCTGTATGGTTACTCCCAGTTTAAACATTTCAAATACGATTGATTGACGTGAGAGCTCTCCACGCCAAGTATAAGCGAATAGTTTCGGTGAGTTACGAATCCGCCATCGAACGTGACAATGATGTTATTCTCGCATTTTGAGATGTCAATCTGTGTGAAAAGTAACATTCGGAGTGTCAAAATAACAATTGACATTAGTCATATCGTATTTTCTGTACGTTTGGTGAGTTATAAACTCGATCTGTCTCATCGAATTTCACTTGGAGTGGGAATGACTCACTTTGACTTTTTGTTCACCACGTTTCCGCTTGAGGCGCTGGGTAGATGTATGGAAGAGCTCACTTTCACCTCACTTTAGTGAGATGTGTTTCAAATTCGATCAATCTCAGAGTAAGGGTACTGTTGAAGATTTTTTTAAGTTGTCCCCGTCACTTAGCGGCTGACCTCAGTAACTGCGCATTATCAATCAACCGCCAACGAGAGCGACCCACTGACAGATACTATGTTGCAGTACAAGTGAATTGGCACTCCAAACTTTACCACTATTCGCAACAGTTTAAAAGGTTTATCAAACTTAAAACCAAGTGATGGAGTTGATTTTACATCTTTGAGAAGTCTATCTATCAAGTAATTGCTAAAAATAATTAGTTTTCGACACATAAAACAGCTCTATTGTCAAAATAAGAAGTAAAAATCGGGAATAATTTCATACTTATCTGTTTCAATGGTAACTCTTCAATACTCAATATCATTTATTCAATATAGGTACACTGTAGGTACACTTATTGACGTTAAAAACTACTTACCTATAAAACATGATGGTGATAATTGGTTACGGTATCTTAAAACTAAAGCTACGATGGTTCCAAACGCGCCCTGGTCTGAGAAGAGCCCACAACTTCGTTGTCCCCGTCACTTAGCGGCCGACCTCAGTAACTGCGCATTATCAATCAACCGCCAACGAGAGGGACCCGCCGACAGATTTGCGTAATAAGTGAATTCGCACTCCAAACTTTAGCACAATTATTTGCAACATCTCTGAAGTGAAAACTTTTTGAGGCGCGTTGAGCAATTTTTGATAGGGGGTAAAAATGTAGAATTCGCGAGACCGACACTGTTCTTCTTAAGGCAAAAGGTCTTAAGTATAATAATATAGTACATTCGTAATTAAACTTTAACACCTTATTTTCAAAGTTTATGTTTGAAATTTTTTTTTTTTAATTTTTTGTTATTTTTTTTTATTAGAAAAAAAATTTAATATTCGTTTTCATATTTTTGATTTTTTTGTTATAAACTAGTAAGTAAACATTTTATGAATTATCTATCAACAGGCATATTTTTGAAGTGAAACTTTTTTAGAATCGTTGTGAATTGAAAATTCAACGAAACGAAAAAGCGACACCAAAAAGAGACAAACATATTTTTATATGACTTAGCCTGCGAGAGAATGCGATAGAATACAAGTTATATTCATCACATTCTCTCGTAGGCTACTTTTCTGAAGTTTCACTTCTGCCGTGTGTCTATTTTTGGTGTCGCCTTTTCGTTTCATCGAATTTTCAAATCACAGCGATTTTAAAGAAGTTTCACTTTAAAAAATAGAAAAGATTAAAAAAATTTTTATTCAAATAAACTTTACTAAGTGATTTTGAATCGTAAAGAGAATTTACCACTAGTTCAGAATACTATTTCTCGAGAAAGTGGAGAAGCCAAGAGATTCAAAATCAAAACCCGCACCCCCTATCGCCTGTTCAACGCACATAACCGAAGATCACGTCACAACCATTCCTAAGCTCCGAAGGAAACGGAAAAGGAATAATTTCTTTATAAATTATTGCGAGCGAGAATTGAACTGATATCCTTCAAAGGCGGGCGGGGGCTGTGCCCGGGTGGGGGGCGTAGGGGGGTGATTTATTGGGCCATAAAGTATTATAATTAAAAGCTGGGGTGAAACTATACGGTGGACGGAACTTCGCCCCGTTTGAGCGCCGCAAGCGCTAAGCTACTGGAGTATACGTGTCGACTTGCGATTGGAAGTATCGAGTCCCATAAGTAATAACATTTCAATAAATAATAACCTACCAGACTACTTAAAAAACATTGAAAAAGAAAAAGAGTTTAAAACACATTAGGAAAAGTGTTGCTGCACTTTTAATGTTGAACTATGAATAACTTATGCCCGCAGCTTCGTTCACGATAAGTTCAATTTTCAAACTCCTATTTAACCCCCTTAAGGGTTGAATTTTTAAAATTCCTTCCTTAGCGGATGCCTACGTTAAAAAAGCTATCTGTATTGCCAAATTTCGACCCGATCCGTCCAGTGGTTTGAGCTGTGTTTTGATAGATCATTCAGTCAGCCTTTCCTTTAATAAATTAAGATACTGACAAACACACATAAAATCGGTCTCCGTATTACAATGCACTGTTGTTGCTACACGCCAACTGGGTATAGCCAGCTTTATTTTAAGGAATAACCTTATTTTAAGTACTAATAAAAAAAAAACAAGGATTGGAATTGTAGGACTAGATGATGAGTTTGTCCGCGTGAATGTAGGTTTTTGGAAAATCCCGTGGGAACTTGATTTTCTGGAGTAAAAAATAATGTTATCCCATGAAACTTAACACTTCCCGCGGGAATCGAAAACCCGGACGATGTCGCGGTTATCATCGTGTAATAGTATAAGCTATCATACTAATATTATAAATGCGAAAGTGTGTTTGTTTGTTGGTTTATTGGTTGTTGGTTTGTCCTTCAATCACGCAACAGAGCAACGGATCGATGTAATTTTTGGCATGGATAGTGTAATTTTTGGGCATGTATATATAATTGAGAGACATGGAGAGTGACATAGGCTACTATTTATCCCAGAAAATTAAGTAGGTAGTTCCAGTGGGAAATGAAAAAAACTTATTCCACGTCGATAAAGTCGCAGCTGGTTATGAAATAAATTAATGCGAGTCGCGGGCATCAGCTAGTCCAGTGATATTAGAAGGCTATGGTGAAATAATTGCCTCGTTGGTCTAGTGGTTAGCATGTTTGACTGCGGCTGACGAGGTCCTGGGTTCGAGTCCCGGGTCGGGCCATACTAAGTGTTGGGTTTTTCTGACTAGAAATTCTCAGTACTAGCCCGGAGTTAGGAAGTTGGCGGTGTTTCACCCCCGTGCCTCGGAGAGCACGTTAAGCCGTCGGTCCCGGTTATTATCACTATTATGATAATAGTCGTTAAAGCCCGCCAACCCGCATTGGAGCATGGTGGTGGGTCTAAGCTCTAATTCCCTCTCTCCTATGAGAGTGGAGGCCTGTGCCCAGCAGTGGGACGTTAATGGGCTGTAGTGGTGGTGGTGGTGGTGGTGAAATAATTTAACGTGTCCGTTATTAAATACACGTCGTACAAGGAGCGTCTGACCCGTCTGCGTGACAAACGCTCTGTTTATTAAAGTCAAAACATAATGGCGTAAATCATGCTCCGCCAGGGGGCGCCTCCACCCCCACACGTCCACTAATTTTCAGAAAATGGTCACCCCAGAAGTTCTGCTTCACAGTACGCTAACTGCAGTGGGTTGCGGTCTTTTATGCTGTACATTAAATTACGTAAAGGTATACTTGAGTTTGGATTTCTAGGAACATTGGATATTCTTGAATTTTATGAAAAAAAATATTTAGACCAGGGCGCGTATGGAACCCTCCTAGCTTTAGTTTTAAGATACCATTGTTAATTATCACCATCACGTCTCATACTTTGGATACTTGACGTTCAGAAGGTGCTGTACGTTAAATTACGTAAAGGTATACTTGAGTTTGGATTTCTGTGAACATTGGATATTCTTGAGTTATATGAAAATGAAATAAAATATTTAGACCAAGGCGCGTATGGAACCCTCGTAGCTTTAGTTTTAAGATGCCGTTGTTAGTTATCACCATCACGTATCATACTTTGGATACTTGACGTTCAGAAGGTGCTGTACGTTAAATAACGTAAAGGTATACTTGAGTTTGGATTTCTATGAACATTGGATATTCTTGAGTTATATGAAAATGAAAATAAATATTTAGACCAGGGCGCGTTTGGAACCCTCGTAGCTTTAGTTTTAAGATGCCGTTGTTAATTATCACCATCACGTCTTATACTTTGCATACCTACTTGACGTTCAGAAGGTGCTGTACGTTAAATTACGTAAAGGTATACCTACTTGAGTTTGGATTTCTACGAACATTGGATATTCTTGAGTTATATGAAAATTAAATAAAAATTAGACCAAGGCGCGTTTGGAACCCTCGTAGCTGTAGTTGCCGTTGTTAGTTATCACCATCACGTCTCATACTTTGGATACTTGACGTTCAGAACGTGTACTGTGTACATACCAATTTTGAATAAACATACTTTGAGTTTGAGTTTATTTCATGTAAGACCACTAGTGTCACTCATGATACTTATGTGTAAATTTTCCATAACCTCAAATATTGTGCTTATTGTTACTTTGTGTGATAATTATGTCCAGAAAAATAAAATTTTAGTCTTTATTATTTTATTTTACCCCACTACAAGTTAGCTCTTGACTACGATTTTACCTGTTAGAGGTACGGCGGTTATATTGAACCCCTACCTTAATCGTTTTCTTCTAGAACGTAAAAATCACTTTTAGAACGTCTTTGCCGGTAGGGTGGTAAGGGTAACTAGCCACGGTCAAAGCCTTCCACTAGAGCAGTCAAGTTTGTACCTAAATTGAATATCGGATTAACCTTTGTAAATTTCTCATCAAGATGAGGATTCCAAGGAATAGTTGTGAAAAAACCGAATGCCTATTTTCGGAGCCATTTTAATTATTATGGTTCTTGGAGAAATTTGTGAAGCAAAATTCTAATAACAATGTAAAATTTTTAATATTCACAGTTCAAAAAGTAAGCAAAAAATTTCGCAAACGCAAAAAAACACCAATTATTGAGTGTAATTGAATGGTGCGTTGTGAACATCCGACCTCATCAGGGCCTTCCATTGATCTGCGAGGCCTCGGGGCAGGTGAGTGGGTGAGGCCTAACGAGCCCCGTGTAACTCGTTTAATAGCTTACTTACTTTATACTCAATACTCAATATCATTTATTCAATATATGTACACTGTAGGTACACTTATTGACGTTAAAAATTACTTACTTATAAAACATGATGGTGATAATTGGTTACGGTATCTTAAAACTAAAGCTACGAGGGTTCTAAACGCGCCCTGGTCTGAGAAGAGCCCACAACAAACTCAGCCGGGTTTGTTTTAATTATCACCATCTCACAAATCATCTTAACTAAGGATCTATTAGAGCCATAGAGCAATTTATTGCCAAGGTTCCTTTTAAATATTATGTTTCTGTGGAGTCGAGTTCGAGTGATATGGTTCCGTGGAATTTAAGAAACTTTTCACTTATTACTTACTAGCTGATGCCTGCGACTTCATCCGCGTGGATTTAGTTTATTTAGTTCCCGCGGGAACTCTTTAATTTACCGGGATAAAACGTAGCCTATATATTATTCCAGACTATAATCTATCTCTGTGCCAAATTTCATCCAGATCTGTTCAGTCGTTCTGGCGTGATTAATTAACCAATATCCATCCATCCAAACTTTCACATTTATAATATTAGTTTATATTAGTTCTTCTTCGTGCTGTTGTGTGTATAGTCCTAGGTTCTGTTCCTTTTCAATATTGTATAGGAGTTTTTTTTCTAATAAACCTTATTTTGCCGGTTGGCAAGAGTTTAACTGGAGTCATAACATTTCTTCTTCAGTTCCAAATGCTTCAATTTGGGACTCAGTTTAATATTTCTTCCAGCCGAATTTTAGTTTTTTTTTTCATAGAAATTAGTTTGAGTTATTTGGCTACGGCATCCAAATAAACAAAAACTCCTTGATAAGGTTTTATATAGTGTGCAAAATTAAAATTATTTACAGGTTACAAGATTTATAAAGGTTAAATACAACAAGTAAATTTATGTTTCAGATCTGAAATTTTTCAACGTAATAAAATTAACCTCTCCATTTTCTGAAGTATATTAAAAAGGTATCTACATTATCGGCCCAAAGCGAATTGGGGGACTCATTAAAATATCCGTAGATTCACGGGCCAAAATTAAATTCTGTCATAAGCGCAACAACAAATCATATTTATTTACACCTAAAAGTACCTCGGGTGGCCATTACCGCTCACAAAACGCGGACCTCGCGGACCGCTGAGGAGATTAGGCAAGGAGGGACATTAAAGTGAAATTATTTATTTAGGGCCCAGCTAGATTACATTACTCCATACACATAAATAACGAAAACAATAAGAGCTATTCTAATAAATTATCTTTTTATTGCCGGATTGTGAAAATTTTAGACACTTATCCGGGGGGAGGAGGGGGATGACGCGGGGAGGGTTTTTGTTCCAATTATTTATGGCGGTTGAGACGCGGGGGATTTTGAATTCGTCGGCGCGTCTGTGTCGCTCCTTTCTTGTGGAGAGTTCCTTTTTTTAATTAAAACTTTCGTGTGGGTTAATTAATGGCCGCATAATAATGGGATAGATATCTTTATTCGGGCGGCTTTTTGACGGACCCGAATGCGTGTTACGAGATTTATATGCGAGCCTGATTCTTCTCAATCTCTCCTAATGCTTTTTTCACATTATAATGTAACATCTGCTATTTCCACATAATTTTATCGATGACAGGTGTGTGCTTGACTTTGTAAGCTAAAAAATAGCTTCCTTGGAAATAATTATTTAAGATGCAACGCAATACAGACTTAAAATTTTAAAAAGTTACTTAGGAAGTTTAAATTTGTTTAAGAATCATACTCTTAATCTGCTTATTTGAGCTATCAAACCATCGTATCCGAAAACAAAATCAATAATCCAAACTATTTCGAAAATGTATTTGTCAAAGCAACAAAAGTGTATCGTTCCAGTCTTTTATTTGAGAACTTTATAAACCTGGAGCTAGTCTGTTGTTAGTAAACATGTCCCCATGAATCAAACATCGCAAGACGAATGCAATCCGACGCGTCCCACCCCATTGTCCGAGCACCGCCGTGCCACAAATCAATCAGGAAAAAAGTCCAAAAACCGAAGCCGAAGCACTAAATGTCCTTCAAACCAATACGGCACAAGAATACCTCTCCATGAATAATCTAATAAATAATCTTTTGAAACGTAATTTATTAGCTACGGCATTACCGGACGGAAGGCTTCTAAGAGCGGGATGGATAGATTTAATTCCGAGGAGCGGGAGGAGGATGGGAATAATGTCGTCCGTCATAAATAACATCGAGCAAAAACAATGGACAATGGATTGTGGTGCCGAGATACGTCTTCTTTAGGGCTTCCCCCTCTAGTGGGGGGAGATAGGTGGCACATTCAAATGGGGACAAGACAGTCCTGACTCAACGCGTGCGCAACGTAGTATCGATGCTATTTGAATAAAGGAATAGGCATTTGAATAATCTTTATGACCAGAATAATTTCTATTAGTTTAGGTACTAATAATTAATACATAAAGAAAAAAAGTGGTTCAGATAAAATTTATGCGCGCAATAATATTTTGTGTGCGCAAAAACAGTTGCACTCTATTAGATATGGATAATTTGACACGACCGGTGAATTAATAGTGATATTTTATCAGGCTGATGGTTTAATGTGCCCTCAAAATACCTCTAGCTTCTAACTCCGAATAGTATTGAGCATTTCTAAACATACAAATGTCAGACAACATACATTATTTAATTAGAATCAACACTTTTTATTAGCATTTTACAAGCCCCAATGCAAGAGTACGCAATTATAAGCAAGCTAATCAGTATTCACTCATGAATACCGACAGGACACCCACAATCTAAAACCATTGCGCCCGCGCAACTGTCACGCGTAATTAAAAGATGGCGCTACCGTCGACTAATTGACTTTTCATGTCCCGCATACGAACTACCTGCGTGTGGACACCCACCTTGCTTAGTGTTTAATTAATTTATCTCTCTAGTAAACTTTTCGTATTTACACATATAAAGCAAGTTGGTTATTATACATTTTTGTTAAAGTCACCTGGGTAATATTTGTAACGTAAAGTTCAAATTGAGATTTTTTAATTCAAATAATCTTTAACATATTGTGCTTTTGAGTCGTCGATTGAATTTATCTATCAAGCGTAGATGACAAGGTTTCTAGAATTTTCAAGTTAATTTTTTTTTTTAGTTAGAACAAATGAATTCAAATTATTACTTACATATTCCACTTAGAATGACGAATTCTCATTTTTAATATCAATAGATGCAAAACTAGGGACTGATCACTGCATTAAAAGACAGGTTAATTACTGTAAAATATTATAACATTCAATTGATTTGCGTGCTGAACTAAAATTGAGTAAACAGCCGTAACTTATAATGGTAAATGACCTTAAAAAGTAGCTGCAGTTTTGTGCCGTCAATAGTACCTAATAATTGTTGTTGAGCACAATTTTAACTCAACTAAATTGACATATCTAAATCTATTGCTATCCTTTTCCGCAGGTAGCATTAGCGAATTAGCGTTCCGGTACAATGCCGTGCAGTAACCAATTAGGGGTGTGGGTCTCATATAACCGTCATACCCAGTTTTGCTCCCAGTAGACATGCTGAAGATGTCTCTGAATAAGTCCAAAGTTAATGTAAAACGTAAACTCATTAAAAATCCTATTACTATGTAAAGGATTACTTAAATGACAAGGAAGCTTGGCAATGATTTTATCTAATGGCTCTGATAGTTGCTTAGTTAAGATGATTATTTTGTGAAATGGTGATAGTGAAAAAAAAAACCCGGCTGAGTTTGTTGTGGACTCTTCTCAGACCAGGGCGCGTTTGGAACCCTCGTAGCTTTAGTTTTAAGATACTATTACTGATTATCACCATTATATTTTGTAAATAATTAGACGTCAATAAGTGTAGTATACCTACCTAAATTGAATAAACATTATTTGACTTTGACTTTACCCCTAACTGTATCATCATGTAGGTACAATCAGGGGAGATCGCAAAGAAATTGTACATAGTTTAGCGCTATCGAATAGGTAAAGAATCTCCCACTAACAGGGCCCCTGTTAAAAGCCGCGATCGAAGGGAAATTCCAACAGATTTCGAAACATATAGGATTTTACAACTATTTATGTTTATATTTATACCTTCTAGTTTGTACCTATTCCAGTTTTACGACCGGCAGGATCCTCTCAGCGGAGGAATGCGACGCGGGGTGATATTTTAAAATGTCACGTTTTTCACGTCGTAAAAACTAAATTTGAGCTGACCCAATATTTGTGGTAAACATTCGGTTTATGGGAGGACAGTTTTGTGTTGTAACGTTATGATAGGTGCTAGAAAATGAAAGTTTCTGCGCTGTGGTAGGTTATCTTTTTCACCCCCGTGCCTTGTAGAGGATGTAAACCATCGTGGTCTCTCACCGAGCGTGTGGGATTGCCAATTAGATAACCGACTGAGAATGATAGAATAGAGATTGCAGCTGTGTTTATCCACACACTTGCACCTACACTATAAAAAATCTCGCGCAGATATCTTATCAAGTTATTGGCCACAGTAGCTGGAATCCAGTCAGGAGGGCTTCTCGATAATTTTGTTCTCCAAATACAAATAATATTGGAAGTTGAATTGATTTAAGATAGGCTAGTTAATTATCGCCGTCCCTAAAATCTCATATTTATTTATTGAAGTTCAAAAAGCGTATAGACCTAACTAACTTTGAATAAAAATTATGATTCAAATTCAAATGTTTTTTATTCAAATAAACTTTTACAAGTACTTTTGAATCGTCAAGTAAATCTACCACTGGTTTGTTGGTCGGTTGGATTGGTTGAATATAGTGCATTATACTCATATTTTTATATTATAAATGCGTAAGTTTGGATGGATTGACGTTTGCTACTCATCCACTAACAGTTAGCCCTTTACTGCGATCTCACCTGATGGTAAGTGAAGATGCAGTCTAAGATGGTAGTGGGCTAACCTGTTAGGGACATGGCAGTTATATTGAACCCATACAGCTATTCGGTTTCTACACGGCATCGTACCGGAACGCTAAATCGCTTGGCGGCACGTCTTTTACCGGTAGGGTGGTAACTAGCCACGGTCGAAGCCTCACGGCCAGACCAGGGAAATATCAGAAATTATAAGTTTCCAAACACTGCCGGAGATCGAACCTGGGACCTCCGCACGTTAAGGCAACAGCGGTCAACACTGCGCCACGGAGGTCGTCAAAAAGTCAAGGAGGATGTCAGTTTCAGTATAAATACAGTAACAGCTGTAATACAGTAAGTCCACAGTTGGGAAGACGGGGGGGGGCGGGTTTTTGTGTAGTTTCTTTACTTCTTCTTGCCCTTTTCCCACGTTATGTGGGGTCGGCACAACATGTTTTCTTCTTCCTCTCACTTCTGTTATCCGTCAACCTCTTATTCATCCCTTTTATACGCATATCCTCTTTCACACAATCCATCCATCTTTTCTTTGGTCTCTCTCTACTCTTTTTTCCTTCCACTTGCATATCTATCATTCTTTTCGTAATATGCCTTTCTTCTTTCCGCATTACATGCCCATACCATGTTAGTCTATAACTCCTCATCTTTTCTATAACTTTTCGTGTAGTTTCTTTACTAACAGACAATATTCAAATTATTTTCACTTTCTATACTCATGGCGCCAGCTTCGGAGAAAATTTATTTAAAATTAATACGAGAAAAGCTAACATTATAATAAATCAGTTGGATTCATCAAAATTGTCATGGAACTAAAATCTAAATCGTCTTTAACTCTTGAATTATAAAGGCTATATTTGCGGATGGGATGACACAAAATTAGCCAAGAGCTGGTGGAAATATTTTAAAAGATTTTTTTTCTAAAAGTAAAAGTTTTTAAAAGTAATTAGGTAAGTAAGTGAGTAAGTTTATTAAACTTTACGAAAATGAAAAACTTGGCAAAACAAGGAACCTTGCAAAAAGGGCGTCGCGCAGACCTGTTTATTTATTTGAAAATCATTCAGATTTTGGTTTTTATATGTCGATGCCTTAAATTGATTTGATTATATTTTGTAAATTCATACATTGTAAGTTGATAGATACCTATAGAAATAGTCTTAAAATTAAACTTTATATCTCAAAGTACTTAATTAGAAATAATTACAATCTGAAATGTAAAAAGTCACACTTAATATAGACATTTGCTAGCAGTTGTGCACGAATTTTGCTGCCGTGGAAGTTTTGAAAATTCCGACCTTATATATTCCTTGTTTTACATGACGTGCAAAATCTCAGATTTATAGGTCCAAGTTTTGGTTAAGCGTCGATAAGTCAGAACTTAATTTTTTTAATTTTTAAGCTAGCACTTGACACTACCAAACTCAATATTATTTATTCCATGTAGGACATACAAGTGTATCTTATGTTATCATCTACCACTACCACAGGTTCGGAAAGAAGATTGCTGGCTAGTGGTGACTGGTCATACAGCCTAAGTCTATTCGCCTTTGATTTGAAGATTTATATATCAATGGGAAATGGAAGCCGGAAAATTAAAAAAAAAATACAATCCACTAGCTCTCCGTCTACGAAATAAGATGACAAAAACGTAACTAGCAACAAAGCTATAATTCACGCGTCGCGATTATGACGGACGCCATTTATATTCAAATCGCTGTGAATACCAAACAGCTTTGACTTTTATATTTGGTGATAGATTGGAACTGATTAACGCCGAGATGTCGAAGTTCGTTGACCTTATTATGAGATTTTTTTTAGTATCGACGAGTCGTGGGCGATTGTTAGAGCGGTTTCAGACAAAAGTATTTTTTAGCTCGTATTGCCTTTTATTCAGGCTTTCGTGGGTCAGTCGTATACGAGCTTATTAGGTATGTCACGCTCTTAAAAGTTGCATGTGTGTTTAAAGTCACGCCTTAAGTGCCAACAACCGCTTCCGACAAGTCATAATTATAAAAAATTAAAAAACACGACTGCCCTGCCAAAAAACTAGTTAAATTAGAATCTTATTCATATTTTTATTAGATGATATTTTTTTGTGAATCACTGGATATTGAACTATAGTGTCATATATTTTTGAAATCTACTTATCGCTTTCTAGATGATGATTATATAGTTAAAAATAATAAATAATAATAAATAAATAACTTTCATTTCAGGCAATAATTACAACCCATAGTAACAATTATTATGACAAAGAGTGACAATAGAAACAGAACAGTAACGTTAAATGTGAGTTAAGCGTATATTAATTAATCTTATATTCAAATTTTTTTTTCAAAAGACCATGGTCATCCATCATTTTTTTTTAAATTTTACTAGCCTATGTCACCCGGAATAAGCTAGGGATTCTAACGATACTCTATTTATCAAAATCGGTGTATAAAATATTTTTTATAGCGTTACTTAAGGTTGCGGTATATCATTTTAAAGAAAATTAGGTGTAGAATACAAAAATTATTTTTTTTTCCTAAAACGGACGAAATGGGGGGCTTTCAAAGTGGAGATTCTCTAACGCCCAAAGTTGACCTCAGAACTCCCAATTTTCTGAAAGGCTGAGCCTGAAACTTGATCAATTATTTGAATTATATCCTGTACTTGAACAACAAATACTAAAATTAGATAAATATTATAAGGAAACGAAATTATTTAATTTTTAATGAGCTTCAATATTTTTTACAGAACTTCACAATGAGGTCAATAGATGGCGCTCTGTAAACGTTTATTCGTTTCTCCAATAACTCTTTAGCTCATTTGCGTCTAATATTAAAAGTAACTATTACAATATACTCAATACTCAATACTCAATATTATTTATTCAATTGTACACTGTAGGTACACTTATTGACGTTAAAAATTACTTACTTATAAAACATGATGGTGATAATTGGTTACGATTTATAATATATTAACATGATGGTAATAATTGGTTACGGTATCTTAAAACTAAAGCTACGAGGCTTCCAAACGCTCCCTGGTCTGAGAAGAGCCCACAACAAACTCAGCCGGGTTTTTTTTTCTTTTTATTAACACCATCTCACAAATCATCTTAACTAAGGAACTATCAGAGCCATAGAGCAAATCATATATATATATATTTTTTTTTAATTTTTTTTTTTTTTTGCTAAATGTGAGTAGGTGTTACAAGCTGGAGGATGAATATTATATAGTGCTAACACATTTTGCCAAACATTTGGCGTGCAAAATTGGCAGTACAGTTACTGCTAAGAATAGTTAAAACCGCGCGTTAGTGGATACCGCGAGGTCTCAGTTCGGGGCGAACCACTAGTGTATCTTGTTAGCTGTAATGTGGTATCATGCACCGCAGACGAGTGTGAAGTGATACAAAGCAGGTGGAACAATTGATGCGTCCGCTGATGTACAGTGCAGTGAGGAGTGAGGATATGCAAGCCCTG
Source organism: Erebia palarica (assembly GCA_964035005.1). Lineage (NCBI taxonomy): Eukaryota > Metazoa > Arthropoda > Insecta > Lepidoptera > Nymphalidae > Erebia > Erebia palarica. The sequence goes on along the minus strand of OZ035983.1, from coordinate 59,700,395 downwards.
TGCAAATATCCAATATAACACGCAGTCCATCAGCCTCGGTGTTTATGTTGATCGAGTTATGACTAACCAGCTGATGCCCGCAGCGAAAACATTAGAGAAATACCACTACAGCCCATTAACGTCCCACTGCCGGGCACAGGCCTCCGCTTTCATGAGAGAGTGGGAATTAGAGCTTAGACCCACCACGCTGCTCCAATGCGACTATTATCATGTTAGTGATAATAACCGGGACCGACGGCTTAACGTGCTCTCCGAGGCACGGGGGTGAAACACCACCAACTTCCTAACTCCGGGCTAGTACTGAGAATCTCTAGTCAGAAAAACCCAATACTTGTTTTGGCCCGACCCGGGAATCAGAGAAATAATTAGAAACTAATTAAAATTAATTAATTCCTTAATTTTAGCCGTGTAGAAACCGTATAGGGGTATGGGTTTTAATATAACTGCCATGCCCCTAACAGGTTAGCCCGCTACCATCTTAGACTGCATCATCACTTACCATCAGGTGAGATCGCAGTCAAGGGCTAACTGGTAGTGGATTAAAAAAAAAATAAAAAAAAAAAAACAAAAAAAAAAAAAAAAGCTTTATCGTTTGTCCGCGTGGATTGAGGTTTTTTGGGTTCCCGCGGGGACTCTTTAGTTTTGTGGTTAAAAGTAGTGTATGTGATAATCCAGACTATTGTAACTTAGTTGTTTAGGAGGAATTTGCAACGTCCACTTAAACTCATGCGAGTTTCAGGACGCGAAGTTAATAATGATATGTAAAAGTTATTTTGCTAAATTAAATTTAAAAAAAAAAGTGATAATCCAGACTATTATAACTTAGTTGTTTAGGAGGAATGTGCAACGTCCAAATAAACTCATGCGAGTTTCAGGACGCGAAGTTAATACTGATATGTAAAAGTTATTTTGCTAATTAAATTAAAAAAAAAAAGTGATAATCCAGACTATTATAACTTAGTTGTTTAGGAGTAATGTGCAACGTCCACATAAACTCATGCGAGTTTCAGGACGTGAAGTTAATTATGATATGTAAAAATTATTTTGTTAATTTAAAAAAAAAAAAAACTGTGCCCAAGTTCATCCGTTTGACCGTTCTGGCGTGATTGAGTGACAAACATCCATCCAAACTTTCGCATTTATAATATTTGTATAGATTACTGTTAGGTGCGTGAATAAACCAACACAAGCCGAGTGGCTTACCTATTTGAGGAATCGCACTGCTGTACAATACGAAATTTTGATTTCGCATATAAATTTGAAATGCCTCAAAAAAAATCTTCTTTTTTCATAAAAAAATATTGTAACATGCACCCAATCATTACTTCAAAGTCACGTCTCATTCGTTAACAATCTCCGAGTCGGTATTCCTCGCCAAAACAACGTCGTAACTGGGTCCTCCATACAGTCCGGGCACCGGTTCATAAATTAAGAATCGGTATGTCCAATACTGCCTCCTGGCAGCGTGCCAGTCACCCCTGGCATTAGCAGCTGCTAAAAATGACAGCTTTAAGGGGCATCCCCTTGAAACATCGACATACTTTAGGGAGCGGAATGATAGCACATTCGCCTTGTCCAATTTAAACTGGGTACTAGATTCAGATTCTACCTCTTTTTTTTTTTAAATTATCCACTACAAGTTAGCCCTTGACTGCGATTTCACCTGCTCCCCTATTCTGTAACTCAGTGGCTATCGAAAAATGAAAGCCACTGACATATATATTTTGTCCATTGAAGGTTTACTATGACAAAATGAAAGAACATTTGATAGTAAATCTTCAATGGATAAAAAATATAAGTCAGTGGCTTTCATTTTTTGATAACCACTTAGTTCCAGAATCGGGCTGATGGTAAGTGATGATGCAGTCTAAGATGGTAGCGGGCTAACCTGTTAGGGACATGGCAGTTATATTAAACCCATACTCCTATTCGGTTTCTATACGGCATCGTACCGGAATGCGTAATCGCTTGGCGGCACGACTTTGCCGGTAGAGTGGTAACTAGCCACGGCCGAAGCCTCCCACCAGGCCAGACCAGGGAAAATTCAGAAATTATAAATTCCCAAATTGACCCTGCCGGCGATCGAACCCGGGACCTCCGCACGTTAAGACAACAGCGCTACACACTGCGCCACGGAGGTCGTTGAAACTAACAACCTATCTAATTGGGTTTATTGCCAAATTGTTTATTTGAGTTGACTCCTTATCCAAATAGTGAGTTTAAATCTCGTAAAGTTTACGTCTCTATCTAAATCCATACTCATAAAATGCAAAAGTGTGTTTGTTTGGCTGTATATCCAGATTCACCTGATTTAGACGCAAAGATAGACTGCCGCCCGGTTATGGATATAGGCTAATTTTTATCCCGATTTTATTAATTGAGCGTATTACATTGAATCAATTTTTATTGGTTCTCTTGTTCCACGCTATTAGCTTTCGTAACATAGGTAAATATAGTTATATTTTTACATAATAACGTCCGTCTGTCCGCGCTGGGCTCTAATTCTAGGATCATTCGTCGTCGGGCCCGTTACTCAGCGTTTATTGCCCATTACTCTTTGATTAAAAGTGCTTATAAATCGTAGATACAAATATAAAAATACACGCTGAAGTCTTCAGGTCGTCGCTCATTAGTTAGCACCGCACATTACGTGCGGAATACAAAAAAAAACCACTTCCACTATCATTACACTGTCGGTCAATCCCGCTGAACGACGTACTAAGCTTATTTGTACGTGGCCTTCACTCTTGAGTTATGTGATTCCAATGACCATCGCTCCTACAAACATGGCCTGTCCACTGCTACTTCAATTTACTGATTTTAGGGATATATCAGAGACCTTGGTTCACCTGGGGACCATCGTGAATCTTTTCTTTCATAAGAATTTCTAACAGGTTTTTTTTCTGTAGGTCTCTGATATAACAAAACTGATATTATGAGTATTATCTCTAAGAGCATACAACACACTACGAACTGGACCAGACAATACGGCCACGAGAAATAAACCTTTCACTGTGCACTGTTTTAAAAAATTTAATATCGCGGTATTTTTTCCACCAGACAATTATTTTAATCAGTAGTATGTTTTCGCCCTGAAGAGATTCACTAACGCTTAAAAAGATCAAGGAAAAAAATACATGGACATTAATGTGAGATTGAACAAATTGAGACGCGTTCGGTACCGACTGCTGACTAATGGGTGAAAACCTTTCAAAACTGATATTATGAGCATTATCTCTAAGAGCCTATAACACAGTACGATCTGGACCAGACAATACGGCCACGCAAAATAAACCTTTCACTGTGCACTGTTTTACAAATTTTATATCGCGGTATTTTTTCCACCAGACAATTATTTTAATCCGTAGTATGTTTTCGCTCTGAAGAGATTCACTAACGCTTAAAAAGATCAAGGAAAAAATATCTGGAAATTAATGTGAGATTGAGCAAATTGAGACGCGTTCGGTGCCGACTGCTGACTAATGGGTGAAAACCTTTTAAATCTTCAAGCTATAAAAATACACGCAGAAGTCTAGAGTCGTCGACAGTCGACGGGATGTCGTCAGTATTTATTGTGCTCCTCGCCCACTACATTGAGCCGTATATTATTAAGAATAACGTATTATTTTTCCTGTTTTATGACAAAATCATGTTTAATTTTGTGGTAATAAATAAATGTTTGCACACCTACGATATTATTATCAACAGTTTGGATTTGTTAAAATGTTTTCGGATAGTGTACAGTCATTTTTGTACATTGAAGTTATGGTTAACGTATAAAAAAATTGTTAAAGCCATATATATAAAGTGAAGAAATAATAAAATCCTGCTCAAAATTCAATATTAAAATGTTTTTATTCAAATAAACTTTTACAAGTGCTTTTGAATCGTCGAGTGAATCTAACATTGGTTCGGAATACCATTCCTATCGAGAAGAACCAGTAGGAAACTCTGTAGTTGCTCTTTTGAAAAATAATAATTTACAATTTCATTAATTTGTAGATACATAAGTAACAGCTGTCCTTAGCTTTGTTGGAGTGAGTCAATAATCCATAACAATATTATGAATGGGATAGTGTGTTTGTCTAAGACGTTTTCACAGGCCATCTTTTCAAATAACTTTTACGAAATTTGGGACAGAGAAAGGTTGTATTCCGGGGAAGGACATAGGCTTTATATTTCGGAAAATTAAAGAGCTCCCGCGGGAATCAATCGCCTTAATCATTAGAAGGCGACATCATCAAATTAATTATTTTCTTTTGTATTAACGAGAGAAAGCTTTTCTGAATCAATATTAGGCGCTTCATTTTAGGCTGTATCATCACTTGTAAGTAAATCTGATTTTAGCCAAGCGCTAGCCTATATATTTAAAAAGAAAATTAAAAGCTTTTCTATAAAAAACTTTTCGAAACAAAACAATCAACTGTATCTGATGTGTTCCCATGATCAAGAAACAATGTGTCGTATGCAAATGTCATAGCTAACACAAGAATACGCTATCATTTGTAGTTGTGACCTTATTCACTTGACAAATCATCGTGATTCATGTCCTACCTTCCTTTTGTGTCTCTTTGAGATGAAATCGGATGACCGGACACTCCGTTCTTGATTATTGGGGTTAAAGTTGATGTTGATGAATACGCTGTTGAAATCATGCGTAGGAGGGACGTTTATAATATTATTCCGTGTATCTCTGGAAAAGTCTATTTGAATTTTACTGTCATATTTTGAGTATTTTTGACGACTTCCCTGGCGCAGTGTTGAGCGTTGTTGTCTTAACGTGCAGAGGGCCTGGGTTCGATCCCGGGCAGGGTCAATTTGGGAATTTATAATTTCTGAATTTTCCCTGTCTGGCCTGATGGGAGACTTCGGCCGTAGCGAGTTACCACTCTACTGCCAAAGACGCAAGCGATTTAGCGTTCCGGTATGATTCCGTGTCATATATACTTTTACAAGTACTTTTGAACCGTCAAGTGAATCTACCACTGGTTCGGAATGCCATTCCTACCGAGAAGAACCAGCAAGACACTCGGTGGTTTCTCTTTTTAAATAAATATTTCATTTACAATTATTATATCAATGTATACATAAGTACCGCTGTCCTTAGCATTGCTGGAGTGATCAAATCCATGCTCAATGCTTTTTCAAGAGCATACTTTTAATGGATTTCTTAAATTTGAGTATAGGCAAGCTTAAAATAGGTTGTGGAATTTTGTTATAGAAAAGAATGCTCATTCCCACGAATGACTTTCTGACTTGTTTGAGGCGGAGCGATGGAGTCACGAGTGTAGAAACCGAATAGGGTATTTTTTTAATATATAACTGCCATGCCCTAACAGGTTAGCTCGCTACCATCTTAGAGTGCATTATCAGGTGATATCGCAGTCAAGGGCTAACTTGTAATGTATAAAAAAAAAGAGTAAGTATGAAATTTCATTTCAACTTTTTATTACATCAAAACTTTGATACATCTCCACAGAAAATCCCATAAACATAAAACAAGATACTAATGCGATTCGAGCATAATATTCTTCGTGGTCGTAAAGCCGTCAAGAGATGACGGATCATCGCTTGTTGTTTGATTTGGCACCTTCTTAAATGTCTGAATCCCACGCGATTGCGTCAGTATTTCTCAAATTCAAGTTTGTGTCCGGTGTCGTTTTGATTGATTTATTTGATTATTGTATTAGCCCTTGAGCGAGATCTCAACTGAGACCTGGGGGCCTATTTTTATACGACTGCCTGAAAAAAGGAGTATATTGTTTTCAGGGTTCATGTACTATGTATTTGTGTATTTTCCACCATAACTTCTATACGGTTGAACCTATTTTGATAAATGAGGTATCGTTAGAATCCCTAGCTTATTTCGGGTGACATAGGCTAGTAAAATTAAAAAATTTTTTTTTTTTTAATTTGCATTAAAGACTAAATTTGAAAAAAATAATCGAAAATAAGATTAACTATATAATCATCATCTAGAAAATGATGAGTAGATTCCAAAAATATATAACACTATAGTTCAATATCCAGTGATTCACAAAAAAATATCATTTAATAAAAATATGAATAAGATTCTATTTAACTAGATTAATTTAGATTTTTAACTTTTTAGTTCGTTTTTTGGCGGGGCAGTCGTGTTATTTAATTTTTTTAATTATGACTTGTTTAATTAACTGGCTTTACGGCTCTGGGTTCTAATCCTTCTGAACTGCCTGGGGGCCTAGTAGTGTTTTACCTATTTGATCGCACTATTTGTATGTAATTGTTTAGCTAGATGAAATTAGAATAGATAGAATTCCATACAAATGATACATAACTTCCGCGATCGAATAGGAGAAAATCTCCTACTAGGCCTAAAGGTGTTATTAGTGATGATAGACAATGCAGTCTAAGATGGTTGCAGACGAACCTGTTAGGTGTATATCGGTTTTAATGCGGCATTGTACTAAAACATTAAATGACTTGAAGCACGTATTTGCTGAAAGGGTGGTAACTATTGTCGACCGAAGCCTCTTACCAGGACGTCCTTAGAAAAATGAGGAATTCAGAACTTCTCATATTGATTTCCGGGGATTAAACCCGCTCGTAGGATCGCAGTGCTCACCACTGCGCCAGTGAGGTCTTCATAAACGTATTTACATTTTGAAGTACGATTTTAAGGCTTTAATTCCCTGCTACTTACTGGTAGTAAGATTGCTGGTTGAAGCCAATGAGGCATACAAATAGCAAGTAAGATACTTCTACTAATACTATTTTGAAGTTTGTAGTGTCTGCGCCAGTGTGAGTCAGTTCAAGTTGAAGCATACTAACCGGGAAGACTTATGGCAGTTATTAAGCCAATTAAAATAAAGTTAAAAAGTTATAAATTTAACATAGCTGTTAAACATCTGAAATAGTCATCAATGTGTCACCATCATATTATCAGAGAAATTTCGTATTCTAGGTCAAATTGGACGCGATTAACATTTACCATATTTGTCATGCAGGATGTCAATCGTGTGAAATATACGAGACTTTATACGAGAAATGTATGTGAAACCGCTAGGAAATCCCAAATATGACACACTAGAATGTAGCTTTGGCATGACTGTCATGTTTCTGATTCATGATATACCTTTGTGACATAGTAGGTTAAATGTGTCGTTCTATCATAGCATTTTTATTATTTTGTTTACTGTCGGTACTCAATTCCCAGAAATAACTTTCAGTGTGAAATAACTGCCTCGTTGGTCTAGTGGTTGGCATGTTCGACTGCGGCCGTCGAGGTCCCGGGTTCGAGTCCCGGGTCGGGCCAAACCAAGTATTGGGTTTTTCTGACTATAGATTCTCAGTACTAGCCCGGAGTTAGGAAGTTGGCGGTGTTTCACCCCCGTGCCTCGGAGAGCACGTTAAGCCGTCGGTCCCGGTTATTATTACTAACATGATAATAGTCGTTAAAGCCCGCCAACGCGCATTGGAGCAGCGTGGTGGGTCTAAGCTCTAATTCCCTCTCTCTCATGAGAGGCCTGTGCCCAGCAGTGGGACGTTAATGGGCTTTAGTGGTAGTGGTGGTGAAATAAGCGTATTATTTTTAAATATTTCACACAGAATTTCCAGGATACGCTTTATTATTTTATTTTGTTGCAGGATAGGCTTCCGCCATTGATATTATAAGTGCTTGGGCCATATTGAAACGGAATTTTAGGAAAATTATACACTTCAGTGTGAAATAAGTACATTATTTTTAAATATTTCATAACGACTTTGCAGGATAGGCTTTATTATTTTATTTTGTTGCAGGATAGGCTTCCGCCATTGATATTATAAGTGCTTGGGCCATATTGAAACGGAGTTTTAGGAAAATTATACACTTTATTTCTACCACTACAAGTGAAATTACAAATACAGAAATTGGAAAAAAAGTAAACACAGACCGAAGTAAGATACAAAAAACAGACAGAAGTAGGATACAAAAGGCGGCCGTATTAGTGGAGTGCCTGGGGCATTAAAAACGTGAAAACCTCGAATTTCAGCTACAGTGGATGAAATTTAATATATATATATATATGTAGATAAGATTATTTAAGCTATTTCACAGACTTCAAACCGCGTTCCGACATTCCGTCTCTGAATTATGTGATCTACTCGCTTTCCCAATGTTCCTAGACGGAATAAACATGCAAAACTAACGATACTCTTCCAACTTTCCAGTTTCCACATACTCCTAGTTCCTATCGTAAAGCGTAATGACACTGAAGGCAGTACAGACTAGCGCAGCACAGAGGTTTATTTAAAAAAAAAAAAATAGTAGCCCCATTCCATTGACTGCTTCCTAGCCTCCGTTACAGTAAACGACCTCGACGCGGTATCGCCGCGACTCCCTAGCCACATATATATCACAGCCATCAATCTGTTTTGAACTTTAACTACAGAGACATAAAGTTGAAACTCGTGTGATCGGGAAAGCGGCGGAGATTTTAAATTTGGACTCGCCGCGACATTAAATCGTAATCGAACACTTTACAGTGACGGTCGTGTGGAAATATCGCGTTCGGATGGTATAAATATGCACTTATCTTTCTTTTTAGTTTAAGTAAGTCTGCATAATGCAGGCCCGGCAGGCCCACGTGTGCCGCGAATAAAATTTTAGCACTCCCGCATTGTTCTATGCTCTCTCCCGTAGGTGCGAGCGGGACGCAGGATGGGCCATTTTGTCAGTGCAATAACGAAGCAAGTGACTATAATTCTGGATTCGAATGGGGACTTTTTTATGGAATCTGCGCTAGGCTCCGGATTCTTTCATTTTGAGTTTCGAGTACGTTTATGTACCTGCCTACTTGATAGGAAAATTTTTATTAAAAAATCAAATATTATTCTTTTGCTTGACAATTCGACCGTTTAGGCTGAGAGTAATATTCGAAACGAAGGTTCAATTTTGTAGAACTACTAAAATAATAGTCTATATCCTAACCGAATTCATGCCTAGTAGAAATACGAAAGTGTGTCTATGTTCTGACTGCTTGTCTTCTACGCCTTAATGGCAATTCAACTAATTATGATAAACCTAGTATGATGCCGTGCAGAAACCAAATAGGGGTATAGATTTAATATAACTGCCATGCCCCTAACAGGAGTGCACCTCCATCTTAGCATTCCAACTGTCGATCTCACCTGCCCGTCAAGGGATAACTTGTAGTGGATAAAAAAAAGCCTATGTCTGTACTCTATACCAAATATGATTTGGTAACCTGCTGATTTACAAACGAGGCTCTGACGACCGATAAATGGCGGTATACCCATTTCGAACAAACTAGACTGGAAAAATGCCAAAGACTAGTGTCGGACAGCAGCGACACCAGTGAAAGCAATCTAGCCTTGCGATCGCCAACCCGCATGCCCAGCGTGGCGATTATTGGTCATACCCCTAAATGGATAGCTCACGGACAAACATCCCCTAATCCCCGGCAGTCCCATTATTCCTAGCTCTGGCAGCGGCTACGGTAACGGTGGGGCAGGGGATGTCAAGAATCTCCGGCAGAGATTCCGCTGCCAACCCCGACGGCTCTGAAACATGGTCGCTAATTATGGGCCTCATAAGAACGCTCAGGGTCACTCAGCGGGCGATGGAGAGAGCTATGCTCGGAGTATCCCTGCGTGATCAAATCAGAAATGACGAGATCCGTAGGCGAACCAGAGTAACCGACATAGCTCGAAGAGTCGCCAAGCTCAAGTGGCAGTGGGTGATAAAATAAAGTAAAAATTTATTTATTGCCAATACTTACAGTTACAGTCAATTTATTTTAACTTTGGTCTCCGCACTAGGGAACCTGTATCGCAGAGACCGTATTATGATTAGGTACCTAAAATTAGACTTAACCGAGGACTGACTAGGGTACAAGTTGAGGTGGGGCACATAGTTCGTAGAACTGATAGACGTTGGGGTCCCAAAGTGCTCGAATGGCGGCCTCGCACCGGGAAGCGCAGCGTTGGACTACCCCCCACTAGGTGGACGGACGATCTCAAGCGTGCAGCTGGGAGCCGCTGGAAACAAGCGGCACAAGACCGTACTCTGTGGCGATCCATGCAGGAGACAGCAGCCCAGCAGTGGACGTCTATAGGATGACACGACGACGACAGACATAGGTTTGCATCCCGACATATTGAAGTAACAGGAATTTTCTAGTGAACTAAAGTTACCATTCAAACAAACAAAAAACTGAACAACAATCGGTTCATCCGTTTGGCAGCTACGATGCCATAGACAGAGACACAGATTCACATGTTGAACTTCACATTTATATGTTTTGCATATGCCAAAACTCGTGACTTAAACTTATAATATCCCTCTTTCTGCGTCGGGGGTTAAAGATCGACAGCGCTTCCGTACCACATCTTTGAGAAATATGATAAGTTTTCATATAATATTTTCTCAATTTAGTAAGAATTTTAAGTTCTTATTATAGTTGTAGGGGATAAGATTAAAATCAATTATGGATAAATTAATTAGTATGTTTTTTTTTGTTTCAGGTAAGAGAAAACACACGCATAACAAATTGGGAAGGTAAACGTCCGAACTCGACCAAAAATCAAATAATTAATAATGGATTGTCGGTCGCATGATTGATTAATAATATAAAATCCGGCACCGGCTTTCCGTCTGTCACGCTGATTGACATATTTTAGCATTAATTGACATATATCGTACATTTTTAATTGCGCGAATTCTGAGTCTGGAGTTGGACAGTTGTGAATTGATTGTTTAGGACCAATAATAATAATTTATTACTGCATTAACTAATGCATTATGGCCTTTTTAATATAAGATATATTTTTTCAATGCAATGAATTTAATTTAACCAAGGTAAACTTAGTTAGGTACTAGGGCTCATTCCGTAGTGCACAATCTCTCTAAAATGACACCTCTAAATCTAGTTCTGTCCCTTTCTGCAGAGCCGACGGGAAAGGGTTAGCAATATTTTTAATGCTGTCATTTTAGTTAAGTTTGGAGATCGTATAGCAGAATCAGCCACACTAATAACCTATTTTTCTGACTTCTATTATATTGGCTAGGTTTTTCTTAAATAAAGAGCTATTTTCAACCAAAATTGATTAATATATATTTAAACTCTTTATGGACCAGTTTAGGGCATTAAAATTAAGCACGCAGTGTTTGAAGTTTTGTCCGTTTTATTATGTTATGCAAACAACAGAAAAATTGGTCCAGAGCGCTTGGGCCAAAGCTAAAACTTCAGCTATTGCCCTAATAAGTTTTCAGGCCAATTTCAGCGGGCCTTAATTTCTAGTCCAATCCATTAAATGACAAGGGACACTTCAAAAAGGACAGTTTTCAAAGACTTTATTATGTACTATCATATCGAGATGCTGTAAGAATGACAGTTAGCATTCTATCCTTTCCTCTCGAGTTACTTTTATCATAAAAAGAAAAGAGACAAACCTATTTTTATTTTACTATTCAATAGTATCTGGATCTGCTTGTAAGACCATTTTCCACTGTTCTCATAAAATACTAGGGCTACATAGCTAACTAGCATATTACAGCGAATATACTCCACAGTAAACATATTATAACGTAACGTCCTATCCATCAAACGTCAAGGCTGAAAGGTAAACAAGGACAGGTCAAGGACCGCCACCCCTTATACCCCCCCACCCCCCTCGGGTCAAACTTGATTGATTCCTTATTGACGCACGCACGCACGTCTTTCAAACGTTGATGTGTTTTGAGGGTAGAACATTTTTTATGTGAAAATATTGCTCATGTGAGGTAACAAGGTAACAACCCTATGGCTCTGTATTAATTTTTGGAAGTTGGAAGTTTATTTTGGCTTGGGTATTTGATTAAGTCGGTTTTGGATATTAAAATCTCTCTCAGTGAAATCAACAAACTGAACGGAAAAGATTAAACTTAACTGCGGTTTAAACGGTAGTTTTATGCATATTTGCTTGACACGAGGTATATAGAGAGATTATTATATAATGGCACATGTACCTAGTAGATGTATTCAACTGATATCAAAATTAGTCTGAAAGCTTTCTTACTAGTTGCTAATAAAATTCATGGTTACTATTAAAAATCTCTAGTACTTAATGGAAACTATAGTAAACTATCTATTAGGTTTGCAATACCATTCCTCTAAATCTCACGTCTCACTAAATGTTAACTTCACACCCCATACACGACAATTTACGTCATAACTTAAATATTATCGTCGTCGCTATTTACAAACGATCAAGACGCCTCGGTCGCACTCTAGCTGAAATATTAATTCCCATCATATCTCGAATGATTGACGTCTGTCTACGCGGGATATATCCGTCACGGGTAAACACCCCCCTTCCCCCTCCAATAAGAGTTCCTCACACTGGCTGCGTGATGCAATAACAAGAGTTTACCTACATTCAGATATTACGGTCTAGACTCTAGACCACAAGAGAGAAGTATTATCATATTATCTTAAATTAGTGACGTACGTCATGGGTAAAAACCCTCCATAAATGGTTTTACAAATTGACCAAGAGATTATTTATGTTTTGACCACAATATTTTGGTTACAGTTCCATGCGTAGTATTAATTCAATTCCATAATATTATTCGCATCTTAATGGAGAAGTTTACCATTTTTTTTGAATTTATTATGAAAACTAAGACAAAATAAAACAAAAATATGAAAGAATCATTAACATATCTCAACAAATGAAAAAGTTATGGAACTTTAAAGTTGCGCTTGCAAGACTATCAACCGAATTTATAAAGCCAAATAAAAGAAATAAATGCACTTAACGTGGCTTAATTGAATTAAAAGCACTTAATTTGTATGTGAAGATAATTTCGAAGTATTAAATCTCGGCTAGGTATTAAAACTCTCTCACAAAATTTCTCACTCGAGTAAGATACAGCAATCGGTGTACATTAAATAATTAAACTTTTAAATCGACATTTCTCAGTCATTTATTGATGGATTTAAAAAAAAACAATGAGTTATTAGTTTTAATGTATATTTTACTTACGTTGTGTTAAATATGATATTCACAACATCATGAAACTTCTCTATTATCTTTTTAATGTAATTTTGACATATTTAATTGTCTGTTGGTCATAAATGGCAAGGATAAAATAGATGAAAAGAAAAACCGCATTTCTACTCAACACATCATTGTCGCTATGCGAATAATACAACATCATCGCTCATTATAATTTTATCACTCCGCGTCACGCATTCATTGTGAATCGCCCTTATCTCTTCACCCGTTCACCACCCATCCCTCCGGAGTGAAATATCTCAATCTTCAGCACGTTTTATTGATTGATATATCGATTCCGAGAGCGCGTTTGAAATTTATGGCCTTCTATGTCGGTCAGGTTTGATTTGGTCCATAATAATAATGATGTACTGTATGAAATAATTTCCAATTCGGTGTTATTCCTTTGTTATTCCTTGGATCATAATTGTTACACGCCCAAATAAGGAGTGTAATGTTTTCAGGGTTCATGTTATTGATAATTATGGATGTGAGTTTCTTTATTCCATCATACTAATTTGGATGTAATTATTGGGTAATCTTTAGAATCCTTACATCATTTCGAGTGAAACTGGCTATAATTTTTTTGAAAAAAAAAATGCAGTCGTGTTTACATTTTTGAAATGTTTATTTGTGTTCTTAAAAAGTTTTATTATCTTTTTAAAATATTTTTTAAATATTTTATACGCCTCTAACTTTTGGGAGTTACCTACGTTTTAACCAACTAAACAACACCTGATTTAATGGTGAAGAAAAGTATCGTGAGGAAACCTGCATGCATGGAGATTCCCCCATACTGCAATGAAAGGTGAGTTAAATCTGTTTATAGCGTCCAGCGTAGTGGACAATGGTCTAATTCTCATTGTGAGAGGAGGCCCGTTCATTACGGGTCGGCGATGGGTTGATAACAGAGATTATGAAGGTAAAGGACACCGTTTGACATGGAATTATAGACCCACATAATAATAATATCCTCCCGACCGAGTTTCGGCCACGGCGGCCTATCTATAGAGATTAGCCATCTGCGCGGGAGATATTATAGTGCACAAGTGTGTGCGCATACACAGGTGCACTCTCTGTTCCCATACTCTCATAGCGCAATGGGACGGAAAATCCGACGCAACCGGAGAGAGATCAGGTTTCACCGACCGCCAAGAAAAACCGCCTACTTCCTAAATCCAGGCTAGTACTGAGAATTTGAAGTCGTTATGGCCCGACCCGGGATTCGAACCCGAGATCTCGTCGACCGCAGTCGAACATGCTGACCACTAGACCCACATATCATTATGTTTTCAGCTTCCCAAAATAAGACTTTACACACAAAAATAAAACCGCAATCTCCCATGCACTTAGGGCTTCCAATACCGGGATCCCGGACTTTTTTCGTCCATTTCAATAACGCTATTGAAATGTCTAATACCGGGATACCGGTATTTGGTGACACTATAAACGAAAAAGTGACTATTGCATATATCTCTTGGTACATGCCACTGTTTTTATTCGGCTAAGTTTAAAACTTGTATCTTATATTATATTTTAATTAATTTGTGTTTTGACTAAACTATGTATTTTTACGACTAAAAAAATTGCATTCCTTCATTGAATTAAGGCAAAAAAGTGCTCTTTTGAAGTGAATTTGGTGAAAAAAATTTTTTTTGGAAAACTCTTTTTTATGGTGCATTTTCCTTCAGAAAAGACTAGTTTTAAGTTAAAAACAATCTATCTAATTTTAAGTTTATCCCAATACCGGGATTCCGGGATCCCGGTATTGGGCCTGGCCCACCAGTTTGGCGAGATTTCTATTTTGTTAAATAAGTTTGTATCTATTTTGAAAAAAATATTAAAACAAAAAAAAAAAAAAAAAAAAATCGGTAATCGACAGCCCTACATGGATCCGATCACCGTTGCAACTGACAAAGTATCCGAGTTCCGACGAAAATAGTAAACGATGTTTGACAAATAGGGAGCAGATGTCGCCGTGGCGAAGTGGGGGGCCCGCCTTAACGCTCACTACCACTTCACACCTCGTGCGACGGAATTTTCATACTCTGAGTTAGTGGACGTGATTTTCTTTTTAAATTTTTTTTTTTGTTGTTACGGTCATTAGTACTTAACTTTTGTGGTTGGTGGAGCTTTTTTTATACGACTGCCTGAAAAAAGGAGTATATTGTTTTCAGGGTTCATGTATGTATGTATGTATTTATGTATGTATAACTTCTATACGCCTGAACCGATTTTGATAAATGAGGTATCGTTAGAATCCCTAGCTTATTCCGTGTGACATAGGCTAGTAAATTTTTTTAAAAAGTTGATGGGGTGACCATGGTCCCGCATTAAAGACCAAAATTGAAAAAAAAAATTGAAAATAAGATTAACTATGTAATCATCATCTAGAAAATGATGAGTAGATTCCAAAAATATATAACAATATTTAGTGAGTCAGAAAAAAATATAATTTAATAAAAAATGTGAATAAGATTCCAAAGGCTATACTAAGCAAATCGCTTCTTATGGAGGTAAACTCCAAAAATAATATTGCAGGGCAGTCGTATTTTTTAATTCGGTAAATTAATTTCACTTGTTTAATTTTTCTTTGCTGTTATGGTCATTAGTACTTAACTTTCGTGGTTGGTGGAGCTTTTTTTTTGTTGTTATGGTCATCATTACTTTTTGATTGTCATGATTTTCTAGTTCTATATTCTGTGGTAAGATATTCGCAATAAATAAAAGGCCATAAAGGCCTTGAATCCTGGGCCGTAAAATAAAATAATTAAAAAAAAGAGGGGATTGAGCGCGCAGGAGAGAAGAAAAAACTGAGGATGGAGGAATTGTAGAAAATAATCAACTTAGGTACTCTAGAATATGATATTATCGGAATGAATATATTATAACATTGGGTTTTGATTTATCAAAACTCAAAAGTGGTACGTGATCCGTCGACCCAAATAATTATTGAGGTATTTATACAGTATTCTAAGTTCTAATTCTTGATTCATATAATTTTGTGACCTCCCATGGCTCAATAATAATAATAAAATTACGAAACAGGATAGCTTAGTATGCATGTGGATTAATGATATTTTCATGTTTTGCTCTAGCTATTTTACGACAATGTTTAACTGATTGATTTCGAGTATCATTTGATTAGAGCTACTATTCCTACTTACTCCCTAATAAATAGTTAAAGTAAAATATATTTTACTGTACACAAAAAAAAATGACAAAAACAATCATGAATTTCGAATACCTTACTGGTTTAGTGGTGAGCACTGTCTTATAATTGGAGCTCCCGGGTTCGATCCTCGGCAGAATTTATGATTCTGATTTTTTTCTTGTCCGACCTGGCAGAAAGCTTTGGCCGAATCGTGAGGTATCGCTTTCACAGTGTTATGTTACCAGTGAATGTTTGAGTTTGTAAAACCAATTATATTAAACGTCACTTGCGCTTGAGCTAAAAGTATCTACTATTGTTTAAAACAAATTTAAAAATTAAGACAGATTCTCGTAATAATTGCTAATAAGTCATTAGTTATCATTATTAGAACGTTAGTTGTTTATGGTAGGATAAAACGTGGGACCCAGGGCTGGAAAAAAATTACGTGACAGAAAAGCGATAGTCACTATGGTCTCTCTCCCTCTTGTAAAGATGGAGCGTGTCACAGTACCTATTTGTAAAAAAATAATTATTTTAGTTAGTGTTCAACATTCTGAAATATTTGGAGCCGCGGTGGCTCAAACAGATAGGACCCACTTTAAGGCAAGATATGCTCAAGATATTGCAGGTTCGACTCCCACGATTGTTTTTTAATTATTTTTTAATAGAATAGCGGAAAGAACTATTTTTCTCAAGGGGTGTAGAACGACAACACACGGCTTTTTATTTTAATTGGAATTTTCTTCGCCCATAGTGACGTGCAGTGCTTGTAGAATTTTCTCCGTATATTTCCGACAATTCTATTGACAGAAGAGCATCTTTGGTCTGACACTTCTTTATGACATCTGACGTTTAGAGTTGACAGCTATACATCCGAGGCTTTAAACTATCTGCTCCTTCTTTACACCTTACCACGCTGACTTTAAAGTTAAATTTTGTTTGATTCCGAGTTCGAATAACTTAGTCTTCGTCAGTTGTTCTTGCAAGTTTAACTTTTGCGGTTATATTGACGTTTATGGGTTTGTGTTAAAGTTGTTTATGGGTTGATTGGTAGCTTTGCAGTAGGTTTGCGTATCTTCAAGGTTGTTTTGATGGAGTGGCCCGTCAATTAAATAGTCGAGCGCTCAGTACGTCTTGTGTATGATTGAGTGCAGTGATGCAGATTTACTTTGAAGATACGCTCCTGTTGTACTTTTTTTTCGCTTCGAGCGGCTTTTTAACGTACTTTTTAATTCTGGCCTTATAAATGTAGAATTATGATAATTATATAGGTGGGTATAAACTGTAAGTTCATTTGAGGAGTTGTTGCAAAACTTATCTGCACAAATATTTTTATACGACTGCCTGAAAAAAGGAGTATATTGTTTTCAGGGTTCATCTATGTATGTATGTATGTTGTGAGTTTGTGTATTCCACCATAACGTCTAAACCGATTTTGATAAATGAGGTATCGTTAGAATTCCTAGCTTATGCCGGGTGACATAGGCTAGTAAAATTTAAAAAAAAATTGATGGGGTGACCACGGATATGGGGGGGTATTAAAGATTAAATTTGAAATAAAATCGAAAATAAGATTAATTATAAAAAATGATGAGTAGATTCCAAAAATATATAACACTATAGTTCAATATCCAGTGATTCACAAAATTTTTTTTAGATTTTTGTGAATAAAAAGGAGCCTATGTCGATGGAAAATCTTAGAATTGTATTCATATCGAATAAGCAAAAATGGACTGAGAAGTATTCGTGTCTTTAATAGTAGGTAACTACTTATTACCTACGATAGCTGTATGGAATATGGCTTATGCCTGCGACTTCGCCAGCGTGGATTGAAGTTAGGTATTTGGTTCCCGCAGGAACTCTTTGATTTTCCCGGATAAAAAGTAGCCTATGTGTTATAGTCTATCTCCATTCTGAATTTCAGTCAAATCTTGTAGTGGGTTTTTGTCGAAAGATTACAATTTAACGCATTATTTTTCGGTAAATTGTAATCTGTTAGGTATATTAACCCGATAGAACCAAAGTGCCTGATTGTTTATGTCGAACCCTTACGTAAACTACAAGAAACAGACAAGAAAACGTAAATACAACGAATATTTCAAAAATTGACACTCAGAACATTGAACAGTTCACAATCTTTCGACAATTTACATTTTCGCGAGTTAGATTATAATCTAACGGTTCTTACAATCTTACGGTGAGATATATAATCTGTTAAGAGCAGTGGCGTGCACAGATTTTGAAGCTAAGGTAGGCATTAGTTAGTCAAAATACCTATTTACTAACTGTTTTGATGAAAAATGACCATTGATGTATTTCCATTTGGGTAAGCAGTGCTTTTATGACAGTATGAACTGCACGCCACTGGTTAAGAGCTGGGATAGATCAATTACTAGTCTAAATAAACCTCTACATCACATAATTATAAGTAATATTTAGTTAGTCTGTCCGTCAGTCGCAATCCCAGTTATTTAACACAAACACGAGGGAGAAAAATCGATGATAGGCACATTGTCCGACCCACATCGACTTTGAGCTGTCAACTTTGATTGAATCAACTGTCTGTAGCATTGAAAACTGCTAGAGGCGGCGAATATGCTAATTATTTGTGCAATTATATGAGTAAAATAAGGAGAAATCTATTTCTAAAGACCATGATAGGTATTTGAAATATCAACTTCGATTTAATCAACTAATCACGCCTATAGTTTTACCTTTAAATTAACATAAACCTTGCAGAAATGGCAGTATTATGAAACTAACAACTATTGAACTTTGGAAAACAATTGACACACAAATCGTCTTCTTTTAAACAAAAATTTTTTTATCTGACTTTTAGTTTGGTATCCGTTCAAGCGTTGTTCATTCTGATTGACTTTTTTGTACAGTTATTGTCGGCATTTGCGTGAAGGTTTCAGGCATAGTCTTCATCAAAGTATAAGTGATACGCGACTTGCATTGCGATGCATACCGGGCATAAACTAGATAATATGATATTAAATAAAATAAAAACCTTGATTGGTCATGAATGTCATAATATTGCGAATTTATTAGCATAATAATATCGATTAAAAAATAAAATAATTTTAAAGAAAATGGATTTTAAAGCGTTATCAACCCACATCGACTTTGAGCTGTCAAGAGTGATTGAATCAACATCACATTGGCATTGGAGTGTCATAGAGGCGGCATGTACCTAGAGTTTAACTAATAATAAATGTGCGTTATTAATCATTGACAGTTTTTATAATACTGGTACTTACGAAAATTTGTTTTGACATTTTAGCGACAAGGTCAATTTAAACAATAAGTACCAGACAACATTAAAAAATAATATTTACACACATTTACATTAATATATATTTTTCAAGAAGTATAGAAATAATTTGTACGGAAACGTTACCAATAGTTTTCGTTGAAGTGAAACTTCTTTAGCACGTTGTGATTTGAAAATTCGATGAAACGAAAAATCGTCACTAAAAAGAGACAAACATATTCATAATAGGATTTAGCCTGCGAGAGAATGAGAACTTCTATCTCATTTTCTTTTTTTTTACATTATTTTTTACTTTATTTTCACGTCATATAATATGTTATCTAATACCTTTAAATGAGCAATTCTTGTATATATACCTATATATATAATTTGAATTTTCATGTAATTTAGTATGCGTGGGTTTCGGGGGCGATAAATCCATCTAGCTAGGATTCATTTTTAGAAAATATCACTAGAATACGAAGGTAAATTTCACCACCATCTACAAGGTTATAATAGTTCAGATGGGAAACAGGTCGGTTCCGAAACTAGAAGAACCCGGTGTGTCCAGATGTCATCTAGTCTAATTTTTCCCCCTTTTTTTAAAAATATGATATAAGCAATATTTTATTTTCTAACTTAGTTTTTTTTATACTTATTTAAATATAATTTCCAAAAAATACGATTTACCAAAAAAAAAATACCCAGCAAAACTCGGTCACGCAGATATTTATTTGTAAAGCAATATTTTATTTTATAATTTAGTTTTTTTTTATAGTTATTTAAATATAATTTCCAAAAAATACGATTTACCAAAAAAAAAATACCTAGCAAAACTCGGTCACCCAGATATTTATTTGTAAATCATCCTCTTTTATTACACAGTAAACAGGAAAGAGCGTTTTAACATATTTAACCGTTATTGCTCTTTATGTCGTATTGCTCATTGATGAGGGTCGTGACTCATTTCCATAATTCAAGCAATGGTAGGGGTTTGTGATACTAAAGCCGTGGGCATGCAGTAAGCTACAGCATATCTCTCTATCAGAACGATTTCGTACACTATTGTTTGACTGTTTCCTTTAACAATTTAAACTTAATGCAAAACTTTATTGCACTCCCAACTATTTAAGTGAGTTACTTGAATATCGACGGACATTTTACACATAAAGGAAAGTAAATATAAATCGCGGTGAACGTATCTTTTGTGTTCAAGTTATTGCAAGGGGTTCGAATGTACCTACGACGAGATAACACAATGTTTAGCCACCCAACGAGTCACGAGCGACTTTCCAATCCGAAAGGATTATGAATTATAACCTAATAGCCATTTACTATCTTATAACTATAATAATATTTTATATAATCCAAAATAATTATTATGTAACCGAACAATAAACTTCTGTCGTTGTGTCGTAGCGTGAACAGGGTTTAAAAACAGGGTAGGCGTTAGTTACTTTATACGGAGATATCTTTTTAATTGTGGCAGGTCATTGAGAAATAAGAAGTATGTAATAATTTTAAATAGGGTAAGCCATGATTTTATACTTTTATAAGCTGCACGCCACTGGCTCATAGCGTTTACTTAGTCTCAGCCTGAATACATTGCTAGACTTGTGGTAGAACATACTCTATCCTTTACAAAGCCTTTTTTTTATCCACTACAAGTTAGCCCTTGACTGCGATCTCACCTGATGGTAAGTGATGATGCAGTCTAAGATGGTAGCGAGCTAGCCTGTTAGGGGCATGGCAGTTATATTAAACCCATACCCCTATTCGGTTTCTACACGGCATCGTACCGGAACGCTAAATCGTTTGGCGGCACGTCTTTGCCGGTAGGGTGGTAACTAGCCACGGCCGAAGCCTCAGATAAAGACGTCCGGATACAGAAACTATGCAGTCTAAGATGAAAACCGGCTAACCTGTTATAGCAATCAAATTAAACCCATACCTCTGATTGGTTTCTTCACGGCATCGTATCAGAACGGCATCTTTGCTAGTAGGATGGTAATTACCCACGGCCAAAGCCTCCCACTAGGCCAAAGAAAGCCTGCTTGCTGAAAAAAAAGATGTGCCTGTGTCTCTTTATGAGTTATAAGAATTATGATATTCCTGTGGAATCTTTATTGAACGTTGAAACAATGAAAAACAAAAACTATCTTTGAATAAACACAAAACATAGATCCTTCATATTAATTGTAAGTACAAACAACATAAAATATCCCAACTAGAATGTCCAACAAGAAAACGTCCGTCGCATAAACAGACTTACAGAAAAAAAATACAGCCGCCTCTATCCTTTACAAAGGCGCGGGTAAATAAAGCGGCGGACAAAGACGTCCGTCTGCGCGCGACATCTGAGCGACGTGTGTCGACCCCCCCACCCCCAACCCCCCTGGCTAACCCACCCTACCCCCGGCCGATAATGATGTTAACTCGCCAGGGCTGTGTCGCGTTTTTGACTGTTTTAAGGAGCTGCTCCTTGATTAGAGCTGTTTATCTTGGTTTATTTAGAGTTAGATCGTTGTTTATGACCTTGGTGACTCTTGTTTTATTGTTATCCTACCTCATGATGATGATTTTTTATTTTTCATCAAATCAACTCTTTTTATGACGATTCAATGAGCCATTTCAGTAACAGTGTTGGTTTCAACTGCAACAAACACCCAATTCATTTTGAAATTATTAGTTCCAAAACATAAATTCTTAAATGCATGAATACTCGAGCATGGGTTCATAATTGTGGTCTACGTTCGTATTCTCCGCTTCCAACTTCTGAACTGTTGATTGCATCAAGTCCTGGGTAAAAACTAGTATTATACGTCGAAATTTAAGAATTTTATAGAATATAAGTAGGTAAAGCAATCTGAACCTATAATGCACCTGCAAGTGTATAATTGAACGTGTAAGTGGCCGTTTAAGTTAATTTAAAATTGACGCCCTTGATCAGAATTATAAACCTAATTTAGGGGCGTCAAGATACATACTATAAGACTGCAATTTTGAAATAAATACTGCTTTAAGCAATGATAGTAAGCCCACAGAGCCTTTTCCAAAACCTGCAACAATAAAATAGACAAAGAAACTGAGAATATGTCCACTGCGACATCTCCGATCGATACGACAAACTGCAGAAAGCCAGGTGGGATACCAACTATATTATAAAATGCCCACACGCCGTTCCTTCAAATAAATACCGATCTAACTCGAGCTCGCTCAGTAAATTGTCTTCAAGAGCTGACCGCCCCCCTTACCTAGGGGGCGACGGGTGCTAGGGGACAGGGGTAGGGGACAGGGACTGGGGCCAGGGGCTTGTGGGGGCCGACCCCCCGTTCGTCTTGCTTATGACTGACAGGCGGACAGCTTGAGTGATTGAGAGTGACTCGAGATATAATGCGCTCAGGCGAGGCGCAGTCCCAGAGATGGCTGTAAGATTTACCGTCTGTCGTATGCAGAGGCACTGCAGATAACAACTTGATTCAATATTGTATTGCTTATCTTCTTGCAAAATAACGCCATCTATTTAAATATATATTATATATTTAAAAATCAATTGCTGTTCGTTTGTCTCGCTAAAACTCGAGAACGGCTGGGCCGATTTAGCTGATTTTGGTTTTGAAATATTTGTCGTAGTCCAGGGAAAGTTTAAACGGTGAGAAAATATGGAAAAATGGCGAGGAAGATAGGGCAGGACAACGTCTGCCGGGCCCACTAGTTGATTGATAAGAACTTATTTAAAAAAATACGCTTTGAATTGAGAACTTCCTCCTTCTTAGTTCTTTGGTTAGTGGATTGAGGTTTTTGGGATATCCCGTAAGAGCTTCAACATTTTCCGAGATTAAAAGTATGTAGCCTACGTGTTTTTCCGGGTTGTAACTAATATCTGCACCAAATTTTGCTACAGATAGCTGATGGACAAACACACTTTCACATTTATAATATTGAGCATGGGTTATTCAATTGTGTACCCGGGACGTCGCTTGCTTTGATTGAGGTTTTTTGATAAATTATTAGTAGTTGATCTTAGGAATATGATAAACTAGGTTTATTGCTAATGTGAATCTATAAATAATTAATTGATGACTCACGGCACAAATACTTTCAATGTGTTTGAGTAAAATTTTCTATATCTGTCCTTTCCAACAGGTGAATACTGGAATAAACATATCACACAGTGACAGCACATATAATTAAATTAATCTAAATCAAATATTGGATAGAAGCAGGCGTTATTTTGCGGAAGTCCATCATAATGAAGGAACTAGAAGGTTAATTCTTATTAAATTCTAATTAAGGAATTAAACCTCTAGTTCCTAAATAATCTAAACCATTTTAACCAGTTTTGTGCAAGACGGTCATAATTTCGTATGCACTTAAAACAATTCCAATTAATTGGGTCTTTAAGGCCCCGCAGTGGGTGGGAGTTTTATGAGATTATTTTTAAATGTGTTTTGTATAGTATTTTTATATATTTATGCAAAACGTGTTTAGAAATAGTTTTAGTGTTACAAATAAATGGGAAAAAAATTATTGTATGAAAATTATTTTATGTTTCTCTCACACTATCTCTTACGCTATCGGGCAAGATATGAAAATACTTCACAATATCATATCTCCATGTCGTATCTAAACAATTTGTAGCTCTACTTTTCTGTACGTAGGGTTGCAATTTCCTTGGGAAGTTAATGAAAATATGTTAGTTTAGTGCTATAAAGTGGAATGCAGTGTTATGAATTAAAATATGGCTTGCTGTTTTTAATGCGCTCTGCAAGGTGTTTGCAATTAGGTATCGTGTTACGGAATATGGCGTTATTTCATAGTTCATATTCTCGTCTTGTTGCCTGTTAAATTAACGCACTAGATGAAACCCGCGGGTTCTTCCGCGTGGACTAAGGCCACGATTAAATTTGTAAATTTTACTCACGAATGTCGCTTACGAAATGAAATCAGTCTTGTAAGTCACGTATCGTGTGCAAATGTTAGTTACTTACGTAAATATTTTAATTTAATCGTGGCCTAATGTTTTTGAAACCGCTTTTGGCGTCAATTTTTCCTTGATAATATGTAGACTATGGTCGGATTATATCATCACATTTTGACGGACATATAACCCTTAAATATCGCGCTAGCGAACGTTGGTCAAAGAAAGCGTCGATTCATTTTTTTACCATGGAGTAAAACTAGTGAATTAACAGTTGTTTCTACGTGTGTGAAAGTTTAGCAAACGTAAGTTACGATATCTAATGATTTGATTAACTGGCTATTATTGTCTTTGGGCAAAAATTTCTTCAAAATTAGAAAATTGGATTGTTCGTGATAATATAGCAGACAAACCCCTTATAGTTGCAGAAGTTTGCAGGCGTAGTATTTAAGAAAAAATCAAAATCAAAGTAGACATACATAATCGCCAATTATATCTTAACAGAAGTTCACCTACTAGAAAATCTAATTCCTATTCAATTCCGTTTATATTTGGATTCCATTAGATAGTTCAGAGGAGTGTTTGACTTCGGAGAGGATTGAGGGACGGTTGTTCTAGTAGTGACAATGCATATCAGTCGATTGCAATTGTTAAGCCACGTTGTCTCAAGTCGGTAACTGGATGAATGACCGAATTAGGAAGTCCGAATTTGGCCTTTTCGTTTGCTCCGTGCCTCGAAGAGCACGTCAAGCTGTAGGTCTCCGTCATTATCATTAACATCCGATAATAATCGTTAGAAACCTAACAGTTGAAACAGTAAGTACCAACTCTTAGTCGTATGCGGAAGAACCTGGGAAGTGGGAACCCGTTATTATGATCCCAAGAAAATCCCTGTCATAATGTGATTAATGGAAAGGGGTCACGACCCTCAGCCATGAGGAGTACGACGCAGAGGAGACAGAGATAATTCGATTTTTACATTAACTTTATGTACCTGTTTTATCATACAGTTGCCTAGTGGTATTATTCGCAATAAGTTTATCGCAAGACGG
The DNA here is from genome assembly GCA_964035005.1 of Erebia palarica. Classification (NCBI taxonomy): domain Eukaryota; kingdom Metazoa; phylum Arthropoda; class Insecta; order Lepidoptera; family Nymphalidae; genus Erebia; species Erebia palarica. Next base: position 59,674,992 of record OZ035983.1, on the reverse strand, counting down.
ACCTGAAGCACGCAACGTATTACCTGTGACACGGACGGACGGACAGCTAATCCGCCGGCGCCTTTCATTACACCCTTTATTATTATATGTTTCTTTTTATTAACACGTCCAAAGGAATACATCCATCGAGTAAATCGTCGAAGAGTTGACGTAGCTCTCTCGTTTGATAAGAACGTATTATCTGTGACACGAACGGGCAGATAATCCGCCGATGCCTTTCATTACTCCAGTGTTACTTTTCATTAACAACTCAAAGAATGTCCGTCAAGCAACTCGTCTCGGAACACAGTAGACTATAAACTTTTTCTATCGAATAAAGTTACACAAGTGCTTTTAAATCATTTAGTGGATCGAACACTGGTTCCTTGTCAAGGGCATTCGCCAAGAAATATTCTAGAAATAAATGAAATGTTTATTTTATGTAGAACAACTTGTGTCACTCATTATTTATAGAATGCCAGAACTCTATCACTGGTTCAGAAACTAGAACTCACGTTGTGCTTAGCTATCCAAATACTAATATTATGAGTAGAGTGTACGTAGCAATCTTATTGCTATACCAAGAGTGGAGAGAAGGCAATTTAACTTTCCTTTTGAGTTTTGGGCCCATTGGTCCTGCATATTATTATTGTAATGTGCAATCCCTTCAAGTGAATGAGCCTCGTTGCTCTATGGAAACGTTCGAGGAATGAGGGATCGCTATTATTTCTATAATCTACTTAATGTTTTGACATGCAAGACATGAAATTACCTTGCGAAGTTCCCTACGATAAAAAAAATAGGAATAGGTACAGAAAAGTCCTATTTTGACGCCCTTTATGGTGCAGTGGTGAGCGCAGTGGTCTTATGAGTGTCCCGGGTTCGATTCCCGGCAGGTTCAATTTGGGAATTTATAATTTCAAAAAATTTTCTGGTCCTGTGAGAGGCTTCGCTAGCCATGGCTAATCACCTCAGCTACAAAAGACGTTGGTACCGCCGTGGAGCGATTAAGCGTTCCGGTACGATGCCGGGCAGAAACCGATTTGGGGTATGGGTTTAATATTATGACTACCATATTACCATACCCCTCACAGATTAGCTCGCTACCATTTTAGACTGCATCATTTATCGCCAGTTGAGATCGCAATCAAGAGATAACTCAAGCCAACTTGCAGTGGAACAAAACAGTCCTTGAATTGGGATGATGGCTTTGTCAAAAACAAATTATTTCTTACTGATTAATAAATAGAAGGTATTCCATAATAGTTAAAATTGACATTATCGGTTAGTTTTAAGTTTCATAACCGTTTTAAATTATTGATAAAAGAAATAAAAAGTGCGTTGAAATTTGAAATAACGTCACGACTATGTCTTTATTACAATTTCCATACCAGAAGCGCCTTTTTAAGTTTGATAAAGAGTTGCTGATTCGATTGAGTTGTCATCATTCCTATTATAGCGATTATGAGGCGATGGTAGAGTTTTACTATCTACGTTTACTGTCATCAACAAATGACAGAACTGCACCGTGATTGTTAAAGTTCTAGTCCCACTTGAGATGTGCCGCGCCTCTGTAGTGGGACTAGTCCTTTAAAATGTACTTTATACATTACAATTGAACGTTGACTGAAAATTTCCTGATAGAACGCAAAACGCAGCACTGACATTGGTACCAGGAAGCAATAAAAAGCATGGAGTTGTGTGATAGGTATCAGTTGTATCTCAGCTCCGAACATCTCAATGAAAAACAGAACGTGTCTTCGACTCAAGTACACTTTATAAGCCTACCTGCTTAAATAAAATGTCCGAAGACGCAAATTCTCTTCGGCATAAACGCAAGCGTCTAAACAGTGTCCAATCGTAGTTTATTGAGCCACACACGAAGCTGGTAACACCGTGCGTCGCCGGGAATCGAACACGCACCCACCTACGACACTTATTTACAACACTACTCGGGCGATATATTCCGAATCAAATTGTCGAAGGATCATCGTGTCGGACTCCCACGCAAAACAACTTTACAAAAGTGTTCAATTACACCAAATTGGACTTTAATTTAAGAGGAATAAAATCCATGCTAAATGTATAGTGGTTTTGCTAAGTGGTGAATAATTTGCGACCTCTTAACAGCTTATTTGCGCCTGGTACTTCACAGCCGCGACATAATGTATGTTTGTTTTATTGAGCAACCTTTAAGTGATTGATTGGGTTGATAAATTGATTGATTAAATGATAAGTTTGTGTTCTAAAAAAATATTATTTTAATATAGGTAAAGCATGACAAGTGGCATTTCGATTAACAAACATTGCGACCTCGACGGCCTTCTAATTTTTTTTTTTTCAAATTCAAATTCAAATGTTTTTTTAGTCAAATAAACTTTTACAAGTACTTTTGAATCGTCAAGTTTAAAAAACAACTTTAAAAATAAAGTTTCGAATGATAATTGGTTCGAATGATGTTTTTATTGTTCTTCTAATTTTTTTTTTTTTCAAATTCTAATTAAAATGTTTTTTTACTCAAATAAACTTTTACAAGTACTTTTGAATCGTGAAGTTTAAAAAACAACTTTAAAAATAAAGTTTCGAATGATAATTGGTTCGAATGGTGTTTTTATTGTTTTTTGTTGATGTTATTTTTTGTCTACCTATTAAATATCATTAACAGTGACTTCCGGCTATTTTTATATTTTCTAAAAAAAAAGATGCATTAGAATCTAACGAATTTGCTCTACCACTGGTTCGGAAACAGATTCCACTGAGCAGTGCCGGCAAGAAACTCAGCAGTTCCACTTTTACGTTTATTCTTGAGTCCTGAGAATAAAATATCAAACAAAAATTATGCCAGAAATCTGCTGGGCTACCGCGTATCTATGACAGCTACAGTGTAACGATCGCAATCACCTCTGATTGGATAACACTCTTCCACTATTGGACAAAATCCATTGACGCAGCGAGAATACCATAAATTCAGCCAATCACAGCAATTGATACTGTAACAATGATTGATTTGATTTGATTTTATTTTATTTTTACTTGGACCACCAACAAAATTACATGTAAATTAAACTTAGACATAAATAATCTTAGGGTAACGGAACACACATAATTTCACTTATAAGCAGACACATCATGCACACTATAAAGGTCGCACTTACTTAAACAAATTTTTAAGTTAAATTATATAAACTATACTTATTGCTAAAAAAAATTAAACTAGGTTGTTAACTCACTATACTTATTGTTAATTAAATTTAGTAGTGCTTTTAAAAGTATTGATTTTGTCGTGGAACAAGTCGATAGAATTATCCTTGCCCGTAAGTTCCTTAAACAGCCTAATCAGCCGGGGTATTATTGAATGATAACCAAGGTTGGTTCTGTTGGATTTGTGTGCAAACAGCTATTTGATAGTGATGCAGAAGATACGCGGTCACCCGGCTGAATCTAACCCTTCCGTTTCAATTAAGGTACGGAGCCCCAAAACTATGAACAAGTCTCCCGCGGCGCGGTCGAAGCGACCCGTGGCTGTTAACTAATTATGTCAACCGTCCGTCAAGAGCTGATTGAATCAAGGGGGCGTCGGGTCACTGGCGCACTTGTAACAATACCTACTGAGGCTACTTAACAGTTCATTGATTGATCAGTGCCCATACTGCCAACGCTTAAATCATTAAGGAATATTACTCAAAATGACAGTTTGACGTCACGTACCTTGAAGGGTTGACGTTTCTAAAATAAGGATTATGATTATTCTAAAACACGAAAGTCAACCGTAATGAAACAATATATCTGAGAATTGGTAGTATGGCCCCAGTTCAGCCCCCCCGATTATGTAAGGAAATCGTAATCGTAGTCGTCTGTCAAACGTATAATTCGACCTGTTTAAGGAGGTCATAGATGCTTGCACGTCAAAACGCATGTATGTACTCCATAAAAGGTTCGAGTTATACGTTATGAACTGTCAAATTAATACGATTGGCTTAGACAATTGGGCCTCAGGTCAGTGAAAAGTGTTAGTGACTAGAAAGTCATAATTAAATAATTAACAAAATTAAAAAATACGACTGCACTGCCAAACAAAAAATTTATCTAGTTAAATAGAATCTTATTCACATTTTTATGTAATGATATTTTTTGTGTATCACTTGATATTGAACTATAGTGTTATATATTTTTGGAATCTACTCATCGTTTTCTAGATGATGATTATATAGTTAATCTTATTTTCGTTTTTTTTTTTTCAACTTTAGTCTTTAATGCGGGACCATGGTCGCCCCATTAATTTTTTTTAAATTTTACCAGCCTATGTCACCCGAAATAAGCTAGGGATTCTAAAGTAGGCGTATAGAAATTATGGTGGAATATCAAACTCACATACATACATACATACATACATGAATCCTGAAAACGATATACTCTTTCAGGCAGTCGTATAAAAAACGTTAATTTCGCTATTACCAAAACAAAAAAACGAGTTAAACAGTTTTCAACCCCATAACACACGTCAGCCGTGACATTGAACTGCTGAACCCTCAATTGAATCACCGCGTGATTGACGTGCCTAATTAGCCTCCGGGACTTTTTGACCCCGTTACTCGCTACAAAGGGTTAACTTGTTTAGATTATGTATTTTGTGTCATAAAATCGCGAACATTTTTTTTAGTATCGTACCTAGGATAGTTAAGTAATGTTACCTCCACCACCACTACAGCCTATTAACGTCCCACTGCTGGGCACAGGCCACCACTCTCAAAGGAGAGAGGGAATTAGAGCTTAGACCCACCACGCTGCTCCAATGCGGGTTGGCGGGCTTTAACGACTATTATCATGTTGGTGATAATAACCGGGACCGACGGCTTAACGTGCTCTCCGAGGCACGGGGGTGAAACACCTCCCACTTCCAACTCCGGGCTGGCACTGAGATTTTCTTAATTGAAAAACCCAATACCTAAAAATTTTTATGCCCGACTGGGAATCGAACCCAGGACCTCGTGATCTGCAGTCGACTACGCTAACCGCTAGACCAACGAGGCAGTTAAGTAATGTTAAGGATTATATAAATAAAAAAAGGTGACGAAAAATGTTCTCGCGAAGGTTGACGTCTCACTCCATTATTATCCGATTGAACGAAATTTGACGACCTCCGTGGCGCAGTGTGTAGCGCTGTTGCCTTAACGTGCGGAGGTCCCGGGTTCGATCCCCGGCAGGGTCAATTTGGGAATTTATATTTTCCCTGGTCTGGCCTGGTGGGAGGCTTCGGCTGTGGCTAGTTACCACCCTACCGGCAAAGACGTGCCGCCAAGCGATTACGCGTTCCGGTACGATGCCGTGTAGAAACCGAATTGGGGTATGGGTTTAATATAACTGCCATGCCCCTAACAGGTTAGCCCGCTAACATCTTAGATTGCATCATCATTTACCATCAGGTGAGATCGCAGTCAAAAGCTAATTTTTAGTGGATAAAAAAAAAGTGAATCAGCTCTTGACGGACGCTACCTTATCTGCATCTTAGACTGCAGCATCACTTACCATCAGGTGAGATCGCAGTCAAAAGCTAACTTGTAGTGGATAAAAAAAAACTAATCAGCTCTTGAAGGACTTTTAGTTGCCTTAGTAGCCAGGCAGATAGACATACAGACAGACATGCTTTCTCATTATTTATATTAATGTTAGTATGGATAACGATAATATCTGATATGTTTCTAATTTTAATACATCATAGAATTAAATGGGAAAAGTTTTATTCGTAATAACATGTGACTCAGTCGGCCGTCATTCACAGTGTACGAGTTTGCACGCTGAATATATAATAATATTTGTTGCTATAGTCAGATAATATTGTAGAAGCTGTCTTTCCGTCCATTGCTGTTGTGACGTGACAAGACTTCCTGACGGCTCGCACAGGTGGGGCGATGCAATTGAGCTGCGGATACATACATAAGCGGAGCGGCTTTTTTAAAAAAAAAATACATATAGCGGGCAATCGAGCGAGCGAGTCACCTGATGTTAAGCGATTCTGGTCGCCCATGAACATTTGCATCACCAGAGGAATCGCCAATGCGTTGCTGGCGTTGAGAAATTGGTTATCCGCCCCTTGCAGAGAAATTTAAATGGAAATTAAATCATTTGTGAGAATATGGGATGAAATAAGATGTTTATACTTAATATTAGAACCACATGTTATATTATTCAGTCAGCTTAACGTGACGTACAAATTACCCTATATTGTAATCATGAGGGAACACAGAAGATGGAAGCTGGTTATAGCCATAATTTGCAGTTACGTGGCAGTAATGACCTGGAATAACGGGATCTGGAAGAAGATTAGGCATCCAGGTGGTTAGGACAAAATTTGTTTCTGCGACGAAGAGAAAAACTAGAGAACACGGACGGCAGTATTAGATTAATTAACTCTGCATAGCACTCGTTGTAGAAACGATAAAACACACTACAAGAACTAATGTCTCTTCGGGATTCTAGAGACTTAAGGTGCCAGCGGAGGGTGAATTGCCCATACAAACGTAATACCAAAATGATTCGTAATTCGAGAATATTTCCACCAGACTATGCGATTATTAAGATTGAACTTGTATTTATCTAGGCCCCTGGATAATTATGTTTTCAAAGTATTTTCCCAAAATTAAATGTAAGCGCATAGCGTTTTGCTTGTTTTTACGACATGAATGACATGTTTTCTCCTTATTTGTATCATATTAAAACCGACGATATGTTACGCACTAATTGACCAGGAGCATAGCCTATATTGTCAAGTTCCCGAATAACAACACGAAGTGAAAAACACAACAAGTTATCATTCATCATTTTTGGTATTTACGGAACAAGACTAAACGTATAACAAATTCTGTACGCTCATACTGCTATCGCGTTTGCACGCGATCATGTGTCATCAGCCAAATAGAGATAGCAATATACCGGCAAATTTATATGAATGAATGAATGAATGAATGAAACTTTTATTATCAGACTACAAAGGCCCATAGTGGTTAGTTAGACTTAACCTATGTTAGTAATTCTAAAATAAGAAAATCTACAATAATAATAATAGACAATAATATGTGTTAGTAAGACTTATTCTATGTTAGTTAATATAATTAATATACTTACAAACTAAGGCCGACATATATTTGCGGATTGAATAGAAATTGCGAGCGGCGATCACCAGCCTCTTAAGCGAATAAATTTAATATTTGTTGTTATAGATAGATAAGTAAGAATCATTTTTTCGATTTCGCTTTAACATTGCACTCTATAAAAATTGTGTGTTAGCCTTTATTTCTGTGAACGATAAATTAAAAATCGGCAATGTATCCGCAGCCTCAGCTGTTGAGTTAGCTCTGCAATCTGACGCATCATTCCTGCGTCTGAGTTGATTAGCGGTGCCAACGCAGCCGCTCTTGCGTACCGAGAGATTTATTCGCATGTGCTGTTACTTATATTTGTATTTATTTATTTATTTAGATATCTTTATTGCACACACAAAATATACAGAATACAGTTTTAAAGCATTAATTACTAGTAAAACTAGATAGAAATGTGCAAAGGCGGTCTAATTGCTAAAGCAATCTCTTACAGACAACCTTTGGTGAAAGGATAAACAAGTGAAATTAATTTAACGAATTAAAAAATACGACTGCCCTGCCATATTATTTTTGGAGTTTACCTCCATAAGAAGCGATTAGCATATAATATTGCCTTTGGAATCTTATTCACATTTTTTATTAAATGATATTTTTTTTGTGTATCACTGGATATTGAACTATAGTGTTATATATTTTTGGAATGTACTCATCATTTTCTAGATGATGATTATATAGTTAATCTTATTTTCGATTTTTTTTTTTCAATTTTGGTTTTTAATGCGGGACCATGGTCACCCCATCAATTTTTTTTTAAATTTTACTAGCCTATGTCACCCGGAATAAGCTAGGGATTCTAACGATACCTCATTTATCGAAATCGGTTCAGGCGTATAGAAGTTATGGTGGAATATACAAACTCACATACATACATACATACATGAACCCTGAAAAGAATATACTCCTTTTTTCAGGCAGTCGTATAATAAACGGAAGCGCGGAATGGCGCTGTATTTAAAAAAAAAAAAAATACTACTACTATTATATTTAATACTACTAATACTAGATGATAGATGACTTCGTCCACGTGAATTAAGTTTTTTTCGATTCCCGCGAGAATTTCCTAATTTTTTGAGATAAAAAGTAGCCTATGTCACTCTCCAGGTCCTCAGCTATGCCTATGCCAAAAATCACGTTGATCCGTCGCTCCAATATGGCGTGATTGAAGCACAAACCAAGAAACCATTAAACCAAAAACAAACACACTTTCATATTTGTAATATTAGTATGATGATATTGTTTTATCCGTCTTTTCGATTTCACTTTAACATTGTAAATAAATTTGCTATACAATTGTCTGTACCTTATTTCTGGGAACGATAAATTAGAAATCACTTATGCAATGTATCCTGTGTTTGTTTGTTGGTTTGTTGGTTTATTGCTTTGTTGGTTTTTCCTTCAATCACGCCGCAACGGAGCTACAGATCGACTTTATTTTTGGCATGGGTGCAGTTGAGGACCTGGAAAGTGACATTAGTAGTAGTTAGGCTACTTTTTATCTCGGTAAATTAAGGAGTTCCCGCAGGAACCCGCAGAAACTTATATTTGTACTGGATGATGCACGACTTCGTCCACGTGAACTAAGTTTTTTTCGATTCCCGCGGGAATTTCCTAATTTTTTAAGATAAAAAGTAGCCTATATCTTTCCCAGGGATGTTACCTACCTCTGTACCAAATTTCATAAAAATCGGTCGATAACATGGGCTGTGAAAGCGTAGCAGACTGCCAGACAGATAGACACAATTTCGCATTTATAATATTACTATGGATATGGAAAGGCCGTCCAAACCTTTATCCTTTGTGTGCAAGTGAAATAAAAGACAATTGGATCGTTATTTCAGCAGCGGTAGTTAAAAAACAAAATGGCGGCTGCAGTATAGCGGTTTCGCATTAGAAGTCGCCCGTCAAGGTGTCCCGCGAGCGACATAATGCCAAAGAACTGCACTCATTTGCATTTTCTATGCAGCACACTTCAACTTTGAAGCTGAGTGTACCCCGTTCTAACCATTCTGGGGGGTTTTAGTAATTTTATTTGATACTACTAGAACTAGCCAACAAAAACAGAGAACTCATGTCCACCATTATGCGGAGAAAACTGACTTTCTTCGGTCATCTACTAAGAGGATTTTGGACGACCTTTATTTGGAATTACCATACACAGTGAAGGTACAAACACAAACTTAGTAGTAAAGAAATAAACAAATAAAATAACTTACGAACTAGGTGTCAAAATAATTCCAAAAAGGGCAACTGCTCAGCGTGATGCTGTTATGGTGTATCTACACCACAGGCTGATTTTCAGCCGATCCCTAAAAAAAAAAAGAGTTTACTTTAAATAAACTATTTTATGTAAAACCTACTTAAACAACGGCGAAGAAAATGGCTTAAGCGAATCGCCGGTTCCACGTTAGGTAAAGTCAGCCAAGGTGTCCCTCGGGTGCCGTAACGATGGAGTGCCGCTAAAGAACTGCACTCATTTGCATGTCTATGCAGTCGACTTGATCTGTGACTCTGGTGAACATTCTAGACGCCTTTACGACGTTTTGACTTTTGACGACCTTTTTTTTTTATTTGTTTACGGAGGGGAAATCTTCCATAGATACCCGACCACATAGGGTCGGGTTATGTGGGATTTTTACCCACCAAAACCCCCTCGGTGACCGTCCTCAGCTCATAATGAGGGGCCCGGGAACTCTTAAAGAACTTGACGACCTACCTAGCGCAGTGTCAAGCGCTGTTATCCTAACATATAGGCTGCTTTTTATACGACTGCCTGAAAAAAGGAGTATATTGTTTTCAGGGTTCATATATGTATTTATGTATGTGAGTTTGTAAATTCCACCATAAGTTCTATACGCCTGAACCGATTTTGATAAATGAGGTATCGTTAGAATCCCTAGCTTATTCCGGGTGACATAGGCTTGTAAAATTTTTAAAAAAAATTATGGGGTGACCATGGTTCCACATTAAAGACTAAAGTTGAAAAAAATTTTCGAAAATAAGATTAACTATATAATCATCATCTAGAAAATGATGAGTAGATTCCAAAAATATATAACACTATAGTTTAATATCCAGTGATTCACAAAAAATATCATTTAATAAAAATGTGAATAAGATTCCAAAGGCTTTATATGCAAATCGCTTCTTAAGTAGGTAAACTCCAAAAATATTATAATATGGTAGGGCAGTCGTATTTTTTAATTCGTTAAATTAAGTTCACTTGTTATTATCCAACTTTTTTTGACTAATTTTTAACCAAATACCCTCAATCCACGCGGACGAAGGAGGGCTATCAGCTAGTCCTTTATAAATTATCAGTCGTAATTTATCATTCGACATCTTCATTTCGACCCTGATTCTTCTATTAAAAAAAACGGGTGTTACTTCTGAATAAAGTTGTAGTCAGGTTGTTAGCTATACTTTAAACTAAAACCTATTTTAAAGTCAGTCCTCAAGTCAGTCGGCCCTGATTCTTCTATTAAAAAAACGGGTGTTACTTCTGAATAAAGTTGTAGTCAGGTTGTTAGCTATACTTTAAACTAAAACCTATTTTAAAGTCAGTCCTCAAGTCAGTCGGCCCTGATTCTTCTATTAAAAAAACGGGTGTTATTTCTGAATAAAGTTGTAGTCAGGTTGTTAGCTATACTTTAAACTAAAACCTATTTTAAAGTCAGTCCTCAAGTCAGTCGGGATTCCAGTAATCAAGTGACGGTCACCTGAAGTAAAGCTCTCAGTTCAGAGCTCGCATGTCACGGCTTTGCGTCACTCCCGACACTTCTTAGAGGCGGAAAGACATCCGCTACAAGAGAATCAGTAAACTGTAGAAGTACTTACCTGTTTTGGCGTCTTATTTAAGACTGAAAGACCTGTCTGTTTTTTTTTGAAGATAGAGGAATTGACTATAACTTTTTTTGACTTGTAACGGGTAACTACTAACTGTAAATCTTCACAAATTCTACACAAATTTCAAACCCCTATTTTACCCCCTTTAATTTTCAACAATGCTTTCTTAATGTATGTCTACGTCATAATAGCTATCTGCATACCAAATTTCAGCCCGATTTGTCCAGTTGTGTGAAATCTGCCAATCCGAATGTGGTAGACTATGGCCAACCCCTTCTTATTCTGAGAAGCGGTAGTGAGCGGGCAATGGTTTGAAGTGAGTATGAATGAGAAAAAATAAATATAAACTAAAAAACTATCTCGTCTTCTACTCGAGGTTTTAAGAAATGTTTTTGAAGTAGTGCATTAAAGCTTCCTATTCCGGATACGTTCAGTTTTGGTAGTTGGCCTCTGTAATTGAATGACGCAATCAATAAATTGGTTTATCAGTCTGATTGATTGCGAGTCGGTTGAGTCATGGCCGCCTCGAGGACTTGAAATGTGATGACTATATTGATATACCTACTTATATTTAATATTTGAGATACGTAACTAAAAACTACAAAGTTTAACTTTAAAAATATTTTATCTATAAATTTAATATCGAATACGAACGAACACAAACAAATAAATAAAATGATAAATTATGGTTTAAATCTGAATTTATATCCGTAGATGGACTAAAGAACGTAGAACCTAATTCTATGGTAACCTACATCCTATCATCCTTCATCCAGATATTGTAAGAGCGGATACTAAAGAACGACTTAGCACTTTTGTTTTCAAGATTGTGTCATTATTACTTGTATCTATTGAGTAGTTTTGAATTTTATATTTTTTTCTTGAAATAATTTAGGCGACTATGAAGGTACCGGGGCCGATGGCACTTTTTTCCCATTTGCCTCGGTAACGGAGCAGAGGCACCCGGGCAGTTTGGACCAAGTCGAAATAATCAGTTTGCTAAGCCAGTACTTTTTTTAAGAATTGTTTGTAAAAATTAAATACATAAAAAAGTCGAAAATAATAATTGATTCAAAAGTATTTGTAGTTTGCGTTCTTCTTGTCATGTATTATATTAGGTATACCTAGAAGACCTTTTATTTGATCTTGGTATTTGACAACTAGTCAAATCTGTAACTTTATTTCACACGTCAAGTGGAAACTTAGTGTGGAAATTTGTATGAAATACTGAATTGTGACGTCTTCAAAGTTCCACGAACTCTTTTACTATAATCTATAGTTTAAAATGGTTATGCAACTTTAAACTAACAGGGGACGTGGAGATTATGCCATAATGGGAGATTCTATAACTAATAATCACAAAAAATAATTTTTTTGAGTAGTTGTTAAATACCCAAGTGTCACGTATTTTTAACCGACTTCCGAAAAGGATGAAGTTCTCATTTCAGTGCAATTTTTTTAGTATATTGTTTTCAGGGTTCATGTATGAGTGTATGTATGTATGTGAGTTATATTCCACCATAACTTCTATACGCCTGAACTGATTTTGATAAATGAGGTATCTATAGAATCCCTACCTTATTCCGGGTGACATAGGCTAGTACAATTTAAAAAAAAATTGATGGTGTGACCATGGTCCCGCATTAAAGACTAAAGTTGAAAAAAAAACGAAAATAAGATTAACTATATAATCATCATCTAGAAAATGATGAGTAGATTCCAAAAATAAATAGCACTATAGTTCAATATCCATTCACATAAAAATATCATTAAATAAAAATGTGAATAAGATTCCAATTTAACTAGATTAATTTAGATTTTTAACTTTTTAGTTCGTTTTTTGGCAGGGCAATCGTGTTTTTTAATTATGAATTGTTAGTTAAAAGTTTCCTAAGGAGCTGTATATCTTTGTGTATTAAGATCGATGTATATCTATGATTTATTGACGCTTGCAATATCCTCGGCCAGCCAATCCATCTTCACGTCTTATTCCACGTCGTATTCCTTTTACGGCGACATCGATAACTTGTTGAATTTTAATTCGATTCTCGTGTTTTTTCGTGTGTCCGATTAATTGCGTCGAGTTTATAATCGTTGGTGCACGATTTTATCGATTTTATTTTTATTTGTACTTGATTTATGTTTATGGACATTTTTTTTCCTGACCTGTCGTTGATTGAAATGTATTTTTTGATATTTTTTTAAATCCTTTAAAGTCCTATCCTTATCTAAAACGACTTGAAGGAATGTGGGTAACTGAGTAAACTATTTTTATAATTTCCTAATCGAACCTAATTACATTTTCAATGGACCATTCTTTCAAATCGATGAGTATACAACAAGTATATCAACTTACATCGATTTATTGAGGAGTTGCATGACGTTTATGTTTAACTAAGTACATATTGAAAACTTATTAATGAGTTTAGACATCTGCCCCCCGATTACGTAAGGAAATCGTAATCGTAATAGTCCGTCAAAGGTATAATTCGACCTGTTTAAGGAGGTCATAGATGCTTGCACGTCAAAACGCATTTATGTACTCCTTAAAAAGTTCGAGTTATACGTTATGAGCTGTCAAATGAATACGATTGGCTTAGAAAATTGGGCCTCTGAAGGCTCAAAGCCAAATAGTAATTTCCAAAATTAGATGTTAGGCTATTGCCGCTATTAAATATTGTAGCCAAAGAAAGCTTAAAGGTCATATGGGATGTATATTCAGATTCGCAAATCATAAACGTTATCAAGGTCCGACGCCTCGATCGCATCATGGCTGGGTTATTTGTTGCTCTTTGTTTCATGGGCGTTATACTTTATGAATTTCTATTCAGGTGTCTGATTTTCAGGGTTGCCAATTAGCGACTTCATCTGCGTGGTTTGAGGATTATGAGTTCCCGGGGGAACTCTTTAATTTTCCGGGATAAAAAGTAGCCTATGTGCTATTCCAGACTATAATCTATCTCTGTGCCAAATTTCAGCTGTTGGGACGTGATTGAGTAACAAACATCCATACATCCATCCAAACTTTCGCATTTATAATTAGTAAGATTAGCTGCTGCCCGCGAGCTCGTTCGCGTGGATGGAGGTTTTGTTGTAACACTAAACAAAGTGACAAAGGCTACATTTAATCCCGAGGAAAATGTTTGATTTTCCGGGATAAAAAGCCTTTAGGTATAAAGAAGAGATGGCTACGAAAATTGGGAAGGAGACGACTTAAAATTTGCCTATAGAGTACTAGCTGATGTCCGCGACTTCGTCCGCGTGGTTTAAGTTTTTTTGATTCCCGCGGAAACTATTTATGGGTTTGTTGGTTTGTCCTTCAATCACGCCGCAACGGAGCAACGGATCGACGTGTATTTTGGCATGGGTATAGTTGAGGACGTGGAGACAAGAGACTGACGTAGGCTACTTTTTATCCCGGAAAATTAAGGAGTTCCCGCGGGAACCAAAATACCTCGATCCACGCAGACGAAGTCGCGGGCATTAGCTAGTTAAAAATATAATATTGTGTTGACAGCCCTGTGGGTCAGTAGATGTGCAACGCGCATCAGTCAGCGCAGCGCTCGAGGGAACAGGTTCGATTCCCAGATGCGGCCGATAGCGCCGCGTGTGATGAGATCATGCCGATTATGCGCCCGCTATGAATAATCCGCTAATGTGTGTGGAAATATTACAGAAATGCGGCTAAATTGTTTGCCTCCACTTGCATTCAATACATTTTTAACTAGATAATGCTCGGGACTTCGTCTGCGTGGATCGAGGTTTTTTGGTTCCCGCTCCTTAATTTTCCGGGATAAAAAGTAGCCTATGTGCTATTCCAGACTACAATCTATCTCGGTGCCAAATTTCAACCATACCTGTACAGCTGTTGGGGCGTGATTGAGTAACAAACATCCATACATCCATACCTCCATTCATCCATGCATCCATCCAAACTGTCGCAGTTATAATATTAGCGAGATTAGTAAGATTTTATGATCCACTGACTTCATTTAGCTTAATAGCTTGGCTGAGTAGTTTTAGGACAGTGAGTGTGATCTATAGAACGAACTTTAACTTTGCTTAGACTTAAGACATGGTTAAAACGAGACAGATTTATGTTACTCATATCAAGTAAATCTTGTTTTAACTCCAAATAAAGTCTGAGCCAAGTCAAAGTACGCTGTATAGATCTCAGCGTTAGAATGCCATTTAATTAAAAATTATAAACATGAGCTGCAGCTAGTAGATATTAAAATAATAAGTTTACTGTTAATAGAGCGTCGTATAAGCGATCAAGTTCTTAAGAGGCCGGTGATCGCCGCTCGCAATTTCTATTCAACCCGCAAATATAAATTTGCCGGTATATTGCTATCTCTATTTAGCTGATGACACATGATCGCGTGCAAACGCGATAGCAATATGAGCGTACAGAATTTGTTATACGTTTAGTCTTGTTCCGTAAATACCAAAAATGATGAATGATAACTTGTTGTGGTTTTCACTTCGTGTTGTTATTCGGGAACTTGACAATATAGGCTATGCTCCTGATCAATTAGTACTTAAGATATCGTTGGTGTTAATATGATACAAATAAGGAGAAAACATATCATTTATGTCGTAAAAACATGCAAAACGCTATGCGCTTACATTTCATTTTGGGAAAGTATTTTGAAAACATAATTATCCAGGGGTCTAGATAAATACAAGTTCAATCTTAATAAGCGCATAATATGCTGGAAATATTCCCGAATTACGAATTATTCTGGTATTACGTTTGTATGGGCAATTCACCCTCCGCTGGCACCTTAAAATAAAGATAAAAAAACCTCAACGTCCATTATTTTTTTGTAAAAATCATAAACACATCAATATAAATAATACCAACCTATTTATTATTAAGTCAAGGTGCTGACGAAATTATGAAAAATAACTTTTCAACCCAACCATCTGTCAAGGGGACCACCTGATCAGATCATTACTCTCAAAAGCTTGGGAGCAATATATGATTCAATTTGAAGTCAACACCTCAGGTGGCTTACTACCATAGCTTAAATCAGTATTATTGTAATTATAATCCATGTTTTATTCACATCAAGAAAGTTTTAGGCATGACGTGGTATAAAACTGACATATTTTTGACAAAGTTATTTAACTTGCAATATTTGTCGGCTTGGTTGGGTCAAATCTTACAAATGAATTTTAAAACAGTTATCCCTTTTTTTATCCCCTACAAGTTAGCCCTTGACTGCGATTTCACCTGATTTGTAAGTGACGATGCAGTCTATGATGGTAGCGGGCTAACCTGTTAGGGGCCTGGCAGTTATATTAAACCCATACCCATATTCGGTTTCTACACGGCATCGTAACGGAATGCAAAATTGCTTGGCAGCACGTCTTCCCCAACCGATTAAGCTGAACTTTTGCATACACGTTCAGTTTGGATGACAGCTTTCTAAACCCAAATATGGAGGACTAGTTACTTTTTATGGTAACAACTAAAAGGGTTTGCTGAGAAGAATTTGAAAAATGGATTGACGTCACTCTTAATTCAATATGAGGGACGACAAACGCTGTCTTTTAAAAATGTCTTTTATAATTAATTAAGACCACGCGGACGAAGTCGCTGGTATCATCTAATATGAATAGGCATGATGACTGATTTTGAAAAATGGTCAGATAAGGTTCGGAATTACCTACTATTTCGCAAAAATATATTATTTCAGCAGAAAAATTAGGTTTGGTACATAAAATTGGCATTTGAAATTTAAATTTTAAAATTCACGTCAAAACGCTCTCCGGTGTCATGGCGTCGTTTGTGACGTCACTATTGTTATTACCGATGTACTCTGTGCAGTGTGCAGTAAACAATAGTGTGATTGTCAAGGCTCGAAAACAAACAATTGTGACATCATTCGCTTCTAGGCGTTTAATCCATTATGGTGGATTGCTGTATTTTATAGTTTTATTTTATCAAAATAAATAACAATCTCACTCGAAATAGAAAAATAAATACGTTTTTTTATAATCCATGAATTCTATTTCATTAGATAAATTCATAATTTCATTGATTCTTGGTTACTGTTATCACGCCTATTATAAAAATCGAAACAAGAGCGTGAACAAGATTAAAATAATACTGCTTTAATAATAAAATAATAATGATTTAAGCGATGGTAGTAACAGTAAGCCGACGGGCCCTTGTTGGGAGCGAGTAATCGTCGAACATCTGAACATGATTGACCGAGTGCTGTCAGATTTAACAACAGGTTTCGGGCGTGATGAATAATATTATAATTACGATGGGAAACGACTTAGGGCTACTTCATAATGTTAATAAAAACTTTTTTTTTACGCCACTACAAACAATGGGCCACGGCATAAGGTTAATAGATTCTTCCAGTGGGAATAAGGTGGTTTTGAAACTCAAACATTCAAAGTGACATTAGTAACAAGTGAAATTAATTTAATGAATTTAAAAATACGACTGCCCTGCCATATTATTTTTGGAGTTTACCTCCTTAGGAAGCGATTTGCATATATAGCCTTTGGAATCTTATTCACATTTTTTGTTAAATGATATTTTTTTGTGAATCACTAAATATTGAACTATAGTGTTATATATTTTTGGAATCTACTCATCATTTTCTAGATGATGATTATATAGTTATATTTTTTTTCAATTTTGATCTTTAATGCGGGACCATGGTCACCCCATCAATTTTTTTTAAAATTTTACTAGCCTATGTCACCCGGAATAAGCTAGGGATTCTAACGGTACCTCATTTATCAAAATCGGTTCAGGCGTATAGAAGTTATGGTGGAATATACAAACTCACATACATACATACATACATACATACATACATACATACATACATACATACATACATACATACATACATACATACATACATACATACATACATGAACCCTGAAAACAATATACTCCTTTTTTCAGGCAGTCGTATAACAAAGAGAATTGTTCGAAAGATGGAGCTTGCGCAAAGTATACGAAACGGTTATTATTGTTAGTAAGCCCTTGACTGCAATTTTACTGGATGATAGAGACCTCCCAGGTCTTTAAAAAATTAGTCTTAAAGATAAAAATAGCTAAATATACCAAATTTGGCCGCCGTGGCCGAAATTTGGTCGTTAAACATTAGTGTGAACGCAGCCTAACTTCGGTAAACGTCTTAATATCAATAAAAAATTAGTGTGAGCGTAGCCTTACCTCGGTAAACGTCTTAATATCAATAAGCACGGGCACAGGTAGGCTTCACCGCTCCACTAATGCCCGAACAAACATCAATCAATCAATGCTTGATGTTTAAACTTGAGGCAAAAATTGATTTTGCTCCGACGCGACGGATTTCTATGGATAAGCCATTTGTATTTCCGAATTAAGGTGCCAGCGGAGGGTGAATTGCCCATACAAACGTAATACCAAAATGATTCGTAATTCGAGAATATTTCCACCAGATTATGCGATTATTAAGATTGAACTTGTAGTTATCTAGGCCCCTGGATAATTTTTTTCAAAATATTTTCTCAAAATTAAATGTAAGCGCATAGCGTTTTGCTTGTTTTTAAGACACGAATGACATGTTTTCTCCTTATTTGTATCATATTAAAACCGACGATATGTTACGTACTAATTGACCAGGAGCATAGCCTATATTGTCAAGTTCCCGAATAACAACACGAAGTGAAAAATACAACAAGTTATCATTCATCATTTTTGGTATTTACGGAACAAGACTAAACGTATAACAAATTCTGTACGCTCATATTGCTATCGCGTTTGCACGCGATCATGTGTCATCAGCCAAATAGAGATAGCAATATACCAGCAAATTTATATTTGCGGGTTGAATAGAAATGGCGAGCGGCGATCACCGGCCTCTTAAGCAGATTAATAAATGCTTGATTTTAGCGAAAATATGTAGCTGTTATTGGAGTTAGCCTCACACGTCAGACTTTTTGTATAGGTCCAATAATCGGGTCGACTTCACCCATGCAAATACAATGTCCGAACCATTAATCTTCCACCAACAATCGAATCGGCCGATTTTGATTTTGCAATGGATTTGCTTTATGTATGGATTATTTAAAATGTTTTTGTAAAATCATATCTTTAGTAGATGGTGCCCGTGACTTAGTCTGCGTGGATTAAAGTTTTTAGATTCCCGCAAGAACTCCTTAATCCAGTCTCATAAGTAGCCTATGTCCTTCCCCGGTTTTAGATTCCCGCGAGAACTCCTTAATTTTCCGGTCTAATAAGTAGCCTGTCCTTCCCCGGGATACAACCTAAATTTGTACCAAATTTCGTCGAAATCGGTTAAAAAGATGGGCCGGGATTGCGTAGCAGACAGACAGACACACGTTCACATTTAAAATATTTATATGGATTTGTTTTTACAGGGCTTTTACACAATATGTATATGACAGTGTTTTATTTCTACCATCTACCAAAATGGAGGTTCTCAATTCGGCTCGTATAATTAATAAAAAAAATAAAAAAACACGACTGCCCTGCCAAAAACGAATTAAAAAGTAAAAAATCTGAATTAATCTAGTTAAATAGAATCTTATTCACATTTATATTAAATGATATTTTTTTGTGAATCACTGGATATTGAACTATAGTGTTATATATTTTTGGAATCTACTCATCATTATCTAGATGATGATTATTTACTTAATCTTATTTTCGAATATTTTTTTTCAACTTTAGTCTTTAATGCGGGACCATGGTCACCCCATAATTTTTTTTTTAAATTTTACTAGCCTATGTCACCCGGAATAAGCTAGGGATTCTAACGTTACCTCATTTATCAAAATCGGTTCAGGCGTATAGAAGTTATGGTGGAATATACAAACTCACGTACATACATAAATGAACCTTGAAAACAATGTACTCCTTTTTTCAGGCCACCACCACCACCACCACTACAGCCTATTAACGTCCCACTGCTGGGCACAGGCCTCAACTCTCATAGGAGAGAGGGAATTAGGAGCTTAGACCCACCACGCTACTCCAATGCGGGTTGGCGGGCTTTAACGACTATTCATGTTAGTGATAATAACCGGGACCGACGGCTTAACGTGCTCTCCGAGGCACGGGGGTGAAACACCGCCAACTTCCAACTCCGGGCTGGCACTGAGAATTTCATAATTGAAAAACCCAATACCTAACAATTTTTATGCCCGACCGGGAATCGAACCCAGGACCTCGTGATCCGCAGTCGACTACGCTAACCGCTAGACCAACGAGGCAGTGAGTGAGGCAGTTTTTCAGGCAGTCGTATAAAAATAAAAGTAAGGTCCACACTACACCAAAGTGAAACGGAAAGCCAAAAGCTCGGACAAAACGCATTGGGACTAAGGTCGTTGCGCGCACGATTGGGTGAAGTGTTTATTTTCGTGCCCCGCTCTCACTCGCCACTCGCTTGACAGGTGTGCGACTGATGACGAGTGACTTGTACGACCCGACGTCCCAGGTGAGCGACGAAAGCGACGCGACCCGATACGATTCCATTCAAATTTCAAGTTTGTATGCCTTATAGTTCCTGAGATATCGTGATCAGACAGTGAGTGAGTGAATGAGTGGTATTTCGCTCGTATACTTATAAATTAGTGAGATTGTAATTCGTACTAAAACAGCATTTAAGCATCACGTTTAAAATTACAAGTGTTGAAAATTGAATATCCATTTTCTTTTTCCTTCGTTTGACTTTTTCAAAGTGATGGATTGATTTTTACATTTAGCCCTAGTCTTGAGGTTATTACTTATTGTAAAATTTCCGATCGCAACAGCATCAAATTATCATTGTTAACAAATAACATTCATTCAAATTTTAAAATACCTGTGCCATGTTTACTTGGACCAGTTTAGAGGCAATTAATAGTGATAGTAGTGGTAATTCCGTTGTTCACAAAACTTAATCTAAACTCAATTAACGTGACTATTGATCTCCTTTTCACAATGCTCCTCGAGAAATTAGAGGAATTACTGTTAGACCTGTCATTTTAGTACTGAATCAGCATTAGAAAATAACAATTTTATTGTACGCGACAAATTATATATGTCCCGTGAAGGTTACTGAAGAGTTTGAAATTGTTGAGTCGCGTCGCGATACCACAGCCCTAGGTGAGCGACGAAAGACACGCGATTGCAGCGCGACGCGATACGATTCCATAGAAAATGACAATTTTTTTTTTATGCTATATCATGCGATCAGTCTTCCGACTATGAGCAGATGTGTGACAAACATAACGCGACGAGATAATAATAATAATAATCCTTTATTTGCTAGATTGTAGGTATACAAAAGAGGTGTTACAGGTAAAAATAGAAGCCAAGCCACAATCAGCCATGAAATGGCATGCAATCATTCACTTTTGTACTAAAGCACATTATTTAAAATATGACATTAGCTTCAAAATGTCAATAAATGTCAATAAATTAGATAATACATTGAATTATCATCATACATTATCATCATTACATTACATCATTTATAAAAACACCCTTAATTGTATCTACTTTATGATAAGTCTTAAAAATAAAAAATATTTTTACTATGAAAAATAGTCATTAACTGAATAATATCATTTATCCAGCAGCCAAGCGAAAAGTCGATTTTTGAATGGCACTAAAGGTAATCTTTTTAGTTCGGCTGGTAATTTATTGTAAATCTTGACGCACATAGTATAGATATATATAGATAGGCCACATGAAGGCTGAGGTGACTGTCAATTTATTTATTATTTAAATTAAAATGTAAAACAAAAAAACGTTCATACAACATATCGCAGGTAACAATATTTCCTTGACTTCCACTGCATAGGTAATTAGCATCTGTCAGTAAGTGGGTTGACAATTAAACTGGTCGGAACCGAACCTGTGACCGACGGCCGATGACGGACAACCACTGACACGCGCCCGCGGTGGTCTTGACACCTGCCAATCGTGAATGTGCCAAGAAAACACCGAAGAACCCTAGTTAAAAAAGTTTCGCGTTTAATTTTAGAAAAAAAATATTTCTGAAGCAACTAATATCTATTAAAGAATTCATGGGTGGTCTCCAAAAATATTATAGTTATTAAACAGTTATGCTTTTTGAAATAGAGTAGAGATACATAGTAGATAATGATGTATAATACATTTTCCTTAGTTATCCTAAAGGAAGAAACTTAATTAGACTGTCATTTGTAGAAATTAACTTCTTTAAGAGTCTTCTTCTTCTTCTTCTTTCTGCCCTTGTCCAACGCTACGTGGGGTCGTCACAACATATTTTCTTCTTCCACTCACTTCTGTTATCGGTCAATCTATCATTCACCCCTTTTATACGCATATCCTCTTTCACACAATCCATCCATCTTTTCTTTGGTCTGCCTCGGCTCTTTTTTCCTTCCACATGCATGTCTATCATTCTTCTCGTAATATGCCTGTCTCGTAATATGTCTTTAATAGTAGAAAATAAATTAAATAAGCAAAATTTAAAGTTTAATCCATATTAATATTATAAATGCGAAAGTGTGTCTGTCTGCTACGCTTTAACGGCCCATCATTTCAACCGATTTTGATGAAATTTGGTACCTACAGAGATAGGTTGTATCGCTGGTAAGGCTTTTTATCTCCGAAAGTTAAGGATTTCTCACGGGCATAAAAATTAAACTTACATAAGCATCATCTATTAAGAACTAAATTTGCGACGAATTTAGAATAGGCATGATGACAGTAACCAAGAATCATTGAAATTATGAATTTATCTAATGAAATAGGATTCATGGATTATAAAAAACGTATTAATTTTTCTATTACAAGTGAGATTGCTATTTATTTTGATAAAATAAATCTATAAAATACACCAATCCGCCATAATGGATGAAACACCAAAAAGCGAATGACGTCACAATTGTTTGTTTTCGAGCTTTGATCACACTATTGTTTACTGCACACTGCACAGAGTACATCGGTAATAACAATAGTGACGTCACAAACGACGCCATGACACTCGCGAGCGTTTTGGCGTGAATTTTAAAAGGACTTGACCGGTGGAACTATGGCAGCTTGCCTAGGTGTCAAAAATCAATGTTCAGCAATGATTTCTTTATTATTGTAATTGTAATATTTCACTGTTTTCAGATAAAAAAGTTTGAGGAGTCTGAAGGCTCGGAAAACTGTGAAAATGAACAAAAAAGTTTCACCAAAAGACTGCTTTCCCACACTAGATGGCGCTATTCATTGTGTTAAGCGAGTCTAAAAAAATATTTTCAAGTATTATTTCTTTATTATTGTAATTGTTATATTTTATAGTTTTCAAATAAAAAAATTTCAGGAGTCTGAAGGCTCTGAAAACTGAGAAAATAGATAAAAAAAGTTTCACCAAAAACTGCTTTCCCACACTAGATGGCGCTAGTTATTGTGGTGAGTCTAGAAAATATTTTTAAGTATTGCTCAATACTTTTCGTTAACAAGTTCAACTATTCGACCACAGATGGCAGCATATGCAATGTGACAGGGCGTTCCTTTAAACGTAGTATTTCAAAATGCTTTGTTCGATCGATTAGTTTGAGACTTGTCAAAAAATAAAAATAATTATAAACAAAACATACATTTCCTTTTCATTACTATTTAATTGATCAAAAATAAATCATTCCTAATATAATAACTAAGGTACTTAAATGGTATTCATGTAGGGTTACAAGATTATTATTAGGCATGGATATAATGGAACGTCAAAATGGAGTAGTGCTTAAAGAGGAAAGCGGACGCTCAAGATTTAAACAATAAACGTACTGTTTTTTTTTGTCATTTGAACCCCGACCTTATTTGGAATAATAAATCCATAATAATTTCGTTTTGAATTTTTAAACCTTACTGTAAAAACGGAAATCCTGTGCATTGTCCCGAATCGGAGGGCAATTACTGGTCATGTCCTTTAAATTTAAAATCCCAATTTTTTCTACCAAACCTTATTTTTCTGGTGAAATAAGATATTTTATCGAAATAGTTGATACGCCATCTCAGAAAGGGTCAATTAAAATGAAATCATCGGTTACAATTACAAAATCAAACTGTTTATTCTGACATTTATTAGTTGATTTTACAAGTTACTCTCGATAATCAATATTTATGAAATTCGTATGACTTTACAATGGTGGTATCACTTTTATAATCTTTCTAATAGTTAAGCATAACAATAATATCTCTTTAATCAAAAAAATCTCAGTTTTAAAAATATACAATAGTATCACGCACCCTTTTACCGTAGGCCTCGTTCTGAACTGAATTTAAAAAAATGGCGGCAACCGACTAGTAACTAACCACAGATTATACCACGGATATTACGCATAAAGCAATAATGTGGTATAGATTAATTATGTCGTGTTACATAGTAGATACTTCCGAACATAATCTGTCCATTTTTCTAAATCAGCCATCATGCCTATTCATAGTAACTAGCAAAATAAGTTGAAAATGCACCAACAATCAGTGTCGACACCAGCGTTTACAGCGTCAATTGAAACGCCCGTCACTGTGACGCCATGACAGCGTGGCTCACACACGCAGATCCATGTTTGAGTTCACGTCAAACGTGTAGTTTCAATCTAGATATACTAGAACAGCTGGGCGACCGCGACAGCTACAGTGTAACGATCGCAATCACCTCTGATTGGATAACACTCTCCCACTATTGGACAAAATCCATTGACGCAGCGAGAACACCATAAATTCAGCCAATCACAACAATTGATACTGTAACAATGATCGATGCAGAAGATACGCGGTCGATACGCTGATTGGATAATACTCTTCCACTATTAGACAAAATCCGTTGACGCAGCGAGAACACCATAAATTCAGCCAATCACAACAATTGATACTGTAACAATGATTGATGCAGAAGATACGCGCCCTGCTGGGATGGCGAACCAATGTCACGCGTGCCTTTAATGGCACACCACACAATATTTTAAGCACGTCAAAGATCACAAAATTCATTATGCACTAAGAAAAAAAAAACACGGCAAAAAACGAACTAAAAAGTTAAAAATCTATATTAATCCAGTTAAATTAGAATCTTATTCACATTTTTATTAGATGATATTTTTTTGTGAATCACTGGATACTGAACTATAGTGTTATATATTTTTGGAATCTACTCATCATTTTCTAGATGATGATTATTTAGTTAATCTTATTTTCGAATATTTTTTTTCAACTTTAGTCTTTAATGCGGTCACCCATCAATTATTTTAAAATTTTACTAGCCTATGTCAGCCGGAATAAGCTAGGGATTCTAACGATACCTCATTTATCAAAATCGGTTCAGGCGTACAGAAGTTATGGTGGAATACACAAACTCACATACATAAATACAAGAACCCTGAAAACAATATACCTACTGCTTTTTTCAGGCAGTCGTATAAAAAAGGTGGGAAGTAGGTATTATATGACGAGCAAACACGAGTAATATAAGTTATTTGTCATCTAATCTGGAACAACAGAAGTCACACTCATTTTACTTTATTTCAAATTACGCGTAAATTTGACATTGCAAAATGTATTTTTTTTAGTAAAGAGTTAATAGTAGATATTTATTTTTAGTATTTTCCCAATAATCACAAAGTCAAAACTATTTGATGGCACGTCTATGACCTCATTAAACATTTCTTTAGAAAAAATGGCACGTTGATATATAAAGGTATCGCCTACCCTGGTCTAGAATATAGACATACTGTATAAGTCATGTTTAGGTAAAACCCAACTCGATTCAAATAAATTATTTTTTAGTGATTATTAAATAGAGGAATTTATTAATCCACTACAAGTAAGCCCTTGACTGCGATCTCACCTGATGGTAAGTGGTGATGTAGTCTAAGATGATAGCGGGCTACAGAGGCATAGGAGTTATATTATTAAACCCATACCCCTAATCGGTTCGTACCGGAACGCGAAAGCGCTTGGCGGCATGTCTTTGCTGGTAGGGTGGTAACTAGCCACAGCCGAAGCCTCACACCAGGCAAACTCTCAAAAGCCATAATAAGTATAAACGTCACCTGTTAGTATTATGTTCGAAAAACTTTAATTAAAACTATCAATTGAACTAAAAAGCTAGTTTTATTTTTTTATTATTATGATCGATGTATTTATGACCCCAACAATTAATCCAGTAAACAAAAAAAATAAAAAAAAAACAAAAATCCAACTCTGTCGAATTGCCAGTACGCCAAAACGAAAGCCAAAAATAAATAAATTAAAAAAATACAAACCGAAAAAAGTACTCAACTCAAATAAAAAAGACAGAACCATCAATCAGTTAAAACCGAGCTAAATTAACAAGCCGTGGAAAAAAAACTCGCGACAAAATAAAGCGACAAGACTAAACCCGTCAATGTCGACTGTATTTCTTTCCAACGATGGCTCGCTTCGGTCCGAGAGACCCTTCTGTCAATCACACGTCAGCGGCTGGATTTCTGTCCGTCCGTCTGTCCAAAATGCGTAACCCGACTCTAGAAATCCACTTAATCTTTATTGACATCGCATCGCTTTGCCACCACTGGATAGCACTGGGCCGCGCAAAAATACCCCCTATTTTTTAACCAATAGGGTTCAACGTGTCGGTATTATTACATTTGCAGAACGCGTTGAACGCTGCGTTCATTAGTAGCCCGTTTTCTTAAGCAGACAAACGTCTGTTATTTTGATTTTTATTGATGGAGTTTCTTGTTTACTTTTTTTTTTCGATGGGGATATAAAGTGCCTTCTTGGTTTTCTAGTGTTGGAATTAATAAGTGCTGCTACTAAAGCTTGGATAATGTTCTGACAATAATATGCTCGGGGGTACTATTTACATTTAAATCCGTTGCAGTTTCACAAATATCTGTTTTATACTTTTTATTTTGTTTTATTATTTTACTTAAATGAAATTATTG
Organism: Erebia palarica; assembly: GCA_964035005.1. Classification (NCBI taxonomy): domain Eukaryota; kingdom Metazoa; phylum Arthropoda; class Insecta; order Lepidoptera; family Nymphalidae; genus Erebia; species Erebia palarica. The sequence goes on along the minus strand of OZ035983.1, from coordinate 59,648,086 downwards.
ATTATTGAGAATGAAATGAAATGAAATTATGTATAAATTAAATAACCTTATTCCAAAACATCTTCCGAGATGCTCAATTGAACAGGCTTCTGTTTTCGGTTCCTCTTTTTTTTAGTTTTAGTTAAAAATTGCTTGCATCAATTATTAATTTGGTCAAAAATATATAATACTACAGCCTACTTTTTACCTGAAGATCATCAAAATTGTAAGGTCTTCATGGTCATATATGTTACTGTCACGTTCAATATCATACTTCACACTTACTAATATTATAAATGCGATAATTAGAAACATAATTGTGGTTCCGGTAATTACCAGATAATTGCCACTTTTCTTATGATCTAATCATAATCATAATCATTTATTTTTTGCCAGAATATGGTACGTGCAACATTTTGACATAGATGTTAATAAATATATAAAGTCCACATATCCTGCCAGGTCTGGCGTGCAAAATAATTTTTGTTCCTAAGCTTAACAATGAATTAATATAATGTAAACCATTAACCGGAAAGAAACCTAATGTAAACCGGAACGTATTGCTAAGTATGAGTGACTCTTAGTCACGCTTTAACCATCATTTTTACCATACTATTTTAAATGTATTAAAAATTATAACATTTAGACAGCAACAAAACGTAACGAAGCTACTGATTCCGGTAACATAATTACCACATAATTGCCCCTTTCTAACGAACGTAAACCGGAACGTGTCGAGCCGCTAACTATGACTGACTCGTCAATACGTCAGCGCTGTCTTGTGTGGTCCCGACGGTTCCGAGAAATGGAACGTCTTAACGCTTAGGATTCCAATGCTCAGTAGCAACCAAGGTTAGATAACTGTGTAGGAAAACGTGGATCAACATCTTACTAATATTATAAATGCGAAAGTTTGGATGGATGTATGGATGTATGAATGTATGGATGTATGGATGTGTGGATGTATGGATGTATGGATGTTTGTTACTCAATCACGCCCCAACAGTTGAACGGATCTGGTTGAAATTTGGCACAGAGATAGATTATAGTCTGTTATACCACATAGGCTATTTATCCCGGAAAATGAAGGAGTTCCCGCGGGAACCAATAAAACCTCGATCCTCGACGAAGTCGCGGGCATTAATTAGCTAGTAGGATTATATTGCGAAATAGCCTATTTCTAACCAAAAATTTCTAGATTAAAGACGTTAGCTCGGCTTTCAGTTGAAGGCTGTTTTTTACCTACCTGATTAATATTTTTATATCTGCTCTAACACTTAGTATATTCAATGTAAACCTATACTTAGTGTAAAGTAAATCGTCACGTTTTAATCCTGACCCAGAAGCGACTATTTTAATGGCAACTTAAAAATTAGTCTAGGACCTAGGAGGGCCTAGTAACTATTTAATAGTTATATGAACACAAAATATTTTTTTAAAACCAAGGAAGAATGCTATATAAATCACATCTTAGCAAAGTATCCGCTTTTTTAAACTTTTTTTTCATCATCTTATAGTCTAGTAAAAGAATAACGAATGTCCTAAGGAATAATATTGTTTCGATAGAACGTTTCGTAATTTCAAAGCGAGTACGCTTCTTCAACATCCGCGCTCCTTGATCCGTCCATTCGACAGGTTGACCTTTGAAAAATCGATGTGAAATGACGCGCGCCAAAATCCAACGTGACGGAGTTGAATCGGACCCAGTTTGAATAAATAGTACCGTACCAAAACGGGATTTGATTGAGGGATCACTGGATGCAATTGTACCGGGATGAAATGGGAAAAAAATGTTTATTTTTAGCGAAGCTGCGGGATTTGTGATATATTCGGCCATTTATTTGGGACGTTTTACCGACGTTTTTATTTCAACGGACAAAACGGCCATTTGTATATCTGTATGGAGCACAATAGATGGAATGGTCAATCCTATCATGGCGGAACTGTTTTGGAAATATTTTATAGCGCTGTATCGGTCCCATGCCTGATGAGAATGAGTTTGGCCTGATATCTACCAAAGGAACGGAAAGAAATAAGTCTATTATTCTGGGATACAAGTAGGTACGAAAAATAACAAACGTCAAAAAGCAAGATTGGTACATGATAGGATATTGAAATAAGTCAGTATTTCATACCATGTTTGGTCCAGAGTTAAGAATCACATACCTAATAAGTTTGTGTTGCCAAAATGTGGAAGCAATAACAAATAACTGTATTCAAACAGCAAAAAGAATTTTCTACGTCTTTGTCTTTTTAGACGAATTAAAGAATATATGACACCATTGTCAGTTTAGTCGTAGGCCACGCAAAGAAAATTGTAGTAGACCCATCGATAGACCCTATGATTTTTAGTACTGAATGTTTAGAAAAGTCGTCCACAAGTTTGTTTAGTCATAATTGCCAGCGTAAACTAAAGAAGTTGCCAGAAATGGAACCTCTGTACATATTTTGGAAATAATTTAAAAGAAATCATCACAATTTTCATACTCGAAATGTCTTGCTCAACACGAAATAAGGATAAGTTTTAGCCCGATTGATGGAAACCTTAGGGCATGTTTATTTATTGCGTCGCCCGACGTCTTATGCGATGCAATCACCCAATAAAACTGATGGCACCGATATAATAACCCGCCACCCCCGATATCAACCATTTAGCCTGGCACAAAGCCGGCCAATCAGCGGGCGATTCTCCCGGTTACCAGCTTCACGTATTTACGTCACATTTCTTCGATTCTCGCGGCACGTTCTGGACGTAATAAGCGGACGTCCCCAGTCCGTCACCGAGCGGCGCTAGGGTTGCCAGATGGAAAATTTATTAAATAAAGTCCTGAGAAAAATCCTGTTTTTTTTTCACGTAGTACAAAATTTAAAAGTTGAAATAAAACCTGTCTTTTTTTCACGTAGGACAACTTGTGCCACTTATGATAAGTCAAGACTCTGAAGACTACAACCGATTCGGAAAAGTGATTACGAGTACACTCCGGTTGAGTTTGTTGTGGATGTTGTTGTGGTGTCTGGAACCCTCATAGCTTTAGTTTTAACATAATATCGTAGTTAATTATCACCCTTACGTCAAAAATGGTATAATTAACCTTCGAAAAATGTAAATCTCTGTGTCCATTTTAGATTTCCGCAAAAAATCTTTTTTTTACATTTCAATTTTGTATTTTTTTTACCACCCCGGCACACTGTATTAGTACCAATTTCGAAAAAACATACATTGACTTTGATTACGCTGATTCATCAACATCATACACGCCACGCGGAAGCGATAAATTGTTGGCTCTTTTCTGTAGAAACTCCTTTCTGAACCGGTGGAAGTCAAAATATGACGTAACTTATGAGGCCTGTATGCCCTATATGAAATGAAATAAAAAAATTGAATCCAGAACGCCCTTCCCCAGAAAGTACCGTCTTTAAACGTTTTTAAGCGTCGAGTACACGAGCAGTTTCAAAAATTTCAGAATCCCTCCACATAATCACATTCATAAATATTAATTTATCATAAATGTGTATATATTATATTATTTACAAATGTATATTATTTTATATTATATTATTATATTATATTATTATATTATATTGTATTTTACATTATTTTTATATATTTTTTGCTATGTATTTGACTTAAACTCCTTATTCAAGCCATTTACTAAATAGATTGCATAATAAATTATCATACTTCATTTTATTACCTACTACCTAATATGTGTCTTCTTACCTCAACTTTTCTCTTTATACTTATTATACGCACTGTGATTTCAACCCTGTCCCCACTACCAAAGGTTAAGTGGAAGAGAATACCTCTAGGTATTAAGTTCGCCTTTGTGCATTGTAATTTTCTTATGTGCAATAAAGAATTTAAAACAAACAATGCGGAGGTATGGCAACCCTAGCCGGGGCCGGACTGGGAAGGGGGTTGCGGAGTTAATGAAGTTTTCTCCGCGATTCCCACAGGTCGTCACATGGACGGAGTTTGCGGCACATATTGTCCACGTCGCGCTATCGGGCGATATTGCCCGGGTGAAATGTTTTAATAAGCGCATCCCATAGGCCAGCGTTATTCGCCCTTATTAATGTCTATTGTTTGGAGTTTTGCGTTATTGCGTCTCTATATTGACGCGTACGTTTGACGCCGCCTGTCTGTTATTACGGTCTCCGCAACAGTGTTTGGAATTGTTAGGGACTTATCCAGGCTATAAACGAAACAAAGAGTAGTAGCCAGAATTACTAGTGTCTTTTACTATTGTAACCACTACCACTACAGCCCATTATCGTCCCACTGCTGGGCTCAGGCCTTCACTCTCATAGGAGAGTGGGAATTAGAGCTTAGACCCACCGCGCTGTTCCAATGCGGGTAGGCGGGCTTTAACGACTATTTCTGTTAGTGATAATAACCGGGACCGACGGCTTAACGTGCTCTCCGAGGCACGGGGGTGAAACACCGGCAACTTCCTAAGTCCAGGCTAGTACTGAGAATTTCTAGTCAGGAAAACCCAATACTCAATTAAGGCCCGACCCGGGACTCGAACCCAGGACTTCGTCGCAGTCGAACATGCCAACCACTAGACAGTCTAGTGTAGAGAGGCTTACTATTGTAAGGTTTTTGTTAATAGTTAGTGTTCTGTGGTACAATGTGACGCTGTTATATTCAAGCTGATGTCTTGTTAGTGAAGTAGCTTAGGAGCGGCTTTCTATTCGGGTGATCGGAGGTTTGATCCCCGAGCACTCACATTAAAATTTTCGGACGCGTGTTTTTAGAAATTAATAAATATAACGGTATATATACCTTAAAGATGAAAGACACCTGCATGCCTGAGTGTTCTTCATAATGTTTTCGAAGTGTGTTAAGTCTGCCAATTCGAACTTGGCCCTCGTGGTGGACTATGGTCATATCTTTCTTATTCAAAAAGGAAAGTCATGCTCAAAAGTGATATGGCAATGCGTTGAAGTGGTGATGTTATGATGAAATCTGATTTCTAATTCACAATTGTAATTAGGATATACGATATATAGTATAAACGATAAAACTTCTCTCTGCATCGTATTCCTCATTACTGAGCGTCGTGACCCCTTGCCATTCATCATATACTAGTAGGAGTTTTCTTGGGATAATAAAGAAATAAATGAATGAATTTTATTGACCAATAGTTTACATCAAATTTATCAGTAGTAAAAAAAACCATTACATGCAGTAGTTATGTACTGTGTACATACTTAATAATAATGGATATAACTTAATTTTGAGTTAAAACAAAAATGACGTATTTTGCGATAAAGTGTTATTTGTGGGTAACAGCGATATTGTGACTTTGTTTAACAATGTACATGAAAACCGTCAGGGGCGTCACCAGGTCTGTCTCTTTATTCTAAACTGCAATTCAAAGTTCCGCACTTCGTTACGTCTGTCGTCCGCTGCGCACGCATTCCGATTGTTCCGCCAAATTAACAAACTTCCGCTCAACTCCTCCGCTTGATTCATTTTGTTTCAGTTTTCTATTTTTTTTGCACAATACTCATTCGTAATTTTGTAACATAGATTTTTTCTGTCATTACGCTTGATGAATTACTTTGATAACAGATTGATAAAACATTAGTAAATAATAATTATTGAACTTTATATTTTTTCGACTTCGTCCGCTTAAGGTTTTTTTTAATTCCCTCTGAAACTCTTTAATTTTCCGGGATAAGCAGTAGCCTGTGTTCTTTCTTGGGGCAAAAACTATCTCATTAGCAAATTTCATCCATATCGGTTGGATAGCAGATCCATGGCGTAGCAGACAGAAAGATACACATTCACATCCATACTAATATTAAAATTAATGCGAAAAGGTGTCTGTCTGCTACGGTTCAACGGTCTACGCCTGCTTTGCTTAAACGACCCATATTTTGATGAAATATGGTACAATTTATAGGTAGCATCCCGGATAATTAAGGTCTCGCGAGAATAGAAGTCGCGGGAATCACCTAGTTAATTATAATATTAGTATGCATGCAAGTCAGGCAAAAGGTTTAAAGGTTAAAACATACACTATTTATCCAAAGCATTATATTATACTTACTAAGAATCTGTACTGTGACTAACCTTTCACCACAACATCGACTCAATACAGAAACGTTGGAGTGCATTAATGACATTTTTCACATGTTCTTACTCGGATCACAGGTCAAGTCTCCCCCTACCTCCACGGGGGGCGTCTAGGGGTCAGGGGGTGAAATGGGAGGGGGTAAGGCGCGGACGTCTCGTGTCAATCAGTTCGGGCGAACGTGAGAGGAATAAGGGATGGGGGTTAAGACGTTTTTTTATGACGTCTATTGAAACGATTGCTTGCTGATCGAATAGGTGTGGGCAATGGTTTGGGTGTCTGTGTTATTGGGTTCGAGATTGCATTTGCGATTTTTATTAATGCTTAGTTTTAGAAAAATGTGTGATAAGAGACACTTTCTGGTTTATTATAATATAGCCCAATGCATGTTATTTGTTAGTTTTGTTGAACTTACATTAATCCATACTTACATACTTATATTTTAAATGCGTAAGTGTTTCTGTCTGTCTGTCTTTTTGTCTGCTACACTTCAACCGTTTTCAAAAGTTTGCGGAAGGACATAGGTTACTTTTATCCAAGGAAAGTAAGGAATTTCCGCAGAAATAAAAATTAATCCTATTAAAACCTATGGCGTCCTCTAGTTTTTTTCTAAAATATTATTTTTGTCAACGTGATGTAATAGTTCAAGTTTTGTTCCAGAACAATAAAATCTAGCGCTGCTGGAAAAAATCTCTTCTAGAGATAAGTTGTCCTTGTACATGTCCTTTAAATTTGTATGTTTAGTTTTTAAGTTTGGTACTAAATATATAAATAAATAAATAAAATATCATTAATTCACGATCGTAATAAATTTAAGTTAAAATATGGACCACTAGCTTCCCTGGGTATTTCGTTAAATTCGATTGATTACGCCTTATTACTTGTATATATATCATTCATTCATTTATTACAAATATTTTCAAAACCTATACCTACTGTTACAAAATAAATTCTACCACTTGCAAATTAAATATTGTTTAACTGTATACATGCAAGTCTAAAGAAAGTGGATCATTGAAATTGTTATAATTACAATTTATCTATTTTTACAACAATTGTAAAAATGTAGTGTAGGGGTAGAGCACAAAACAATGTAACTGTAAGAAAATAAAAGGTATTTCATTTATTTATTTTCATTTTGTTTATTTACTTTTTTACTTTATTATAAAAACCTTCTGAGCATTATAGATCCAAGGATTAGTGCCGGGCGTTGATGAGTCAGACAGTGAGTAAGATATCACCTTTATTTTTATTGTAGAGTAAGCGGATTCTTATTATTTTTAATAAAAAGAAACTCATTTATCACAAAAGGGTATTATTTCCACCAAAGTAACTAATAATTGAACAAATATCGAATAATTAATACAACTCGGAAGATGTTACTGACGTGACGTCGAAGTGCAAAAAGAGTCCCGATGCTTTTTTTTTCCATTCTCGCTTGGTTTTATAGGCTCGAGAGAAGTCGCGATAAAATGTCCGTCTTCCCTAACAGTAGGCACTTACATAATGTGATAAAGTATAATTCGTGATAAATTTTTTGCACAAAAAATTGCGATCCACCCGGTAGGTCCAAATCACTTATGCGACTAAACCCAAACCAAATTATAAACACTTGAAAAGGCACCGGCGCAAAACTTTTTTCTGAATTCAGTTTCGCATAAAAAAGGTCGAAAACTGATCTCTGATCACTCGAAGCCGTCAGAGTGAGTGAGCGAATGAATGGTTGAGTGAATGAATGGCTGAGTGAAAGAGTGAATGGGGAGCGTCGGGCCACGGGACACCAGTTGATCGGGCATGATGCGCCCGTGTCCGTCAAAGTCACCGGCTGGCTTACTGTGGAAAGGAGCTTCTTTTATTGTAACCTTTTTGCGTTTAAGGAGATAATATATGGGATAGACTTTAATACAAGCTAATACCTACATACTAGCTAATACCCGCGACTTCGTCTGCGTGGATCGAGGTTTTTTGGTTCTCGCGGGAACTCCGTAATTTTCCGAGATAAAAATGTGCTAGCCTATGTGCTATTCCAGACTATAATCTATCTCTGTGCCAAATTCCAGCCAGATCCGTTCAGTCGTTGGGGCGTGATTGAGTAGCAAACATCCGTACATCCATACATCCATACATCCATCCAAACTTTCGCATTTATAATAAATATTATATTAGTAAGATTTCTGTAGGATCGGTTTTCTGCAAAAAACCTTTTGTTATTGCAATCTTATACTAATTTTTATAATTTTATTACAGTGCTTCACACACGAGGAAAGTTTCTAAACTTACTTAAATACATATTAAAAAATTTACAGAGTGGTTTGTTTTTTTAATTTTACGCGATTTCCAGAGAGACGCAGGCTCAAATCCTGCCGGTTCCGAAAATTTTTGATGTGTATTTAAGTAAATCTTATATCCTCCCATTTATTGAGGAATTACGCCAGTATGAAAATCAATCATATTTTCAATCATATTTTTGAATTCAGTTTTGTATAAAAACTATCTAGAATAACTTACCTGTGATAAGCTATGTCCTATTTAATCAGTTGATAAATGAAAATTTCTATTTTTCCACAAAAAAATTGTCATTCGATGATATCGCTGATGGCCATAATCTTTTTATGTTTTAAAAAAATGTGTTAGCATTTGGAGAATCGTAAAATAATAAAGGAAAAATTGATACGGAAAAATACATTTCAAAAGAGTCATACGCACTCGTATATTCGCAAGAATCAGCTGCATAGGAATCCGGGGCTGTGAGCCGACGCAACAAATCGAAACAAGCGGGGTTTCATTGAGCGATTTTTCCATTTTATTTACGGCCACACAACACGGGTTATCGTATGCATTTAAACACGGCGGCAATAGTGGCCGTGTAAATCAAAAGGCCATAAAACGCCAAAATACTTAGCAATTGGAGAATCATAAAATATATGCAAAATGGATACAGAAAAATACATTTCAAAAGAGTCATACGCACTCGTATATTCGCAAGAATCGGCTGCATAGGAATCCAGGGCTGTGAGCCGACGCAACAAATCGAAACAAGCGGGTTTCATTGAGCGATTTTTCCACTTTTATTTACAGCCACACAACAGGGGTTATCGTATGCATTAAAACACGGCGGCAAATAGTGGCCGTGTAAATCAAAAGGCCATAAAACGCCACAATTCGGCCGGAGCCGACTCCATGCTAGCGCAGCGCTTGATTTATTCTCTCACCGGTGTCGGTGTTGAACGTACCTCGTGACGTCACGGCGTTTTTTCTCCGCTTTTTGGCTTTTTATTGATGGCGCCCGGTTAAAAAGTGGCCGGGGCGGGCCGGCTAAGCGAGTGGCGTCAGAATTTGTGAATGATTTTTCATCCGACCGACTCATCCCGCGTTTCACAGCCATTTGTCAGCCGGGTGAAAAAGATGCATGTACGCGCGGGCGTTTGTGCTCCGTTTTTTTTTTGTCTTTTAATTTTTTTTCGGCTTTTTAGGCTTTTACGCGGATCCATTGACATGTGAAAGTGTGTTAGCGTCGGTCGAGTTTGTAAATCTGCCGTTGCGCCGGTCGTTTTTCGTTTTAAGTCCGATTTAATTTCGCTTTTTTGGCCCGTGTCATAGTTTAAGTGTGGCGGGTTTTATGATTCACGTTGTGAACGTGGGATTTGATTTGGTTTTTCCGTGTTGAAATTTTTGCGTACTAATTCTAATGTTAACATTCAAACATGACAACGTTCTGTAGGCTATTTGACTAAGCTCTAGTAATATTACGTTTTTTTTTGTCTTATATTACGTCGTTACGCAACAAGTAACTGCATCTTCTCACGGAATTTGAATGCAAAAATTCATTATGACGTAATTTTTCATACCCAGGTAGTCCAGGTACCTAGCAAAGAAGTTAACATAACCTTATCCATTCAATAAGTTTCTGAAGTTTATAGCTAAACCAGCTAATGCCCGCGACTTCATCCGCATTAAAAAAGTTATTTTAATCTCCACAGGAACTCCTTAATTTTCCGGGATAAAGGAGCCTATGTCACTCTCCACTACACTCCCAGGTTCTCAATAATACCCATACAAAAAATTACGTCGATCTGTTGCCGCGTGATTGAAGGACAAACAAACACTCTTTCGCATTTACGATATTAGTATGATGAATATTAAATTGTATGAGTAAGTAGGTTTTTCTTAAATATAATGCTAGTAAGAAACTGCCGCTTTCGATGTGACGACACCCTTTACATGGATGTAGGATTGGTTTCGCTCAGGGCAGCGAGACCCTTTAGTACCTAGGAATCCTAGGATTGGTAGGATTGGACTGAGACAGAAACCAAAACATTAAATTGAAAAGTTAAATTTTAAACCAATCCTACATCTATGACCCATTATTATCTAGGAATCCTAGGATTGGTAGGGTTGGACTGAGACAGAAACAAAAACATTAAATCGAAAAGTTAAATTTTAAACCAATCCTACATCTATGACCCTTTAGTACCTCGGAATCCTAGGATTGGTAGGATTGGACTGAGACTGAAACAAAAATATATCTTGAAAAGTTAAATTTTAAACCAATCCTACATCTATGACCCTTTAGTACCTAGGAATCCTAGGATTGGTAGGATTGGACTGAGACAGAAACCAAAACATTAAATTGAAAAGTTAAATTTTAAACCAATCCTACATCTATGACCCATTATTATCTAGGAATCCTAGGATTGGTAGGGTTGGACTGAGACAGAAACAAAAACATTAAATCGAAAAGTTAAATTTTAAACCAATCCTACATATATGACCCTTTAGTACCTAGGAATCCTAGGATTGGTAGGATTGGACTGAGACTGAAACCAAAAGATTAACTTGAAAAGTTAAATTTTAAACCAATCCTACATCTATGACCCTTTAGTACCTAGGAATCCTAGGATTGGTAGGATTGGACTGAGACAGAATCAAAAACATTAAATCGAAAAGTTAAATTTTAAACCAATCCTACATCTATGACCCTTTAGTACCTCGGAATCCTAGGATTGGTAGGATTGGACTGAGACTGAAACAAAAAAATAACTTGAAAAGTTAAATTTTAAACCAACCCTACATGTATGACCCTTTAGTACCTAGGAATCCTAGGATTGGTAGGATTGGACTGAGACTGAAACTAAAAAATTAACTTGAAAAGTTAAATTTTATCAAAATTTCGATATTTCCCAAAATAAAATCGTGAAGCGTGATTGAAGTGCTCCCCGCTGAAAATGGCCGACCAAAAGAACGTTGACGCCAAACCGCGATTTATATTTCACTATTATTTCGCGGACGCGGACGCCGATTTACGATTTCATTACAGCTTTTCAGCGGTCGGCGCGGATTTCACAATTTATACTTGTTTTGAACAACAGCCTTATATTTTAACCGATTTTTAACCGATTTCAAAAAAACAGTTTATCAATTCGTAACCACACTTCTGTGTATGAAAAAACTAGAAGTTAAATTCGCTATAATCCGCCACAGAAGGCCTTCGGCTTCCTTAGGACTTCGGCCTCATAAAGGCCAGAATTTACCTGTTGTTTTTAAAATTCGAGTGTAGTACTTTTTATTTATTATACGTTTGTTAGTGGCGTTTGTTTTAGCTATGTGTACTGTTTTTCCTGTGGCTTCTTCGTTAGTGTCTGTGTTTTGTATGATATTTTAATTATAAGTATTTTGTAAACTGTTTGGACCCCAATAAATAAAATAAAAAATAAATAGTGGACTGATGTTGGTGCCAATCATTATGTACTATAAACCCATATAGCAGTTCTTGTTCTGTTTAATGGCATGGAAATTCTGAATAGGACCGTACCTAAAATTATCAACTTCAATAAACATAAAGAATAATATAAACAACACCCCAAGCCCCGCCATTACCATCTCTTATTTGAATTAACACAATCTAAAATTAGCTAACACAATAAATACGCTCCGTAATCCGGGCGAGCGTCACAAGCGAACCAGCATTACAGACAACACTAATTCTAAACCCAACAATAACCATTAACCGACTCTATTAACACAAAACACGACAGATTAAAGGACCCGGCCACACTCGATATTTTGCCACGTACAATGTACTTATGTGTCACCGTAAGATTGTAAAAACCGTAAGAAATTGCAAACTGTCGAAAGATTACAATTGAACGCATTATTTTTCGGTAGATTGTAATCTGTTAGGTATATAAACCCAATAGAACCTAAGTGCACTACCTGCACTACCTAATTATTTATGTCGAACCCTAACCTAACCTGCAAGAAACAGGCAAGAAAACGTAAATACAATGAATATTTCAAAAATTGACACTCACATTGAACGGTTCACAATCTTTCGACAGTTTACAATTTCGCGGGTTAGATTATAATCTAACGGTTTTTACAATCTTACGGTGTCGCAAAAACGTGCGTTTTAGTAAATAAAGTTCGTTCGCTTTTGATATTTATGCTTTTGATATACTTCAAATCAAGAATGAATAGACATCTTCTAGGCAAGTGTCTAAGCCTTAGGCTGTATGACCACTTGCAAGTTGCAAGCAGGTCTGATTGCAGCCAAGCGCTTGCCTACAATTAAAAAAAAAATAGAGCGACCACCCGTACACTCAACTCAAACATTGTTAAAAAAAAAATACTTATGTGTGTGTTACGATTTATAAAACGTCTTGTTTTGACTCGACTACTGCATTGGTTCAAGCTTTACTACTTCAGGCTCTGGCAGCAAACAACTGCGGTTGAAATTGAGTGCTCGAGCAGTATACTGATAGTCTATTTTTCCTTAACAAAAAAATTAGCACAGAAAATAACAATAGCTTCTCGTTGTTACACGTAAAAGTGCACAAAGAATAGGACGTTGTCACCACTACGATTAAATTGATCTCAAAAATCGATCTAAAGCACCGAGCTGACCTTGTCGATTACATATCTCGCCAAGAAGGTTCCTTTGATTTGTTTATTTTTTCTGTAATCTACGGAAAACTTCACGGAAAACTTTCTGTACGTACTCCTATAATAATCCTTACAAACCTAATAGTTGAAATAGTACTCTTAGTTGAGTCGTATGCGAGGCCTGGGAACCCACTGCATTATTATTTCAAGAAAACCCCTATCATAATGTGATTAATGGAAAGAGGGCACGACCCTCAGCAATCAGGAATACGATGCAGAGAGAGACGGAAAACTAGATATAACGACGCCTGTTCGGGTAGCGGGAAAGACGCGCATACGATGGGACGCCTAAGGGTGGAGTTTACCGACTTTTAAAACGGCTGATTATCAGTTAAACAACTGATTAAATACTTTTTAATGTTCACCACAACGTAAAAGCGACTGAACGCACGAATATCTTAACCCAGCTTTGAAGGGTGGTTTAACCGTCGTTTATCACATTTTGATGTGTGAATTTTTGCGTTAATTATCATTTTTAGGCTCGTTTTTAGGTTATTTGTTATTAAATTGATAGTAAGAGAACCTAACTACCACAATAATCAATTCACAGATGCTTAAATGCGTCATAAATAATTATTTTTTTCTGGTCCCAATTATTGGTATCACACAATTATAAACATCTGGTCGGTACAAAAAAAAATCCTCTTTCTTACTCTCTAGTGTGCATAACAAAAGAGGCCACGACTTACTATTACCTGCCCAGATGTAGAACTACAGCATTGTTTATCCTCCCCAACGGCGTAATTGTACTTTTCAAGTTGACAGCATTTTATTTTACGCTACTAAAAACAAACGTCGCGGTGCGTCAGGTTAAATAATTAAAATAATGTGACTACGCAAATGCTTCGGCTTTTATGATTCGTTCAGTTCGGTTCCTTTTGCTGTGAACGGTTGGTTATCGACTGGTTTATCGTGCTTTAAAATAATGTCGTGAACAGTAAATATTTAAACGGCTGTTTAAACGATGTTGAGGGATTAATCCGCCGATTACCAAAACAACTATCAAGTGTGGTAGGGTCCTAACCCAAAACATGACATATTTAGAGACGGAACGTTGTATCAATGGAAGGTAAACAGAGTAAATATGTCGAGTTTATCGACACCCGCAATCCGGGGTAAAAACGCGCAGTCAGCGAAGAAACCGTGTTAAAACAAACGGCGCCTCGCTAAATACCCAGGGAGAGCCGCTATTACAATATTTGCTAGAATCTCGTTATTTTTAAGTATCTCCCACCAGTGCCTGCCAAAGTTTTCTGGGGGTTGGCTAGCGATTCATTTCGGTGCATCTAATTTGTTGATAAGAGAGGTGTTTTAAGTGTTTGTAAGAAAGAAGAAAGTGAATAAGATTTTAATCATAAAATAATACAATACTTTAATTGAAAATAATACAATAGAACTTAATGTTAGCTAGCCTAACCTAATTACTATATAAAACATGCCCGCGAGAAGAAAGTCGTTTGTAAGAAGATGCTTTTTTAAAACTTTCATTGATTTTTGTTTCAAAAATAATTGCTTATTTTTTTACAATAACTTTTAATATTTTTGGTAAGTACTCGAATAATTTTTGATCTATTAATGTGTCAATTTTACTTTAAGAACTTAAAAAATTACGCAGTAGGTATAAAGGTTCCTTCATTATTCACTTTCATTATACTTACTTTGATTCGAATATTAAAGAGGAATACGTTTAAAATTGGTTGTGAAAATATAACCTTCCAGCACTTTAGTTTTTTTTACTTGACATTGTTTATTCTTATTTTTACATTTACTAATTGTATTGGGTTTGTACCTTTTAATAAAGAATATTATTAAGTGCGGATAGTGGAACGAACGGTTCGGTCATATTTTTAAACTAGAACAATAAAAATATAAGAAAAACACCAACGTTAATCATCGTATAACTTTTGAAACTCTTTAAAATGACACAAACGATTGTTGTGTGTATTGTTTCGAGAATTATTTGGTAAAGTTTGAGGAGCGCCACCGACTTGAGCAGCGTCATAGCCCGTCGACGTACCGCTGTAAATTATAATGTTTTATGGGTTAATACTGCAGATAAGGCGGGGGTAAGGAGCCTATTATTAACCGTGTTAACGGGGTCCCGGGTGGGGGTGGGGGTTACCGTGCACTGCAACTTTGAAAACACTCGTGTGGCGGGGTGAAAACGTAAGGTAGCAATAGTTTTGTTTAGGTGTTTTCGATTAAAGGACACTTTTACTTTTTATTTAAATAATCCATACTTCCATACTAATATATAAATGCGATCGTGTGTCTGTCTGTCTTAAACGCTTTGACGACCGGTTTTGACGAAATTTGGTACATAGATAGTTTACATCCCGATGAAGGACATAGGCTTTTTATCCCGGAAAATTAAGAAGTTACCGCGTGAATCAAAAAACTTATGTTAGCATTATTACTGTTTGTCATTATATCTCATGAAACAGCAAGTATAATATCAGTCAATTTGACTCGTTTCATGTCATTCGATTTAATCTGCGGATGCCGACGCCATATTGAAAATAGTTAGTATAAATGCGAGTGTTTTGACGATGGTAATTCACTCTCCTGCAGGCAGACTCAGCGATTATTGAATACTTTTGTGTTTAGATCGCAATTTGGTTTAGAGCTTAACGATAGCAATCGTGGCCAGATCAAATGAATATTGTTTTAATGTATAGCCAACATTTATTTGATTAAATTAAATCTCTCGTGAAACCTCTACACAATTGACCATTTATTCGTGCAAGTTCCAAATGAGAAGACAAATAAATTAAAAGTATAAGTTAGGACCTTGCTTGTATAAGCATTTAACCCCACGTTTTCAGGCTTTAGTACTTTTTCAAGTACACGATGGTAAATTATATAAACTTTTTTCAAATCTGACTGTAAAATATGGACGGGAAACGGTACGGAAATAATTTTTCCCTCTTTTTCAGATCCATACCAAATCTATTTACGTGTCACCATAAGATTGTGAAAGCCCTTAGATTGTAATCTGTCTAGCGAAATTGTAAACTGTCGAAAGATTGTGAACCGTTCCATGTTCTGAGTGTCAATTTTTGAAATATTCATTGTATTTACGTTTCTTGTCTCTTTCTTGTTACGTGTTAGGTTAGGTTAGGATGCACTCAAAACTCTAAATTGTGAGTTAGAAGTAGCGATAAATTTTGGAAATATTATTACTATTACTACCTAATATGGCCGCTTGCCTGCACTCCCCCTTAGAATATGATTTTTAACGAGGCATCCCCGTTATGTAATTGTGTCTAATGCGCCTCATAATGACTATTTATGTGGCGAGACGGGGAAAAATATTTTTTATTGTTTTAGGTAGGTATTTTCTTTATGATATTAATATGTGAGGTGATCTTTTGATGTATTTCATATTAATATAATAATTTGACATAATTTATTCAAAGAAATATTTAATGAAAAATTTTTTTGAAAAAAATATTTTTCAATATTCCCTTCGATCTTATAAAGGAACTAACAAGAATAAGTAGGACTGTTATCACTAAGATTTACCTTAAATTAACTAGATAATGCCCGCGACTTCATCCGCGTTGACTAAGTAGGTTTTTTTTTTTCCTGCGGGAACTCCCTAATTTTCCGGGATAAAAAGTAACCTTTGTCGTTCCCCAGGATGCAACATATCTCTATACCAAATGTCATCAAAATCGGCTGAAAAGATGAGCCGTTAAAACGTATCAGACAGACAGACAGACACACTTTCGCATTTATAATATTATTGTAGAATGAGTAGGGATAAAAGTTTCATAATGTCGAGTAATCTCAAAAGTGTAAGTTTATTTGAATTATCAATAGTTATACAATAGTTTTTTTACTAAGTCTTTTAATAAGTTTTTTACTAACTCTTAGGGCTAATTTTTCAATCGTCAGATAAAGTTTGTCGGAGGAATAAATTTGACGTTTTGACAGGATTTTGTATTGAAAATCCGTCAAAGCGTCAAATTTATTCCTCCAATAAACCTTATCTGACGATTGAACAATCAGTGGTAAGTAATTTCATTATATGTACCTGTATCTTTTAGGTATTATCCTCCTAAATCCTAAGTAAATCATAATATTAGGTTGTACGGTTAAAATAATAAGCCACACGTTAAACAGATCATAGAACCTAATACCCACAAATATCGCACCAAACAAACAGTTTCATACAAATCTTCACCATCCAAGGTTGGTGTAATTAATTCCAAGCATTACCACTTATCGGTCGTCCAGTCCAGAACAAAGATAGATAACTTAGCTGACCGAACGACCCAATAAAAAGGCAAATAGCCGTAATCCCATTGTTTGGTATAACCGATATTTACCATATCTCACAGGTCTTAACTAGGTAGGTTTACGCACTGCCCGTAAGAGTGTTTGTGTGGTCTAATGTGTTAAAAAAAGCGGGAATCTATTTATGAAAATAAGGCCTGTATCTTATCTTACTAATATTACAAATGCGAAAGTTTGGATGGAAGTATGGATGTTTGTTACTCAATCACGCCCCCAACGGCTGAACGGATCTGGCTGAAATTTGGCACAGAGATAGATTATATCTTACTGATATTATTAATGCGAAAGTTTGGATGGATGTATGGATGTTTGTTACTCAATCACGCCCTAACGGTGGAACGGATCTGGCTGGAATTCGGCACTAAGATAGATTATAGTCTGGAATAGCACATAGGCTACTTTTTATCCCGGAAAATTAGAGAATTCCTGCGGGAACCAAAAAAATCCATCTCGATCCACGCAGACGAAGTCGCGGGCATTAGCTAGTTAATATGATAAATTAAAAATTCTGAGGTAGTTGAGATGAGACATTTACGTACTGAAAAAATAAAACTTTAATTTAGGCATTAAAACAATTAAATTATCGTAGACAATGTAGCAATAAAATATTGATGTGTCTCGGCTGCATTTTTTCAGATATTTCAGTGAGCTGACAATAACATTTACATTTACGTGCAATTTTTATAGTCTGTTTAGGAGCCTTTTACCCAACCAACCAACAATTCGTTTCAATTAATATTGCTTTAATTATACATTTGGGAATACGCTATGATCAATAGTACGCTATAATGTCACGAGATGATTAATTGTCCAACCAAATCCATAATATACGAGATAATAACTCTACACTGATTCAAATTTTTTATATTGATCTAACCGTATACTTAGTAATAGTGTCCTTATTTACAATTAAATTGAATTTGTTCTGAGCATGAGCTTTATATGTTCAATACCTGCAACTTCCATACACAGTTCTTTACGATCTATACGATACTAAAGTGTCCTAATTCAGATAATGAAGAAGCAATTGCGATTACAATATCTCACACGCTGGCAATCCCGTGGGGCTCGTCTTAACTTGCCCACTTTATGCACGAGCTATCGGTGTTATTGTAGCCTAAGTTACAAACGGGAGCAACATTAGGCAGATATAAATTTGAGTAACCTTAATTACGTGTCCCTGACTTTATTTAAGTCAGTTAATTTTTCTATTCTAAAATTTAAATCAGATTCTAGCCTAATTTAAAAAAAAAACATGTTAAAATATTGGTGTATTACCTATCAGTACAAGAAAATAAATTCATTTTAACTCGGATTCTAAATATCTGAAAGAATCAAAGGGTTGAATGTTAGCTTTTTTAAAATTAGTAAACAAAAAGTGTTAAAATATGGGTGTATTACCTATCAGTATTCGAAATTATATTCCTTTTTACTCGGATTCTACGTTCTGTTCGAATTCAAAACAAACTAAACAGCGTATTTCCATCTAACCTCGCCTTATTGAACTTGGCAGCGATGAATACTTTACTGTTTGAGCGACTAATTGATGTTACAGTTTTAAATAGAAAAGAAATCGCAAGATTATATTGGTTTAAGTTCACCAGAACGGTAAGATTCGTATGACAGATCAAGCTTGATGTGTACCATAGAATTCCACAAAATAACAGCACTATTTTTAGATGTCCACATTATAGTAAACAATTCTGATTATTTTTTAAAACAATGCCAATAATTTTGAAACCTCTCGTCGTTCGTGGCTCGAACCGCATAGTAAATATTTCATTTATCGCTCACCGCGTTTGCCGAGATTACAGCAAATCTGCAATAGTGCCGTGTATTGATACAACCATCCATTCGCTAATCTATCGCTAATGTGTGCTTTATGTTAGTGAGTTTACGCGCGTTATTTTATCTAGTTTCATTGCATCTAAGCCGTTACGTGTAAATATTTGAGGTTCATTGTTGTTAGTTTATTGGTTCTAGGGATATTAAATTAAGGCTTCTTTATGCTTACTAGCTTTCTCTGTTTGATAATGTTTTTATTACGTACGCTAAGTAGTGGCTATTGTAAATCGTTTCTCTTTTTAATCTCTTATTTTGACGTCTACGACGCAATTCAGTGTCTATAACGCTAGTATAACCGCTCTTCGCTCACGACTCGAACCGCATAGTAAATAATTCATTTATCGCTCACTACATTTGTATTTGAGGTTCATTGTTGTTAGTTTATTGGTTCTAGGGATATTAAATTAAGGCTTCTTTATGCTTACTAGCTTTCTCTGTTTGATAATGTTTTTATTACGTATGCTAAGTAGTGGCTATTGTAAATCGTTTCTCTTTTTAATCTCTTATTTTGACGTCTACGACGCAATTCAGTGTCTATAACGCTAGTATAACCGCTCTTCGCTCACGACTCGAACCGCATAGTAAATAATTCATTTATCGCTCACTACATTTGTCGAGTTTTTTTGTTGCTAAATATATACAAACAAACGAGCAGGCGGGTCACCTGATGGTAAGTGATTACCGCCGCCCATGGATTAAAGGATTACAGCAAATCTGCAATAGTGCCATGCAGTGGCGTGCACAGATTTTGAAGCTAGGGCAGGCATTAGATAGTCTGTATACCTATTTACTAACTGTTTTGATCAAATTATTAGCATTGACGTGTTTCCATTTGGGTAAGCAGTGCTTTTATGCCTCTATGAACTGCACGCCACTGGTACCATGTATTGATACAACCGTCCACTCAGTAATCTATCGCTAATGTGTACTTTATCTTAGTGAGTTTACGCGCGTTATTTTATCTAGTTTCATTGCATCTAAGCCGTTACGTGTAAATATTTGAGGTTCGTTGTTGTAAGTTTATTGGTTGTAGGGATTTGCACCGGCTCCTTTGCTTACTAGGTGTTTTTCTGTTTGATAACGTTTCTATTGTTTATTTTGCGGTATATACTGTGGGTATCGTATTAATTCTATTTAATTTCCTATTTTGAAATCACTAAGTTTGTTGGTAATAGGTTTAATCTTATAGATCAAACTCGGCCATTGTTGAGGTAATAAACATGGATTACTTGTATTAATTCTTACACCTAACTATATGCCCGCGACTTCGTCCGCTTGGACTACACAAATTCCAAACCCCTATTTTACCCTCTTAGGGGTTTAATTTTCAAAAATCCTTTCTTAGAGGATGTCTACGTCATAATAACTATCTGCATGCCAAATTTCAGCCCGATCCGTCCAGTGGTTTGATATGAGCTGTGCGTTGATAGATCAATCAGTCGGTCACCTTTTCCTTCTATATATTTAGACATAAGTTTACACTTACTTTGAGAGCACTTACGTGCGTTCCCTGTTAAATAAGGGATTTACACACAAATCAACATTAAAAATGAAACACGTATGACTTTTGTTTAAATATGACGATTTTCGGGGTATGACATTCGTTTAAGTTCGACTAATTTCAGCGCTATAATTCACGCTGAAAATTACATTAAACTACTGAAAGGATTTTTGCCGGTATATGTTATGCTTTTACATTATACAAACCACTAACACAAAACGCGATGAAAAAATGTATTGCGACATCTAGTAATCAATAACTAAATTAAATAAATCGAAAGGAAGATTTAGCTGTCGATGCCCGCGAATTGAGGTTTTTGGTTCTCGCGGAAACTAATTTTCCGGGATGAAAAGTAGCCTATGTGTTATTCCAGTCTGTAATCTATCTCTGTGCCAAATTTAATTCAGATCTATTCAGCAGTTCTGGCGTGATTGAGTAACAAACATCCTTCCATTGATCCAGGATAGATAATATAATACAGCTGACGCCCGCCTCTACGTCCGCGTAGATTAAGATTTCTTGGTTCCCGCGGGAACTCCTTAATTTTCCGGGATAAAAAGTAGCCTATGTGTTATTCCAGACTATAACCTATCTCTGTGCCAAATTTTATGCAAATCCGTTCAGCCGTTCGGGCGTGATTGAGTAACAAATATGCAAACTTTCACATTTATAATATCAGTATAGATTATCCAACTGAAGTGTTCACTATTTCTAACTTTAAACACTTAGATATCTATTTATTTCCATATTCATTCATTCCACCACCACTACAGCCTATTAACGTCCCACTGCTGGGCACAGGCCTCCACTCTCATAGGAGAAAGGGAATTAGGAGCTTAGACCCACCACGCTGCTCCAATGCGGGTTGGCGGGTTGTCATTCATTCACTAGTCTTTTATATTTAATCTATACATTCTGTGTATAAGTCATGATGTGTGCACATGTTTTGGGTTTTAACTTAGAACCGATCCTGTCACTTAATACTTACCTGAAATGTTGTAGTTATTTCCTGTTTTGTGTACCATATAACCAATAAATGTACCATATAACCAATAAAGAAATAAAGAAATAAGAGCTTTTTTCTCAACAAAATTGTACTGTAAATTGAAACTCAACTCTCGCCTGCTCATATCAATAGTCAATACATATCTGTACAGATAATAATCGCCACATAAGTACCTCAGCCTCGTCCCAACCCTTTCTCGATTCCTAAAGACACAACACATACACACACACGCCAGTCTTGCACCCTAGTGTGCAAGGTGGTGCGAAAATGGAATTAAATGGGGGGTGAGAGGGGGGGTAAAATGCAAAGGAATCGCCCAACGCGCGCGGGGGTAAAGTGTCCCCGACCGGACACTTTGAACGAATTATGACGGTCATTATTAGAACGTGGACAGAATTAAATTGCCTCCCCCCTCCCCGACCCACCCCCTACCTTCCGGCTAAGTATGCCCGCATAATGATACCTGTCTGATACTAGCAACACTTATCTGTGGGGTAAGCGTGATCACTATCGAGTGTTTCGAGGTATTTAATTTTTTTTTCCCTTGACATGGATTAGATTTTTATACGACTGCCTAAAAAAAGGAGTTTATTGTTTTCAGGGTTCATGTATGTATGTATGTGAGTTTGTATATTCCACCATAACTTCTGTACGCCTGGACCGATTTTGATAAATGAGGTATCGTTAGAATCGTTAGAAATAAAGATGGGGTGACTATGGTCCCGCATTAGGCTAAAGCTGATAAAAAAAAATTGAAAATAAGATTAACTATATAATCATCATCTAGAAAATGATGAGTAGACTCCAAAAATACATAAAACTATAGTTCAATATCCAGTGATTCACAAAAGAATATCATTTAATAAAAATCTGAATAAGATTCTAATTTAACGAGAGTAGAGTAGATTTTTAACTTTTTAGTTCGTTTATTGGCAGGGCAGTCGTATTTTTTTAATTATGACTTGTTTATGGTGGTGACTTTATTATCTAAGGTATTATATTTTATGATATAGAATTCGATTAATCTCCTCAACCCATTGCCGGCTCACTACTGAGCATGAGAGTTTGGCCATGGTACACCACACTGGCGAATTGTGGATTGGCACACCTTATACACCTTCGAGAACATCATGAAGAATTCTCGGGTATACAGGTTTTCTCACGATGTTATCCTTCACCGTTTGAAGCTAATGATATTTAATTTCTTAAACGCACATAACTTCGAAAAGTTGGAGGTGCTCCCGGGGATCGAACCCGCGACCCCGTACAAAAGGTCGGGTATCTTAAACACCGCTTCAAATAGATTACATTAGTCTTTTTATTCTAAACTATTAACTTATTTTGTAACCACCTTTTGTGAAAACATGTTTCTGCAAATAAATTGAACTGAATTGTAACTATAAAATAATACTTTCATTGTTGAATTGAATTGAATTAAATTGAATCCATGCCACTTTTACAAATGCCACAATTAAAAAAATGTTTTATATTTCAAGTTTTTTATACGACTGCCTGAAAAAAGGAGTATATTGTTTTCAGGGTTCATGAATGTATGTATGTATGTATGTGAGTTTGTATATTCCACCATAACTTCTATAAGACTGAACTGATTCTGATAAGTGAGGTATGGTTATAATCCCTAGCTTATTCCGGGTAAAATAGGCTAGTAAAATTTTTAAAAAAATTGATGGGGTGACCATGGCCCCGCATTAAAGACCAAAATTGAAAAAAAAAATCGAAAATAAGATTAACTATATAATTATCATCTAGAAAATGATGAGTAGATTCCAAAATCATATAACACTATAGTTCAATATTTAGTGATTCACAAAAAAATATCATTTAATAAAAAATGTGAATAAGATTCCAAAGGCTATATATGCAAATCGCTTCTTATGGAGGTAAACTCTAAAAATGATATTATGGCAGGGCAGTCGTATTTTTTAATTCGCTAAGCATATAAATTTTTTTAAAAGTACTTAGATACTGAAGCATTCCAATTTTCATCCAATTTATTGTTTCATTTAAAATTCGTTGAATGGAGTAGTATTGGTACTTATGTTTTTTCTAAATACGGTTAAAGATGAAAGGGCCAAGTAAGTAATGAGATCAACCACTCAGCATCCCTCATTCAAAAGTGTCCACATCTCCATGAAATAAAAAGCGCCATAACTCATAGACGAGTGGTGCAGCATCCGTTTTAATCTCGTACAGAAAAGATAAAAATCGTAGCGACTCTTAAGATCATGTGTTAACCAGAGTCCTCACGAGCGTAAGTTTGCTTTAATCATTACAAGGTGATCTTTGTAATCTTACTGATATTATAAATGCGAAAGTTTTTATGGATGTATGGATGTATGGATGTATGGATGCATGGATGTATGGATGTATTGATGTATGGATGTATAGATGTATGGATGTGTGGATGTATGGATGTATGGATGTATGGATGTATGGATGTATGGATGTATGGATGTATGGATGTATGGATGTATGGATGTATCGATGTATGGGTGTGTGGATGTATGGATGTATGGGTGTATGGATGTATGGATGTGTGGATGTATGGATGTATGGATGTATGGATGTTTGTTACTCAATCACGCCCCAACGGCTGAACGGATCTGACTGAAATTTGGCACTGAGATATATTATAGTCTGGAATAGTACATAGGCTACATTTTATCCCGGAAAATTAAAGAGCTCCCCCGGGAACCAAAAAACCTCAAACCACGGAGACGAAGTCGCGGGCATTCGCTAGTTTAGAATATAAAATCGTATTGGAACTCTTTGATTTCCCGGAATAAAAATTATATCCACCTCCGTTAAGCAAATAATATATGTACCTATTTTTTCAAAATCATTATTAAGTTTTTTTTGTTTCCCGCAAGAACTTTTTCGATTTACTTGGATAAAATGTAGCCTATCCCCGGGACACAACCTATCCCTGTATAAAATTTCATCAAAATCGGTTGAAAAGATGGGCTGCTGATGGATGGGAAAGCGTAGCAGACAGACAGACACACTTTCGTATTTATAATATTAGTAAGGATGTGCAAGTGTTTGCCAAAACCTTGAAGTGCCATGAATAAGTTGTGATTTCATATGATTTTTAGATATCCATAGAAATTAATCAGATTTCCATTGTTTTTGAAAACAGTCACCCTTTAAGATCGAGATTTTAAGGTTTTTATTACGAGGTATTTTTAACTGATCGTGGTTTAAATCTTTCTTTAACAATGAACAATTCAATAAAAACGGCCTTTAAATAGTACCTAGACACAGAATTTATCGATAATCAGACAAATTTTAAGTAAGTTTGTTTTTTTTATCCACTACAAGTTAGCCCTTGACTGCGATCTCACCTGATGGTAAGTTATGATGCAG
Organism: Erebia palarica; assembly: GCA_964035005.1. Taxonomy (NCBI): domain Eukaryota; kingdom Metazoa; phylum Arthropoda; class Insecta; order Lepidoptera; family Nymphalidae; genus Erebia; species Erebia palarica. Next base: position 59,623,038 of record OZ035983.1, on the reverse strand, counting down.
TCTAAGATGGTAGGTCTGACCTGTTAGGGGCATGGCAGTTATATTAAACCCATTTGGATTCTACATGGCATCCATGCCGGCCCATCTTTGCCGGTAGGATGGTAACTAGCCACGGCCGAAGCCTCCCACCAGGCCGGACCAGGGAAAATTCAGAAATTATAAATTCCCAAATCGACCCCGCCGGGGATCGAACCCGGGACCTCCGCACGTTAAGACAACAGCGCTACACACTGCGCCACGGAGGTATAGTGTACACTCAGCATATCAGCCACGTATTAAGTTTGCAGCTACGTATTAAGTTTGATTTATACCTCTTTATATCGCAAATGGATTAGGGAAAGGTCCCTTCGGAGCACTCGTGTGCTTTAATGTCCCCAGTTTATGGGTTGTAATTGCCGCCCTAGGCAAAACCTCCTGTTTGGGTGATCTGTAAGTAACATTTCTTTAACCGTAACATAGGCTTATCATCTCCCATACCTCATTAACTAATTGACGAAAGACTAGGCTTTCTAGGTAATACTTATGACTTATTTTAGATAATCAGGATATTCGCTGTAGAACTAAAGCCACTGACATTTTTCCTGCCCTGTCATCATGCAACCACTCTGCTATATAAAAAGGTTGCCTGGAAGAGATCACTCATAGTGATAAGGCCGCCTTTACACCATAACGAGTTGTAAATTCTGTCACGATTCGTTTTACCTCTGTTCTGTTATTTGTTTGTGTGTAATAAAGTGTTTTTACTTTTTTACTTACTTTTTATACCACTGCAACTTAGCACCTCTTATTCCACGCGGACTTAAAAACCGCGGTATTAAAAAATCCCTCCCTATAGTCCTGAGAAGTAATGGATCTAATTAAAATTTGTATTTGTTACAGGTATGTCTCAGTCTCATGGTTGATCACAATATTCGTCTCAATTTGTAAGTACCTTTTAAAGAAAATTAAGAAGTTTGTTTACTTACTCCTTAGCTATGAAAAAAAAAAAAACAGCATACATTTTAACAAATCATTGTGGCTAATGCTATGTACCTACCTGATTATTATACATATGAGATTCTACTTAGTTCCCAATTGCTAAGTTATCACTTATCATCGTCATTTACCTACTGCAAGGATCTCCACAGAATACTTTAGGGCTTCCAGTGGCTCCAAGGTACTCGCTTGATATATTTTTTTTTTGTTTCGCACTCATTTATCCTCTGACAAGATGTAAGAGACCTTTTCAATGCGAGTTTTGCTCAGCTTACTCCCAGTTTTAACATTGCAAATACGATAGATCGACGTGAGAGTGTAAGCGAATATTTTCGGTCAGTTACAAATCCGTCATCGAACGTGAAAACGATGTTTTTCTCGCATTTTGAGATGTCAATCTGTGTGAAAAGTAACATCGGAGTGCCAAAACAGCAAATGACATTAGTCATATCGTATTTCTTGTACGTTTGTTGAGTTATAAACTCGATCTGTCTCATCGAATTTCACTTGGAGTGGGAATGACTCGGTGGCTTTTTGTTCACCATGTTTCCGCTTGGAGCGCTGGCTGTAATAATAATAAATAATAAATTCATTTATTTGCTTGAAACATGGGTTACATGATTGATAGATGATTAGACGATTACGATTACAATAATTATACATAATGATGACAAACATGTTTTGCCATATTAGAGGCGTGCAAATATTAAATTTATACTTAGTCACTAGAATATCTACTATTGGACACTTAATGTTGTTACATCTAGTTACCTTAACATTTATTATATATATTATTTTTATTATGAATTATTTTTGCTATAAATTACTGCTACGTTAAGGCAGTCACATTTAAATTTATAATGACGATAGAGCATGTAGATGTATGGAGGAGCTCACTTTCACCTCACTTTAGTGAGACGTATTTCAAATTCGATCAACCCCAGAGTAAGGGTACTGAATAGATGTCAGCTCACGCTCACGCAGCTGCCTGAAAAAAGTATATCGTTTTCAGGGTTCATGTATGTATGTATGTATGTATGTATGTATGTATGTATGTGAGTTTGTATATTCCACCATAACTTCTATACACCTGAACCGATTTTGATAAATGAGGTATCGTTAGAATCCCTAGCTTATTCCGGGTGCCATAGGCTAGTAAAATTTGAAAAAAAATTAATGGGGTGACAATGACAATGGTCCCGCAATATAGAGTAAAGTTGAGAAACAAAATCGAAAATAAGATTAACTATATAATCGTGAAAATATAGTCGTGAAATGGTGATATCATCCAACAGTATATAGAGCGGTCTCTCAACGTTTCGTATTCTTTAATTTAATTTCGTTTAATTTGCCCTCATGTGGATATTCTGAGCACAGCTCTCTCTGTCACCTGTTGTGTGAAAAATTGTAAAGCGTTTACATTTATACCTAAACTAGCAAATGACTTCGTCTGCGTGGTTTGAGGTTTTTTGGTTCCCGCGGGAATTCTTTAATTTTCCGGGATAAAAAGGAGCCTATGTGCCAGGCTATAATATATCTCTGTGCCAAATTTCAGCCAGATCCGTTAAGCTGTTGGGGCGTGATTGAGTAACAAACATCCATACATCCATACATCCAGACATCCATACATCCATACATCCATACATCCATACACCCAGACATCCATACATCCATCCAAACTATCGCATTTACGAGTATAATATTAGTAAAGATATAAAAGTATGTCTATGAACTTGTATTTAACATTTGCACTAATTATTTATTGAAGTCCAAGAATTTAATAAAGAGTAAAAATTTTATGACGATGACATTAGAGCTCTAGTGAAGTGCAACGCAATTATCGATATCAACGGACATTTACGATTTTTAATTAAAAGCCAGCCCGCTTGCACTCATTTGATAATATTATGTGAAGCGTTTTACGTTGAACTGTTTTTCATGTATTATTTTTATTGTTACTTGTTATTAACTTGGTTTTATTTGCTGTAAATTATTTAATTACGACTATCGGCACTTGTTTTTGAGGATTTAGTAGGTATCATACCTTATACTTGAATGGAATTTTACCTCATTAATATTCTAAAATATCATATATTTTATTGAATTATAATAAATTACTGTCATGAATCCATACTTAATATTATAAATGCGAAAGTGTGTCTGTCTGTCTGCTACGCTTTCACGGCTCATATGTTCAACCGATCTTGATGAAATTTGGTACAAGGATTGGTTGTATCCCGGGAAAGGACATAGGCTACTTTTTATCTCGGAAAATTCAAGAGTTCCCGTGGAAATCAAAAACAAAATATCTCTTCAACCGATATTGACGAAATTGGTAAAGGGATAGTCTGTATCCAGGGGAAGGACATAGGCTATTTTTATCCCGGAAAGTTAGAGAATTCCCGCGAGAATCAAAAACCTTAAACTTCACGGACGAAGTCGCGGGCATCATCTAGTTATGTGTCTGTTGAGAAAATTAAAAATATTTAAACGCCGCTTCAGTACTGACTATGTAAATAAAAGGACATCAGTTAGTCGCAGATAGCCTCTGAATCCAAGCAAAACCGCGTGGTGTGTGGAATTTCCGACCAGAGACCTTGAACTTACGTAGTGAATATTATTTCATCTGTGATAATATGACTAGCGGTGACGATTATTGGTTGACGACGCCAAAATCCAGTCTGCCAAGTGTTTATGATCGATTAGTCTCTCAAACGAGGAGGAGGTCTTGACGACCTCCGTGGCGCAGTGTGTAGCGCTGTTGTCTTAACGTGCGGAGGTTCCGGGTTCGATCCCCAGCGGGGTCAATTTGGGAATTTATAATTTCTGAATTTTCCCTGGTCTGGCTTGGTGGGAGGCTTCGGCCGTGGCTAGTTACCGCCCTACCGGCAATGACGTCCCGCCAAGCGATTTAGCGTTCCGGTACGATGCCGTGTAGAAACCGAATAGGTGATGGGCTTAACAATAACTGCCATGCCCCTAACAGGTTAGCCCGCTATCATCTTAGACTGCATCATCACTTACCTCAGGTGAGATTGGAGTCAACAGCTAACTTGTAGTGGATAAAAAAAAATTGATAGGCTCTATTGAACTCGTATTGCTGTAATAATAATTTAAGCAAAATGATAATAATTTTCATATTAAAACTTTCTTGTTATTGTAGAACTACCCACTACCATCTTAGGCAAGGCGATTATCATCAGGCGAGATCGCAGTCAAGGGCCAACTTGTAGTGAAAAAAAAAAGCGACTTGGGAAAAGTATCGTTATATACCTAGTCAAACAAAAAGTTCCCTATGTATTTTGTGTGGCACAAATGTGCTGCGCATAATGGGCGGGCACTAGTGTTGTCCATTTATCGATTCGTCCGATATTTACGGTTTTTAATTAGAGCCCCGCGCTAATATCGACAGTCGACACGTGATGCGGTCGCGCCTTGCCGGCGATTCCGTTTTGTTGGTGAAATTTTGTTTGTTTTAGCAAAAGAACAGTTAGAACTGGGACTACTAACTAAGGGGTAAATAAATAAATAAATAAAATAAAAGAAAATAAAATAATAAAAAGACTAATGATAAAGAGACTTTGCTGTCTCTTGTACTTACAAGAAAAAAAATACAACTGGTTTGAAACAACAATCAAAACAACTATTCAACAAGGGACTATATTTTAATAGCAAGGGATATATATTTTAGTGAAAATATACTGAACTACCGACTACTTTTATGAGTTACTAGCGAATGTCCGCGACTTCGTCTGCGTGGTTTGAGGTAACAAACATCCATACATCCATACATCCACACATCCATACATCCATACATACATCAATACATCCATCCAAACTTTCGCAATAAGGATGTATGGATGTTTGTTACTCAATCACGCCCCAACGGCTGAACGGATCTGGCTGAAATTTGGCACAGAGACAGATTATAGTCTGGAATAGCACATAGGCTACTTTTTATCCCGGAAAATTAAGGAGGTCCCGCGGGAACCAAAGAACCTCAAACCACGCAGACGAAGTCGCGGGCATTCGCTAGTACCAAATATTGCCAAAACCTTTCTCCCCAATTTACTTCCCCAATCTATTTTTTGTTTACTCGCTTTAATCTCCATCCACAGTCAGTAACACGTACTCACCATTTTGAAAATTAAAACGGACGGAAAAAGAATTTCTATTCTTAAGAGCCGTTTGCATAATGAATGCACGGATATTGGACATTGGCGACTAAGGGTGAAAGCACATTAGCGACTATTTTGTCGAATCTATTTCTATCTATAAATCTATTTAGTTCTTGTGTTCGAATCTTCTTCTATTTCGTTCTTGGGTGTAATTAAGAATAATTTAACCAAAAGTTCTTGAACCATGTCGTTAGCAGTAACGACATGGTTCAAGAGCTTTTGGTTAAATTATTCTTTGACACTAATATGAATATTGAATTTGGAATTTAAAAACTTAGACTTAGCGTACAGGGATGATGCCTATATCAAAAATGAATTATTTCTAACTGATTATTAAATATAGGGTCTTCCAAAACATTTAAAATTCACATTCTCGGTTAGTTTTAGGTATGATAACCATTTTAAAACATTGATTAAAGAAAAAAAGTGCGTTGAAACTTTATGACGTCACAATGGCGAATTTCATACAACTTCCATACTAGAAGTGCGTTTTTAAGTTTGATAAAAAGTCATAATTAAAAAAATTAAAAACACGACTGCCCTGCCAAAAACGAATTTAAAAGTTAAAAATCTAAATTAAACTCGTCAAATAGAATCCACATTTTTATTGAATGATATTTTTTTGTGAATCACTGGATATTGAATTATAGTGTTATATATTTTAGAAATCTACTCATCATTTTCTTGATGATGATTATATAGTTAATCTTATTTTAGAATTTTTTTTTCGACTTTAGTCTTTAATGCGGGACAATGGTCACCCCATCAATTTTTTTTAAAATTTTACAAGCCTATGTCACCCGGAATAAGCTAGGGATTCTAACGATACCTCATTTATCAAAATCGGTTCAGGCGTATAGAACTTATAATGAAATATACAAACTTACATACATACATATATACATACATGAACCCTGAAAACAATATACTCCTTTTTTCAGGCAGTCGTATAAAAAGTTGCTGATTTGATTGAGTTGTCATCATCCCTATTTCAGATATATATCGTGATTCAAAATGCACGTTAACAGTACAGGTACTCGAGACTGGGGACTGGTACTTAAATCAAGGGGGCCTCATTTAAATAAACACACCGACGCCTATGTCGGCTTAATCCAGATTCATTAGAATATTAAAACGGCTAGTTTCTTAGAAATACGCCATAATTAAACTTATGGTGATGCCTATATTAAGATATCTTTTGAATAATTTAAAACGTGATGATGCTCTCATAGACGAATTCGATTAAATCACTAATCTAGGTAGCATAAGTTAGTCATTATATTTTAAATATCCATCGTTATTAATTGATTTTCACGAGACAAGTTATTGAGCTTATTTTGGACAAAAAGTTGAAGTAAGTTTGCTTAATTTGTATTCGAGTTCAATAGAGAGATTTCAATAGAGATGATTTGAGCGAGACCTAAAGGAGTTGGAGTTTTTAAAATTACCGCTATGAAACTAATTTCTTGATAGGCAGTAAGCAGTGAATTAGCAACTTCCATGTGGATGTTATGATTTTTTAATTTATTTTATATATCGTAGCGAGTACACGAGCAGGCAGGTCACCTGATGTTAAGTGATTACCGCCGCCCATGAAAATTTGCAGCACCAATGCGTTTTATTTATCTAATTATTTGATCTGCTGTCCTAGACAGACCCACCAATATACAGGGCTCATATATAGTGAAGGTACTATACAGGGTCCAAAGAATCCCCCTTTATATTAATCTGCCGCGCTGGAGTAAATCCAAAAATCCCCTCTTGGGCTCCTCTACTATATAGTGGAATATACAAACTCACATACATACATACATCTCTGAAGTTGGAAACTTCAATATACTCCTTTTTTCAGGCAGTCGTATGAGAATTTAAAGAAAGATCAGCTACGGTTTGATAATGTTGCATCGCGTCGTATAGAGTCGCGTTGTCGCGTTTGTCGCTCACGTAGAATAATGCCTTATACAAGACAGCTTACGTAATTCTCATCCAAAACGCCCCAAATAAAGGATGACCGCCGCAACTTGACTTCATTTGCAGTCTAAGTTAAAATCAATTATGCCCTCGATTGTTTCGTTAGTTCCACAAATGTTTTTTGTCCCCTTCCCCCTCGCCATTGCCACATCACTCCCTCCCTCTCCCGCGTGGAGTACACCTCTTTGTATTCAGTGCCGGTCTGTCCCCCTGGTTCTGTTTGGATTTCTTTTGATGAACTCAGTGCCTCGAAGACTTGTGATTGTATGTGCATTCTGCGCCCTTAGTAGGACTGCTCAACTCGCCAACGATACCCATCATCGAATATCGATAAATCTTTGACTCAATCTCATTTGTCTTACGTCATCATCTCAATCAAATGCATGCCTATTACTGATCACGGTTTTCCCCTTAGAAATAAAAGGGTTTTTAAGTTGTACACCACGCTGACCAAGCCTGGATTCGCAGCATTGACAAACAGGAAACAGCCGACTTCACTGACCTTTGATGATACTATGAAGATTTGAATAAAATGGACCGAAGTCAATGTATTTTTTATACTAAGTATTTTGACACGATATTAAATTTTCTTTTTGGGTGCTGGCAGCAGATGTAAGCTGGTAATAGAGGCATAAAAGCACCGCTTACCCTTGTTGTAATACCTCACAATATGCAAAGAGTATTTCATTATGCATTTCCTGACTTACGCATTAAGCAGTACGCATTTGAACGTGAAAGCAACCGAGTACAGCAGAGCGACCGCGTATCTTCTGCATCAATCATTGTTACAGTATCAATTGCTGTGATTGGCTGAATTTATGGTATTCTTGCTGCGTCAATGGATTTTGTCCAATAGTGGAAGAGTGTTATCCAATCAGAGGTGATTGCGATCGTTACACCGTAGCTGTCAGAGATACGCGGTCGCCCAGCAGGTGAATTTTGCTTTGATGTTAAATCTGTCGATGCTCGAAATCGGCATTATCGTTATGTGCAAACTTGTTCTAAGCTCGCCGTTCATTTGCGGCGGCTTTTTGACTCATCAGCGATCGGTGAACGTGACTACTGCCTGCTACTTTTGGGGGACGCAAAAGGAACTGATTATGCTGTGTGGTTAAATAATATACTGCGCTTTTTGCAGAATGACTGCATAATGTAACGTTACAATTCCGGCAGTGTTCCTGGTGCAATGACGCTAATACGAGCTTTGATCTTGTCTGTTGGGCTGGAAAAATAAGTATACACAGAGCACAGCCTTTTTAAAATTAAATGATCTGTAAAGCTTGTACAGGCATTTAACCCTCCATTCAACATATTTTTATACGATTGCCTGAAAAAGGAGTATATTGTTTTCAAAGTTCATGTATGTATGTATGTATGTATGTATTTGAGTTTGTAAATTCCACCATAACTTCTATACGCCTGAACCGATTTTGATAAATGAGGTATCGTTAGAATTCCTAGCTTAGTCCGGGTGATATATAGGCTAGTAAAATTTAAAAACATTGATGGGGTGACCATGGTCCCACATTAAAGACTAAAGTTGAAAAAAAATATTCGAAAATAAGATTAACTTTATAATCATCATCTAGAAAATGATGAGTAGATTCCGAAAATATATAACACAATAGTTCAATATCCAGTGATTCACAAAAAAATATCATTTAATAAAAATGTGAATAAGATTCCAAAGGCTATATTTATGCAAATCGCTTCTTATGGAGGTAAACTCCAAAAATAATATGGCAGGGCAGTCATATTTTTTCAATTGTTAAATTAAGTTCACTTGTGTATTCAACCCGTTACTAAACGTTAGCTACTGAGATGAACGTTACTCTAGTAGTAACGTATCCAACGACAAAACCTAGTAAGGTTGTGTTATACCACATGGTAGGTATAGCAGAGTGCTAAGGTTGCGATTTTCGTGTGAATCAAGGTTTTTGGTTCCCGTGGCAACTTCTTCATTTTCGGGGATAAAAAGTAGCCTGTGTGCTATTCCAGACTATAATCTATCTCTGTGCCAAATTTCAGCCAGATCCGTTCGGCCGTTGGGGCGTGATTGAGTGTTAAAGATCCATACATCCATACATCCATACATCCATCCAAACTTTCGCATTTATAATATTAGTAAGATGAGATAATACTAGGTGATGTCCGCAACATCGTCTGCGTGGAATAAGTTTTTTTAATTCTCACAGGAACTCTCTAAATTTCCGTGATAAAAATTAGCTGTCACTCTCCACTCTCAACTATACCCATGCAAAAAAACAAGTCGATCCGTTGCTCTCTTGCAGTGTGATTGAAGGACAAACCAAGAAACTAAAAAACAAACTTCCTTTGGCATTTATAATATTAATATGATACGTATGAGACAGGCAAAAGACAAGGTGGGCACATACTACATAGTCGAAACTCGTACACCAATCGAAGAACACGGTTGCAAGTATTCAAAGTCATTAATAATGTATAAGTACCTGCTCAAATCAGCTGCATTATCCAATAAACAATACAGAGAGAAGGAGGCTTTATAAATACAGTCGCAGTCTGATAGTTTATATCACTTTAAGGTTCATAATTGCGTATCAATTGCAATCTGCAGTGTCAGAAGGTCGACATTAAGTGGCTTTTTTTTATTAACTGGCTTTTACGGTTCTGGGTTCCGGCTCTTTTGGATTTGACATTAAGAATATTTTTTTTTTCACATTTACAGCCACAATATACGGTAAAATGTTGAGTAGAAAACTTTGTTTATATTGTTGATAAATGTCACTATAGCAAAATAAGTTCACAATTAAATTTGTTTTGTGCGTAAGTATGTAAGTAGTTTATATAATTCACATTTGCAAACATTAAGTTAGGTACTCACGTAAGCGAATTACGCAAGTAAAACTGGGGCCATACTATATTATTTTATTATTGTTGAATTTCGTGTTTTAGAATTATAATTAATCCTTATTTTAGGAACGTCAAGGTTCGTGACATCAAGCTGTCATTTTGAGTAATTGCTTAAGTATTGCTTAGCAGTATGGCCCCTGGAGTACAAGTGTTATTGCGGCCAAATAAATACCTTGATATGGTGTTTTAGTATTGTTTAATGGTACCTACCTACGATACAAAGATGTAGATATGTCGCTATTGCACAGTTATCATTATCATCATCATCATCAACATTATTATAAATGCGAAAGTTTGGATGGATGTATGAATGTCTGTCACTCAATCACGCCCCAACGGCTGAACGGATCTGGCTGGAATTTGGCACAGAGATAGATTACAGTCCGAACTTTTTATCCTGGCAAATTAAAGAGTTCCCGTGGGAACCAAAAAACCTCAAACCACGCAGACGAAGTCGCTGTCATTCTCTAGTAATTTTTATAAAGAATCTAATATGAAAAGTGATAAATATTACCAGTAGGCCGAGTATTTTAAGTATTCGATCGCGACTACGTTTTTGTCATTATATCTCATGAAACAGGAAGTATAATATCAGTCAATTTGACTCGTTTCATGTCATTCGATTTAATCTGCGGATACCGACGCCATATTGAAAATAGTTAGTATAAATGCGAGTGTTTTGACGATGGTAATTCACTCTCCTGCAGGCAGACTCAGCGATTATTGAATACTTTTGTGTTTAGATCGCAATTTGGTTTAGAGCTTAACGATAGCAATAGTGGCCAGACCAAATGAATGTTGTCTTTAAGTTCAGCTAACTTTTATCTTTTTACATTAAATCTCTCGTGGAACCGCTACACGTTGTGACCATTCGCTCGTGCAAGTTGACGACCTCCGTGGCGCAGTGTGTAGCGCTGTTGTCTAACGTGCGGAGGTCCCGGGTTCGATCCCCGGCAGGGTCAATTTGGGAATTTATAATTCTTGAATTTTCCCTGGTCTGGCCTGGTGGGAGGCTCGGCCGTGGCTAGTTACCACCCTACCGGCAAAGACGTGTCGGTACGATGCCGTGTAGAAACCAAATAGGGGTATGGCTTCAATATAACTGCCATGCCCCTAACAGGTTAGCCCGCTACCATCTTAGACTGCATCATCACTTACCATCAGGTGAGATCGCAGTCAAGGGCTAACATGTAGAGGAAAAAAATGAAAAAATAAAGTTCCAAATGAGAGTACAAATATACTAAAAGTGTCTCAATAATACCTAGTTCTGGATTGTCCCTATAACAATTGGATTGCAAAACAAGTATTGGGTTTTTCTGACTAGAGATTCTCAGTACTAGCCCGGAGTTAGGAAGTTGGCGGTGTTTCACCCCCGTGCCTCGGAGAGCATGTTAAGCCGTCGGTCCCGGTTATTATCACCAACATGATAATAGTCGTTAAACCAGCCCGCATTGGAGCAGCGTGGTGGGTCTAAGCTCTAATTCCCTCTCTCCTATGAGAGTGGAGGCCTGTGCCCAGCAGTGGGACGTTAAAAGGCTCTAGTGGTATGGTTGATTCGATCGAATAGAAAGAAAATCTCACATTGAATGCGAGTGTACATACGAGTAGTTAGGGTCGCGACCGGCTACCGGACACGATCGAGATGCTCGCACAAGATACCCGCCCGGCGATGCTCGAATTCAGATACCGGTATGGTAATCGCTCGCAGCCTTACGGTAGGTCAGCTACATGAATTTAAATTGGACAATAAAACACGGGCTGACAATCTCTGCTGGTCAGTATCTTTGGTACAGCCTCTGAGGTAGTCTCGATTAAATAAAAGGCATAATTAAAGCATAATAAAACTCGGCTGCCCTGCCAAAAAGCGAACTAGAAAGTTAAAAATCTAAATTAAGCTCGATAAAATAGAATCTTATTCACATTTTTATTAAATGATATTTTTTTGTGAATCACTGAATATTGCTACATATTTTTAAAATCAACTCATCATTTTCTAGATGATGATTATATAGTTAATCTTATTTTCGAAGTTTTATTTTCAACTTTAGTCTTTAATGCGGGACCATGGTCATCCCATAATTTTGTTTTTAATTTTACTGACCTATGTCAGTAAAATTAAAATTAATAAGCTAGGGATTCTAACGATACCTCATATGTCAAAATCGGTTCAGGCGTATAGAAGTTATGGTGGAATATACAAACTCACATACATACATAAAACGATACATACATACATAGAAAAAAGGAGTATATTGTTTTCAGGGTTCATGTATGTATGTACATACATGAACCCTGAAAACAATATACTCCTTTTTTCAGGCAGTCGTATAAAAAGGACAAAATTCGTAGTTAATAAATATGTACAAAGTACACTAAGGAATTTTTCTTTTTTCAAAATTCGTGTTGAATTCCGTACTTAAGTTTTTTAAACCTTTTTATCTTGTTACTCATTTCTAGTTATGTCAAGTGAAAAAGGAGAAAATTCAGAGTTTATAAATATGTACAAAGTACAACAGTATCTTTGGTACAGCCTCTGAGGTAGACTCGATTCAATAAAAGGCATAATTCAAACTCACATACATACAAACATGAACCCTGACAACAATATACTCCTTTTTTCAGGCAGTCGAATAAAAAGGGGAAAATTCGTAGTTTATAACTATGTACAAAGCCGTACGGCAATATAAATATGTACAAAGTACACTAAGGGTTTTTTTTTTCAAAATTCTTATTGAATTCCGTACTTAAGGCGCGGGGACTAGATGACTTTTAGGTATTTGAGGGGGTGAAGCAGAAGGGTTACGGGGTAGGAGTCCCCGCCCACTGCGAGGCCGCGTACGAAACGAGCGCTGCAGCCCGCTGTTCTAATCGGGAAGCGATGAGGCACTCGTACACTCGGTAGAGTCCGACTAACAAAACTGTAGGTTACATATAATTATGTAAGTTATTTTCGTTAGCTAAGTAATCAGACGTTTGGCTCAGTCAGCTAGGTAATGGGGAAAATGACCATCACTAATTCAGTTACAGGTTCCATCCTTTACCAAACCATTTTTTTTTCTAAAAGTTTTCTTTTTTTTATTATTAATAAAATTGTAACAGGTCTAATTCTGTAACATTGAAGATATATTCGAATTTTTTTGGGCACTATAAATATATTCATGAAACTTGGTATTTGGGCTCTTGTAATAAAAAAATATGTGATTCACAGTTTTTGTAAATTCCACCCCCAAAGGGGAATAGGAGATCAAAGTTTGTATGGGATTTAAGGAACTAACTAAATAAAAGCTAGTTTCATGATAAGATTTTATTAAATAGGTATAAGTAGTTAGTTCGGTACAGCATTTTTATTTTTAGGGTTCCGTACCGTTTTTAGCGAGACATCACGTGACTTCTCCCAGCCATCAAATATATTTTGAATATTTTATAAAATACTCCACGACTCAGTATTATAATTACTAAAATTCGTCAAAACTTAATATTATTTAATTACTAAAATTCGTCAAAACTTAGCTTTCTGCTGCAAGAAGGGTTATTTTCTTTATCATCGTCATATGGAGATGTTAGGAATTCTTTATAAATTCGTTGTCTCTTAGGTAGAGAAGAATCCACAAAAGTTGATACTAATGAAATTTCTTTTTCTCTTAGTGGCATACCGCGCGCTCGTCGTGAATCAACTATTTCAGGCAATAGCCAGTCCATGTAAAAAGTCACTAGCTTTTCCTTCATCATTTTCTCCCAAAAATTATCATCTTTTTTTATTATCTCAGTTTTGAGTGGCTTATTTTCACCACTCCAAACTGCAAACAGACACTTTTCTCTTCCTGATACATGCAGCTGCCCTTGAATCTGATAGAACCAATTACTGTTCTTATTCAGTTCAATCACTTTATTTTTTTTTATTCAACGACCTCAATTTACATAGACGGGCCCTGTCAAACAAAGAATGAGGGCGTATTTTTAGCAACGCCATCAACGCCATCTAGTTTGAAAAGCGGGAACTTGCTTGCAACATATGCGCCATCTTGAAAACGTATGACTCGGTCATAGATTAGTACAGATGCGCTTGTCGAAAATAATACCTACATCAGTGTACTCTCTGAGGTAAACGATAAATGTTAGTATGATGTTGTTATTTTTACCACTTTTTTGTTACCAGTTTCCTGGAAAACCATTGGACCGATTATTATGCGGTTTTTTGCATTAGATATATATAGCTTGTGAGAAGGTTCTAAGATATATTTAAAGATCAAAGTCAACACAATGGGGCGCTGCAGTTCATCGTGGGTTTTTTTTAAATTTAATTATTTGTTAATTGTTGATAAGTTTTGTCGAAAAATTGACAGAAATAAAGTCATTTTTAGGGTTGCGTACCAAAATGATAAGAAAACAACCCTTGTGGTGCGACATGACTGTCCGTCACACTTAGCATAATTCGGTAACTACTAATGCAAAAAACTTGAAATTTAAAATAATAACAGCTAAAACAGTTTAAAATTATCCTCGCCAAACCTTATTGCAAATGAAAGAATTCAAAAATAATTATTAGTAGTATTATAATAAAAGGGGCTGGAATGGGAGAGGTGAAAGAGTACTAATGGATCGAGTCATAGAAAAATACTTCATTTGAAATTATTTTATTTTATACATTTCTAAGTATGCTACTTGCCATCAAATAAAATTAATTTTGTCATTTTTTGACGCCTAGTTTTCGTATTTATTTGGGGGTCAATTTTGGCTTCGTGATGAAGCCTAACTTTGGCATATTTTTCAATAATGGCTCGAATTATATGGGTTCGGTGGTTTAAGGTGCCGGGTTGCTCAAAAGCGTGCAATGTTAAACTTGCAAACAAATTTGAACGAATGAAATGCTTAAGGGTCCCAGCGACAATAAAATCAATATGGCTGAATTTTTCTGGTAACCTTTGCCCATGCCCCTTTTCTTTGTTACTCAATCACGCCCCAACGGCTGAACGGATCGGGCTGAAACTTGGCACAGAGATAGATTATAGTCTGAAATAACACATAGGCTTCCCGGAAAATTAAGGAGTTCGCGCGGGAACCAAAAATCCTCAAACCACACAGACGAAGTCGCGGGCATTCGCTAGTACAAAATAAAAATTACCAACTTTAATAAATCAAAACTCTTTATTTATTGAAGTTGGTTTAAACATTAAACTCACGTCAGTAAGTAATTTTATCATATTATTATAATAGCATAATATTGCGTCTCGGAAGGTATTATTGCCTACTGTCCGTTCTGCCCATCTATGCATTAACTAATCTTGGTTGCATTTTTTTATCGTACTGGACTGGACTATTCTTGGGTTGGAACCCAAAGCCGTAAGGCCAGTGAGTAAAAAAAAAATATCATACAGTTTGCCGCGGAAATTAAATGATTGCGTAATGGATAGAAATATTAAATAGGAAGATTAAATAACGTTTTTTATGAAATGTATAATTGTGAATTGAAACACTTACCTTAAAATAAAAATTATACAGTGCCAAACTAATAAAACTTTAGATGATAACTTAATAACAAATTATCTACACGATGAGCGACCGTGACAGCGCTACGACGGGGACAGACAGGCTTAAGACAGGTGATAGGAACGCGCTCTCATAGTTGGCCGCCCGCCATTTTTGTATGAAAGGGCCCATCTAGTACCTACATATATATCGATGTTTTTATTGTATCTCCATATCTGAATTTTGTTTGCCTTTATAGACTCTTCTACACTGTTTTTGAACGCCACTAATGGACATTTTATTTCCACTATTGTGTCTTGTCCTATCAAGCCATCTGGCGTAGCCCCAATAAAGGGGTATTGGTGGTCAACGAACAACCCACAGGGCTCAATGACTATATTTTCTTGAATGGCAAGTTGTTGCAGAGCTAGGTGTTCGTTTTCCACGCCATGTGCGATTGCAGCTATTTTACTCAGGTTAGATTTGTACAGAATATTTTCTACTAATTTTGCCTTACTAGCATTTTCTCTTCTTTTTACTACTAAACCGAAATTCGATGCGGTTATCATATTTTTTCTTAACTCAATCCATTCATCACTATCTCTTTGATCAATAGTAGACAATTGTATTTTGTCTTTGTTTGATGTCAATTTTGTAAGATTTAACAGAAAATATTCTTTACACTAGCGGCACGCTATGATGGCCGGTTTGACACATTACAATAGTGATGTGGAATGTCAATTTATTCTCGAACAAAAAACAATTAAGTTTTGTTTTTGTACCTGATTAAATAGGTTTAATAAAACAAAAATGTATATGTTTATTTAATTTATTTGAACGAACTGAATATTTGAACGAAAATGAATATACATACTTTATATGCACACAAGAAACATATGAATACAAAAGATACCAAAAAAGGTGCCACAAAAGGCCATAATTAATCAGATTCGTCCATACTACTATTTTCACTGTCGTCACTGCTATCATCACATACATTAATAATTATATGTTCGTTTTCTATAATATTATCTATTTTCACATCTCTTTCATAATCTTCCCTTATTAATTTAACAGTTCTATTCACAACCTTTTCCCAGTCTCCTTTAGTCACATGTTCACAAGCTTCTTCTAATAATTTTAGCATTTTTTTTGTGGTAAATGGGGGTTCTGTATTGTGTCTTGCAGCATATCCCTTAATTTGAGCCCACACCAACTCAATCGCATTATACTCACAATGGTAAGGCGGTAACCGTATAACTCTGTGCCCATGTTCTAATGCTATTTCGTCAATGACGTATCGGATCTTGGTTGGTTTGTTTTCTTTTAAAAGACGTACTAATTCCGCTTTTAACATATTCATGTTTGCATCTACGCCATTTTTACGAAGCCATGCGACGATATCAGCTTTCTTTTGGGATTGGGCAGGTGGCTTGTCAATTTGCATCGAGTGGTATGGGGCGTTGTCCATAATTATAATAGATGGTTCAGGGAGGCTACACAACATTGAGGTAAACCATTCAGTAAACTTTTCTCCATTCATGTCTTCATGATAGTCTCCAGTGGTTTTTGACGCAAAAGCCATGAGAGAACCTTCGACAAACCCGTTGATGGTTCCGGCGTGACAAATTATAAGTCGCGATCCTTTTCCTACAGGAACTTTGGAAGTAGATGCTGCTGTGTCATCGTTCCAAGAACGGCCTACAGTATGGTTAGCATTAAGCCATGTTTCATCCAAGAACACAACATTTTGCCAATTTTTGATTTCTTTCACTTGCCGTAAAAAAGTATACCTTGCCATCGCTATATCAAATCTTTCCATCAATATTTTGCGTTTGTTACATTTTTTGTATCGAAATCCAATGGTCTTCAAAATCTTCGTTAAAGAACTTTCCCCACCGAAGAATAATCCAGCTTCCTTCAGTGAATGCACCAACTTTTTTCTTGTTGGATACTCCTTCTGTAAATAGTAGCCGTAAACATGTCTTCGGATAGCATCGGCATCAAAGCTATCGATGCCTACGACTGGTTTTGCTCGTTTTCTCTTTTTTGGTGTGTGAAGTTTATTTTCTTCTGTGCCAGTCTCGCCATATTTTTTTTTAGTTATCCGTCTAACAGTTCGTTGTCCAATATTAAGCGCATCAGCTACGCGTTCAACCACTGACGTTATAGGTAAAATTGGCCCTCCATTTTGAGCTTCACGATCGAAATAGTTACGAAGGCGTATTACGAACTCACGTGTCTGACTATTTAGAACAGTTCTCTGCGTACGTTCGGTCATATCGACGAAATCCACAACAAAGGGCTTGAACAGAGTCCAAATTAACGAGCAAGGGTCAACAGTAATGCAGTATCAATATTTGAAATCCAAAGCCAGGTCAAAACTATATCACAATCGCATTGCACTGACAGTTTATACTTTTCGAAGCAACGTCAATTCGAAACTGCTTTGTTTTGCATTGAGCATTGACGCGAGTTTGCCGGAGGTAGTAGTTGTGCTAGCCAGCGATCCTATGTGACGATCGTATTAGATTCCATTTTTAAAAATTTATTGATATTTTTTTGCGATTTCAGAGGTTTGTCCACATAGTGAAAATTGTTCATATTCACAAGTACATTCACCCCTTAAATGGTGCAAACTGATTTTTCTACACTTGTATACATTTAAGAAATCAATTTAATAAATAAATTTTGAGTCCTAAACCTAAAACTACATTCGATAAAATTTATGAATCTCTGCACATCACTATCGTCAATAAAGTAATACAATTATTTCCTTCAAAGTCGTTATCAATTAATACGGAACTTCATGAGAAACTACATTCGATAAAATTTATGAATCTCTGCACATCACTATCGTCAATAAAGTAATACAATTATTTCCTTCAAAGTCGTTATCAATTAATACGGAACTTCATGAGCGGACAAACGTCAAACCGGCCATCATAGCGTGCCGCTAGTTTAGCCTGATTTAATTCATCTATTGTCAAATCAGGGGTAGTACTCTGAGCTCCATAATCATTTTGAGCAGTAACTTTCTTAAGCATTCGGTTTTTTTTATGAGGGTTTGCCTTGTTAAATTTTCTTTTTAACAGTCTTCTTTCTTCAAAATTTTTGAGGATGCTTCTTGGACTTCTCCCTAAAATTCGTTTATGGAGTAGATGTCTTGGATGGGAGTTATTAAAAGTCACGACTGCAGCATTGCAACGCGCGCGGTAGCCTCGACGAAGCGAGAAATTAATTCTCTTTCCTCCTACAATTTTTTAAATTTTGGTAACATTTATCTGTTTTGTGATCCCAGAGATCCCCAGATATCGATTTTGAACGAAATCAGTACAATAACATAGAATTTCAAAATGGCGCCAATTCATTTTTACGGTTCCGTACTCAATGGGTGTCAACGGTACCCACCCTATTACTAAGCCTGCGTCCGTCCGTAATTTAAAAAAAAAACATTTAGCGGGCTGCTTCTCCTAAACCGTAATAGGTTATAGAGTGTGAATTTCTATTGCCGCAATAACAAAAAATAATAAGGAAAAAACAAACACAAAGGGGGCCCCCCGATACAAGAAATTTTGAAATATGTATTTTATGGTACGGAACTACGGAACCCTTCGTGGCGAGTCCGATTCGAACTTGGTCGGTTTCCTGATTCAAGGCAAACAGGTACATCTATTACTCACTCTTGCAAAACTCCCGTAGATGGTTCTTCAGAATTGATCTTCAATCGTCTTTTCTGACTGAAAATTAAATATGATATTATTTATAATTTAGTAATTCACAGGGAATATTTTATTTGAAAAAAAAAAAGAAAAATGCAATGATATAAAATCCCCTAGAGATCCGAACCCATAACATAACACTTACTACTCGCCGCTCAACCAACAAAGCTATACGTCCAATACTAATAATGATGAAAATAAGGTACAGTAAAGACACAGTATAACAGTACAATATAAACCTACTCGCGTAATAAAATATTGATAAAAAAAAATTATAAGTGCCTACTTACTTTACAACGTCCATCATGTGTTTTTGTTGGTTTTTATATTTATTTTTTTTAGATTTTTTTCTGGGGTACATTTTTAAAATGTTTTTGATTGATTTTAATAACAAAATTGGTCTATACAAACTTATTTACACTTAAAATTATGCACACTATATAACATATAATTACGACTGCACCTAAATAAATAAAATAGTCTTTAGCATGAAACAAAAACAATTTTCAATTATTATGATTGACAAGAAATTTGCGGGGTGAGCTAGCGTAACGTGCGACAGGTCCACCTAGCAGCGCGCCTCAGCGATTACTATCTAATTGAGTACGAGTGACAAAGAAGTCGCTACTGGGGAAAAAGTTGCCAAATGAGAAATCATAATAAAAATCATTAAAAAATGTAGAAGTCGCAATATTAAAATCTAAAACAGCCATTTACTTTATTAACATACGACAAACAATCGTGCTTAATTTTATTAAAATTAATGTATAAATAAAGAAGAACCATGTGTAATAGTGCATTTGCAGAGGCAACTTTGCCATTTTTTTCTATCGAGTAAAGTTAGCGAAATCGTGTTTTGGACACAGCCATCAGGTCAGAAATACGATCAATTATAAAACTTTTTTTTATTATAATGATATGCCTGATAGATTTTACTCAAGAGAGTTCAAGACCATCCTCATTCACCTCGATTTGTCTATACACAGCGCCTTAAGTTTTTTAAACCTTTTTATCTTGTTACTCATTTCTAGTTATGTCAAGTGAAAAAGGAGAAAATTCTGAGTTTATAAATATGTACAAAGTACACTAAGGGACAAATATTTTTTTTTCAATATTCGTATTGAATTCTGTAGTTAAGTTTTGTAAACCTTTTTATCTTGTTACTCATTTATTTTTATAAGTTACCTAAGTCATAGAACGTGGAACGTGCTTCCACAATATTATCTAGCTCTAGGCAATAAAGCTAGTTGACCCAAACAATAATTCCTCGGGCGACGAAACTTTATAGTATGATAAAGTATCATGAGTTAAACGTATATTATAAATATCTAATAAAAAATCAGAAAGGAAGTAAGGTTTTTTTATGCTATACCCAATTGTCAAAGCAGGAAGGTACATTATCGCGTAAACGCAGTTTAGATTTCATAATAAAATCGGTTAAAATATCGATGTTCTGCATGATTATTTCATTTGATATCTCGGTTTTCAGTGTAAATACACTACCTGCTATTGTTTTAAAAAGAAATCGAGAAAATATTCAGTCATGAATACTAAGGTTTAGGTATAAATACCTAACTTCCGGATGTTTTTTTTGTTGGATATTTTTGTGTCAGTTTTGAATCATCCAATACTAAAACCCAGCCAACTTTCATCGACTGAGAATTTAATGCGGGGCGGGGGGGGGGGGTCTCCATACAACTGACCGCCCCATTGCCTAGAGCCCTAGACTAAATACGTCTCTTCGACGGGGTGTCACGTGATTGGCGACACTGCAAGGACGTCTAAGACGCATCTATTGAATTTCGATTAGGCGATAATTACTCCGCGATGCATGCCCATTGTATAGTACTGTCACGTCCAGGAGCTGATGGGAATACTATAGCTGAATGTAAATCCTAGATCCTAGATGTAGAGGCGAGATTATCCTTTTAATGTGCCTGCATTATGGACGCCAGACTAATATCACAGCACAATAACTCAATACATTAGATGTAGACAAGTCATAATTAAAATAATTAAACACGACTGCCCTGCCAAAAAACGAACTAAAAAGTTAAAAATCTCAATTAAGCTAGTTATATTAGAATCTAATTCACGTTCTTAATAAATGATATTTTTTCGTGAAACATTGGGTATTGAACTATTATACAATTAATATAAATAAATGTATCAAGCATGCTTTCAGCGTCCATTTACCCTCAATTACTAATCTATATATTTTATAATAATTCGTAAAGAGTAAACTCCAGTCGTGCATCGGAGCTGACACAGGCAATTTTTTTAGTTAACAAACTTTCTTGTAAAACCTTTTTTGGGTTTTATGTTTTTTAATTTTTAGTTATTGTAATTTTATTAGATTTAGTTTGAGTTGGATGTTCGTGTATATATGTGAGCAAACGAAGGACGTCTTCAGCCGAGGGCACGTAGGTTGGACATTACTTTGCCGGAATACTAATTTAACAATTAGGCGCTAGACTGAGGGGGAAAGTCGCAAAAGGCAGTTTTTTAACCTGATTACTCGCCGGCTTCGCTGACTACCCACTGAGAGTTCTTGATCAATTTGTTCTATTGATTCGATTAATATTATTATGTTTAATTATCATTTTTGCATGCCTAATAAGGCGAAACATTGTCTCCGTCATTTTGTTTACCACCTTTTGTATTTAAAAATGTTTCTGCTAATAAAAGAATTTGAATTAGAACTAAAATACACTAGGGACAAAAAAAATGGGCGGATAAAACAACCGCAACTTTCCCTATTTTACAGAGTGCGCATACAAGCACGACAGAAGAAAACGCGTATTCCCTCCAATGAGGATCAAAAAAATATTCTGCTTATATTGAACATTTTAGGTTGATTGTAGGTGAAATGTCACTGGGTATAATTATCATTAAAATTGATTATTATTAGGAATTCATATTAATTTACATATCATTTTTATTTAATAAATAGTATGAATATTGTATAAATAACGAAAATATTTAGGGTTTTATTTTTTGCTCATATAGGCATGGAGTTGGTATTCATTACAATAATGATATTTCGATAGATATGACGAAAAATGTAACATTCAAGTCAATAAATTGATATTTATTTTAATACGAACAATTAAACATCTTTACTTGAATTATTCACTATAAAAATCATTATCGATAATACAATAAATATTGCTCGATACCCCGTCCATGTATTAGCATAAAATAAATAAAATTAATGAAATAAATTCCAAGCATATAAATTGGTTGGCAGTAATGATGATAACATACTTAGGATTTTATCTGGACATGTGGCCTCCCGTGGGTTACCCTGCAGAGATGCGATTGTGTAAGAATTGTCGATCAAATCGTCAAAGTTCGGCGTCAAAGTAAAATAAACAATAATCGCATTGAATTAGAGCTCAATTTCGTGTATCCATTCTCATAGGTTTAGGTGTGTACGATAGCCTAAACGGATGAGAATGGATACACGAAATTGAGCTCTAATTCAATTCCGTTATGGTTTATTTTACTTTGACGCCGAACTTTGACGATTTGATCGGCAACTTTTACACAATCGGGGGGCTGATTTTTAGTTGACTAACTGTAAAATCACTGAGCTATATTGTATAGTTAGTAATCATTAGGGATATTACTACATTTAAAACTTTTGGTATTCCGTAGGAAGATCAGAAATTACCAAAAAATCTTTACTAATTTTGTAATTTTTAATAGTGTTTACCCACACTAAGGAGAGATTCTAAAAGGTCAAAGACGTGATTCCCGGAGAGACGCAGGTTCAAATCCTACCAGTTTTGTAATATTTTTATGTTTTGACAGAGAGTTTTAAGTTTACAAGAAGTTTCTTAACCAAGAATTATTTGGGTACCTTTCTTATTTATTAAGAATATTTTGATTGAAGTGTAAGCGAAAAATAGTTGATCTACAAAACAAAAATATGTTCTTCTATAGGCTCAAAAAAATAATGTTATTAATGCAATCTATATAGAAGATACAGGACTCGGATGAGTTTTATACGGTTTTACGGCTGGAGAGGCAGTAAGACAAAGAGAAAATTCACCTTAAATAAGAGACTATAATCATACTAATATTATAAATGCGAAAGTGGTTTTGTTTGTAGGCCTTTTTTATCTCACTACAAGTTAGCCCTTGACTGCGATCTCACGTGCAGTCTATGATGATAGCGGGCTAACTTGTTGCGGCTACGGCAGTTATATTAAACCCATACCCCTAACGGACTACACGCGCGGACGGAGTGGCAGGTATAACATCTGTATATAATATTATTTCCATTTTCGAAGATCAGAAACAAAAGGTCATCTTTATAAGGAACTCCCAAATTAGAAATCCTACTCACACTTGACCATCTAAATAATAATATCAGTTCATTATGACATAACAGAGTGACCGGTGAAAGTTTTTTTTTATTGTCCGAGGTCAGGGGTCAACCTGTGGAGGCTCCGCGGGGTGTTTCTATTTAGTAAGTCTACCATGATTTCCGAAAAACACAAGAAGCGAATGGCGTATTAAGACTTTTGAAGATATAATTAAAATTCCGTATTAGCATAAGATTACAATCTGAAAACTGTTTTAAAATCCCATCAATTTTCTTTTTATTATTTTATGTCTCAAAACTAACAATTTAATTGTTAATTTTAAATATCTATGGATTTTATTGTTCTGTTTAGTAATGGGACTAAAAACTGCCGTAATACTTGAATTTTAGATGCTAGATCAGCTATTATTAGCTAAAAAGGAACTTAATAATTTTAGGTTTTAAGCCTTAGGATGATGATAATTATTATCACTAGGGAGCTACTTGGTAAAGAACATCAGTAACTTGATTTCTTTCAATCGACACATAAAATCTTATAATAGCATTACGTACAGAAGACGATAGTAATCAGTTTATTTCTTTGTTATATTGATGATAAAATAATAGCAAATAAATGCAACTGACCTTAAATAAACACGACGAAATATTGCAACATAAAAACTGTTCGAATATACGCACTTATTAAATCATTCAAAAATAACCCGAAAAATCGAGAGAGAGAATAAATTTAGGATGAACAAAGTGAATGAATCCCCACAGTATTATCGGGTCCGATGACAGACAGACGATGGCCGCTGTCGCCGGAAACCAAGATTCATGGGGGTTCAAAAAACCATAACTAATAAATTTGTCACGCTCATAGATCGACTGACGAATTAACAAGATAGAGCTATGAACGCTATTAGAATTATCTAAAAAAATAAGAATTGAAATGATTGATCATACCAATAATGGAATCAATTTTAAGTATCATTAATGAATTTTTAATAATTTTTGCCCAAATTATTGGATAAAGACGTGTATATTGCCTTGGCGTCTTTTAACCGGCTGACTTATCGCGACTTCATTCAGATGGAATTTCTATTTTTTTTTTCTAAATTAAATTTTCAAACCCTTCCGTTTGAGCTGCACATTTATAATTTAATTAGTATCGTCCTACTATAGACACGTTGCAGAGATACTATTTTTTGTAAAATATGTCATAATTGTATCTTTATGAAACAATAAAGGAATATTACATAAATTTTACATAAATATTGTGTTTAAAGTGGGCAGCAGTCAGCACTATAAGTACATTTAAAGAAGACCTAAGGATTGGTGCATTTAACAGCTAAATGGTGGTAATTAATTGTTAATACAATGTTTCATAACCGGAAAAATTACATAAATCAAACAGAATTATAGAATCGCCGTATAGTAAAATGAAAAACATAAATTAAACAGACTCAAAGCCGTATAAAATGAAAAAATATATATTTTCCATAAAGCTCCAATAAAACTGGCATGTCTATCAAATTACAAACTCTAAGGGCGATCACTATTATTCGTTCATCACTTGATTGGTATGAAGCTGTCGACTCCCTCCGTGCCCTTTCCGGCCCTTTGGAGTTTTTTTTCCTTAACATTATCATTCTGAAGATGAAAGCTCTTTTTTGTCTCTGGCGCCACGTCTTAAGGGTCTTGCAGTTGATTGAACGGTATCATTGTAATTAATTGTGTGATCCTATATTTATCATTTGTCATATTATTTGTCCACAGTCCACACCTTGCTATGTCAAGTATAGATACAATTAATAATGGTTTCATCGTAGTGATGCTATGAGTTAATTAAATGTCTCTACTATCAGGTAATTATAGTAGAGATAAAAAATATGGATCGTTCCTGATAAAAAATATTCTATTTTATATTATAGTTTTTAAAAGAAAATTAAAGTTTGTACCTTTAAATGCTTTATAGGTAAATAAATAATTAATTATAGTAGTATCGTTAAATTTTATACTTAAAGTTTTACTTCGTGTTTGTTATTATTATTCAATGATTTTGTTATATTATTGTATTATGTACTTATTTCACTTTTAGGTAGTTTGATAAGGTGTTAGATGTTAGATGACCTCTGACCCTGAGGCGAAATACACGTTTTACGAAGAACGTAAGTAGTTTATGTATTTACTTAGACTAGTGACACAAGTTGTCCTACATGAATTAAATAAATCATTTATCATTTATACTATGTATATTCAATTCAACTCAATTCAATTTATTTATTTCAGATAACAAACATCCAAATTTTTACAATTTTATGTCAATATCATTATTAGAATTTAGAAATTATATAATTGTTATTTTAAAAATCAAAATCAAAGTTTAAATTAAAAAGTCAAATTATAATCTATAAAAATAATATATTGAAAAAGTAGTGTTGATTTTAAAATAATACAAGAAAATTCGTAATTTTTTACGTTTCGAAAAGATCCTTTAAACCATTTTGAGCTGTTCTTCTTGATAACACTTTCACAACAATAAATAAATTTCATTATACTTTTAAAACAGAGAAACTTACCAAAAACAAAGGACATAAAACAATAACCGCTAAATTATGCGCAGAAAATATGATCGTAAATTCACGAATAAAGATATAATTTATTGTAATTTATAGATAAATATTTGCTGATTCTATATTTAAATTTTATTACCATACTAGAATCATAATAATTGGTTAAGTATCTGGCCAAAATCGGCATCTTTTTAATCAGTTTTATTATTTGGAAAACTATTAATTTGATTATTATTTGATGTGCGCTTCTTCGACACCTCGTGTTGTGAATGTAGATGAAGTTTAATAAATACTGGTTTTTACGATCACATAAAAATAATTTGGTTATAGTTTATATCGTTTACAAATCTGTTTATCTGTGTAGATTGCTTTAGCCATAAGACCACCTTTGCACACTTCTGTTTTATCTTTTAACCTTTTGTTTATTGTATTTGTTATGAGTGAGTGTGTTAAAGAGTTTTATGTATCTATTTATCTTTCTGTTTAAATCTCATCCGATAATGCAAGATTTTGAGTGTCAAAAAGTGTTTTATCTAAGTATCTTGCAGCTTTAGTTACAGAGGTTTACCCTCATCTTTCTATAACTTTGATCCTCTAATATTATAAACGCGAAAGTTTGTAAGTATGGATGTATGGATGTAAGGATGTGTGTTACTCTTTCACGCCAGAACGGCGAAACGGATGTGGATGAAAATTGGCACAAGGATAGATTATAGTCTGGAATAACACAAAGGCTACTCTTTATCCCGGAAAACTAAAGAGTTCCCGCGGGAACCAAAAAACCTTAATACACGCGGACGAAGTCGCGGGCATCAGCTAGTATTTAAATATTTGACTATATGACGCCTTTCGTGGACTTAGAATCTAAATCCACGAAAGCCGTCATTTAGTCATCTAGTCAGTTCAAAATTTTGAAAAGCAGAAGCAAAGCTGTGGCTTTTCCATGATGCGTCTTAATAGGGATGATGACAACTCATTCAACTCTTTATCAAACTTAAAAAACGCTTTTCTAGTATGGACGTTGTATGAAATTCGCAATTGTAACGTCATCAAATTTCAACGCACTTTTTTCTTTAACCTATATTATAAAATGGTTATCAGACTTAAAACTAACCGAGATTTTGTTTTAGGTCTTTTTGAAGACCCTCTATTTAATAATAAGTTAGAAATCATTTATTTTTGATATAGGCATCATCCCTATTGTCTATAAAGGAGTCTTGTGAAATTTTTCCATAATCGATTGAACAGATTAGCTATTAAAACTAAGCAGGTACACAGACAAACTTTCACACTAGTTTGTTGTATTAAGGATTGCTATATTTTGATACAGAGTCAATTTTAAACCTTTTTCAACAATAATTGATTCAAAGACCGAATGAAATCTGGGACCATATTAGCAATGCTTAAGGCCATACTGTTTCATTGTTGTTGAGTTTTGTGTTTTAGAATTATAATCCTTATTTTAGGAACGTCATGGTACCTACGTGACATCAAACAGTCATTTTGAGTAATATTGCATAAGTATTACTTTATGCATAGGCAGTATGGCCCCTGTCATTTAGGAAATTTACAATTTCAATCGATCACATACTTAAAGTCCCACCAACTTATCTGGCCTGGTGGCCAAAATTTGAACTAATTTTTATGCCTACTTGGTTTTTGTTTTTATTTTATTTTAAATAGATATTATAGTGAAGCCGTCACTGGGTCAGATAAGTTTGTAGGACTACCTAATTATTTAATCACGATGTCAGACCATGTCAGACAAGTATTACAAACTCGTGATAGACGAAATTCTATAAACGACTTCTTATTAATTGATTGTCTAAAACGTGACATTTTAAAGATAATTGATTACTTTTGATAAACGTTACCCGGACTTTGTCAGCCAAAATCATGATTCATGAAATCAATCTTAGATATTTCTTTATTATTCAGCTCACTTGTACCTACCAAAGAAAATGGTCTAACCAATTTTATGGCGAAATTTTATTTCTGGGTACAAGGAACATCAAGCGTTGTTTTAAATAACTAAATAAATCTTTATTAGGAATTGCCAAGGACACAATTAATAAACAATAAAAATTAGTAGTACAAAAGTTTGGAGCTAAACTGGCACAAAAATTATTCCAAAAAAGCATCGACTCAGCGTGATGCTAAAGTCAGCGCTGTTATGTATCTGTCACCGTAAAATTGTAAAAATCGTTAGATTATAATCTAAATAGCGATATTGTAAACTGTCGAAAAATTGTGAACCGTGCAATGTGCTGAGTGTCAATTTTTGAAATATTCAATGAATTTATGTTTTCCTGTCTCTTTCTTGTAGGTTAGGTTAGGTTTTATTGCGTTAATATACTTAACAGATTACAATTTACCGAAAAATAATGCGTTAAATTGTAATCTTGCTTGTAATAATGCTAACATCAATTTACTTTTGGCTTCTGCCATGGCTAGTTAGTAGCTACCACCCTACCGGCAAAGCCGTGCCACCAAGCGATTAAGCGTTCTGGTACTCTGCCGTGAAGAAACCGATTGTATGGGTTTAATATAGCAAAAGATATAATTAGGCAATTTTGTTTGTAGAGTCAATCTTCTCATTAAAAAATCTTTTAAAAATTTTTAATTTTCTTTTTATAGATCTTTAAAAGAATCCATTTTAACAATTTTCCAGGTTAGGACGCTTCATAACAAATGATAAATTTGATAATGTGAAGTATTCGTGATAAAATTATAATTAATCAAAATAGCTTTTAGCACTGATTATGATAATGTTATACGAGCCAGCAACAACACGATGATTTGCGAAAATTCGATTTTTAGCAATAAATAATAGATGTTTTATTCTTATCTTGCTTAGGTACTTATTGGTGACATGAATTAATTATTCGTAAGTAGATTTACTAATAATGATATTATATGTGCGAAAGTTTTTGATCGAGATGAGATTTGGTACAGAAATGAATTATTTACAGAGAAAGACAATATGACGCTTCTGGTTCGTAAAAAAAAACTTTTCAAAAATTAAAGCCATGTTAATGAAGTCATGGGTATTTTTTTATTTCGACTTTGCCGGTAGGGTGGTAACTAGTCATAGCCGAAGCCACCCAGCAAGCAGTAATGCTAATGAAAGAGGTAACCTATGTATCTACACATTTACTTATTTATTTATTTATTTTTATTATTTTTGTACAAAATATTGTCTTAAAACTAATTAATAAAAAAAAGTGGACAAAGGTGAAGCTTATCTCTAAAAAGAAATCTCTTCCAGCCTTCCTTGAAAGTGAGTAAGGTGAAATTGTTAAGTGGTACAAAAATAAAATATTTCACATTGACGTAATAGTAAATTATTTTTTTCAAAAGAGCAACCGCCGAATGTCTTGTTGGTTCTTCTCTCAGTAGGAATTTTAAAAACAATTGCCAAAGTTTACTTGAATAAAAAGAGATTTGAGTCGAGTTGAGCAAACCAGACCAGAGATTCAGAATTCAGTATTAATGAATTCCAAAAGTATCCCTGCCAGGGATCGAATCTGGGACCTTCCACGATAAGATCACAGCACTAAGTACTGCGTCATACTTATACTATAAACTACTACTATACTTATATTATAAATGCGAAAGTTATGATGGATGTTTGTTAGTCAATCACGCCAGAACGCATGAACGGATCTGGGTGAAATTTGGCACAGAGATAGATTATCTGGTCTGGAGTAACACATAGGCTACTTTTACATCCCGAAAAATTAAAGAGTTGTCGCTGGAACCAATAAACCGAAGTTGCAGGCAACAGCTAGTCTACTATAGTTCCCAATAGAAGAAACATCATCAAAACAATGAAAGCTAATCGGCCCTACTAAACTTCCTACAAGTATAAAAACGTCGTATTAAAGTTATTGTGCCTATAAAAAAGACAGACTGTATCCGATTTCTGATCGTAAAAAGGCAGTAAAACTTTTTGACGGGCTCTTAATAACCTATTAAAAGTGGTAAAAAGCTTAGTGTCCACCGTCCATGTACGTATGGTTCTATAAAAGTTTGTTCATTTCTGGCGCAGTAAATCACAGCTACGCGCGAAAGCTGTCTCTGGTAAGTACTAATATTATAATTGCGAAAGTGTGTTTGTTTGTTGGTTTTTGCGTTAATCACGTCGCAATGCAACTTGTAACTTTTTGAAGAGCTAAACGACCTACTAAGTTGTTCTTATACCGATGGGTAATGTTCACCTTCTATATGTCACCGTAAGATTGTAAAAACCGTTAGATTATAATGTAACTCGCGAAATTATTAATATATTAATTTCAATTAAATTCTTAAACTATAGATAGCACGATAAAAAGTGGAAGACTAAAGAAGTGTTAGATAATTAAATTTACAAAAACAATTGAGTAATGGAGAGAAAACTGCTCGTTGGTCTAGTGGTTGGCATGTTCGACTGCGGCCAACGAGGTCCCGGGTTCGAGTTTCGGGT
This sequence comes from Erebia palarica, assembly GCA_964035005.1. Taxonomy (NCBI): domain Eukaryota; kingdom Metazoa; phylum Arthropoda; class Insecta; order Lepidoptera; family Nymphalidae; genus Erebia; species Erebia palarica. Next base: position 59,592,481 of record OZ035983.1, on the reverse strand, counting down.
CGGGCTATAATAAGTATTGGCGTTTTCTGACTAGAAATTCTCAGTACTAGCCCGGAGTTAGGAAGTTGGCGGTCACTCCCGTGCCTCGGAGAGCACGTTAAGCCGTCGGTCCCGGCGATTATCACTAACATGATAATAGTCGTAAATTGGAGCAGCGTGGTGGGTCTAAGCTCTAATTCCCTCTCTCCTATGAGAGTGTAGGCCTGTGCCCAGCTGTGGGACATTAATGGGCTGTAGTGGTGGTGGTAATGGAGAGACAACAATCGTCCTTTTTTCCACCTGCCCTTAGAACGGACTTTAGGTACGTCCAAACATTGATATTAATAAAGTAGGTAAAGATACATCTTTATCGCCATTGACCGATGATGGATCGGCCGCACTTCAACCAGGTAAACAATAACATGGACCCTCCAATAGGCATGATGACAGTAACCAAAAATCAATGAAATTATTAATTTGTCTAATAAAATAGGATTCATGGATTATAAAAAACGTATTTATTTTTCTATTTCGAGTGAGATTGCTATTTATTTTGATAAAATAAAACTATAAAATACTGCAATCCGCCATATTGGATTAAACGCCAAGAAGCGAATGACGTCACAATTGTTTGTTTTCGAGCTTTGACAATCGCACTATTGTTTACTGCACACTGCACAGAGTACATTGGTAAAACAATAGTGACGTCACAAACGACGCCATGACACCGGCGAGCGTTTTGGCGTGAATTTTAAAATTTAAATTTCAAATGCCAATTTTATCTACCAAACCTTATTTTTCTGCTGAAATAATATATTTTTTCGAAATAGTAGATACTTCCGAACATAATCTGACCATTTTTCAAAATCAGTCATCATGCCTATTACCACCTACCAATTTTTTACTGACACGTGCATCAATGTCTATATTATAGGTCGAGATCTAGCGTCAGACAGACCTCGGAAAAATATTCGAACTACCCGTATAAGCTTGAGAGTTCGTCCGCGTGGGTTGAAGTTTTTTGAATCCTGCGGGAACTGTTTAATTTCCGGGTATAAATACTAGCTTATGTCCTTCCTTGGGCTACAAACTATCTCTATACCAAATTTCATCAAAATCGGTTGAACAGATAGTCCGTGAAAGCGTAGCAGACAGACAGACGTAAAATATTAGTATGGATTAAACTCGTTTTCTAGACCAGTAAGTTACACTGGAAGGGTTCAATAATTAAAAAATCAATAGTTTTATTCGGTAAAATTTGTCAAGTTAACGTAAAGTATGAGACCATGAGTAGGTGACCTAAACCAAATTTCATCAAAATCGGTTGAACAGATAGTCCGTGATAGCGTAGCAGACAGACAGACGTATAATATTAATATGGATTAAACTTGTTTTCTAGACCAGTAAGTTACACTGATGCAATAATTAAAAAATCTATAATTTTATTCGGTAAAATTTGTCAAGTTAACGTAAAATATGAGACCATAGTTAGGTAGTAAAAATATTTTTTTATTATTTCACTTATTTATAGATAAAATTAATATATAATACTATAGGAACAATGTTACATACCTGTAAAATGACTCAATTTAATAATAATGTTTCTAAAAATGGAAACAAAATAATATTATAGGTAGCTTTTAGGTACTAAATTTATTTTATATTGTCACTTTTTTAAAGCTTTTTCAATGCAATACTTCGATTACTAGCTCTCAGACTTAAAATATAATTGCATTTGACCAAATATAACTCTTATCACTGAAAAATAAAGTTGAAAATCAATTGTCAATAGTCATGTTGGTAATACAGTCAAAAATGTGGTGTTCCGATAGCAATTAAAGGGATAGGATAAGCGTCCGTGGTAATGATTGATGCAGTGTCAATAATACGTGCCTAGCCTCGCCAAATGTCAACAATGATGTATCGTGGAAACCGAGCAAATATAGCTTTTTTAATAAAAGCTCAGCAAATAGACTGATAGCTCATAATTTTTCGTCATTTCAAGTTTAAAACCCATGACTCATCGCAGGCCCACAGCACGAAATATGGCTAGGGCTCTGTTACGGCTGTACAAAAAAGATTTAGGCAAATATAGCTTTTTTAATAAAAGCTCATCAAATAGACTGATAGCTCATAATTTTTCGTCATTTCAAGTTTAAAACCCATGACTCATCGCAGACCCACAGCACGAAATAAGGCTAGGGCTCTGTTACGGCTGTACAAATTAAAAAAATTAAAAAACACGACAGCCCTGCCAAAAAACTAACTAAAAAGTTAAGAATCTAAATTAATCTAGGTAAATTAGAATCTTATTCACATTTTTATTAAATGATAATTTTTTGTGAATCACTGGATATTAAACTATAGTGTTATACATATTTTTATTTTTACATTTTGTGTGGAATTTACGGCCCTAATTTTAATCTGTACACAAATCTTCTTTCAGACTGAAAATGGTTTTGCTGAAGTCTACCACGCTGGCAAAGTATACCTACTTACTGCAATAGAAGTGCATTATGTTAATCCTATACAGAACACAAGCTATCTCAAAATCTGTTGGGTCTATTTCGTGTAAAGCTTATAAACAAACTTAAAGATACAGTCATATATATTAGTGTGGATGCGAGTAGGTACCATTCACAGTACAAAATCAGGTTAAAAAACTGTTATTCACACGAGCCTCTAAACTTTACGGGGCCTAATAAAAAACTGCAAAGTTCAAATAGTCCGCCCCTAGGGTGTCCACAGTAAACATGTCACGGCGGACAGTCCGATACCCGGCATCGCACTTATCAGCGGCCATAACGTCCTCAATTTTACGACAAGCTCTCGATGCGCGCGTGCGTAAATTTAAACAAAACGTCAACTCGCGAGATTTTATATTACAGATCAAGGAAATTGTATCGATATTTCAGCGATAATGTTTTTCGTGTTACGGAACAGATATCTTTATGCATGCATTTCTCGGATCATGCCATTACAAATGCGCCTGCATAAAGTGTTATATTGCAAGGGGTTTCGTTTATTTGTGGCGATAAAATAAAGCAACGATAAATTATAATGTTTATGTATCAAGATGTGGTGGCACTCTCATAACATTACGATGTGTAGATCATTTTATCGGAAGCGAGTCAACGACCTTGAACGTGGATACGAAAAGGTATCATTTTGAAATCAAATGAGGGTTATGTTGCCAGACCTTACAGTTTATGTTTTAAGGCATGCTAAAATTTACAAATTGAACTCTTTCTTTAGCTAAAGGTAATTAGGTGTCGATCCGCAGATGAAGGGTTTAATTGTAAAAATGAAGTAAGACGAAAAATTGCTACAATTTTTAGTAAGCAACTCTTACAAAAGTGATTATCAAAATATTTACAAACCATGCTATAAAACCAGTCAGAATTATTCTGCTTTAAGTGTATGCATCTATACAAATAAAACGTTAAACTTACTAACTATCTTATCGAATTACAGGTTAAACTGCTGAGTCTGGTAACTAGAGAATAGAGATATTATGAGCGTATTAGATCGTCTTTCATTTAATCCGCAATAACGCAACGGATCGATGTGATTTTTTACGAATAATAGTTAAAGACCTGGAGATTGTCATAGACCTTTTCTAGTCCCGAAAAATAAGAGATACCATAGGCAGTAATCCCGGAAAATAAAAGTATTCCCACGGGGTTTTTTTAAATCTTCATACACGCGGCCCAAGTCAAGGGCACGAGGCATCTTGTTTTACATTCCCTTAAATTGAATTTCAAAAAATATTTCAAGGCATCTATTTACCCTACATTAAAAACTAACCCTACATTTATATGTAGGGTTAGTTGTTAATGTCTCTGATTTGTAATAGATGTCTTGAAATATTTTGAATAATCTGAGTGGGTAAGAACAGAGAAAGTTCTCTGTTCTGAGACTTACACATAAGTATGTGTAAGTGAGAATTGATTTTAACTATTCCAAGCAGGAATAGCATAAAGGACGCCTAATAAGGACCCACGAGTCTTCTCACTCGGCCGCTAATCGCGATCGAATAGCGAAAACTAAAAACCGGTCTCCACCCGTCCGTGTAATTCTAATTAGGCAATTCAAGCAAGGCCCGGTACTAATGGGGCCCACTCCGCGCTATAAAGGAACGCAATCTGATTGTGTGAACACGTTGTCCGCGTGTCCTGTACATTGTCCGCAGACATGCAAGGCTTTGTCACCCTACTTTATACGTATAGGCCACGGGTACTTGTAGAATGTAGTACTGTAGTTGAAGGAGATTCCGATGCACGAGGAGCTTATCGATTTTTCAATAAAACCTCAGTATGAACTGCAGAGACAGTTTTGCTTTTTTTTTTACTCGTAGGTACAATGCTGTGAGAGTTTTCTATTTTTTTATAGATAACATTTTGTTCGGAAACTTTGTCCATAGGATCCTGAGCGGCTGTGGCTAGTTACCACCCTATCGTAAGAGGAGTTCTTCCAAGCGATACAGGGGCTATCCTGCGAGCGCTTAAAGCAATACTTAAACAATATTAATGAAAATGACGTTCCTAAAATAAGGATTATAATTGTAAAACACTAGTTAACTATAATATGGCTTTAAGCGATGGCAGTATGGCCCTAACATTCCGAATACCGATACGATGTTGCGTAGAAAATGGAAACCTTTCTTAAGAGCTTAATATACCTACTTACTACTACTACTTACTTCTTCTACAGAATCGATACTAATATTATCCCTGTCCATCTTTCCGTCTGTCTGTCTGCTGTACTTAATATTTCTAGATTTAATTACTTGACGACACTATTTAATTATCTAATATTTGTAATAGATTTAATAAATTTGTGTAATTAATTTAAAATTTGCAATGCCCTGACAGGGCCTCATGCCAATGTACTCGTATGTAGACATGAATGCAAATAAATAAATTAAATTAAATACTTTATCGGTCCACCTTTCCAACCGATTTCGATGAAATTTAATATAGAGTTTAGTTGCATCAGGGGAAGGATATTGGCTACTTTTTATACCGGAAAATTATGGAATTCCCGAGGGAATTTAAAAAATTTAATCCATGCGGTCATCAGCTAGTAAATTAAATAAAAACAAACGTCTACGTACATGGATACACGCTCGGAGCCTTATTGATGGAAACAATTCAAACACCATTTAGATAGTGTGCTGGCGTTGACGTATTATTATTATTGTGGGACCAGCTCTAGAGCGAGCTACGGGATGTAGGAAATAATTGCGAATTTACTTATGGAGGCGGAATCTAACTAGTGGCTATTTATTTAACTACTGGCTATTTATTAAGTGATGCCCGCGACCTAAATTTATAAATTCTTTTTATTATGATCTTTTCTTATAATCTATATATATAAAAAAGAAAGTCAATCAATTTTTTTTTTTTAATCCACTACAAGTTATCCCTTGACTGCGATCTCACCGATGGTAAGTGAAGATGCAGTCTAAGATGGTAGCGGGCTAACCTGTTAGGGGCATGGCAGTTATATTAAACCTGTACCCCTACTCGGTTTCTACACTAAGTTAAGTTAAGTTTCTAAGTCGTGTTAGTTACACTATTTATAACTCAAGAACTGAACCGATTTAGCTGAAAATTGGTGGGGAGGTAGCTTAGAACCAGGAGACGGACATAGGATACTTTTTATCACGGAAAATTAAAGAGTTCCCGCGGGAACTAAAACACCTCAATCCACGCGGACGAAGTCGCGGGCATCAGCTAGTTAATAATCAGAATAAGAATTTTCTTATAACATCTTTTTAATTTTATATATTTTTTTTTTTACACCACTACAAGTTAGCCCTTGACTGCAATCTCAACTGATTTTAAGTGATGATGCAGTCGAAGATGGTAGCGGGCTAACCTGTTAGGGGTATTAAAAGTAAATATAAATGAGTAGCCTATATGCCTTCCCCAGGATACAATTTATGCCTGTGCCAAATTTTGTCAAAATCGGTTAACCAGATGGGCAGTGAAAGTGCAGCAGACAGACAGACTTTCGCATTTATAATATTAGTTATAAAATTACTTAAGCTCGTCAATTTCGACTGCGTGAATTTAGTTTTGATAATAATTTAGGAACTCATTAATTTGTGTTACTCTCCAGCAGCCCGATTCTGTAACTCAGTGGTTATCAAAAAATGAAAGCCACTGACTTATATTTTTTATCAATTGAAGATTTACTATGAAATGTTCTTTCATTTTTTCATAGTAAACCTTCAATGGACAAAATATATATGTCAGTGGCTTTCATTTTTCGATAGCCACTGAGTTACAGAATCGGGCTGCTGGTCTTCAAATAGGTGTATTATCTATGCAAAGAATAACGTCGATCCGTTTGTTTGTTACGGGCTTCGGCGTCATTGAAAAACATACCAACAACCAAACATATTGCGTATTTACATAATTGGTTTATCATAGCAAATAAATTTTATTTCTAGTTATATTAAATTTGCGATTTTAGTTCTTTTCTCAAATGACTCCATATACTTTTTGTCTTATACGTTTTAAAAGCCACACAGATCCGCCATTTTTGTGTAAAAATTATTAACGCAATTGGATGTATGATGCACGAATACTTAATTAAACTGTAGACAGACAGACAAACATAAAATATTATGGAATACCCTATCCACAGCTACTATTGCATCCATGCCATTTTCAATGTCATTCATAACTCACGGTCTGCCTGTAACGTCGATGGAATCTACTCCGTCCTTAGGAGCTTATGCACGCTATTCTACTAGGAGACATTCTTTATTATATCTTTTCTCTAGTATAGATATACTAGGTCGAACCTAGAGTAGAGATTAGAGCTTTTTTTTCTATCCACTACAAGTTGATAAAAAAAAAAGTTGATGATGCAGTCTAAGATGGTAGCGGACTAACCTGTTAGGGGCATGGCAGTTATATTAAACCCCTTTTCGGTTTCTACACGGCATCGTACCGGAACGCTAAATCGCTTGGCGTCTTTGCCGGTAGGGTGGTGACTAGCCACGGCCGAAGCCGAACCAGGCCAGACCAGGGGAAATTCAGAAATTATAAATTCCCAAATTGACCCTGCCGGGGATCGAACCCGGATACGATGCCGTGTAGAAACCGATTAGGGACGTGGGTTTCATATAATGCCATACCCCTAAGTAACAGGCTAGCCAGTTACCATCCTAGACTGACCGCTAAATCAAGGGCTTACTTGTAGTGGATAAAAAAGGTAAGATTGTGAGATAGTGTAAAAAGTGGTAAGATAAGATAAGTGGTATATTCACTTGACGGTTCAAAAGTACTTGTAAAAGTTTATTTGAATAAAAAACATTTGAATTTGAATTTGAAATTGAGATATGAAAATGAAAAATGTTTATTTTCCAAAAACAACTTATTAAAATTTTTCCTTATATCCAATGGTACCCACACTAGGTATCGTGGGTACCTATGTCGCATTAACAAATAAAGATTTACCGAAGATAATTGGGTATTTGACTACTAGTGAGATAAATTATTTTTTAATGATTATTAAATAAAGGATCTCCCAAAAGTCCTAATATCCACATCCCCTGTTAGTTTTATTTTGTATATTAAACTATCGATTAAAGTAAAAAAAAGTGCGTCGAAAGTTGAAGATGTCACAACTTAAAATTTCATACAAAATCCATACTAAGCACGCGTTTTGACGTTTGAAATAAACGTTGCAGCAGGGCGACCGCGTATCTTCTGCATCAATCATTGTTACAGTATCAATTATTGTTGTGATTGGCTGAATTTTTGGTATTCTTGCTGCGTCAATGGATTTTGTCCAATAGTGGAAGAGTGTTGTCCAATCAGAGGTGATTGCGATCGTTACACTGTAGCTGTCAGAGATACGCAGTCGTCCAGCTGATTTGAATAGTTGTCTCTCATGCTGTGGCACCGGCTGAGGAGGTGGCCCATTGACCGCACGTAATTTAAATTTAATTTGTATTTGTATTTTTATTTTTAAAATCAAAAAGAAAAACAAAAATCTGGAATTATTTATTTGCAGAAACATAAAATTTAATTTGTTTTGTATTATGATTAACTTAATAAATTAAAAAAAAAAAAAACAAAAACATCTTGTGCCCTAGTCAGTCCTCGATTAAGTCTAATTTTAGGTACCTAATCATAATGCGGTCTACGCGGAGAATGCGGGGACCAAAATAATATAAATTGACTGTAACTGTAAGTATTGGCAGTAAATATATTTTTATTTTTTATTTTATTTTATAAGTTTAGTTATACTAAGTATATTGAATTGTATTGCTGGTCAATAAACTTTTTTATTTTTAATTTAAATACCCAATTGCGGCCTAAGGATACGTTGGCATCAGCCACACTTTTTTTTTATGTCAACCGGAGACACAAAAAAGCACTTCCAATATCCTGTCCTGTGGGGTTTGATGGATCAAGATGGCCGGCGACTCGTTAAAGCCCGCCAACCCACATTGGAGCAGTGTGGTGGGTGTAAGCTCTAATTCCCTCTCTCCTATGAGAGTGGAGGCCTGTGCCCAGCAGTGGGACGTTAATGGGCTGTAGTGGTAGGCACAATTTGTATTTGTATAAGTTTAGTTATACTAAGTATATTGAATTGTAGTGCTGGTCAATAAACTTTTTTTTTTTTTAATTTAAATACCTAATAGCGGCCTAAGGATACGTTGGCATCAGCCACACTTTTTTTTTATGTCAACCGGAGACACAAAAAAGCACTTCCAATATCCTGTCCTGTGGGGTTTGATGGATCAAGATGGCCGGCGACGCTGCGGCGCGTCAAGATGGATCCTCTGACAATCCATCCATCAATCATTACCGCCAGTGTGGTCGCTATACAACTATTATAATATCACTTATTATATTATATATATATTACCGTACCTATAATATAATACTATATAATTGCAAACTGTAGAAAAATTTATTAACCCGATAGCACCTAACTACCTGATTATTTATGTCGAACCCTAACCTAACCTACAAGAAAGAGACAAGAAAACGTAAATACAATGAATATTTCAAAAACTGACACTCAGCACATTGAACGGTTCACAATCTTTTGACTATTTCGCGAATTAGATTATAATCTAACGGTCTTTACAATCTTACGGTGACATATATAACTTATTATAAACTAGCTAATGCCAGCGACTTCGTCTGCGTGGTTTGAGGTTTTTTGGTTCCCGGTGGAACTCCTTAATTTTCCGGGATAAAAATGCCTATGTGCTATTCCAGACTATAATCTATCTCTGTGCCAAAAGAGAATGCTCGGTTCTGCCCCACCCATTTTCAAAATTTACACAAAATGTAGGTACACTTTATAAAATTATGCTAGGAATTTATGACCACGTATGATTTAATAATTATTGATGGAAAAAGTTGCTATAATCTATCTCTGTGCCAAATTACAGCCAGATCCGTTAAGCCGTTGGGGCGTGATTGAGTAACAAACATCCATACATCCATACATCCATCCAAACTTTCGCATTTATAAAATTAGTAAGAAAAAAAGTATCTTATACTATCTATACTAATAATATTATAAACTAGATGGTGCCCGGGACTTCGTCCGTGTGGATTAAATTTGGTACAAGGGTTGGTTGAATCTCGGGAATCCAATAGGCTACCTTTTATCCCGGAAAATTAAGGTGTTCCCGCGGGAATAAAAAGTCCTAATCCACGAGGATGAAGTCGCGGGAATCATCTGGTGGAAAATAAATGAATATGAACATGAAAGTCTACGTTCTTCCCCGGGATACAACCTATCCCCGTAAGTACCAGATGTCATCAAAATCGGTTCAACGGATGCGGACAGCGAAAGCGTAACAGACAGTTACAATTTCGCGTTTTAAATATTAGTATGGATGCGAAAGTTTGGATGGATGGATGGATTTTTGTAACTCAATCACGACAAAACGGCTGAACGAGTTGGCAAAACTAATCAACCAATCTAGGTAAGTTTAAGCACAGTTCAGAAACCGGGCTGAAATAATTGGTTGCATGCGACTCTCCTATAAACGTTTCTTTTGCTAATAAGCTAGCTTCTCGGAAACACAGGGTTACGTCAGCCCCGGATCTTCAATTTTTTCGAGGCGGGGCAAAAACTGAAAAATGCCGCCCCCGCCTGCCTATATTTTACTTTTGATTCTCATGTTTACCATTTTTTATATGTGCTATTTTTTAATTTAAAAAACTGATTTTCAGTTTATTTTTAATTAAAATTCAATTTTTTTTTCTATCCGGACAATTTTTGTCCTCGTAGGTATATCAAAATATTGATTTTTTTGCTGAGTTATAGCTGCCTTTTGTTTATCAGCGCGCGGCCGAAGTGCTCGCGTCAGCACTTTTCTTAATTTTTTTTCTGTTTCTATTAGTGATAGAAACTTGTAGTTTGCTTCAGGTTGTCTACATACATACTAATTTGATTTCATAACTTCTCAATAGATATTTTTCTCAAACATGCTTGGAAATTTGAGCATTATTTTGACAACCTTCTTCGAGATAAATAGAACTTGCCGTACTGGCCAAATACATGCGAGCAGCGGCCGGCAAAAGTTGTATGAAAATCCATATCTGTCGTGGTTTAGCGGCCAAATAAATTACATAGTAAATTCTGTCGTTTAATCTAAAAACGGAACGATCTTTTACTCCGAGACATGGCAACCGAGGAGGTAACTTATCAAAGGTTTTATTTAAATTTCGAACTAGCTTGCAAATAGAAAGCTGTTTATTGAAAAAAAAAAACAAATGAACGCTATAACGCGGAAAAAAATATTGTTGTTCGTTGTTCTTTGTCATTGATTTTGAAATGTATTTGACAAAATGAGTTCAAGTGAAGACAATGAGTGAGATGAACTTACTTTAACGCCATCTGAAATTCAAGAGGCGGCAAGAGCCGTAATAGAAAACTTGTTACCGCCAAAATTGTAAGAAAAATATTTTTAAATAAAAAGTTCTGTCTAGGTACTACTTAGTTTTAATTTCCGCGCATTATTTGAGAAAAGTACTATACAAGCCTTGGCCACAACTTCACAACACGTTCGTCCTTCAATGCCTGTTTTGCTGGCCGCTGCAGTAATGTACTATTAATTACCACCTTATTTTTTTATAAAAAAAAAATTGCGGCCAATAAAATTAAATAATTTTTTTTTATTCTTTTGAATTTAATGTTTAGTTTTTAATGTTTTATATATTTCGCAGTTTTAAGTAAATATTGTTCTTTATCTGTATTTTATCTAGCGCTCCGCCCCAGCTTGCCACGTGTAGCACTAAACTAGCGGCACGCTATGATGGCCGGTTTGACGTTTGTCCGCTCATGAAGTTCCGTATCAATTGATAACGACTTTGAAGGAAATAATTGTATTACTTTATTGACGATAGTGATGTGCAGAGATTCATAAATTTTATCGAATGTAGTTTTAGGTTTAGGACTCAAAATTTATTTATTAAATTGATTTCTTAAATGTATACAAGTGTAGAAAAATCAGTTTGCACCATTTAAGGGGTGAATGTACTTGTGAATATGAACAATTTTCACTATGTGGACAAACCTCTGAAATCGCAAAAAAATATCAATAAATTTTTAAAAATGGAATCTAATACGATCGTCACATAGGATCGCTGGCTAGCACAACTACTACCTCCGGCAAACTCGCGTCAATGCTCAATGCAAAACAAAGCAGTTTCGAATTGACGTTGCTTCGAAAAGTATAAACTGTCAGTGCAATGCGATTGTGATATAGTTTTGACCTGGCTTTGGATTTCAAATATTGATACTGCATTACTGTTGACCCTTGCTCGTTAATTTGGACTCTGTTCAAGCCCTTTGTTGTGGATTTCGTCGATATGACCGAACGTACGCAGAGAACTGTTCTAAATAGTCAGACACGTGAGTTCGTAATACGCCTTCGTAACTATTTCGATCGTGAAGCTCAAAATGGAGGGCCAATTTTACCTATAACGTCAGTGGTTGAACGCGTAGCTGATGCGCTTAATATTGGACAACGAACTGTTAGACGGATAACTAAAAAAAAATATGGCGAGACTGGCACAGAAGAAAATAAACTTCACACACCAAAAAAGAGAAAACGAGCAAAACCAGTCGTAGGCATCGATAGCTTTGATGCCGATGCTATCCGAAGACATGTTTACGGCTACTATTTACAGAAGGAGTATCCAACAAGAAAAAAGTTGGTGCATTCACTGAAGGAAGCTGGATTATTCTTCGGTGGGGAAAGTTCTTTAACGAAGATTTTGAAGACCATTGGATTTCGATACAAAAAATGTAACAAACGCAAAATATTGATGGAAAGATTTGATATAGCGATGGCAAGGTATACTTTTTTACGGCAAGTGAAAGAAATCAAAAATTGGCAAAATGTTGTGTTCTTGGATGAAACATGGCTTAATGCTAACCATACTGTAGGCCGTTCTTGGAACGATGACACAGCAGCATCTACTTCCAAAGTTCCTGTAGGAAAAGGATCGCGACTTATAATTTGTCACGCCGGAACCATCAACGGGTTTGTCGAAGGTTCTCTCATGGCTTTTGCGTCAAAAACCACTGGAGACTATCATGAAGACATGAATGGAGAAAAGTTTACTGAATGGTTTACCTCAATGTTGTGTAGCCTCCCTGAACCATCTATTATAATTATGGACAACGCCCCATACCACTCGATGCAAATTGACAAGCCACCTGCCCAATCCCAAAAGAAAGCTGATATCGTCGCATGGCTTCGTAAAAATGGCGTAGATGCAAACATGAATATGTTAAAAGCGGAATTAGTACGTCTTTTAAAAGAAAACAAACCAACCAAGATCCGATACGTCATTGACGAAATAGCATTAGAACATGGGCACAGAGTTATACGGTTACCGCCTTACCATTGTGAGTATAATGCGATTGAGTTGGTGTGGGCTCAAATTAAGGGATATGCTGCAAGACACAATACAGAACCCCCATTTACCACAAAAAAAATGCTAAAATTATTAGAAGAAGCTTGTGAACATGTGACTAAAGGAGACTGGGAAAAGGTTGTGAATAGAACTGTTAAATTAATAAGGGAAGATTATGAAAGAGATGTGAAAATAGATAATATTATAGAAAACGAACATATAATTATTAATGTATGTGATGATAGCAGTGACGACAGTGAAAATAGTAGTATGGACGAATCTGATTAATTATGGCCTTTTGTGGCACCTTTTTTGGTATCTTTTGTATTCATATGTTTCTTGTGTGCATATAAAGTATGTATATTCATTTTCGTTCAAATATTCAGTTCGTTCAAATAAATTAAATAAACATATACATTTTTGTTTTATTAAACCTATTTAATCAGGTACAAAAACAAAACTTAATTGTTTTTTGTTCGAGAATAAATTGACATTCCACATCACTATTGTAATGTGTCAAACCGGCCATCATAGCGTGCCGCTAGTGTAATCATCATAATAGTTCATACCCAATAATAGCCAGTCGACATTGGGCAACAGTCAGCACATCAGGTTTTACATTAGCACTGTGATATCTCCACCCTGCCGGCCGCCCCTATTTCTATGATATCTTCTATGATATTTATCTATCTATATAAGATATTTAAGGTGTAAAGAGTGTATTTGGTTTATATTAAATACTTGAGATGCCCAACCATTTTATTTTGATAAGGATTAATACAATGTCAGTAAAAACACCTTCGAAAGTAAAGCTTTTTTGTAAATTATAAAATCATAAAAATGGTTATTGTGAGAAAACTTTAAAAGAAGCTATCGCGGACTTTTTGTTAGAACTTTTTGAGGGGAACAATTCCACATTACATTGCTTTCGCGTAACTTTTACTATTTACGCAGCGGACGCCACGAAAGCACTCAGATGAGAGGATTTTTTCCGACTTCATTCATTTCATTGCAATTTTCGTAATGATTTTTCTGTAATTTTTTGTAAATAAAAGATAGATGTCACTCGCTGATAAAGTAGCTATCTATAAGTGAAATAATTTTTAAAATCGGTCGAGTAGTTATTGAGTTTATCCATTACAAACAAACAGACAAATCTTTCCTCTTTATAGAAGAATTTATTTCATTAACTTATTGTCCTTAAAGTACTGGACGTCACAGTGGTCAAAGTTAATGATGATTTGTGTGTGTGTGTGTTGAGCTTACAAGTTTGAATTTGCCGCTCGAGGTATGGGTGCCGCCCTGAGTATGGGTGCCGCCCGGGGCATGGGCCCCGGCTTGCCCCCCCCTAGATCCGGGGCTGGGTTACGTGTTCGATTCCGGGACAAATTTAACAACGTGTTTCGTAATTACACTAGGAGTTTAACATGCAATCCTCAACTTGCCTAGTAGTTTTGTGGTATTGAATTGAAAATTAATAATATTGACGATTTTTGGCGTGGTTGCTGAGCGGTATTATTTGAAAATGATAGTTCTATGTCGCGTCTTCAAAATAAGGTTTATAATTCTACAAAACCCTTACCCCCCCCTGCTATAGTGCTTTGCTGTGACACTTGTTGACCTAAAAATAGATAATAATGTACTTAATCAATACACTTTTGGTTTAAGTTTTCGTACAAAAAATCCAAATTTTTTAGAATTCTAGTTTACAAGTTTATTTTGGACTCCAAAATAAACTTATTTGCACAAAATTGCTACCTGAAAGTCTATCAAATTAGATAGATTGTTTCGAAAACTTATGCCTGCATGCTGTAAGGGTCTCAGAAATAAATAAGTTTCTCAATTTTTATTTAGTTTTAGAATCCAGAATTAATGTTCAAAGATAATACTTAATAATATTGTTTACTTTTCCTCGACTAGGTAGGTCCTTCACGTACGACTATTATGGACATAGAGATTACTTTACAACCTGAATACACACCAACAAATTAACAAATGCTTAAGTTAAATCTAACGTGTGGAACTTTCAAAAGATGCCTACTTCAAGGTATCGACAGATATAAACAAAAAGACGTCCTGAAAGGCTGGACTTCCAATAGATAGCCAGTCAGCCGATACGTCTTCGTCGACAATTTATACCTCAGCCTTTCAATATCGGATTAGCATTAATTGGAACGCGCTGGCGATGCGAGATTGCGTCTCTATAAATGGCGGAGGGTGTATGGAGCGGTGCGTTGTTGCGTTGACGTGCGCACGCGCAGGCTCGTAATTGGTCGAGCGCCGGTGACATTTACAAGATGGCCGGCGACGGGTAATTGACAAATCTCGGGGATTTCTCTTGTTTTTGCGTACTCACTTTCAGTAACAGCCTATTAATTTTCTACCGGTTTGACAAAGGCTTTCTCTATTAACGCAAAGAATTTTTTATTCGATGGCTTGTATAGTGCTAGCGCATGAAAAATTATGGAGGAGGCTTTCATCGCTACAGGCGGTCCTTACATGTAAATATGATTAGTAAAAATATTTATAACAATAATATCGTGTAACATTAATAACAATAATATGTATATATATACATATAATAATAACAATAATAAATAGTAGTTAATAAGTGCACTTATATTAAGTAAAATTAGATAAGTAAGCATAATATGTAAAAAGAAATAAGTTGAAAAGATAGATAATAATCATAGGTAATAGTTTTCTGCACTATGTAAGGAAACGAATTAAATCTTTATTTATTTTTGTATATTGCTTGACTGTAGCCACATATTCTGAAGATGGCAATCTGGAAATGTTATCTACCGCATTTTAATAAACTGTACCTACTGGTTCACTACATAAAGTCTGTTCTAATACAGATGAGATCGTTTTTAACTTTTTTAATGTCTGACCATGTAATCTCATCTGCAATTTGACCAATAATGATGGGAATATCTACAAAATCTTTCCACACTCCCATCATTATTGGTCAAGTGACAGATAAGATGATGGTAAAGAAGTTGGAAAAAAAAGCTCATTTCTATTGGAACAGACTATAGGTAGGTTGGCTGCGTAGTTAAAGTTACATGGTATTACTAGCCACATTAGTGATTCGTACGTAAGCAGATTCCTAGTTCCATGCCAGTCACAGTCGTAAGTCGACGTGTTTAATGTCAAAGAAATGTATTTTTAGAAATAGCACATTTTAAGATATCCCTTCAGCAACATAATTTTTCTTTGCAGTTCAGCGAACTCTTAAGGAATATCTTTGGTGTGCATGTCAACCAATGTCTTTGCATAACATTCTTCACGTGCCTAACTCTAAATTTAATTCACTGTATTAACAATAAGGTATTTTAATCTTTTTGAAACACGACACACAGAACACCTGCGTAGATTCCGGTTCGCTCCTGGCTTGAGCGATACCAGTTCGCTGCTTGGTCTTTGTATGTTTATTGTTGGGCTTTTAAATCCTTCATTCCCGATAGCTGGGCGTCGCGGACCGTCAATGCGTTTCAGAAAACTCAATTTATTCCCTCTGTCCCCGGGAATATCCATACAATGAGCATTAAAATGCGCGATAGGATTGGCCGGTGGTACTGGGCGGGGTGCAGTCCATATACGCTTACAATGTACATCGTGATGCACATATTAAGTTAGGCCTCTACATGGATCGGATGCCGAGGAATTACGACGGACGATGACGTCTGATCGTGAGTGTCCTTTCTGTAAGACATTGAATGTACAATGGGATACCGCGGGTTGCGGACGCCTGAGGCAAGTGTTGTGTTAAAACACGGGTGGTAATGAAATACTACTAAGAGCACCTACAAACGCGTCCAAATGTCCACCTTCAGTATTGCCTTTGGTCTGTCTATAAGTGCTATAATAGACATTATCACGACTCAAATTGCTGTTTATGGCTGGAGCAAGTTCTATTAATCGAAGCGAGGTTTACATTTAGTTTGATTGCTACTACCTACGAGAAGTTTATTTCAGACACATAGTACGCGTTGAGTTGAATGCGACACATAATATACAAGGTGACACATTTAACTCGCGTGCGAACTAGCTGATGCCCACGACTTCGTCCGCGTGGATTAAGTTTTTTTGATTCCCGCGGAAACTTCTTTATTTTCCGGGCTAAAAAGTAGCCTATGTCACTTTCCAGGTCCTCAACGTCCCATGCCAAAAATCACGTTAATCCGTTGCTCCGTTGCGGCGAGATTGAAGGAAAACCAACAAAGAAACACACTTTCGCATTCGTGATATTAGTATGATGTATAATAGCTGTTGTTTTGGTTGAATAAAGTTGGATTAGCCAAGAAGACGTAGCCTTTGCGTTGGTCCCATCGGTCAACTACACCTGTCCAGTTCAACGTTGGTCTCCACAATGTAAACGACGAATCCTAATAGAACTACGTACTATAGAAGGGGTTTTAAGTGGCAAGAATCGGCACCCTCAGCAATCAAGAAGATATTTGGAAGAATAATGAGTGAGTTCCAAAATAATTCTTATCAAGCTTTCCATGAAATCTAATTTCAATGAGATCTTTAGTGGCGGTTTACAAATTAATGTACTTAATTGAGATTTCCATATTTTTTCCAAAATTCTGGCATACCTTGTCCACTTTCATACTGTTCCTGAATGAAGAGTTCTATGACAGAATTTCACGCGTAGGTAAAACTTAAATGTCTAAAGAATAAGGTCTCAGATGGGATCTTAGTCAAGTCGTTGTAGTGATTTACAAAATAAAATATGGTGCCGATAAAGAAATTGGTTCTTTTGTTCACTCCGACGCCATGAAGCTTCGAGACGCTTGATCAAGCCTGTAGGCTTTAAAAGTGCTTATCCCTCCACTCTTTTAACTATACCCTCCTAAACCTACAAATCAATCGTACACTCGCACTCCATAAATTAAGGAGCTGAGCCGTAGATATAAAATATAAGATATTTACATTTACTTGTGTCCTCAAAAATCTTCTGAAAAAGTAAGTAAGGTAAGCTGCGTAAGCTTGACACGGAACAAGTTCACTAATATATATAGAGTACGATTTTTTAAAAAAGTTCATGACTTTATGTCCTCTAGAGGGTGACATATTCAATTTAATGTGACGTCACATAGTTAATAACCGGCGGACGATCAATACGCTTCCAACGATACCTCATATGTCAAATTATGATAAGTAGTTTAGACGTTATGAGGGAACTGTTTTGCTTCGTCGTAGTCGGGTAATTATTATAAATTTTAGTAAAGTAACTATCTTTTCCTTTTACCATAATATTATCCGCACTTAGGTACTTCACACAAATAGGTAAGATCGCTAATTTGTAAGTACAATTAGTAATTTATTCAAAAGGTAATGACACCTAATAACCTGAACAATACCTACTTCAGGAACTTGCATTTTCAACAGGGTATCCATGGCATTTATATCAATGGTCGAAACAATGACCCTAAATTATTGGGGGCCGCCTCGTTTATCGATATTCCTTTTTCTCAGTCCACTCCCAGGCCTGCACAAATGAGACTCGGGCGACTTATTAGGTTTAAGAATTTCGCAGATCGACAGCCGCGATAGCGCAAGTGGGAACATGTCGCCGCGTCGACGACCACTCGTTAATTATTCCACTTCCTCGTGTGACGTGTCCCCACAATGAGATACGTGCTCCCTTTCATTATTTTTATTGGTCTGTTCATTATCATCCTTATGTTTAAGATGAGAACCTTTTAAGTTAGCACCTACTCACCTAAACTTAAGTTCTTTCTTTACGTGCTCTCTTTCTTTCTTTTTATTAGTCTGTTTATTATCATCCTTATGTTTACGATGAACCTTTTAAGTTAGCACCTACTCACGGAAGCTTGAATTCTTTAACTGCCAAGTTCAGGGAATAGCTGCATTATTCAAAGGTCTCTGTACGAGACACCAAGAATGCACCTTACTACTCCCAGTTCACCTGGAAGAAGATGAGGAAGTGGAAGAATATAAAGCAGTAGATTCAGAAATACTAATTGTTCTCAATTAAAGTAAACAAAGTATCGAACCTATCGATCTTGTGCTATTTTCAATGGATCATCAATGATAATAACGATGGTTCCATTCACATAATTATAATCACTAATCATGGCTTAAAAAATCTGTAACACTAAGATTTAAACTGAATCCAATTTGGAACCGAATTGAACTTATAATAGCTAACACGTCATGATATTTATTTTGTAGATGTCACGTTGACAGCAATCGCAATCAAAACTTTGCGTTAGAGTCTCCAATGAACTATATTTCTCCATCTTGTTTTGAATAATTGAATTTCTACCTGTGTGTTTACTAATTACTCGAACAGTTGGTTTCTTTTTCTTTCTTAGATTATAATTAATTACTTTAATCCCTGATATCCAATGCTCCATCACTCGCAATATTTTTTGCTATAGTCTCTTACCTGTATTAACGTAAAACAAGCCAGCAGGCCACATCCATCGCATCCAATATCCATACATCGGAGTCTCCTATGCACTATTTTATTTATCTTTCCTTAACCTTTGTTATTCCGTTATAATTATTTAATCCCCTGAAATTCGATGCTGCATCACTCGTACACATGCAATATTTTTTGCTGTAGCCTGTATTAAAGTAAAACAAGCCGACAGGCCTCATCTATTGCATTCAATATCCATCCCTACATCAGAGTCTCCTATGCTCTATTTTATTTCTCATTCTGTAACCTTTGTTCTTTCGTTATAATTACTTTAATCCCCTGATATCCAATGCTCCATCACTCGTACACTCGCATTATTTTTTGCTATTAGCTGTATTAACACAAAACAAGCCGGCATCTATTGCATTCAATATCCATATATCAGAGTCTCCTATGCACTATTTTATTTCTCATTTCTTAACCTTTGTTCTTTCGTTATAATTACTTTAATCCCCGATATCCGATGCTCCATCACTCGTACACACGCATTATTTTTTACTATAGGCTATATTAACGTAAAACAAGCCAGCAGGCCTCATCTATTGTATCCAATATCCATACATCAGAATGTCCTATGCACTATTATATTCTCATTCTGTAACCTTTGTTCTTTCGTTATAATTACTTTAATCCCCGATATCCGATGCTCCATCACTCGTACATATACATTACTTTTTGCTATAGGCTGTATTAACGCAAAACAAGCCGGCAGGCCTCATCTATTGCATTCAATATCCATAAATCAGAGTCTCCTATGCACTATTTTATTTCTCATTCTGTAACCTTTGTTCTTTCGTTATAATTACTTTAATCCCCGATATCCGATGCTCCATCACTCGGGCGCTCGCGATATTTTTCGCTAGCCGCTTACCTGCATTAACATAAAACAAGGAGGCATGCGGCCCCGTCCATATTTCCACAGCGGCCGTCGTGACGTTCGGCCGCGGTATTGTGCGCGCGATACAGATCTCCCGACGCATGCGCAGCCCGCCACTGGATATTTAGAAGCTGTCTCTTAAATTCGCGTCCGAAGCGACTTAACGAGTCGCATTCTGCGTACGGCGACATGCGATCGGCTATTGTCCTTTTCCTTTATTTAGAACGTTCCCATAACCGGACACTCGTATTCCACGATCGAATAACTCACGGGCGCTGCGCACTGGCTGGGACAGCTTCATTAGACAATTAGCATCTACTGAACATTTCTGTGCAGAAAAAATGCAACGTGCTATCCTATTATCTTGAGTAATGGATCTAACTTTTTATCAACTGTGATAAAAGATCCGTATTTTAGTAATGGAAGCGTTCAAAAGCTCTGATTTCAGAATTCTACATTCAAGGCTCACTAATCACCGTAATAAATGCATTTCTCTATACAAAACTAATTAATTAGCACGAGTTTTGACCTTTGTATTGTGAAAAGATATAAACATTGATTTAGAAAACGTACATAATCTGATAGAAAAAGTCGCTTCGATTTTATTTATCTGCAGGCGAACCAAAAATTTTTTATCTTGCTTGTACATTGAATTGTAAGCTCTTTTAATTTTTATAAAACACATAAATATATTATACCAATATTATAAATGCAAAAGTGTCTATGTCTGTCAGTCAGTCTGTCTGTCTGTCTGCTACGCTTTCACGGCCCATCTGTTCTACTGATTTTGCTCAATTTTGGTACAGGGATAGGTTGTATCCCGGTGAAGGACATAGGCTACTTTATATCCCGGAATTAAAGAGTTACCGCGGTAAATAAAGAGACTCAATCCACGCGGATGAAGTCGCGGGCATCATCTAGTAGAAAATATATATGAAATTATTAATGAGCTGATTTTCTCAGGGACACTTTTTGACGTCCTTTCGTTGCAAATGGGAAAGACAATGGGGCTGATTCTGTAGTGCACAGTCTCTAAACTAAAATGACAACAATACAATTATTGCTAACCCTTTCATAATAGTCCCTGCGGAAAGGGATAGAACTAGATTTAAAGCTGTCATTTTGGTTTAGTTTAGATATTTTGATAAACAGAATTGGCCACAATGTAATCAAATGTTTCGGACCGCTGACACAAGATTTCTAAAACCGCGTCTTTTCTATTAGTTTGACACAAAATAAATAAACATTAATGCACACAGGCCAGTGTCCAAATATGTTTGTATCCCGGACCGCAAACGCTGTTTCTAATTTACCCTGAACGGTAACATCATAAGGGGTGACACGTTCCATTACACGGCGCTCTCATAAATACCTTATTGGTGGTGCGAGGTCCCCACCTTCCTCATTACGTTCCTTTAGAGATCATTAGTGGGTGATAAAATGCGGTGGAGTAGCACCCACAGCAATCGTTGCATCCGTAACACTTTATATTCAGCTCTACCCAACCTACCCTTTTCTCTTTGTTTTCATTATTAACTTTGGTTGGATCGCTGAATGAGTCAGTAGTGCTTAAAATGGAAGGGTTTAATTTAGGTTTAGACAAATTTTCAGTCAACTATGAGCATTACGAAAGTTATACATCAATGACTATAAGGTCATTTACTTGACAAAATAAGAATCTCATCCTCACCTATATAGGTAAAAGTAGTTAATTTTTTAGTAAAATTAAAGGGTTATTTTTTTAATATTAACCTTTTTTATACAAAGTTAAAAAAATATAATATTAATAATGTCTTTAGTGCAAATATTTTCTAATAACTGTCTCATATCTTTGCTAATCAGATATTATTCTTAATTGTTTAAGATCTTGCACCTATTGTTGATAATTATGATCTTGCACCTACACCTCCATTTGATAATTATGACCATCTTTTTTCTTTTTTTAATGAAAATAATACAATAGAACTTAATGCTAGCTAGCCTAACCTAATTACACCTATAGAACTATTTGATAATTATGACCATCTTATAAATTATCTTAAAATAAGGAACTATCAGATCCATTAGAGCAAATTATTTTCGCTGTGATGTTTGCTCGCAATCTACGTGTCGCGCGGACCGTGTAAGGGCGAAGCGTGCGCGTCTGTACTAGAGTGTCCTCCAGCGGAGTATGGTAATGAAACCCAATATACATTCCGACTTCAAGATGACTCTTAATGCGCATCTAAATATTTTAAACTCTGTGCACTGTAAGTTTGTGGGAATCACTGACGAAAAAGTTAACACACGTAGCTTAGGAATCACTGACGAGAACTTTCTCGTACACGTAACACACGTAGCACACGTAGCTTATCATGATATAAGTAGGTATGTAGAGAATATCTATTCTTTTCACACTTTTTTTATAGGTTCTTGACTTTTCCTTTCATGGGTATGAAGTCTCTGCTGCTTAAACGTTGATTTGGAAAGGACATGACCAGTAATTGCCCTCCGATTCAGGACAATGCACAGGATTTCCGTTTTTACAGTAAGGTTTAAAAATTCAAAACGAAATTATTATGGATTTATTATTCCAAATAAGGTCGGGGTTCAAATGACAAAAAAAACAGTACGTTTATTGTTTAAATCTTGAGCGTCCGCTTTCCTCTTTAAGCACTACTCCATTTTGACGTTCCATTATATCCATGCCTAATAATAATCTTGTAACCCTACATGAATACCATTTAAGTACCTTAGTTATTATATTAGGAATGATTTATTTTTGATCAATTAAATAGTAATGAAAAGGAAATGTATGTTTTGTTTATAATTATTTTTATTTTTTGACAAGTCTCAAACTAATCGATCGAACAAAGCATTTTGAAATACTACGTTTAAAGGAACGCCCTGTCACATTGCATATGCTGCCATCTGTGGTCGAATAGTTGAACTTGTTAACGAAAAGTAGTGAGCAATACTTAAAAATATTTTCTAGACTCACCACAATAACTAGCGCCATCTAGTGTGGGAAAGCAGTTTTTGGTGAAACTTTTTTTATCTATTTTCTCAGTTTTCAGAGCCTTCAGACTCCTGAAACTTTTTTATTTGAAAACTATAAAATATAACAATTACAATAATAAAGAAATAATACTTGAAAATATTTTTTTAGACTCGCTTAACACAATAAATAGCGCCATCTAGTGTGGGAAAGCAGTCTTTTGGTGAAACTTTTTTGTTCATTTTCGCAGTTTTCCGAGCCTTCAGACAACTGAAACTTTTTTATCTGAAAACAGTGAAATATTACAATTACAATAATAAAGAAATCATTGCTGAACATTGATTTTTGACACCTAGGCAAGCTGCCATAGTTCCACCGGTCAAGTCCTTTCAATTGCAAACGGAAGTAATCTCCTTCTTCTCTATTCCCTCTTTCATTTCCACTGTAGTCGGGTAACTGCCTCGTTGGCTTAGTGGTTCGATTGTGGCCGACGAGCTCCCGGGTTCGAGTCCCAGTTCAGATTCGAGTTCATAATAAAGTATTGGGTTTTTCTGACTAGAAATATTCAGTTCTAGCTTGGAGTTAGGAAGTTGACGGTGTTTCACCCCCGTGCCTCTGAGAGCACGTTGAGCCATCGGTCCCGGTTATTATCACTAATATGATAATAGTCGTCAAGGCTCGCCAACCCGCATTGGGACAGCGTGGTGGGTCTGACTAAACTCTTATTCCCTATCTCCTATAAGAGGACCTGTGCCCGTGGGGGGTCAAACGGTCTCTCTAATAGTTGACGATCCCGGGAGGACGTCAGCTCCACTTCACGCTGCTATGCCTTGAGACAATTGGGGAGATCCTCTCCCCTGAAACGAGCCCATAATGGGCGTCGCTCAAGAGAGGGGCACCGGTATAAGTTCTTTAAGAGTTCCCGGGGCCCCTCATTATGAGCTGTGAACGGTCACCGAGGGGGTTTTAGTGGGTAAAAATCTCACAGAACCCTATCCTATGTGGTCGGGTATCTATGGAAGATTTTCCCCCCGTAAAAAAAAAGAGGCCTGGGCCCAGCTGTGGGACGTTAATGGGCTGCACTGGTAGTGGTAGTTGGGTAAAAAGGTAGTAAGAGGTGTTTAAGCTCCTTCCCATGTGTGTACCATTATCTCGCTCGTGGTAATTCGAAGCCGTGTGTCGCAAGCGGGCAGTGCATCGTCGCGGGCACTCGCGATATGGTAATGAGATCGAATCCGAAATTGGACGCGGTGTGACCGCCACTCGAATATTCCCAAGCCTGACGTTTTCAGCGAGTGAGAATGTGACCTTTATAATATCTATCTGTCTGCTAGTTTATAGATACTATCAACTTAATTAAAATAATTATATTTTACTACTAAATATTATATTTTTACTTAATTAAAATAATTATATTTTATTAAGGCCGGGAGCCGCAGCAGAGAAGGCTGAAACCGGCAAGCGGCGGAAGTATGCCTCTCTCATAGAGAGTTACATATTTGTTCCGTTTGCCGTGGAGACCCTTGGGCCGTGGAGTCTTAGTGCCAAAAAATTTTTGCGAGATATTTCACCGCGGTTAATTGTCTCATCTGGTGACAGAAGGGCTGGCTCATTTTTTGCGCAAAGGATCAGCCTGGCTGTCCAGCGCGGAAATGCAGCCAGCATTCTTGCCACCATTCCACGTGGGCATGATTTATATAGTAATTAGGTTAGGCTAGCTAGCATTAAGTTCTATTGTATTATTTTCAATAAAAAATATAAAAAATAAAAAAAAAACACATAATACAACTTGAATATTTTTACTAGCTAATGCCCGCGACTTCGTCTGCGTTGATCGAGGTTTTTTAGTTTCTGCGGGAACTCCTTAATTTTTCGGGATAAAAAGTAGCCTATATGCTAATCCAGACTATAATCTGTCTCTGTGCCAAATTTCAGCCAGACTTGTTCAGCCGTTGAGTGGGGCGTGATTGAGTAACAAACATTCATACATCCGTACATCCATACGTCCATCCAAACTTTCATCCAAACTTTCGCATTTATAATATTAATAAGACTGGATGGTGTCTGCCACCGTGGATTAAGTTTGTAAATCTCGTGGAATCTCTTAGATTTTCCAGTAATCTCTCCAGCCCTGGTGTATAATTAATCCCATCAAAAACATAAATGTAAAATGAGAGCCAAGTTCAAAATTGTGATATATATGCCTTGGTTGTTGACTTCAGCGACAAAAGAAGTGAGATCTAAATGGGTGCCAAGTTCAATGGTCAGTCCTGCAATTTATATATCCCATCAAAAACATAAATGTGAAATGAGAGCCAAATTCAAAATTGTGATATATATGCCTTGGTTGTTGACTTCAGCGACAAAAGAAGTGAAATCTAAATGGGTGCCAAGTTCAATGGTCAGTCCTGAAATTTATTTATAACAACATATAATATTTTATAACAACTTAAAATATCATTTCTTCTTATAACTTAGTATAAAATGTTGAAGACTAAGGCTTTGGCTTGGCTAGTTTTCATATACGAATTATAGCGTTCACAAGTTGTAAAGCTGTAAGTTCTTATTTTATTCTTCCGAAAATTTGGCTTGCTGGTAGAAACTGTACTTTTAGGTACCTACTTAATAATAATTCGTATATGGAAACTAGCCAAGCCAAAGCCTTAGTGTTCAACATTTTATACTAAGTTATAAGAAGAAATGATATTTTAAGTTGTTATAAAATATTATATGTTGTTATAAATAAATTTCAGGACTGACCATTGAACTTGGCACCCATTTAGATCTCACTTCTTTTGTCGCTGAAGTCAACAACCAAGGCATATATATCACAATTTGGAATTTGGCTCTCATTTCACATTTATGTTTTTGATGGGATATATAAATTGCAGGACTGACCATTGAACTTGGCACCCATTTAGATCTCACTTCTTTTGTCGCTGAAGTCAACAACCAAGGCATATATATCACAATTTTGAACTTGGCTCTCATTTTACATTTATGTTTTTGATGGGATATCATTACTTTTTGTACAGAAATTATTGAACTCAATCTCAAACTCAAAACATATTTATTCAAAATATGTACCTACAAAGTACACCTTCTGAACGTCATGCTTACAGAGCATAAGACGTGATGGTGATAATTAACTACGATATCTTAAAACTAAAGCTACGAGGGTTCCAAACGTGCCCTGGTCTGAGAAGAGCCCGCAATAAACTCCGCTTTTTTTTTATTATCACCATCTCACAAATATTTGAAATTATATATATGTACTTATAATATAACATTACATAATCAGCCGTTGTAACAATTCATACCCATGCCTTGCTATCATTCAAATAATCCTTTACACTGTAATAGGACTTTTCTATTAGTTTAGTTTACGTTTTACATTAGTAGGTACTTATTATTTGGTGTAAGGTCAGTGTGTCACCCACCAGTAATTCTATTGTACGACTCATTGTACAAGATAATTAAAGACGAGAATTCTCAAGAAAAATATATAGTGTACCTAGAGTTACACTGACATTGACAGATTACATCTATGGTCAGACTACCTCTACAGCACATTTCTACATCTCATCAATTTTGATTGCAAAAGTTCAAAATCAAAAGTTTTTTGTGAAACATTGAAAACAAGCACGGTAAACAGTCGATATCACTAAAACCACTATAAACAATGAATACAAATCACAATGACTGACAGCTTGAACTGACGACTTCAAATACGTTTCTTCTTCTTTTCTGTCAATGACGTTTCGTTGCACAAAATGTATGAATACGAAGGTAAGGTTTTAATGCAACTATATTATTATTCATTATTATTTACATTAAAATAATAATTATGTGTCATTTTCAATAGTTAAGGAGTTACTACCACCGCTTAAAGCAGTATTGTTTCAAACTAACGGTTGAATGTCACGTACTTTGACGTCCTTAAAATAATGGTTATAACACTACAACATAAACGTCAACAATATTAAAATAATATGGCTTTAAGCAATGGTAGCATGCCTCGTGTCAGAGTTTTGATCTATACCTTTGATCATAAAAATGACGATACCTTTGATCATAAAAATGACGATTTTTGTACGTTTATATCTAAATAACCATTTGAGGTGTGCTTATGAAATTTGGAGCACATATGTATCTCACGGGTCTCAATATATGCGCCAAATTTGACATGTTTATGTGAAATAGTTTTTGAGTTATGAGGGGGTCAAAAGTGGCTCCAAATGGTTGGTGTAATATTACACACGGTGCTGCTCGCCAGTTTTTTTGAACTTTGGCTGGACACGCTTCCGCGTGTCTTGATCTCTCAACCTTTTTTCATCCAAGTCGTATTAATAAACAGGCCGTGAAAAGGTTACAGACAGGTACACTTTTAAAAATATTGATAGTATTCTAGTGACAGACTTGCATTTTAAGTATTGGCATGGATTTATTGTATTAGATTGAATTCTATTTTCATGTAGAAAAGCTTGTACTACTTTTATCAAGACTCTGACCACCGCTTCGGAAAACGGATTCTACTGAGAAGGTCCGGCAATATATTCAGCAGTTACTTTTCAATAGTTATTATACTAATTTATGGGCTTACTTTAAGGGCTACCTACTAGATATTACCTACTTACTTTTGCTTCCATGTTACTTTGTCACTAAGAAATTTATCAATTATATTATAATACACTTAAATTAATTCCTATCCTATTCCTTAAATAAATGTAAATTAGGTTTACCTAAGTTACATTTATAATTATAGTAAAGACAATAATGGAATCTAGGTATTTATGCGCAAGGATTACCTACTTTGAAAATAAACTAAGCGCATAGTTAAAACAAAGAAAGCTCTTATCTTAACTGGTAATGTAAATATGAATTGTTATCAGTTTTCTAAGTCACGCCTCAGCGGCTTATAACATTTATGTATGAGTGTATATTGTTTGCGGTGGCCACTGTTGTTTATCTTAATTTATCTTTAAAGATCGCGGTTTTACAGTCATTAATTATTAAAACAATGTTAATATCACTTGATACTTATAAGCCATATTAAGTAGCTTAAATATCATTTTTATTATAATTTTTAATGCTTTCTCTCAATGAATTATTGTGTTTTTACGTGTTTTCCAATTTTGTCTATTATTATTAATGTTTTTTTAACAGTATTAATTTACTGTTAACGTTTTTATTTATTGCTGTTAGCACGATATATTTTCTTTTTAAAATATTCGGAATACCAGCATCGCAAATCTGCTATTAATTTCTGATATTGTACTACATGTAAGCTATAATATTAAGATTATCAGTAAATTTTTATTCCTCAATGATAATCATACTAATAGTATAAATGCAAAAGTGTATTTATTTCCGTGTTAGTCCTTCAATCACGTCGCAACAAGACAATGGATTGGCGTGATTTCTTGCATATTTGAGGACCCGGAAAGTCCCTTATCACGGGAAAAAAAATGCGACATAGTATGACATAGTGTTCCATATTTAGTCAAATACGATGTATGATGAATAAAAAGAATACAAAATCAGTAAATAATGAAATAACATATTTAGAGGCTTCATTCATCGATACAATAATATCTAAAACGAAAGAAAGAAATAATGAACTACATAATAACGGTCCGGTTCCGGCATCACTTTATCATGATTCCTTAATATAATGATCGAGATCAAAACCCATTGATGTGCGCTTCTATTTCTGTATTGATTAGTGACTTGTAAGATGACACAGGAAGCGGTTGATCTTGATGGTGACAAACGTTGGATGCTGGTCGATCCACTTTGACTGTCATCTCGCCCACGAATAGCTCTACCCTTTGTTGTCAGATGTTATGGATTCTTTAGTGGCTGTTTAAAAATATTGCTCTCATATTTTTTGGCCTATTTTTGACATGATAATTTTCTTAAAAAACTATAGAATTAATTTCATTTTTCATATCGCAAAAGAGGTGAAACTCTAATTTCTTTATCATGTTAAAAAGAATGATGCTATTTTTAACGACCAACCGTCTCTTTGGTCTAGCGGTTAGCGTAGTCGCCCTATATAATAGTTAAAGTTTGCTAATCCGCATTGGAGCAACGCGGTGGGTGTAAGCTTTAATTTCCTCTTTCCTACAAGAGTGGAGGCCTATGCCCAGCTGTGGGATGTTAATAGGCTGTAGTGGTGAAAGGAGGGTTAACAAAATGTAACACAGATATTGAATTCTAATTCGTCACAGATAAAATCGACTGTCAGAAATTTCAAGTTTCCTGAACGCAATAAAATTTACACCCACTGCGATCGCGTGCCAACGATAGTGAAAACGGGTCAGGTGGCAGTAGTGGAAAATAAATGAAAAAAAGTGGTCAAAAGTCCGTGTGCAAACAACAATAACAGTATAACAGGCAAACCCACGAAACGGGGCGAGGTTGAGTGGCTTCCGACGCAAGATTGATCGATGACCGAAGATTATGAATAATGATTTTTTGGGTGAAAATTGGATCACAATCGAAATGAAAATTAAATGAAATGATTTATTCATTTCACGTAGGACAACTTCTGTCACATAAGAGAAGTCAAGACTCAAGGCAACCACCTGCACCGGTTCGGGAAACTGATTCTACTGTGAAGAGCCGGCAAGAAACTCAGCAGTAGCTCTTTTCATGAAAAGAAAAATGTTACAATAAGTAAAAAATCTGTCTACACAGATTTGTCTACTGTAGCGGATTATAGCGAATTAAACTTCTAGTTAATTCACTATCATGGACTTCATATTCAATATATACAACATTCAATATTTACAATAAGTAAACAATAAACAACACATACGCTACGTAACAATTATTACACTAACTTGTGGGCTACTAAATGCGAAGCTGGTTACTTTAATGCAACGTTGTCACTAAGAAATTCAAGTAGGTATAATAATGTACTCAAAATCCATAAAAATCTATTTCAATACCTAGTAGCTATTTAGGTAATAAGAGAAAAAGTTGAACTATTTTTTATCGTACTTATTTACAAGTAAGAATTTAAATAAAATTATCATACTAATATTATAAATGCGAAAGTGTGTTTGTTGTTGGTTTGTCATTCAATCACGCTGCAGCAGGTTTTTTAAAAGTTCTTTATTTTTTTACTTAATTTTCATGGATAAAAAAGGATCCTTTGTAATGCATCCTGCGTCTGTACCGAATTACGTCAAAATCGGTTGAACTGATGGCGAATGAAAGCATGCAGACTGACCGACGGACAGATAAACAGAAAGACAGATAGATGGAGGGGCACACTTTAACATCTACACATTTATATAAAAATCAATTTCCAAATATGGCTGGACCGATTCTGATGGCTTTTTTTTTGCAATCGTGTTCTAGATTCAGGGCAGAGCAGCGTCCTCGTAGCTTTAGTTTTAAGATACCGTTACTCATAATCACCATTATATTTTGTAAATAACTGAACATTAACACTTTACTTTTCACAGAGATCACTTTAGTGATAAGGTCGCCTTTTGTTTATAATGTTGTAATAATGTCCTTTGTGTATTCCTTTTGTTTAAGCAATAAAGAATTTTAATAATAATAATAATTAATATGTGTAGTAGACCTACCTAAATTGAATAAACATTATTTGAGTTTGAGTTTGAGTTTGACAACCAACGACCTCAATTTACATAGACGGCCCTGCCAAACAAAGAATGTGGACCTATTTTACTAACGCCATCTAGTCTGGAAAGCGGGACAGCGCTATTGCGGGGACAAGGACAGGGCTATACAGGTTAGGAGCGTGCTCTAAAGGTTGGACGCCCAATTTTTTTCTATGAAGGGACCCATGTAGTAAATAAATAAATAAAAGTTTATTGACCACTACAATTCAATATACTTAGCATAACTAAACATATACAAATACAAATTCAATATACTTAGCATAACTAAACATATACAAATACAAATTAATTGTATATTGTAACAATATATCAAGTTACTTCGATGAAAATGGTCAACCTATGTGTTGCCCATTTTGTCACAAATTAAACTCGAGTTTATGTTTAAACAAATTGAATTGCCAAATAAAGTCTCCGACCCCTATATCGGAGGAGTAACCCGATTAAAAAAAAAAAAAAAAAAATACAAATTAAACTTAAATTGTTAAACGTGCGGTCAATGGGCCACCTCCTCAGCCCGTGCCACAGCAGAGAGCTAGGTATATACCTACCTAACGTAGTACATACATATATATCGATGAGAACAACGTCTACCGGGCGTCTAGTACAGGCATATATATCGATGAGGGCACACTAGCTCATAATATTAGTATGGACTCTATCAATAATCAAATCAAATCCAGTATAGAGTTCGTGGAACGCGCTCCCCGGTACACTACCTGGATTAAGGACCCTTCAAATAAATTCAATACGGAAAAAAGTTCAACTTGTCACATAAATCTCAGGACGGCGACTGAAGGAATAAATATCTCAACTCGCGCAACCTTCGGATTCCGAGCTAAGGAAATATCGCACCCGAATTCCCCTGTACGCTCAACGTGGGTTCGTATATCTCGACAACGATGATAGATTTCGAGTATCGACATATTTTAACGTCATTTGATTGCCGTGTTTGTTATACATATGAAAGAAAAGAAATTTATTTCCAAATTGTGCCATACATAACAAGCATACCTAAAGAGGTAGATCACCCCTGCACCTCAACGATCTAAACAAGATCTATATCTAAACATATGAGTACAATATACATCCACTGCTTCAATCGGTTTCTTTGTTTGTTATTAATCATTGGTTGTGTTAAATTCTACTCCTACCTAACTGGAAAAACTCCTAACTCCATCTGTGTCTGCGCTTTATCTTTTGCTGATAGTGGCGGAATAAGAAAATAAGGGATATGAGATTTCACCTACATTTGTGCACTAAACACTAATATTATCTCCCGTGTAGATGGATATTCTCCGTTGAGATTGGTCACCAACTTACCATGACCAATTCTGGTCAGGAGAACAAGATAAAGAGGAAAAGTCAGCAGCACAACAACTACTAATCACATGCATATTCATATTAAATTATACATTTTTATAGTTTTAATTCGTATTGCAATATTGGAACTCTGCCCCCCAATTATGTAAGAATTGTCGATCAAAACGTCTAAGTTCGGTGTCAAAGTAAAATAAACCATATCATTATTACGTTAGAGCTCAATTTCGTGTATCCATTCTTATACGTTTAGGTATGGACGATACCATAAACGTATGAGAATGGATACACAAAATTGAGCTCTATTTCAATGCTGTTATTGTTTACTTTACTTACTAACTAACTTTGACGATTGGATCGGCAATTCTTACATAAACACACCTCTGGTGTGGCACAGCAAATCATTGATTTGGGTAGAGAGACTAGGAGAAGAGGTTGGCTTATTTATCTTCAAAAAAAGACATTTATTTTGTATTAATGTCTATTAGATTTTTTTTATGAGTTAACAAACGATATAGTACTTTCCAAAGCTTTTATATGGCGTGGAATTTCGTTATGTACTTAACTTACTCTGACGCTGTAGTATTTCGATACTCGAGATACTCGCATCCAGTGACCCACAAGTCAGTGTAATACTTGTAACGTATGTGTTGTGTTGTCTACATATTGTAACCTTTTCTTTTCTATGAAAAGAGCAACTGCTGAGTTTCTTGCCGGTTCTTCTCAGTAGAATCATTTTTCCGAACCGGTGGTAGAGTCTTAAAGTTTCATAAGTTGTCCTACATGAAATAAATAAATAATTTAATTTCATTTCATTTCGAGATCTAGCATCGTTTTTGAGATCGGCAATCTTATATTAAGGGTGCTCGTCGATGACAGGCAAAGAGAAAAAAAGCGCGTTTTTTTTTTTTTGTAAATACGAATTTCGGCTCCGGCTTACGGCGGAATTACGGCTCCGCCCACGTGCGAGCGACAGGTGAATGCGCGCGCGCAGCCGGGGTTTACGATTGCTCTGTTTTCGCTGCGTGGCATACATTACGCGAATGTCGATAGGTATCATAGATACAATTGATATTGTAGTTATATTTAGGTGGTTTTGGAGGATTAACGTGCTTGGTTTATTGAATTATTTCACTAAGATTGCTAATTATATTGATTGTTATTAATAAAGTCGCTTCTATCTTCAATTCAAGGTTGATTAATTTCATAGTAGTAGTAGTAGTTTCTCCTATTCCTAAGGTTGCCTGGCAGAGATCGCTACTAAGTGATAAGGCCGCCTTTTTGTATACTTAGTTCTTTGTTTTCTGTGTATTTTTTGTGTACTTTTTATGTGTGTTGTGGTGTAAAAAATAAAGAGTAATAATAATAATAATAATAATAGTATAGTTAAAATTATATTATAATTTATTTGAAAATAAAAATTATTTTGCTATAAATATAGTTAGGTACCTAAGTAGAATACCTTTTTGCTTTAGGTAGGTTGGATAGAAACAAACTCAGGCTATTTGCTCTAAGTAGGTTTCAACTTGGCACAATAAAGCATCATACTAGATCCTTTATTATGCAAGTAAGCCTGAACTTTGACACTATAAGTTCAAATTAGACAGACAGCGTTAGATATTTCAAAATTAGCGTCTAACTTTGAGTCAAATAACAGTGAATCACGTCCGAAAACAGCGATCTGAACTTTGATTATCGCCTCGCAGAACTACTGTCAGAAAAACAAAAGTTGATAGGCGATGCATCACGATGCATATGCATGCGGAATACAGCCCGAGAAAGACATACAACAATGAACAATGGGAGCATAAATCAGTATAATTAGTTTTGCCCGAACGGAGTGGAGTCATTGGTCAAAACGCGACTGTGTCCCCGCCCCTTATAGCACGGCGTTAGAGCAGGTACTTGGCATTGGCAAGTTGCGTCAAACGTAACGTCAGCAATCGGAGTTTGGCATAGTTTTAATATTTTTTTTTTTTTTTAATTTTTTTTTTTTTTTAGTACCAAAAAATTATAAAATAAGAAGAAAAACTTACATAGTGGACAAAGAAGCACTTATCTCTATAGGAGATCTCTACCAGTGACCCTTGGCAGTGAGAAAGGTTGATAAATAAAATAAATGATAAATGATTTATTTATTTCATGTAGGATAACTTGTGTCACTTATGAAACGTTAAGACTCTACCAAAGAAGTTGTGGAGTTAAGTTGTGGAGGAAGAATAGGTACAACAAGATATGAGAGAGAATGAAACAGGATATTATATCATAAACTTAAATAAACATACAAAATATACATACTAATGACATAAATATATATACATAAACAGACTTTTTGTCATTACACGGAATGACAAATGATAGAGGTATTAAGGTGTGTGTGTACATATTTGTAAACCGTTGTCCTACGTAACCCGTTTTCCTAAGGGACCCGTTGTCCTAGGGGACCCGTTGTCCTACGTGACCCGTTGTCCTACGTGATCGGTTGTCCTAGGGGACCCGTTCAACTACGTCGCAACAAACGCGACACCGCGACTCGATACGACGCGACGCGACAGTATCAAACAGTAGCTGTCCCTTCACGTGTCCTACGTTGTCACGACAAGTTTATCATCTTCAATGGCGTCGTATTGCGTCTAGGACAACGGGTCACGCGTCATCTTCGATCTAGTCTCGCACTCGCATGATGAGATTAAGATACTACATTAATAGTGTGTAAGTAGCGAGGGGCGTGGGAGAACACAAAACAACTTTGTTGTGTGATTTCTTTCAAAAGGAAAAAAACCTTCACCGATTACCAACAGATATGGAGAACTGCTGGATCTGGAAAGGAAAAGATATTCCTTTTTAAAAGGAAAGAATTTTGGAGGAATGAAATTAAAAAAGTCTTGAAATGTAGATCTACGATCAAGTATCACAGGCTCCCGAAAAAAAACTGACCAAAAAAATCTGCCCCACGATTGTGTAAGGAAATGGTAATCGTAATCGTTTGTCAAATAGATAATTCGACCTGTATAAGTAGTTCACAGATGCCTGCTCGTCAAAAAGCATGTATGAACTCCTTAAACAGTTGGAGTTATACGTTTTAAGCTGTCAAATGATTACGATTTGAATATTCTGAAATTATCCTGCACCTAATATCCACTAACCTACTTATTAAAGTTATTTAAAACCAGCTGAATTTATTGTGGGCTCTTCTCAGACCAGGGCGCGTTTGTAACCCTCGTAGCTTCAGTTTTAAGATACCGTTACTGATTATCACCATTATATTTTATAAACAACTGGACGTCAATAAGTGTAGTGTATCTACCTAAATTGAATAAACGTTATTTGCCTTTGGTTCTTTCGAAATAATAAACATTGCTATGATTATTTTTATTGCATTATAACAAAAAAATATGTATTTGATAAGAGTTTATAAATTAATCAACCGTTACGAATAGATTGCTTATTAGAACTTTGCCATGACATACTTAATTGGAATTTTCGCTTAAAATTTATTTATAATCAAGATAATGAGATATGGAATGTTATCAAAAATATATCTGTTATCCGATTTCGGCGAATTAAAGAGAGTTTATATCAGTTAACGAGTACACAAAAAACATGCGTTATCAGTTTACATGTGTTAATTTTCACCGGCTTCAATATATTACTGAACATGCCCTAATTCTTGTTTTTTTTTTACATTATAAGAATTCCAAGTTTTGTAACTTTGATAAAGTTTATGTAGGTTATAGCTAGTTTAAGTTATTAGTTTACATGAATAACTTTACTTTTTATTGTATTTTTGGACAAATCAATCAATCATTCAATTTGTTTGAGAACTAGCGAATGCCCGCGACTTTGCCTGCGTGGTTTGAGGTTTTTTGGTTCCCGCGGGAACTCTTCAATTTTCCGGGATAAAAATCCTATATGCTATTCCAGACTATAATCTATCTCTGTGCCAAATTTCAGCCAGATCCGTTCAGCCGTTGGGGCGTGATTGAGTAACAAACATCCACACATCCATCCATACATTCATACATCCCATACAACCATGCAAACTTTCGAATTTATAACATTTATTTGAGAATAGTATACATTTGAGGTGCAATCAGTATAAAAATGCTCATATTCTACCACAGTGTGGTGTACAAATATCTAAAGAAATTACTTTACCTAAAAATATAATATCCTTCATCTGCACTATGTAGCAAATAATTTGTTATCAAGCATAGATTTACTTTTTATGGGAATGCCCTAAAAAATTGCTGCATTGTAGGTACGTGTAGATGTAGAAATTTTTGAAGTGAAAATTTCTTTAATTGAGCACTTTTTGGTAGGGGAAAATCTTGTGAGTTCGCGTCACCGATAAGCGTAATATAAAGTTATATAATATAAATAAAGTTTTGACGGAACATTTTTCTGGATATTAAGAGATAGATATTAAACATAAAAGTTTAGGTAAAAATAATACTTCCGTTCAAAACTTTTGGTGGATATTTATAAAATACCCATAACTCATGATACTTTATCATACTGTAAAGTTTCGTCGCCTGAGGAATTACTGTTGGGGTCCACTAGCTTCCTTTCCTAGCAGTATAACTGTAGCTATACGTACGAAATAAATATACTAATATTTTTAAGTTGAAAAATAAACATATTACAATAATAAAATATACAAATTGTTATTTCAATTTAATTGTATTTATATTGAGTTAGGTTATAAGTTTTCACTTCTACCTGCAGTCCCTATGACTGCCAATTTTTTTTTTATGTTTTGTATGTTATTTTTTTGCTGACTGTACAAGTCGAGAACGCGTCGTGTGAATAGCGCATAGATCAGTGCGCCTCTTTACAAATGTACCTACATCAGATGTTTCGCGTTACCTACAAGCTACAATATACAGACATATAGGCGTATTTTATTATACATACATGCGAAGTCGCACGGGAAGGTGTTCTACATATTGTGTATCTACATATTATACTATAGTCCAAAGCCGAAGTGCGTACGCATCGCGATTTTATATGGAATAAAATAGATTATTTTAGTTATACAACAAATATAAAAACTTCAATGGATAATATTGATAACATGAAGAGAAATCTAACCTCTACTGAGAGTATGTTATCCATCGATTTCGATGAAATTTGGTACAGATAGGTTGCATCCCCGCGGAAGTACGTGGGCTGGAAAATTAAAGATTTCCCGTATAACATATCTCTGTCATCCATGATGGTAATTTTAAACAAACCTAGCGGCTCAGGATACCTTCATTTAGTAAATTTAATAATGCTTGAAGATTGTACGTCATAAATTGGCGCCTGCTGACATGGCAGACGTTATAAGTTTGTGATGTTTATGGGGCATGGCACGCCTTAATAAGTATATTTTATTAAAGGTCCCCACAAAGTACAAATGCACAAGAAATGCTTGATTTTCCGGGTGTTTCTTTTTGTCACTCTCCAGGTCCTCAACTATAGGTACCCATGCAAAAAATCACGTCAATCCGTTGAAGGACAAACCAACAATCGACCACACTTTCGCATTTATAATATTGAGTATGATTACAAGTTGGCTTGGATGTGAACATTTTATTCACATCTTTATATTAAAAAAAGAGGTTTTTATGCAGATTTTCTTTTACAAGTGCTTTTTAATCCACCCATCCCACCACCACCACCACTACCACCACTACAGCTCATTAACGTCCCACTGCTGGGCACAGGCCTCCACTCTATTAAGAGAGAGGGAATATCCACCCATCCAAGTCCATTAAATTCAGTGGGATGTTCCTTTCCTTTCCATTCCTTATTTTATTCTTCTTTTAAAGATATCGTGATCAATACTATAAGTTTTCTCTTTCTAGTAGATTTATAGTTATTGATTATTTACCATTTCGGTGTTACGTGTCAATTAACACCCTACTTGCATTAATCAAGTTGGTTAAAAATCGATTAATATATCAATAATAACACCAACAGTCCCTGCTATCGATTATACTATATCGCTTATAATATAGAAACTATCTACTTACGAGTACATCGGATATGAATAATCGATACGGACGGAGGCCGCGGGGTAATTATTCGAGTATATATCGCATTAATATCGATAATATCAATCAATGTCATCGGCGAAGTTAAATTAATACCTTTATGAATCGAGTGTCGTCGCATCAATCAGGTTGGCGATTGATTGATGGGTGACGGGAGCGAAACAAAATCCCAGGGATGTGATATCGAGGGGGGTTTGGGAGCTTTGATAGGGGGGTTACAGAGGGGTAATGAGGTGGGGCTATATGGTGGATAATATGAGGTTTTAATAATTATTAATTATAACTTTGTCATACGACTGCCTGAATAAAGGAGTATATTGATTTCAGGGTTCATGTATGTATGTATGTATGTGAGATTGTATAATCCACCATATCTTCTATACGCATGAACCGATTTTGATAAATGAGGTATCGTTAGAATCCCTAGCTTATTCCGGGTGACATAGGCTAGTAAAATTTAAAAAAGATTTTATGGGGTGACCATGGTCCCGTATTAAAGACTAAAGTTGAAAAAAAAAATCGAAAATCTAGACTAATGAATGTAACGGACAAGGCAATCATATAGTTTAGGCAATGGGGCGGTCCGTTGTATGGAGACCCCCGCATTAAATCCTCAGTCGATGAAACTTGCCTGGGTTTTAGCATTGGATGATCCAGAACTTACACAAAAATATCCAACAAAAAAAATATCTGGAAGTTAGGTATTTATACCTAAAACTTAAAATTTATAATTGAATATTTTCTCGATTTCTTTTTAAAATAATAGTAGGTAGTATGTCTATACTCAAAACCGAAATATCAAACGAAAAAATCATGCAGAACATCGATATTTACACCGATTTTATTATCAAATCTAAACTGCGTTTACAATTGGGCATAGCGTAAAAAGCCTTACTTTCTTTATGATTTTTATTGGATATTTGTAATATGCGTATAGCATATGATACTTTATTTATCATACTATAAAGTTTCATCGCCTGAGGAATTATTGTTGGGGTCAACTAGCTTTATTGCCTAGACCAATATCCAGTGAGTAGTAAGTTCTAACCTGTAAT
The DNA here is from genome assembly GCA_964035005.1 of Erebia palarica. Classification (NCBI taxonomy): domain Eukaryota; kingdom Metazoa; phylum Arthropoda; class Insecta; order Lepidoptera; family Nymphalidae; genus Erebia; species Erebia palarica. The sequence continues at coordinate 59,553,197 of OZ035983.1, read as the reverse complement.
AATGTAACCCAAGTGACAAGACTGATGAATGTTATTGGGCATAGCATAAAAAGCCTTACTTCCTTTATGATTTTTTATTGGCTATTTTTAATATACGTATAACATATGATACTTTATCATACTATAAAGTTTCATCGCCTGAGGAATTATTGTTGGGGTCAACTAGCTTTATTGCCTAGACCAATATCCAGTGAGTAGTAAGTTCTAACCTGTAATAATGTAACCCAAGTGACAAGACTGATGAATGTTATTGGGCATAGCATAAAAAGCCTTACTTCCTTTATGATTTTTTATTGGCTATTTTTAATATACGTATAACATATGATACTTTATCATACTATAAAGTTTCATCGCCTGAGGAATTATTGTTGGGGTCAACTAGCTTTATTGCCTAGACCAATATCCAGTGAGTAGTAAGTTCTAACCATTTAGCTATCAGCCATAATGCAACCCAAGTGACTAGACTGATGAATGTAACGTACCAGGCAATCATACCCAGCGAGCAGTTAGTTCTAACTCGCGGTACAGCAGTCGGCGTGGGTCGACTTGACAGCTACAAATGGGCACTTGTTGCTCTCCCGTACTACACGGGCCGGGCTGTTTGTTCACTGTTTGTCTAACGTTTGTTGTATGAGGCACATCCATGATCCGTGTTGCCATCAAAAGATGTATGTACTTAGCTAGCGAATGCCCGCGACTTTATGCGTGGTTTGGGGTTTTTGGTTCCCGCGGGAACTCTTTAATTTTCCGGGTTAAAGTAGCCTAAGTGCTATTCCAGACTATAATCTCTGTGCCAAATTTCAGCCAGATCCGTTCAGCTGTTGGGGCGTGATTGAGTAACAAAGATCCATACATCCACACATCCATGCATCCATACATCCATACATCCATCCAAACTTTCGCATTTATAATATTAGTCAGATAATTCATGATCCGTGTTGCCATCAAAAGATCAAAATTAAGTAGTTAGGTACTACTCAATTTTGTATTTTTGAAGTGTGACTTCTTTGGAATCGTTGTGATTTGAAAAAGTGACACTAAAAAGAGACAAACATATTCATAACTAGCTGATGGCCCGCGACTTTGTCCGCGTGGTTTAAGATTTTCGACTCCCGCGGGAACCCCTTAATTTTTAAGGATTAAAAGTAGCCTCAAGCAGCAACTATGCCCATGTAAAAAATCAAATATAAATTTTTAATTTAAAAAAATTTTCGTTAAGACTTTTTTTTTTTAATTCGAAATAGCCCTTTTCGTTCCCCGGAATACAATCCCTGTGCCAAATTTCATCAAAATCATCCGTTCCCATCAAAGCGTAGCAGAGAGACAGACACACTTACGCGCATGTATTACATAAGTAGGTATGGATTTACGACGATATAGGTACCCACTGAATATTATTTATCTATTCGGAACCTGTAACTATGAACCGAGTAAAAGATCTACTCGTATCTACCCAGATTACCGCGTCTGGTGAAAAATCCCCAATGGAATGACGGCGGCCATCTTTACGCGTCGTCGTCGGGACGGCTGGACATCATTCTCATTAGGACGTCCACTCGACTCCATTTATACTAATGTAGAGGTGAGATTGGATCGGTGATCTCGGACGTTTGTCTTGTTTCCGCCGCGAAAAATAACATGGGGTGGCTAAAGGCTACTTGTTAAATTGTGATTGACGAGATTTTTTTGCTTACTGGAGCATGGATTTGACTCGCTCCAGCAATGCTAAGGACATCTGTTACCTATGTATTTTACAAATTAATGAAATTGTAAATTTTTTTTCAAAAGAGCAACCGCCGAGTTTCTTGCTGGTTCTTCTCGGTAGGAATGGCAATCCGAACCAGTGGTAGATTCACTCGACTCCATTTATATTAATGTAGAGGTGAGATTCGATCGGTGATCTCGGACGTTTGTCTTGTTTCCACCGCGAAAAATAACATGGGGTGGCTAAAGGCTACTTGTTAAATGGTGATTGACGAGGTTTATTTGCTTACTAGCTGATGCCCGCGACTTCGTCCGCTTGGTTTAAGGTTTTTGATTCCCGCGGGAACTCCTTAATTTTTCGGGACTAAGAAGCTTTATTTGCTTACTGGAACATGGATTTGACTCGCTCCAGCGATGCTAAGAACATCTGCTACCTATGTATTCTAAAAATTGATGAAATTGTAAATATTTTTTTTCAAAAGAGCAATCGCCGAATTTCTTGCTGGTTCTTCTCGGTAGGAATGGCAATCCGAACCAGTGGTAGATTCACTCGACTCCATATATATTAATGTAGAGGTGACATTGGATCGGTGATCTCGGACGTTTGTCTTGTTTCCGCCGCGAAAAATAACATGGGGTGGCTAAAGGCACTTTGTTAAATGGTGATGGCGAGGTTTTTTTGCTTACTGGAGCATGGATTTGACTCGCTCCAGCAATGCTAAAGACATATTTTAGGACAGCTGTTACCTATGTATTCTAAAAATTAATTAAATTGTACATGTTTTTTCAAAAGAGCATCCGCCGAGTTTCTTGCTGGTTCTTCTCGGTAGGAATGGCAATCCGAACCAGTGGTAGATTCACTCGACTCCATTTATACTAATGTAGAGGTGAGATTGGATCGATGATCTCGGACGTTTGTCTACTTTCCGCCGCGAAAAATAACATGGGGTGGCTAAAGGCTACTTGTTAAATAGTGATTGACGAGGTTTATTTGCTTACTAGCCCGCGACTTCATCCGCGTGGTTTTAGTTTTTTGATTCCCGCGGGAACTCCTTAATTTTTCGGGATTAAAAGTAGCCTCAGGCAGCAACTACGCCCATGTAAAAAATCAAATATAAATTTTTAATTTAAAAAAATTTTCATAAAAACAATTTCGCCAGTTAGATTACAATCTTACGGTGACATGTACATTTAGATTTTAGAGTTTCAGTGTACCTGTTGCGTCATGACGTCACCAGTGGCCCGTCACCCGCTAAGCTGCGGATCCGCGGCCATTTATATTGTCTCCCACTCCGGTGTCGCTGACTGGGACTGTATCCCGGCTGACCGCGTATCTTCTGCATCAATTATTGTTACAGTATTGCTGTGATTAACTGAATATATGGTAGGTATGGGAGGCTTCGGTCGTGGCTAGTGACCACCCTACCGGCAAAGACGTGCCGCCAAGCAATTACGCGTTCCGGTACGATGCCGTGTAGAAACCAAATAGGGGTATGGACTTAACATAACTCCCATGCCCCTAACAGGTTAGTCCGCTACCATCTTAGACGGCATCATCACTTACCATCAGGTGAGAACGCAGTCAAGGGCTAACTTGTAGTGGATATTAAAAAAAACGTAATAATATAGTCGAAAATCGATGGACACGCACTAAGCGATTTGCTTCTTCGTTTCTAATCCGAACCGAAGGAAATGAAATGTTAGTTCCGCTTTTGTTTTTCCCCTCCACTTTAGTACAGCTGGTACTTTCAATTCAAAAACGATTAGGCCTTTACTAAACAACCCAACTCCACCTTTGGCTGCATTACTCGCCAGAAGATTTGATTACAGCATCCAGCGACAATTAAAAAAAAAATGCTTGTCACCCGGACACAAATTTGGATTTGAAGTGCGTACTAGTCCCTTGTAACTCATAAGTCAAACACAAAATGAATTGCTCACCTAAATAATGTAGATCGATGTTATCACTCCAATCTCTAATTAAGTAATGTGTTAATTAATTTGGCGCGGATCTGATTACAGTAAAGGTTTCAACTGTTTGTCACCTGCTGCGATTGGCTGTCATCCATCATATTGGGTTCTTGGGTTCAGCTGCTTAACAGGCGGTTAAAGTTAAGGCTCTATTAATGGAAAGGGCACAATATATATCCTTAAATTTTTTTTGTTATAACAAGCATTGATCAAAACTCAATTAAAAATTGGATGCATTAATACACAAATACCTACTAGTTCACATTTTAAAGCAATATTTCTCCATCTATCTACTCGTATATATATAAAAGAAAGTCGTGTTAGTTACACTATTTATAACTCAAGAACGGCTGAACCGATTTGGCTGAAATTTGGTGGGGAGGTAGCTTCGAACCAGGAGACGGACATAGGATACTTTTTATCCCGGAAAATTGAAGAGTTCCCGCGGGAACTAAACACCTAAATTTCCGCGGACGAAGTCGCGGGCATCAGCTAGTAATGAAATAAAAAATACATCAAATTCTATGTCAAATAAGTCGACGCGCGGTTTAATTTTTATTGAACAGTAAATATCTTACTTTATTTATTTTTAAAAAATCTTTAATTTTGGCGAAATGCGCAACTTGATTTATGCTTGTGTGATCGGCACTTGCTTTGCTCGCGTGGCATTTCTAAAAATCTATCTTAGCTTGTAAATACGTTGAAGGCTCTAAAGGACGGCAACCTAGAGCCGTAAAGCTTTAAACAAGTCATAATTAAAAAAAAAATTAAACACGACTGCCCTGCCAAGAAACGAACTAAAAGTTAAAAATCTAAATTAATCTAGTAATATTAGAATCTTATTCACATTTTTATTAAATGATATTTTTCTGTGGATCACTGAATATTTAACTATAGTGTTATATATTTTTGGAATCTACTCATCATTTTCTAGATGATGATTATATAGCTAATCTTATTTTCGACATTTTTTTTTCAACTTTAGTCTTTAATGCGGGACCATGGTCACCCCATCAAGTTTTTTTTAAATTTTACTAGCCTATATCACCTGGAATAAGCTAGGGATTCTAACGATACCTCATTTATCAAAATCGGTTTAGGCGTATAGAAGGTATGGTGGAATATAAACGCACATACATACATAGATATATGAACCCTGAAAACAATATACTCCTTTTTTCAGGCAGTCGTAAGCCTATCATAAAAAAATGCACGCTGATGTGTCTGATAGTATCTACCACTACAGCCCATTAACGTCCCACTGCTGGGCACAGGCCTCCACTCTCATAGGAGAGAGGGAATTAGGAGCTTAGACCCACCACGCTGCTCCAATGCGGGTTGGCGGGCTTTAACGACTATTATCATGTTAGTGATAATAACCGGGACCGACGGCTTAACGTGCTCTCCGAGGCACGGAGGTGAAACACCGCCAACTTCCTAACTCCGGGCTAGTACCAGGAATTTCTAATCAGAAAAACCCGATACTTAATTATGGCCCGACCCGGGACTCGAACCCGGGACCTCGTCGGCCGCAGTCAAACATGCCAACCACTAGACCAACGAGGCAGTTATAGTATCTACTTTCTCCTTATTTATTAACCTTACCACCTTCTATAATATCGGTTTTAATCGCATCAGAACTATCCCGGCTGGTAATTGAACGCACTGTGAGGGGCTCGTAAAATGTCAGATACTGGGTTGTCCGCGGCACCTCTACCGATAAATAGTGGAAGCCGGGATAGGTCAAGCTGGAATTATTGACGGTGAGGGTCTACGCGCACTGAGGATTTTATAACGTGCGGATTGAAAAAACGCACGGAACAATTGTCATGCATCCGAGTGATATTAATGAAATCTTTGCGCACTGAGGGGTGATAAGAGCGGTTTTAATCAACGGTTTATCTCTGTTTTAAGCAATAATTAATATTATTAACTAGGTACAGTTGACAGTAATTGTGTTATGTTGTGTGTTTTAAGGTTTCCACTGAAAACCAGCGCTGCAGCCTGCTGTAGCATGATGCTGAGCTGGAGACCTATATTTGGTCACACAACTTTGTTGCTTTATCTAGTTTGATAGTCTCTTATACTAAATATTGTGATCAAATAAAAAAGTTTTCTTTCTTCTTTCTTCTTTCTGTTGGTAAGTTTGTTATTATTTACCTTCCAAGAAAACTCATTTTTTTAATTATTGGAGTAATAGATGGCATTATTTTAAATGAAAAGATTTGTAGTTAAAGAATGTCAATGTCAGAAAAAAATGCTTTTAAACACTTTCCATTGTAATGGGATTTATGAAGGAATCGCTTCAAAAATACTTAGCTTGTTTTAGTACTTATATAATATAAGTTACATAAACACAAAAATAAACTACTAGCTAATGACTTCGTCTGCGTGGATCGAGGTTTTTTTGGTTCCCGCGGGAACTCCTTAATTTTCCGGGATGAAATGTAGCCTATGTGCTATTCCAGACTATAATCTATCTCTGTGCCAAATTTCAGCCAGATCCGTTCAGCCGTTGGGGCGTGATTGAGTAACAAACATCCATACATCCATCCAAACATTCGCATTTATAATATTAAATGATAAATGTTTTATTTATTTCATGTAGGACAACTTGTGCCACTTATGAAACGTTACGTAAGACAACTGTCACTATATTTATAAATCTGCGGTTGTGCTGCGGAACAAGCAGCAACAGTGCGACTATACCTTAATTCGTAAGGAAGCCTGAAGGCCTTAATCTTAATGCAGTGAATGCCTACTGCAAGGATGCTGCTATTTTTTTTTTGTTTTTCAACGTCGTGCAAAGCTCAAGTGTTGTATAAATAAGATAATGTAATAGATATTCGAACTTCGTAGTAAACTTTATTTTTTCTTTATTTTTTTTCTATACTCTATACTAGGCCATACTTTCGCCCACTCTGATGCATTGTTAAGCCCTGTAATCTTGTGAGTGAGAGGTCCCGGGTTCGGGCAGGATGTATTTGGGAATTTATAATTTCTGATTTTTCTCTGTTGTGGTAGGAGGTTTCGGTCGTGTCTAGTTAACGCACACTCTTCTAATAAAGACATGGTGGATAAAATAAAACATCGATAGTTCAATTTGAACCTTACGTTCCTAGACCCTATATCTAGATTAATATCATATTATGATGAAAAGTGTTGAATATTACATAATATACATAATTAGACTATTTAAATATTATAAATGCAAAAGCTTGGATGGATGTTTGTTACTAAATCACGCCAGAACGGCTGAACAGATCTGGATCTAACTATCTCTGTGCCAAACATCCAGATATATAGTTTAATATAGTCTGGAATAACACGTAAGCAACATTTTTATCCGGTAATTTTCCGGGGGTTTCCGCGGGAACCAAAAACCCTAAATCCACGCGGACGAAGTCGGCGGGAATCGCTCTAGTTCTCTATAAACTAGTACTCTATAAACTAGAAGCTCTATTAATTTATTATTACGTAAAATTCCAGGCCAAATAAGGTAGCAATATTCCTACCATGTAATCGATTTCGTTGTATCGATTTTCGACATCGATTAATTAGGCTGATTGAACTTGTCACTTGTGTTTTTTTTCTAATAATTCAATATCAAATATCATGCAGATCATATCTGAATACCGATTTGTTATGTATGTACAGTATTTACTGATTTAGAAATAAAATTAATCGATGATGAATACTTATGATAATCTGTTCGTGAAGTCGATAAAAAACTGAACACGTTTGTTATTACCATAACTTATTTAGTACCCTTTAATTCCATTATTTAAATGGATTGGTGACCTTAGAGAATATAGACATTTAAAACTATTTTACCTGCGAGACGTACACTAAATTATGATAATTTATTATCTTTTTTCTGTTAGATATAGAATTACGTAATGTTCCAAACCTTTTGCACCTAAGAGCTTAATTTGCTTTTAGGGACCTTCATCATTTTTTAAATTTCTCTGGGACATAATAGCGAATTAAACTTCTAGTTCCTTCATCATTGTTTTTAAATTTCTCTTAGATATCCACTATTATGAAGGTAAAGAATACCTAGCAGGAGACCAAGTGTTGGTAGAGTTTTATTAATGAATTTCTCTAATTCCTTATTTGGCTTAACATATTAAACAGTGGAAGTGTCAATAAAATGAAAAAAAAATGTCATCAAGGAATGCGAAAACAAATCAATCAAACAAACACAAACAACAAAATAGTGTGACCAAAAAATAATAACTGCCTCATATATTTCAAAATATTGATTTACCGCAATTTTTATCTACACCACAAATATTAGTAGTTCAGCACCAACTAAAGTTCAGTAATAACATCCGTGATAAAAGGTGATAACCACAAAATTATGCCGAAAACCGCCAACCGCTATCGGTTGTCACACACGCCGGATTAACTACCATCTGTCACTTGATTGATCATTAGATAAACGTGACATCGATGTTCGATCATAACAGCTGATAACTGAATGTGAACTTCGATAAAAGCTCTCGTGGAAAACTAATTCTTCAGTATTTTGTAGCAAAAAAACAGCCCTCATTTGCTGAGGCATTCAAATCTTCTAGGCATTCAGTATTTTGTAGCAAAAAAACAGCCCTGAGGCATTAAAATCTTCTAGGCAAGCGCGTTCCAATCTAGACCTCATTGATTTGCACTAAGTATGATTGTCGTCAAGCGCACAATCTTACTAATCTTACTCATGTTATAAATGCGAAAGTTTGGATGGATGTATGAATAGAATATAAGGATGTTTGTTACTCAATCACGCCCAATATATGGATGTAATATCGACAGGTTGGCATACCTTATAATATCCAACTGAGGTCGCTTGATGTCCATCATTAATACAATCTTACTAATATTATGGATGTATGGATGTTTGTTACTCAATCACGCCCCAACGGCTGAACGGATCTGGCTGAAATTTGGCACAGAGATTGATTGTAGTCTGGAATAGCACATAGGCTACTTTTTATCCCGGAAAATTAAGGAGTTCCCGCGGGAACCAAGAAACATCGATCCACGCAGACGAAGTCGCGGGCTAGTTCTTCAATATTTTGTAGCAATAAAACAGCCCTCATTTGCTGAGGCATTCAAATCTTCTAGGCAAGCGCGTTCCAATCTAGATCTCATCATTGCTTTGCACTAAGTATGATTGTCGTTAAGCGCACAATCATACTAATCTTATTCATATTATAAATGCGAAAGTTTGGATGGATGTATGAATATAAGGATGTTTGTTACTCAATCACGCCCCAACGGCTGAACGGATCTGACTGAAATTTGGCACAGAGATTGATTGTAGTCTGGAATAGAACATAGGCTACTTTGTATCCCGGAAATCCCGGAAATTTAAGGAGTTCCTGCGGGAACCAAAAACCCTCAACTACTGGTACTTAAATGGAATTAATTCTATATCAAATCAGGGAGTGTCTGGCTGATTCTTCTCTGTTAATGACTTAAATGGCATTCTAAATCAGGGATAGATTGTATCCAGCAGTCAAAAGCGCCACCATACACGATCTTACTCTTCATATAGTCTTCTTATAACCTGGTTGCCTCGTTGGCCTAGTAGTCAGCTTTTGACGACCTCCGTGGCGCATTGTGTAGCGCTGTTGTCTTAACGTGCGGAGGTCCCGGGTTCGATCCCCGGCAGGGTCAATTTGGGAATTTATAATTTCTAAATTTTCCCTGCTCTGGCCTGGTGGGAGGCTTCAGCCGTGGCTAGTTACCACCCTACCGGCAAAGATGTGCCACCAAGCTGTTTAGCAGCCGGTACGATGCCGTGTAGAAACCGAATAGGGGTATGGGTTTAACCATGCCCCTAACAGGTAAGCCCGCTGCCATCTTAGACTACTGCATCAGCACTTACCATCAGGTGAGATCAGTCAAGGGCTGACTTGTAGTTGATAAAAAAAAAATCGTAGGACAACGGGTCAGTCGGATCGACAGACAGCGTTTTAATCAATTAACTGCCTCGTTTGTCTAGTGGTTATCATGTTCGACTGCGGCCGACGAGGTCCCGGATTCGAGTCCCGGGTCGAGCCATAATTACTAGTCGGGTTTTTCTGACTAGAAATTCTCAGTAGATACTAGCCCTGAGTTAGGAAGTTGGCTGTGTATCACCCCCGTGCCTCGGAGAGTAATTAAAGCCGTCGGTCCTGCGCCTGATTTCACTACGGTCCCATCGGACTAGCCAATGGCGTGCAGTTCATAGAGGTATAAAAGCACTGCCTATCCAGATGGAACTACGTCAATGTTCATTTTTCATCATAACAGTCAGTAAATTGATATTCTGTCTAACTAACCCTAGCTTCAAACCCTGTGCACGCCACTGACTGGCTATGAGAGTAAAGGAATAGAGAGTGCACATGTGTATGCGCACACACTTGTGCACTATAATATGGGAATAATGGGAGGACATTGTTATTATAACCAAATGCCTCCAATGAAAGTAAAAATGAACGTAGGTGCAGATTTCTTATTAATCTCAACCTGAGAATTCTTTAGTGACGTGCTATCAAGATTAATTGTATTGTGCGTCTGTTAAAAGTTTCAACACTCGGGCAATCGGATGGACTTTTTTTTTTTTTAATACTTTTAATTTGATTCGCCGACAAGCATAACCAACGACAATGGCTTTGAACGTTATCTGTACATAATCATTCTTCCATTTCACTTGTTGATTACTACTACAATTTTTTGTTTTGTTATCCACTATAATAGGCATGATGACAGTAACCAAGAATCAATGAAATTATGAATTTACGTAATGAAATAGGACTCATGGATTATAATAAACGTATTTATTTTTCTATTTCGAGTGATATTGCTATTTATTTTGATAAAATAAAACTATTAAATACAGCAATCCGCCATAATGGATTAAACACCAAGAAGCGAATGACGTCACAATTGTTTGTTTTCGAGCTTTGACAATCACACTATTGCTTACTGCACACTGCACAGAGTACATCGGTAATAACAATAGTGACGTCACAAACGACGCCATGACACTCGCGAGCGTTTTGGCGTGAATTTTAAAATTTAAATTTCAAATGCCAATTTTATCTGCCAAACCTAATTTTTCTGCTGAAATAATATATTTTTTCGAACTAGTAGATACTTCCGAACATAATCTGACCATTTTACAAAATCAGTCATCATGCCCATTCTTGGCAGTTGGGCTCCAGGTCCCCAGTGGGGTGCACAAGGTTTGACGCTAGGGTAGGGCATTGGTAAGCCAGAATACCTATTTACTGACAGCCTTGATAAAAATTACCATTGACGCATTTCCACTTGGGTAAGCAGTGCTTATATGCCTGTATGAAATGCACGCCACTGCAGGTCCCGAATGTATTCAATTCTTTCTTTCTTTCTTATTTGTACATAATCATTCTTCCATTCCACTTGTTGATTACTACTACAATTTTTTTTTTTTTTGTCCACTACAAGTTAGCCCTTGACTGCGATCGCACCTGATGGTAAGTGAAAATGCAGTCTAAGATGGTAGCGGGCTAACCTGTTAGGGACATGGCAGTTATATTAAACCCATACCCCTATTCGGTGGTAGAGTCTTAACGTTTCAAAAAAATAAATAAATATAATAAAATAATAAAGAAATAAACATTTATCGGTTTCTACACGGAATCGTACCGGAACGCGAAATCGCTTAGCGGCACGTCTGTTACCGGTAGGGTGGTAACCAGCCACGGCCGAAGCCTCCCACCAGGCCAGACCAGGGAAAATTCAGAAATTATAAAGGACATGACCAGTAATTGCCCTCAGATTCGGGACAATGCACAGGATTTCCGTTTTTACAGTAAGGTTTAAAAATTCAAAACGAAATTATTATGGATTTATTATTCCAAATAAGGTCAGGGTTCGAATGGCAAAAAAAAAACAGTACGTTTATTGTTTAAATCTTGAGCGTCCGGTTTCCTCTTTAAGCACTACTCCATTTTGACGTTCCATTATATCCATGCCTAATCTTGTAACCCTACATGAATACCATTTAAGTACCTTAGTCATTATATTATGAATGATTTATTTTTGATCAATTAAATAGTAATGAAAAGGAAATGTATGTTTTGTTTATAATTATTTTTATTTTTTGAAGTCTCAAACTAATAGATCGAACGAAGCATTATGAAATACTGCGTTTAAAGGAACGCCCTTTCACATTGCATATGCTGCCATCTGTGGTCGAATAGTTGAACTTGTTAACCAAAAGTAGTAAGCAATTCTTAAAAATATTTTCTAGACTCACCACAATAACTAGCGCCATCTAGTGTGGGAAAGCAGTTTTTGTTGAAACTTTTTTTATTTATTTTCTCAGTTTTCAGAGCCTTCAGACTCCTGAAACTTTTTTATTTGAAAACTATAAAATATAACAATTACAATAATAAAGAAATAATACTTGAAAATATTTTTTTAGACTCGCTTAACACAATAAATAGCGCCATCTAGTGTGGGAAAGCAGTCTTTTGGTGAAACTTGTTTTGTTCATTTTCGCAGTTTTCCGAGCCTTCAGACTCCTGAAACTTTTTTATCTGAAAACAGTGAAATATTACAATTACAATAATAAAGAAATCATTGCTGAACATTGATTTTTGACACCTAGGCAAGCTGCCATAGTTCCACCGGTCAAGTCCTTTCCACACCCTGCCGGGGATCGATCCCGGGACCTCCGCCCGTTAAGGCAACAGCGCTCAACACTGCGCCACGGAAGTCGTCAGATTTTTAATCTTCGAGTGGACTCAATGTTATTTCGGGATTCAAAGCTAGGTACCAAAGATTGAAAATAGGTATAGAAGTGAAAGAAAACCTCGTGAGGAAACAGCAGACGGCACGGAGAAACAAACTTAATAGCGGGGCATAACGAAAAATAAGCATTTAGGTTTTACTACTAGGGTAAGCAGTGCTTTTATGCCTCTATGACACGCACGCCACTGTAAGGCCCTTATTAATATACCGTCATCAGCCAAGGACAGGTTATCTAGGTTCAGGCCGGCCATAAACATAGATTGACCGATACTTGGACCGTAATCTTAAATCTAAGATTTCTGCAAAATGTTCTAAAAGGTGTGTGAACTCTGTCTAAGTATCCATACTCGTATACTACCAACGGTTAAAGCCATAATATTGTTTCATTATTGTTTTAGAATTGCCTGAAAAAAGGAGTATATTGTTTTCAGGGTTCATGTATGTATGTATGTGAGTTTGTATATTCCACCACAACTTCTATACGCTTGAACCGATTTTAATAAATGGGGTATCGTTAGAATCCTTTGCTTATTCCGGGTGACATAGGCTAGTAAATTTTTAAAAAAATTGATGGTGTGACCATGGTGAAGACTAAAGTTGAAAAAAAATAATCGATAATATAATGGGGTGACCATGGTCCCGCATTGAAGACTAAAGTTGAAAAAAAATAAGATTAACTATATAATCATCATCTAGAAAATGATGAGTAGATTCCAAAAATATATAACACTATAGTTCAATATCCAGTGATTCACAAAAAAATATCATTTATTAAAAACGTGAATAAGATTGTAATTTAACTAGATAATTTTTTTTTTTTTTTATTGAAAATAATAGGTACAATACAACTTAATGCTAGCTAGCCTAACCTAATTACTATATAAATCATGCCCACGTGGAATGGTGGCAAGAATACTGGCTGCATTTCCGCGCTGGACAGCCAGGCTGATCCTTTGCCTAAAATATTAGCCAGCCCTTCTGTCACCAGATGAGGCATTAACCGCGGTGAAATATCTCGCAAAAAATTTTTGCCACTAAGACTCCACGGCCCAAGGGTCTCCTCTCCAAGGGAACAAATATGTAACTCTCTATAGAAACTAACTAGATTAATTTAGATTTTTAACTTTTTAGTTCGTTTTTTAGCAGGGCAGCCGTGTTTTTTAATTTTTTTAATTATGACTTGTGAGTCATGTATCTATATATCTGAGTAATATTGCTTAAGTATTGCTATAATTCCTGGCAATATGGCCCCAGTTCCCGAATGTATTCAATTCTCGCACGTACCTACTGTACTTAGGTACTTGAAGTTACTACAATACAATGTGTGTTTCTAATTGTACACACACGATAAGGAGTCCAATGTAGCAATATCCGTGTTATCGATTTAACGAAATTATGTCAGCCGATAACCAACTTTGAATAATTGCGGCGGTTCGATGACTAACACAATAATCAATCAATCACTAATCACTCTGTTTGCGCAACCGTCTGTCCTTAGTGGCCCCGTTTTAGTGTAAATCTACTTTTTATTAAGTACACATTAGTAACGTGATTTCGTCCGCGTGGATGTAAGCTTATTTATTTATTTAATTTATTTATTTATTTGATATGCCAGCGATCCAAATATAGGGTCATTTTATAATAAGAAAAGGTTTAAATTACTAGTGCTAAAAAAAAATATATATTTATTGCCAAAATTTACAGTTACAGTCAATTTATTTTAACTTTGGTCTCCGCACTAGGGAACCTGTACCGCGGAGACCGTATTATGATTAGATAAGTACCTAAAATTAGACTTATCCGAGGACTGACTAGGGCACAAGTTGTTTAATTGATTAAGTAAATCATTATACAAACAAATTTAATTTTATGCTTCTGCTAATCAATAATTTCGGATTTTTGTTTTTCTTTTTAAATTACGTGCTATTATATATGTATCAATTATAGACATATACAACATTGCCACGGTGTCTCCAGTCAAATTTTCAAAACATAAACATAACAATTAAAACAGAGATGGGTACAATATGTCAATAAAGATGTCAATACTATTACCACTATTAATATTTACAATTTTAGTAAGATTAAAAATTAACAACAATACATTAACTTAAATAATAGTTAAGTGAAATTAAATTAGATTTTATTAAATTAAAATTAAAATTAGATTAAATTAAAAAGCTTATTAAAAACTAGCTGAAGTGTATTGAGGTTTTTTGGTTCCCGTCGGAACACTTTAGTTTTCCTGGATAAAATAGCCTATGAGTTACTGAAGATTATAATCTTTCTCTGGACCAAATTACACCCAGATCTGTTCAGTCGTTTTGCCGTGATTGAGTAACAAACATCCATCCATCCAAACTTTCGCATTTATAACATTACTAGCTTATGCCCGCAACTACGTCCGCGTGGATTGAGATTTTTGGTTCCCGCGGGAACTCCTTAGTTTTCCGGGATAAAAGTAGCCTATGTGTTATTCCATACTATGATCTATCTCCGTGCCGTCCAGATCCGTTTAGCCGTTCAGGCATGATAGTGTAACAAACATCCATCCAAACATCCATACATCCATACATCCATCCATCCATCCATCCATCCATCCATCCATCCATCCATCCAAACTTTCGCATTTATAATATTTATTTGAATTTGATTTGATATTTGATAAAAAAAGTAAGTATACGTAAATCCCGTGAAAGCTTTTAAATTTTTTCCCTACGTCCTTAATCGAGAATCTGTAAAAAGTTTCATAAAAATCGGTTTAGATGGTGCATGAAAGCACTGTAGAAAGACAGACAAACACGCTTTCGCTCTATTATATTAGATTTGGCGTTGCGGTACGATGCCGACTAGAAACTGATTAGGGTTATAGGTATTAGTTTCATAATACTTCCATAACCCTAGCTGTAGGATAGACTGCATCATCACTTACCACCAGATGAGATCGCAGTCAAGGGCTAACTTGTAGTGGAATAAAAAAATACCTGCCCTTTGATTTTAAGTGATAAAAGTGATAAAAAAATTATTGGAAAATCTTGGAACCTTGTTATTTATTGTTTGTGTGTATTATGTTTATAGTATAGTCTTATTGGAATATCATTTTTTTTGTGATGTGTGTACTAAATTATGTGTTTTTTGTGTATTTTGTAAATTGTAAACTAATCCATTAAGTTTTTTAATTGTTGTCACTCTAATACTGTAGCCCGGAGATACCCATTGGGCAACTGTAAGGTCTCTTCGGGTATGTCACCTAAATAAAAAAAAAATAAGCCTGACCTGATAACCGAACCCAGGATCTCAACAAAGATCACAGCGTTAACCACTATACCAGGGAGGTCGTCATAATCTAATCACGAAACCATACGTATTAATTAATCAAGTTAACAGCCGTCAATCTCTAACTATCAAGTTTCTAATACCACGTCAAACCGTCCGAGTCGAATCGACCAAAAAATCCAAGAGCTGTAAAGAAAAAAAAAACTGAAACCGACTTTCGCTCCGATTATGAACTTCTAAAGTTATCATACACAGAGACTTAGCCGAAATGTAGAGCGGGCATTTGCCAAATTTTAATGCCAGTTTAGCTTGCTTTCAGTAATAGGCAGATTCAGATTCAGATTTCAGAAGGTATCATGTATTCTACCACATTGTGGGTGTACAAATATTAAGTAATAAATTACAATTTATATTATTATTATTTTTATTAGCTTACATTATCAAAACACTATGCTATGACCCATGAGCATGACGCATCCTTAATGTCGCCTTTACGTCCAAAATTAAAATACATATAAATAACGTAATTAATAAATCTGAACAAAAACAAATATTATCAAAATAATGTCAAACGGCAGTAAGCTTTTCTTTTACTTCCTTTGATCTTAAAAATTTAATTAGATAGATAGATTTTGTAGATAGACTCAACGAAACGCTGAAGATTGAGTATTTATTGTTTTAAACTAGTTTCAGATTAGATAAAATTAAGTTGGTCTCAACAATATATTTTTAAACTAGTTTTGGATGTGAAAAGTACTGAAAACTCTTGATTAACTTGATTTGCGTTTAGAAGTCAAGTCTGACCTACGAAATTAAAATATGACCACGGCAAAATTTAGGATCACCTTATTTGTAGCCAAATAAATAAATAATTTTTATTTTCAGGCAATTACAACCCATACTTTAACAAACACAGTATTGATGAAAAAACATGAAAAAGAGAAAAAAAGTACATTAATAAATTAAATTAAATTAAATTCAAAATAAAGTTTAAAATTATCAAAAAGTTAAAAAGTGAAATTCACTAATAAAAAAAAGATAAGGTAAAAATAAAGAATAGGTAATAAAAATTGATCGGGGAACTTAAAACCTAAGTGAAAGCGTTGTTCTCGCACCGATGCAGGCCAGACCAATACATTGCGAAAGGATTATTGAAATCATCAATTATAGCACACAAGATGAGATCGGTACTGTGTCTAAGTCTTTCCCAGAAAGAAGTCGTCCTCGCTCTGAGTATGGCGAAGAAGTCAGGGACCCTCGCAGCAGCAAACATGGCTTTAGCACTGCACAAACGTGGCTGCTTCATTAGGATGCGGAAAGCGTTGTTATACTGTATCCTAAGCGCATTGTAACTTCGCTTGGTAAACATTGTCTACTTTAATTGATTTGCTATAATTTTTTATACGACTGCCTGAAAAAAGGAGTATATTGTTTTCAGGGTTCATGTATGTATGTATGTGAGTTTGTATATTCCACCATAACTTCTATACGCCTGAACCGATTTTGATAAATGATGTATCGTTAGAATCCCTAGCTTATTCCGGGTGACATAGACTAGTAAACTTTTTAAAAAAATTGATGGGGTGACCATGGTCCCGCATTAAAGACCAAAATTGAAAAAAAATATTCGAAAATAAGATTAACTATCTAATCATCATCTAGAAAATGATGAGAAGATTCCAAGAATATATAACACTATAATTCAATATTTAGTGATTCACAAAAACATATCATTTGATAAAAAATATGAATAAGATTCCAAAGGCTATATATGCAAAATCGCTTCTTATGGAGGTAAACTCCAAAAATAATATGGCAGGGCAGTCGTATTTTTTAATTCGTTAAATTTATCAATTGTCTAAGCCAATCGTATTCATTTGACAGCTCACAACGTATAACTCGAACTTTTTAAGGAGTATAGCTTACATGCCGAGTTTTGACGTGCAAGCATCTATGACCTTCTTAAACAGGTCGAATTATGCGTTTGACAGACGATAACGATTACGATTTCCTTACATAATCGGGGGGCTTGTCTACTTTAATTGATTTGCTATAATTTTTGTCGCTTTGTCCTATCTATCACTCATTAAAAAATCAAATATCTTTATAATCGCCCAAAAACGGCCGAATAATTTTTTTTTTCTTTTTGAAACCGGAGTGCGTTCAAACGCAGCGCCACGGTGGCCCGCGCGCTCCGTACTCCGCTCATTTCACGACCCACTGGCTTGCTAACCGCGTTTCTGCACGCTAATTGATTAAAACCTGGTGGGAGGCTTCGGCCGTGGCTAGTCACCACCCTACCGGCAAGGACGTGCCGCCAAGCGATTACGCGTTCCGGCTGCAGATCAGAGATAATTCAGTGATACCGTGCCAGCGATGTTCCCCAAGCGAGGACAATCGTACGTTCATATTAGATGTGTTGCGAGCGTCTTTCGTCACCCGTTTCCCTAGGTGAGCGAAAGAAGCGACGCGACACGGTATGAAGCCATAGAAAATGACAAACTTGTCTCAGGTCAGCTACTGTTTGATACTGTCGCGTCGCGTCGTATCTAGTCGCGGCTTATGCCCACGTTTGAAGACCTCCGTGGTGCAGTATTGAGCGCTGTTGTCTTCACGTGCGGCGGTGCCAGGTTCGATCTCCGGCAAAGTCTATTTGGGAATTTATAATTTCTGAATTTTCCTGGTCTGGACTGGTGGGAGGCTTCGGCCGTGGCTAGTCGCCACCCTACCGGCAAGGACGTGCCGCCAAGCGATTTTGCGTTCCGGTACGATGCCGTGTAGAAACCGAATAGGTGTGTGGGTTTAATATAACCGCCATGCCCCTAACAGGTTAGCCCGCTACCATCTTAGACTGCATCATCACTTACCTTCAGGTGAGATCGCAGTCAAGGGTTAACTTGTAGTGGATAAAAAAAAAACCACCACCACCACTACAGCCCATTAACGGCCCACTGCTGGGCACAGGCTTCCACTCTCATAGGAGAAAGGGAATTAGAGCATAGACCCACCACGCTGCTCCAATGCGGGTTGGCGGGCTGTGACGACTATTGTCGGCTTAACGTGCTCTTCGAGACACGGGGGTGATATCCCAAAAGTCATAATATCCACGTCCCCTGATAGTTTTATGTTGAATAACCATTTTAAACAATCGATTAAAGTAAAAAAGTGCGTCGAACTTTAATGACGTCACATTTCAGAATTTCATATGAATCCAATGTCTTAGGGCGCGTTTTGACATTGGCGAAGTGCACTGTGCTATTTTGGCATTACTGAAAGCCAAAAACCAAGAAAAGAAGAAGAAAAAAGTTACTATTTGTCAAATGCCCAATTGTCTCTGGTCTACATCCCTATTTTTTAACTCAGTGGCTATCAAAAAATGAAGACACTGACACATTTTTTATCGATCGAAGTTTGGTATGAAATTAAAAATGACATTTTCATACCAAAATTTCAATGGATAAATTTTTTTTAACCATTGCCATTGTGCAATGCCACAACCGAATGAACTAGCTCCGTTCAGGGGCCACGCTGACAACGCTTGAAGCAATACTTAAGCAATATTACTCAAAATGACAGTCTCATGTCCCGTACCGTGAGGTTCCTAAAATAAGGATTATTATTCTAAACACGAAAGTCAACAATAATGAAACAATATGGCTTTAAGCGTTGGCAGTGGCCCCTGATCAAAGCAAGCGCTCATAGCTCCTGCCTGTGAGCTCTAAAGTCTCATTCAAATGACGCGTGGCGCTATCGTGATGCTTTTGAATTATGGCACGCGATGAACCGATCTACTGCCACAGCTTAGCTAGCTTACAGTTATATATGTACTAGACTAGATGATGCCCGCGACTTCATCCACGTGGATAAACTTGATTATCACGGGAACTCTTGAATTTTTCGGGATAAAAAGTAGCTTATATCCTTTTCCGGGATACAACTAATCCCTGTACCAAATTTCATCAAAATTGGTTGATCAGATGAGCCGTGATAGCGTAGCAGATAGGTATACACTCTTTCGCATTTACAATATTTTATAAGTATGGATATGGATTCATATTTTGAATGCTGCAGGGGAGGGTGTTTTACAATGCACACAACTCAAACCCCAACTTTTCAGGACAATAACAGCCATGGGATAAATGATCGGGATTTAATCCCGAATGGATGAGCAATAATATACACAGTAAACAAATTACAAATAATATCGCGAGGTAAAAGAAGGCAGCGCCATCTATTATAGAAATGAACAACTGTCCTATCAGGCATACAATTTTCACATAGGAAATTAGGTATTTGACTACTATTCAAATAAATTCTTTTTTAGTGATTTTTAAAAAGAGGGTCTTCCAAAAGTCGCAATATCCACGTCCCCTGATAGTATGGTTTTGAATAACAATTTTAAACTATAGATTAAAGTAAAAAAGTGCGTAAAATTTCGATGACAACAATGATCACAATTTAAAATTTTATACAAATCCCATACTAAGCACGCTTTTTGACGTTTGAAAAAAAGTGGCTGATTTGACTAGTTGTTAAATACCCAATTGTACACCGACTGTAGGATGGTTGCTCTCTGTCATCGTACGTGCAACAGTCATCTGTCGGAGTGTGCCCGGAATCGTATAACGCCATCGGGCAGAACCGTGTAATTCGCTCGCACTTAATCAGATGAACGTCTGTGGCCGATTGGAAAACAGTCGTCACAATAGGAGCCCGCTCAAAACGCTCAAAGGACGGTGAGATGACGGTTTTTCGGAGGGAAACAATGGATTAATTTCACCAGAATTCACCGTGAAATCGATATAATATTCGATCGTGGGCGATAAAACATCGATTGGCGATACGAATGACACCGTTAAAGAAACTCACCGGGTCGCGATGGAAGTTAGGAATCTTGATTGTATCGCAACAACGTAAATAGGTCTAGCGATGATAATGCGGCACCTTTCACTCAAGTGTGGACTGTATTCGGTTCATTATACACGTCATTGTTGATTGGATCTAGCGTTGTGTGAGTTTTGGGTTGGAAATTTAATTTTAGTACTAGAAAAAAATCATACGTGTCGTGAGACGTCACTCGGGTCACAGCTGAAATTCAGCGCCCGGCATTATGCGTGCATTTGTAAGTATGATGCAGGGCACAAGGCTGAGCTGTACACCCTTTCTGGGTGGCATCACAGACAAACATATTCTTATGTACAATTGTATGTCAAATGTTTCTCTGTGACACCATCCATATACTTTAAATGCGAAAGTTTGGTTGGAAGGAAGGATGTTTGTAACAATCACGCCAGAACGGCTGAAAAAATCTTGATGAAATTTGGCACAGATACAGACTATAGTCCGGAATAACACATAAGCTACTTTTTATCCCGGTAATTTAAACCAAAAAACCTCAATTCGCGGACGAAGTCATGGGAATTTAAATCCAGTTGTGGAATAAAGGTTAAATTAAAATTTTCTTTCTTTCCTTGATACCGATCTTCTCTTCTCTTTGTCCACAGAAGAAGCAACAAGTCCAGAAGGCGGTGTGAAGGAGCGGGGCGAGAGGGGTGCGCGGGGAGGTGGGGGGGAGTCCCCCGCGTCCCGCGCCTCCCCGCCACCCGACGAACGCGACATCGAACACAGCATACCGGCTACCCTCATTCAGGACCCCAATGCAGAGAGGTGAATACCTTTCCTTCTTTTACCATTGAACTATCTCCCCACAATCTTATCTGACTCGGTGACAGCGTCGTTAGTATTAAACAAAAAAAAAACTAAACAGACATAATAACTAGTTCCAATTTCGTCCACCGGGTCAGATAAGTTGGAGGGACTATAACAGAGAACGCCTTTGTAAATCGTCTGTTACGGACCTGCGTTAAAGTAACCTCATACAGGATCCTAATGCAGAGAGGTGAATACCTTCCATTCTGTTCTGGAAGACCTTGGAAGATTCGAAAAATATATTATATCATCATCAGTTGTAAGTGACTTGTTTTGTCGGAATATGTCCAACTAGTTTCGAACCCGTCTGCAGCAGCTGCCGTGTCGCTTGAACAGGCTCACAAACAAGGGTCTGCACTGGCGAGGCAGAAAAGTCCTCCAATACTACCACCGCTTAATGTTCGTGTTTTATGATTATAATCCTTTTTTTGGGAACGGCAAGGTACGTGACATAAAACTGTCATTTTGAAATAATATTGCATTAAGCGATGGTGCAGGTAACTGGTCACATCAGAACACCTTTTCAAAATTCCTCGGTGTAGTGTCAAGAACAAACGCTGATATTTATGAATTCAGTTGTTTTATTCCTCGAGAAACTTCTTAATTTTCCGAATTAAAAAGTAACGATGTCCTTCCCTCGAATTTAGCCTACCTCTATACCATATTTCATCAAAATCGCTTGAAAAGGTGGGCTGTTAAAGCGTAGCAGACAGCGTAACTATCGCAGTTATAAAATTAGTATACATTCCGCAACGTAATCGCTTCCCTTCCTATCAATCATTAAAACCCAAATACCTGAGCGAATATAAACTATAGAAATAAAAATAAAGGCCACCTTTCAATGAAATCACGTCTGAGTGCCACCAGTATCATAGTATCTTCACAGATACATTCATAACACTTCTGACACGAGCGCATTGTCTACTTGACGGTGGTCTCTGCTTCAATCCGGAGTGTCCACTTTAACGATCCCATTGTTTCCGATGATCAGTTGTCAACTGCTGTCCACGGACTTGATTCAACCGATCACAAAAACCTCAATAGCAATCCTTATCACGAAGCCGCAGAGTTCTCTTTTGATTAAGCGGAGGTTCTTAAGTAACTGGTGGACGTGTGAAATGAATGGAGTCGCGATAGTGACAGCTAGTAGGTAGTGACACTAAAAATGATCAAGAATTCTTCATTTGACACTCCATCAATATCTGCTATATGTTTTATAGTTAACTCAACGGTGCAGCGAACGCGATGGATCGAGCTATAATTATCGCCAAGATAATGCATGGGTGCAGTTTTTTTTTTAAACTATGATTTATCACACTGGGTTAATGATCTTTTTTGTGAATTTAATCCTACTATAATAATTATAGCAAACTGATTAATAGAAATCTTCTACCATGGTGTAGATTATTCTAGTAATTGGGATTAGACGGGTCTATTGTAATTACTAATTAGTTACTTTAACACAGCCGAAAGGGCTGACGATCTTTCTGGTATAGTACCTACTTAGTAGCGAGTTGTGTTTTTATATGTATGAGGTCCTAGATTCGTTTCCATTTGTGGTAATATATTTTTCACATTAGATTAGGTCTGGTGTTTTTTGGCCAAAATATTGAATACTACTACATTTTAGACTGAGAACGCTGGATAGACCAACGATAACTTATCCTGCGCCTGAACTCTCTCCGATCGTGTCGGATTTTCCGTCCCATTGGGCTAAGAGAGCAAAGGAACAGAGAGCGCACCTGTGCATGTGCATACACTTGTGCACGTCATAATATCTTCCGCCCATCTATCTCCGAGGGCGGCCTATCTCCAGAGAGATTAACCATCTGGCTAATCTCTCTGGAGATAGGCTGCCGTGGCCGAAATTCGATCGGGAGGACATTATTATTATTTTATAGTTTATAATGTTATGGTTGGTTGTATTCACACCTAACCCATTTTGATATTGCTTTACCTCCTGGCTCCGCCTTACTAAGATAGCTTAGCTAAGATAGATACGTTCTACCAAATATTACAAAACTGTAAAAATGCCATATTTATACCTCGTCTAGTTTGAGCTCCTCTTAAATAAAATCGTTACATGTCAGGAAGATGGAAGTGTGTATCAAATTAAAAAATCCTTAGTCTTGTCATATTAGTCTGCACACTTTTTTGTGTGCATCAATAAATTAATTTCCAACATCTTAATTATGATTCTAATATTTCTTTGGAGCATTAAAACCGGACTTAAGGTTCTCAGGTAGGATGATTTTTGCGGCTACCTTACCGTCGATATTGACCATGGGTGTTGGAATATCGATCTTATTGTGAGGGGGTTATGTGGAGTGTAAAGTTTTTGAAGTGTAGGTTGTTTATTGGCTGTGCTTCGTCCGTGTTCCATCACTGTCAATTAGCTGCAGTAAGGAGACTCCATCAATCATAAACATTCTCCACCGAGCGCTGGAGCATCCATCCTGAGGGTCTATTGTTTAGATTTTCGAGTTTCACATTTCTAATGTGGCTCGTCTCGACTCGTTTGTGAATGAAATTGATGGGAAACTCAATAAACTGAAGAAATCAACCTGCAGATGTAATATTTTAGGGTTTTTCCTGTGTGAAATTTTCCTAAATAGCGTTTGAATTAGTTGGGGTTTACTCGTAAGAAAATAAAAAAAAAAATTTTTTTTTTATTTCCGACCATAGTATCGTTCATGTTTTATTGTTAGTACAGTATTAACTCAAAAAAAAATGCATAAGTATCTATTTTTAGCTTATGTTGAGCGAGTGAGTAGTCAACAGCCTATTAACCTTTATTAAATAGTAAATTGCTTGAAGACTTATCTTATAAATCTATACTAATATTATAAATGCGGAAGTTTGGATGGATGAATGTTTGTCACTCAATCACGCCAGAGCGGCTGAATTGATCTGGAATTTGGCACAGAAATAGATTATAGTCTAGATAATATAGGCTACTTTTTATCCCAATCAATTCCAGAGTTCCCGCGGGAATCAAAAAACCTTAATCCACGCAGGCGAAGTCGCAGGCATCAGCTAGTATTTAACAAGCAATAATTAAAAAAAATAAAAAATACGTCTGCCCTGCCAAAAAACGAACTAAAAAGTTAAAAACAATAAATGATATTTTTTTGTGAATCATTAGATATTGAACTCTAATGAACTATATTTTTGGAATCTACTCATCATTTTCTAGATGATGAATATATAGTTAATCTTATTTTCGAATTCTTTTTTTCAACTTTAGTCTTTAATGCGAGACCTTGGTCAATCATTAAAGATGATTGAGATGAGAGAGAGATCAATTTTTTTTTTAATTTTACTAGCCTATGTCACCCGGCATAAGCTAGGGATTCTAACGATACCTCATTTATCAAAATCTGTTTAGGCGTATAGAAGTTATGCTGGAATATACAAACTCACATACATATTACATACATACATACATGAACCCTGAAAACAATATACTCCTTTTTTCAGGCAGTCGTATAAGAAAATGTCAAATTCAATATTTTTTTATTCAATAGCTCCGCACCTTTATTGCATAGTAGACATCTGTGCCGGTTTTTTTTAAATTCATGTTTAAACTGCGAAATTATTCATACAGTATCAGGTGTCCCCCATAGTGACGCCCGCACAGTGCGGCTCTGAACACTGACAGTGCCTTCAAGATGTTTCGGGATAACCCTAATTCACACCATAGCCTAAAAAAAGATGATAATATACAGTAAAATAAAACTATATCTCTGCATAATACTATATGGTGGATGATGCCAGCGACTTCGTCTGTGTAGATTAAACTTTTTGTATTCCCGCAAGAACTCCTTCATTTTCCAGGATAAAAAGTAGTCTATCTCTTCCCCGGGATGCAACCTACCTCTGTACCAAATATAGTCGAAATTGCTTGACAAGATGGGCCGAGAAAGCGTAGCAGACAGATACACTTTCGCACTTATAATATTAGTATGGATGTTAAAGTTGTGAAAGTTATATAAACTCTATAATATTGCTGCATATTCACATTTACCATAGTCGTGGGTGGTCTTTAATTGATAATTTGAATTGTCCAGATCAGAAATGATATGATTAAACAAGATATTTTCCTTGTTTTACCTACAAAACTTATTTATTTCTAAAACACGAAATCCATAACCTTTAACCTAATATTCTGTCTCTAGAACCCAAGGAAATGCAGGATTTCAAGTTTTTAGATAGGCTAAGGCCGTGCATTGTTTGTCAGAGTTACAGTAGCGTTATCGATAGCGTATAAACTGCATCGATAATTATTACTATAATCACAGAATACCTATTAGTTAGGTAAAAATGTAGAGCCGTAACCGACGCCGTTCTTCTCAACACAAAAGGACTTAAGTATAAATATAGTACATTCGTAATTAAACTATAATGCCTTAGTTTATATTATAAATTAAATATTATTATTTTTTTAATAAATAACTAAATATTTCATTTAAGTAACTTAAAAAAAAATTAAATATTCATTTTCACTTTTATCGGCAGTCCCTATGACTGGCAATTTTTTAATACATTACATTTAATAAAAAAAAAAAACAATATTCGTTTTTCACTTCTATCGGCAGTCCCTATGACTGGCAATTTTTTTTTAATCTTATCTAAATAATTTTAGGCTGTGGCACATTTTAGCACTATTTCCGATGGCGTGCGTGACGTGACGCGTGAGTGAAAAGGAAGGAAACACGAAATGTCACATAAATACGAGTGATTGATTGACCCGCAGTCCACTAATGCTTATCGGAAGCTATAAACAGCTGCGTTTGTGAATATTTCGTAACGTTTTTTCTGGGGTCCGTAGTGAAACATGGTACCCTTATGGTTTCGTAAGGTCCGTCTGTGGCCATTTTATCTTACTTTTTACTAATATTATAAATGCGAAAGTTTGGATGGATGTATGGATGTTTGTTACTCAATCACGCCCCAACGGCTAAACGGATCTGGCTTGAATTTGGTACAGAGATATATTATAGTCTCGAATAGCATCTTAAGCTACTTTTTATCCCGGAAAATTAAGGAGTTCTCATAGGAATTCAAAGAAACTTATTAACATATTATAATGTTATAATAAGTCCCCATCGACAGATTGAATTAACCTGATGTCGAAGTGTTTTTTCTAAAACCATTCTTGAAATAAGTCATTCTTGGCTACGGAAGGAACCCTTCCTAATGTGTGTTCGATACGCACCTGACCATTGTTTTAACGATAATACTATTTGATTTTGTTTACTTATCGTGTGTGTCAATAACGTAGGGATACCAAAGTAAAATGTATTTTTTCAAGACGTTAAAAAAATATTCCATGTTTTATATCGTTTGATTCTCTATTGTTATTGTTCGAACTTCGGAGACATGGAAAAATGTGAAAAACTGGGATTTTTGTTCATTATATCCACTTAATAATTCTTCATAAGGAAAGAATCTAGACATATTTTAATAATGATCTAAATTCCATGAGTAAACTTTTTTACAAAATCCCAAACCATCAGAATAGTTCTGGGGCTGTTCTGGGGCTTTAGATGCAAAGGACATGGTTTGGAAATTTTGTATGGGGCGTGGGACTGCTCTTGTACAAGTAGTGAAAAGAAAGAAAATAAAATATTAAACCAGCTTTGATTGCTTAAATCCACGAATTCATCCTAATTTCAGTGGTGAAATTATTTAATCTTTCCACGATTAGCAACACTAAGCATGAGTAGGTGACTATGGCGGATTCATATTTTTGACGTTTTCTGTCAAGTGTCAAATATTATGAAAGAAAAATAACACGATGACTGGGCAATTCCTGGGCACATTACCTTATTGTAGTGGCATAGATGATATTTTTAATGTTTAGTTTTATTTAGATTTTAATTTGTTAAGAGTCATTATCATTACCCACCTAAATTGAATAAATATTATCTGCAACAACAAAAAAAAAATAACACGATGACTCATGTCACTTGTCAGAAATGACATTTGACATGATTTACGCCTACTGACTTCTCTATGGCTGAAGGGCGCCATCTTGGAAGCATATCGAAAATTTTAACTTTTAATTAAATCTATTTTTTTTACTGTATTCATGATAAAGTGTACATAGACTACACCCAAAATGAATCTTCAAGAGAATAAGTAGTCCTTATACATTTAACTAAAACAATACATAAGCATGTTTAGCTTTCTAATCATCTCTTGTCTAATCTTTTCTTTGAAAAAATGCTGTTATGACTGTTATCTTGATAATTACAAATCAATTAAATTAACGCTTTGATGACAGATATCATTCATTCAAATCAATCTTTCTTAGATAAATGACTTTTAAAAGTAGAACATACTTTTCCAATAAGGAATTTAATTTGAATTTTGTACGAAAAAAAATCACATTAAGGTACTTAGATCTAAGTATCATAAAACTATTTTGATTTAATTATGTATAACTATTGTCGACTCGAATCCATTGCTTAAACTATTAGGATTCGAAATCAAAAATGTGGCAAAGATAACTTTTTGCCTTGGTAACAGTATCACAAAAAATATGTTAGTGGATCAATCAACTACTTGATTAGCTGTACGATATTTTATATAGAATAGAATAGAATAGAATAATTTATTTGCAAGAATGTGGTACGATTAATAGGTCTTAAAATTATTTTGCGCTGACACATTCAACCGTTTCATTAGTGTGCAAATTTTAAAATAAATTTCATTCAAACAAAATTAATAAATATTACAATGTCAATAGCTAAGTCATATACTCATTCAAACTGTAACAATTCTCCATTATCCAGTCTCGAAGTTTGCATTTAAAAGTTTGTAGGGGCATGGGCCTGTATTGTTTGTGGTAGATTATTATATATCTTTATGGCCATTTATGGCGCATCTCCACGGTATATATCTAAAATATTACAGCATAGATAGGCAACAGTATCATAAAAAACAAATTGTGGATCAATCAACTTGATAGCTGTAAGATATTTTGTAATTTGAATTACAGCATAGAACATAGATAAATATAGCGATTGGTCTTCACGGCTTGTCTAGCTGCCATTGGTGTCAACAGTGAGTCAGCTATGCGAAGGAGCTCTCGCTTGTCGCTCGGCTGTCATCGAAACGATCGCCCGTCATTGCACGTCCACCTCGCGCATAGCACGCACGCTTGCATTACGCAGCGAACCACCCCTCGAAGAGGTGTGCATACACCTGTCTCTCTTCTCCGCGCTGATTCGCCGGTTAACTGAGCAGTTGTCCCGCTCTAGCGAGGGGCGTGCGGGGAGGGGGCGCTGCAGGCGGGTCGTAAATCACGCGGCGTCTCATTCCACGCGGGACCGCCGCCGCCGCCGCAGGCATTGCGCACTTCCCTCTCGACCGCCGGCTATACGGCGCGTCTTTCGCGACGTGTTTACATCCACTCCTGGGAAGTTCATTTTGCCTTGTAAAAAGTGATTTTGACTCGAGTGTTGTTTGATTGATGGATCCCGGAACGTTTCGACATCGACAGTTTGGATCAAACTGAAAAGATTTCGTCCAAAATGATCGTCGAGCCCGACCACGTGAGGTAGGATTTCATTGTACAAGTGTTTTTTTTTATTGTTTTCGTATACTAATTTGATTGTGTTTATGGAACGGGTTCCTGTTGATATCACTTTTCTTTCTTTAGTTCGAATATTAGTTATTGTTCTGTTTGCATTAGTCTCGACTTCTGTTAATTTTTCAACTTGTTTTATTTGACTTCAAGCTACCGTTCAAATTCTTTGACCCCTTGGGTACCAGTTTGATAATTTGTGCCGATTATACTGATATTTTCAGTGATAAAGATCATTATTACTTTGCTATCAAGAAAATTGTTTCAGCGAAAATGCAAGTTGATTATAAAATCTTATCTTTATTACGTTTCATTAAATTTTATTTGAAACTAAGTACAGTGTAGGTATATACTTGTGATGTTCAATAATAAAGTATCGTTGTTGTCAATCGACAATATATTTCTTAAATAAACATTGATTCATTTAGCTATACTGCATTAACTTAATCTTAGTAGTTTTACTAGACAAGATTTATTTTTATTGCTTTCGTTGTACAGCGTCGTATTATAATCAGTGTCTATAAATTTTATCGATTAGACACATCGATATATTCGATAAGTGGACCCTCATTGTTGTAAAGCTTTGTTTATCAAAGAATTAAGTATCTTCGATCCTTGAATTCTTAGTTGTCATAAATAACTATGCTATTTTTTGTTGAATTATTATACAGCTTTGTCGTATCGTTGAATGATTTATGTTAATGGACCCATATCTTGATATTGATTGATATAATTTTTCGGTTTGAATTTTATTCCAGATCTAATTTTAACTTTATCACTACAGCGTTTATTTTGTAATCCTTTAAGATCAGCTGCGTTAGTTATTTTTTCCACACAAATCATAATATTTAATATAATATATTTTATATAATAATAATTTTATTTTAGACTAAAATGATGAAAATGTTTTAAAAAGTAAATAAAATATTTAATTGTTTATTAATATTTGATTAGGTATCTACCTACTTAGGGAGGAATGATTAAAATTTTAAAGCACAGGTTTATGTCTTTCGAGGTGCCTTTAAATTTGGTATGTGATATAAAATAACAAAAACAAACGGGATACTCTAAGAATGAACCAGCTCCAATTTGCATTTAGATGTATGTATTATACCTACTATAAATTTTTGTCAATCTCCATCGAATAAATAAAAAAAAATTGCTAATGCTACTATTACTATTCAGATATATGGTAGAAGATACTATGGTATATTGAAAGAGATTTTATTGATATAAAAAATTGGAACCGGATTCTCAGTGCAAAGGTGAATTGCTATAATCCATGATTTATTTACCTTTCATTCATTAAATAGTTTTCTAAAAGAGAAGCAGATAAATTATCTGAATCTATTTTAACGAAACGTTGTCCACAAAAAAATTAATAACAACAACACGAAAACTATTTCAATTTTGTTAGGTAGTTAAATTTTGTGATGCTGTCACTTTTTGCCTGGGTAGTTTGTTCCGGACTGACATGAAAAGGACAGACTTAGAAAATTTAACAACATACCTAGTAGGTAATATATTAATGGGTGTACGTATGGGTGAAACAATGCATAGATTCCATAACATACCTACCAAGTAAAAATAGCCACCAACAGAAGTGGGTGGAAACTAATCATCCGACCGTGATTAGGATCTAGCCAGGATTAAGATCTTCAATAATGAAGGAATCACTGAAGAGAGATATCAGGGCCATTAGCACAAAATATTATATCGAGGTCAATATATTATCTTACTAGATGATGACCGCGACTTCATCAGCGTGGATTACGTTTTATTCTCGGGGAAAGTCCTTATTTTTCCGGGATAAACGTAGCCTATGTCCTTCCCCGGGATGTAACCTACCGAAATATACTAAATTTCATCAAAATTGGCTGAATAGATAGGCCGTAAAATCGTAGCAGACAGACAGATAGACAAACGGACAGACAGACATAGACACTTCCGCATTTATAATATTAGTATGGATTACTATGGATTCACAACTTCGAAATTCTTCCAAATTGACAGAACATCAGTTGTGTATTTTCTACACGCAGCGGGTATTGCTTGGCCACCCCCCTCAATCCATAAATCTTAATTACTCATATGACGCATAAGCACATGTTACTGCGAACGAAACACAAAATGAGACGCCTACAATTCACAAGCAGCGTTTATAGGAAACAATATTTTATATAAGATATGGCATCCATTCGTCACAAAAAATGAGGACACCAAACGCTATGGATCTATCTATATTTTATACTGCTGAATGATCTATCTCGAAGTACTTTGTGTATTTAGGCGTAAGATGTTCCTCAACTGAACAGAGTAACTACCGTTGCAGTTGTACGAGGCGCGGCATTTCAGACGAAATGCAATATATAGTCCCACACTCGCCATTGTTGGCTTTTACTGACATCGTAACTTACCAAGGAGCCCACAGCTCAAGAGTGCTCGGGCAAAGAAACTTAAAATACTTTATGTAGTCACAAACTGTTGTAGGGTAAATCTTTTGACATTTAAAAATATTAACGTATTTTTTTGTTTGCAGGGAGAGTCCAAGATGTTTGTCGCGGGAGTCGTCAGGCGCGCCACGATGTCCCTCCAACGACTCGGTGTATTCGGGTCGGAGCGCGCCGAGTCTGCCCCTGCCAGCAGAGCTATCAGTGGCAGCGCTCCTGCCCCCCCACTCCGCAGCCGTAGCGGCCTACCTCGGTGCAGCAGCCGCAGCCGCCCAACAAAGGCTTCTCATGTCCTGCCAAGAAGATATGACAAATTCGGAACGGACAGACGCCGTACTAGACTTTAGTACAAAGCGAAGTGAATCCCCTATTGATGAAGATGACGATGACGCCGTTAATCTTACCAAGAATGAGAACGGGCCATTAGATCTATCAGTGGGCACGAGAAAACGTGCTCCAGCAGATTCTCCATCACCTGTACCAACGAGAAAAAGTTCTCGGACGTCGGACTTTAAACCGATTTCTACACCATGGACGACACCCGTTGCTCCACATCTACCATATTTCGCAGCAGCTGTTGCCGCTGCTAGCTTGTCACCTAAAGGTGGCCTTCCACATGATTGGAATGGAAAATTAAAACATGGAACGCCTACACCAAACGATGCCACTAAGGCCCTGGAAAAAATGAGCGAGTTGAGCAGGTTAGGCGGAGAAGAGCTCTTCAGATCGGTTCAAAGTGCAGCTTTAGGCGCTGGGTTAACCCCTAATGCAGCGGCTCGCCACTCAGCCTGGCAGTCACATTGGTTGAATAAAGGAGCTGACCAAACGAAAGATGTTTTGAAATGTGTCTGGTGCAAGAAAAGCTTTAATTCGCTTGCCGATTTAACTGTTCATATGAAAGAAGCCAAGCATTGCGGTGTCAACGTTCCAGTGCCTCCATCGGGCGGTGCACCGATACCTCCTTCGCTTCTACCACCATCCAGTTCGCCTTCAACGCCATCACACAATTCTTCCTCATCGAGCGGATCGTCTAAACCGAATCACAACGATCTCAACATGCTTATTAAGGAAAATATGCCAATACCTAGAAAACTAGTTCGAGGTCAAGATGTATGGTTAGGAAAAGGCGCTGAGCAAACTAGACAAATACTTAAATGTATGTGGTGTGCGGAGAGCTTCCGCTCTCTGGCGGAGATGACGAGCCACATGCAGCGAACCCAGCATTACACGAATATTATATCACAGGAGCAGATAATCTCTTGGAAGTCTTCAGATGAAGCCAAGGGGTCCAACTCCAGCAATCCCGGTACCAACAACGCAGTTCCTCCTCCGACAGGAACTAGTAGTCACGTAAGCGCTGTATTAACTTGTAAGGTATGCGACCAAGCGTTTAGTTCCTTAAAAGAATTAAGTAATCATATGGTTAAGAACTCTCATTATAAAGAGCATATTATGCGTTCGATAACTGAGAGCGGTGGCAGGAGACGTCAAACGCGTGAAAAGAGAAAGAAGTCCTTACCGGTAAGGAAACTTCTCGAACTCGAGAGAGCCCAGCACGACTTTAAAAACGGGGAGGGTAACGGAGTCCCAATGGGAAAACCGATTAGGGATTTCGGTGCTGGGAGCCGCATAACGTGCGAGAAATGCGGCGATAAAATTGAGACTGCTGTATTCGTAGAACACATCCGACAATGCATAGGCGCGCCCATGTCAAATAGCCAAAGGAATTTTCTAAAAAGTGCTCTTCTTTCAAATAATATTATTCCACCTGATAATCCCGGCCACATCACCCCCACTAGTCGCGATGGACGTAAAAGTATGAATGATGAAGTTCCCTCCCCGGGATCAACGCATCACCGTTCCCCTTCTTCGGTTAACGATTCTTCTCCTAGTTCCAAAGATCACAACGTTAGTAATGAAAAAAGTTCTTCACCATCCGTACTCAATGCCATAGAACAATTAATAGAAAAAAGTTTCGATACTCGCTCCCGGCATTCTGTACCCGGTATGCCGGGTGGAGCTTCGCATGCTCCGATCGGTTCTAGTATTTTGAAAAGATTAGGTATAGACGAGAGCGTAGACTACACTAAACCTCTGGTAGATGCACAGACTATGAGCATGTTAAGAAATTATCACCACCAGCAAGGATATGGCCGTCGAGAACGTAGTGGTAGCGAATCTAGCTCCATGTCTGAGAGGGGTGGTAGCAGGGTGGAATCTCTTACTCCCGACAGAAAGTTAGACTCTTACCATATGACTCCACGTACAACCCCGGACACCCGCGGTTCCCAAACTCCTGCGTCAGAAGATCGCCCCGCAGAGGTTAGGATAAAGAAAGAGATCACAGACGAAGAAGACCGAGAGACTTGTGTAGATTTGAGTAGTCAGCCAGTTAGGGTTAAAACAGAAGTAGACGATGATGACGACCATGCGAGGCCCAATAGTGCGACGGAAGAAGACGTAAAGCCAACCGTCCCTAAGCGAGAAAGCGAGGGTCCGAGCCCAGTCCCGAGCCCACGTAGCCCAGCTAGCGATCGCTCCGCACCCACTCCCGGTGCTGATAGGAAGCCGGCTTCCAGTTTAGGCGCGTTATCTTCCATGTTTGATAGCCTGGCTGGCGGTGGATCCTCCAACGAGCCTAGTTCATCCCGACGTGGGGGCAGTCATCCTCTGGCTGCCTTACAGAAACTCTGCGATAAAACAGAGACCAACTCGTCTCGCGCACCGCCCCCGGCTCAATCCCCTGCGGGTCCACCGAGCATTTTAACTTTCAGTTGGGCTTGCAACGACGCCGTAGTCACAGATTCGATCATGAAATGTGCTCTCTGCGACACTCCATTTATATCTAAGGGTGCTTATCGGCATCATCTTTCCAAGATGCATTTTGTTAAGGACGGTGCTCTGCCGGAGCCCGTACCGGTCAAAGCCCCGCCGCCTGCAGCCTCCCCGGGAGCTCATAAAAGCAGCGGGTCCAATGCTGCTTCGCCACAAGACCCGCGGAGTCCGTCGCAATCCTTCGATGAGAGTCCTCATTCCAAGTTCCTCAAGTACACGGAACTGGCGAAGCAGCTGTCCAGCAAGTACGTGTAGAGTGCGAGGGTCGGCCGGCCATCAGTTGTGATGATACCATATCCTGCTATGTTGACCCTTTCTAGGGTTGTTAGGTCGCGACGCGACGTTAAGTATTTCGAAACTCTTTGCCAATTTAATTATTTAGGTAATCGTTAGAGTTCACCGCATAGTTCGGTTAGTGTAATTAACGACTAGCGACATAAGTATACGCCAAACGTCTTACGTTCGTTTAGATGATAAGAGAATATTTTCAAAATATTGCCTTTAGGAGAGGAGACGGGCGGCTGCCGGCCGCGGCTATCTTCCACTAACTACGTTAATTCCATTTCGATAATTGTAAATATTATAAGTCGCATTAAGTCTTAAAAGTTCGATTCGATCTCTTGTAAATGTATATTTTTTGCTAATAATCCAAAACGAGACAAATCGTTTGTAATCGTTGGCTGCGCACGCGACGATGCTCGCGACTGATCGGTCGTTTCGTGTAAGTCTGTCAGTATTTAATGAAAATTCGTTGCAATATTATTATCATTTTTGTGTTACTTAATTTTTTATGTAAATCAGAGTTAGGGTTAGCATGGTTCTTAGTTTATTTTATGTATATTTTGAAGCTTCTCTTCGTTCGGTCGAGTGTTGAGATCCGTCGATGCCCGCAATCTCCCGGAGATCAAATCTCAAGCAGTTCGGTTCGTGTACATACGGCGCAATGGTCATAGCATGCAATATTACAATCTCCTTAGTGTAAATTTTGCTCTAGATACGCTCTCCTCGTGAGGTTGCTATTTATTATTTAGTGTTAAGTGTAAGGTAAGCGACTCTACTGTGAAAACATGTATACCATTTTAGCAGCGCATTCATCGGTTGTCCAAATCAACCTATTGTATTTATAAAAGTGATAAATTATACAATTATTTCTTTAAAAGGACGACTACATTCGTATACGTTTAGGACACTGTATAACGAGGATTCTTCCAGTTGTAACAACAGATATACGATGATGTATATACGGTAATTGTGAGTGATAAAGCTCTTTTATATATTATGAAAAATATTGTAAACTGTATAATGTAAGTTTCAAACGATATCAATGTAACGATACAATGTGATTTCAACTCTCGCAGCAGGACTGAAGATTGATTTTTATGCAGTTCCAATTTTAGTAGAAAAATTAATTTGCTTGTTTTCCATTCGATAGAGTTGTTACTTCTTTAAACTGCAGTCATGCTTCGAGGGTTACCACTTCATAAGAGTTTGTTTCACAAAGTTCAAAACCTACCTTTTCAATTAATAATAATCATGATGGCATAAACCAATATGAAGAAATGACTAAGTAACTGAAACACATTTAAAACGCAGTATTTTTAGTAAACGACGATATTTTTTTGAAATGTGATTTGAAATATCAAGTCAAGTCGGATTAACATTTAATTGCTTATTTATTTTTATCATAATTCCATGTCCAGGTCTTAAATTACTGCTAAGTTTAACACTGTGAACCATGTATTGAATAATGTTATAATATTTTTACGATAATTTGTTCGAAAATCATTGAAAAATAAATATGGATTTAACTTATTAACATGGAATCTTGCGCTTAATTAAAAAAAATATTCACCACTTTTACTTTTTAAATGCATTTCGAACAACTTACTTCCTTACTATTTGCATGTAGATTTATCATAAACAGTCAATTTACACTTCCTATATATTACTTAATCCTTTTTCATGAATGTACCTACGAGTATATATTATCTTTATATATTTATAACTTGAATATAATTTATAATTAAATTAACTGTCGCAAAAAATTGAAAAAACTTTGTGAAACGAGCTCGTTAAACTGAAAACTTTAACGAAAATCGTAAAGTATCATTTTAACGATAATAATTGAAAACATACGACAAATACTATTATGTATACGCTAGCTCTGATGAGAGAATTTTGCTCATTCTTTAAAAATGAAAAATGGTGTTGAATATTGATTTTACCAAATTTAATAATCTTATTTAATATTTTATGTTGTATTTCAAAATGCAATTAAAAGCTCAAAGAAATATATATGTTAAATACTAGAAAGGTATTTTATTTTACCCACATGTAATATTAAAAAGAAACCACTAAGGTTTAAAATCCTATCGTTATAGTTAATTCGCACCAAAATTAACAAGCGTCAAATGCGCGTTTATTTTAAACCTTAATGATTTTTCATATAAAATCATAATAAAAGACAGTTAAGTAATCTTAACTTGTTATTTTTTTGCAGTGATACCATTTTACTTTATCGATAGGTTTCTGACTTTAAGAAACAGTGGCACCAAATTTAGACCACAAATTATTAAAACAAGTTTTAATGTGGCTAATTTTATTCTACACGATCTTTAGGTACAGTAAACTTAAATGACAGGACTATATTAATAGGGATGATGACAACTCAATCAAATCAGCAACTCTTTATCAAACTTCAAAACGCTCTTCTAGTATGGAAGTTGTATGAATTTCGCAATTGTGACGTCATCAAATGTCAACGCAGTTTTTTCTTTAATCTGTATTATAAACTTTTTATCAAACTTAAAACTAACCGAGGATGTGAATTTTAGGTCTTTTTGAAGACCCTCAATTTGATAATCAGTTAGAAATAATTTATTTTTGATATAGGCATCATCCCTATTCTGTATTGCTACCATTTTTATAATGCTCGCAGCAAATGGGAACACATTTGAGTTAGTCATGTGAATTTAGTTTATTGATTGTGTACTAGACACATTGGTGGTTCAAAATCTAAACTATGCTTATATTTCCACAATAAATTAAAACTGTGATAAATTTATCTCAGGTGTTTCCTGAGAAAAATTGAGCATATTTTAATTTAGAAATTTGTGTGTGTCCAACCGAATAAGCACCAAACCAAAACAATGCATTAACTTATATTTTAAGGAAATACACATTTACCTACCTTAATATTTCATTTTGGTTCACGTAAGTATAGTCTTCAAACTTATCTGACCTTGTTGCCAAAATTTAAACTAATTCTTATGCCTTTGTAATATTTAAACTAGCGACGCTGTCACCAGGTCAGATAAGTTTAGGGACTATATATAAAGAAAGTAGCTATGTAGAGACTTAAATAAATCTGTAGGGACATGAACTAATGAGTAAGTAGGTAAGTCAATAATAGCACAGGTAAGTTGGGTAAATTACCATCAATTACCTGTACCTCTAATGTCTTCACGTCGCAGGGCCTCGTCTCAATCACTGTAACGAGTAACGACGACTTCCATCGCGATACGTGTATGTATAGTCCCACAAACTTTATACCTACTACAAGTTAACCCTTGACTGACATCTCACCTGATGGTAAGTGAAGATGCAGTCTAGCGGGCTAACCTGTTAGGGGCATGGCAGTTATATTAAACCCATACCCCTATTCGGTTTCTATTCGGCGTCGTACCGAACGCTAAATCGCTTGGCGGCACGTCTTTTACCGGTAGGGTGGTAACTAGCCACGGCCGAAGCCTCCCACAAGGCCAGACCAGGGAAAATTCAGAAATTACAAATTTCCAAACCCTGCCGGGGATCGAACCCGGGACCTCAGCACGTTAAGGCAACAGTGCTCAACACTGCACCACGGAGATCGTCGATCTGACCCGGTGGCCAAAAGAACTTTGCATGACTGTTTAGTTTTTCTTTTTATTTTATTTTTAATATTATAATATACTAGCGACGCTGTCACCGGGTCAGATAAGTTTGTGGGACTGAGGGCCGATTTTTCAATTGTCAGATAAAGTTTATTGGAGGAATAAATTTGACGCTTTGACGGATTTTCAATACAAAACCTGTCAAAACGTCAAATTTATTCCTCCGACAAACTTTATCTGACGATTGAACAATTAGCTCTTAGCATATAAAGAAAATAGCTATGTAGGAACTCTGATAAATCTGTAGGGACTTGATGTAATGAGAAGGTAAGTCAAATAGCACAGGTAAGTAGGGTAATTTTCCATCAATAGGCGTGATGACAGTAACCAAGAATCAATGAAATTATGAATTTATCTAATGAAATAGGATTCATGGATTATAAAAAACGTATTTATTTTTCTATTTCGAGTGAGATTGCTATTTATTTTGATAAAATAAAACTATAAAATACAACAATCCGCCATATTGGATTAAACACCAAGAAGCGAATGACGTCACAATTGTTCGTTTTCGAGCTTTGACAATCACACTACTGCTTACTGCACACTGCACAGAGTGCATTGGTAAAAACAATAGTGACGTCACAAACGACGCCATGACACCGGCTAGCGTTTTGGCGTGAATTTTAAAATTTAAATTTCAAATGCCAGTTTTATCTGCCATACCTTATTTTTCTGTTGAAATAAGATATTTTTTCGAAATAGTACATACTTCCGAACATAATCTGACCATTTTTCAAAATTAGTCATCATGCCTATTACCTGTACCTCTGGTGTCTTCACGGGGCCTCGTCTCAATCACTAACGACGACATTCATCGTGACACGGTGACAGATCGACAAACGACACGTTTTATTTATACTTGTCTGTTTATATTCATCTTTCCGAACCGGTGGTAGATTCTTGCGACTTATCATAAGTGTCACAAGTTAATGTAGGTAATATTTAGCCTTAGGAACTCCGTTAGTCAAACATACAAACTACCGTCACGACAGGTAGTGTAAATATACGGGTTAGATTTTCCACAAGTTCAAAAAATATTATCTCTATAATTTTTTTTTATCTACCAAAAGTTAGCCCTTGACTGCGAACTCACCTGATGGTAAGTGACGATGCAGTCTAAGATGGTAGCGGGCTAACCTGTTAGTTATATTAAACCCATACCCAGTTTCTACGGCACCGTACCGAAATGCTAAATCGCTTGGCGGTACGTCTTTGCCGGTAGGGTGGTAAATGGTATCTAGCCACGGCCGAAGTCTCCCACCAGACCAGACCAGAGAAAATTCAGAAATTGTAAATTTCAAATTATTGAACCTGCCGGCAATCGAACCCAGGACCATTCAACACTGTGCCAGGGAGGTCATCAAAATCAGTTATATTCGAAGTTAAACTTTAAAGGCGAATCCCACACTGCGATGCGTGGAGAGTTAGGCCGTGTAAACGTAACAGACAGACAGACAAACAGACACCTAGACAGACAGATACCAACACCTTATTATAATACTAGGGAATGCCCGCGACTTCGTCGTTTGGTACCCGCGGGAATTCTTTAATTTTCCGGGATAAAAAGTAGCCTATGTGCTATTCCAGACTATAATCTATCTCTGTGCTAAATTTCAGCCAGATCCGTTCAGCCGTTGGGGCGTGATTGAGTAACAAACATCCATACATACATCCATACATCCATCCAAACTTTCGCCTTTATAATATTAGTAAGATTTTGCCAAAGTTTGAAAAAAGTAAGAATATATTCATAATATTTATTAGGATAAATAATAGGTATAATACCCATTATAATTTCGCATTTAATGGAATTATGGATATGTAGTTTGTGTTTGACGACCTCCGTGGCGCAGTGTGTAGCGCTGTTGTCTTAACGTGCGGAGGCCCCGGGTTCGATCCCCGGCAGGGTCAATTTCGGAATTTATAATTTCTGAATTTTCCCTGGTCTGTCCTGGTGGGAGGCCTCGGCCGTGGCTAGTTACCACCCTACCGGCAAAGACGTGTCAAGCGATTTAGCGTTCCGGTACGATGCCGTGTAGAAACCGAATAGGGGTATAGGTTTAATATAACTGCCATGCCCCTAACAGGTCAGCCCACTACCATCTTAGACTGCATCATCACTTACCATCAGGTGAGATCGCAGTTAAGGGCTAACTTGTAGTGGATAAAAAAAAGTCTAAACATGGATATTAGTCATAGTCATAATTTGGTGTCGTGTTTTCCGATTCCAGGAAACACCCTTAACTCCGCAACCCTTCCGCCTGTCTGTCACTGTGCATCTATTAATGGCCGCTAATTAAAATGACGGTTTGTTTTATATCATCAAATTAATGAATACCGCAACCCCC
The DNA here is from genome assembly GCA_964035005.1 of Erebia palarica. NCBI lineage: Eukaryota > Metazoa > Arthropoda > Insecta > Lepidoptera > Nymphalidae > Erebia > Erebia palarica. Next base: position 59,512,594 of record OZ035983.1, on the reverse strand, counting down.
AGGGGGAAAGTGGTGTGACGTGTCGATTAGACTTGACAATATAGTCGAATTTCCTTTAAATACCAGATTCTATAGAAATATTTATTAGGTACATGCATTACGTGACTTAAGAGATCAATATTTCAAGATGCCTTTCATTATTTCAGATTAGTAACAGTTAAACTTTTATTGGGTAAATCTGATAAAATGCTATATTAGAGATAATAAGTAGCTTACTTAGCATAACCGACTTTCTTGCCGGCTCTTCTCAGTAGAATTATTTTCCGAACTGGTTTGACTTATCATAAGAAACACAAATTGTCCTAATTACTTGAAAAAAATAAATCATTTATCATAGCAAATTGTTGCGAATTACCCATTTTGTTACCCTTCTTGCCTGCAGTCAATAGATTTTTGGTTTCCTTAAGGGGTTTTCAGCAGTCAGTTAAACACCTTGTATTAGCTGGTTAAAGTCGAACCAACCAACCTAGTTCAGGTCTTAGCTGTTTGTTTCCAAGAAAGTCAAATAATTTCAAATATATTTTGTAGAGAACTGTAACATGCCTAATTATCTTCATTAATATCTTGTCAAGATTATTACTTGTTACTTATTTATTTATTCACTTCTTACATCATCTTCTTAGTCGAGTAACGATTCTGTAGTCGAGTAAACCTAGTCGAAGTGTCACATCACTACAGGGAGACGTCAATTTATGCGAAGGTCCGCGATGGATAGTTTGATTTATTCCGCCATTTATCATCTTTATGGAATGGGATGAAATTATTGTTTTACGTTTTCCATTTAATTATAGTTTGCACCTTTTTAGTTTATTAATTTATGGTTAGGGCACTGATGAATTTCCTTTAATTGTAGGGGAGGAACATTCTTTTATTTAAGTAATGGAAATTAATATTAAAAATAATTAACTGTAGATGTCCGTACGACGTTCTCTTTATTAACTTAACGTCGACGCAAAAATTATGGTTTCTTTACTAGGACAGGTAGCTTGTTCGAATGTCACAAATAAATACATAATACTCAATATACAATACTCAATTTATTTATTCAATGTAGGTCGTAGGACCAGTGGCGTGCAGTTCATAGAGGCGTAAAAGCCCATTTGGGCTGCTTGCCCAAATGTCGTCAAAAGTCGTCAAAGCCCGCCAACCCGCATTGGAGCAGCGTGGCAGGTCTAAGCTTTAATTCCCTCTTTTCTATGAGAGTTTCCCGTGCCCAGCAGTGGGATGCTAATGGGCTGTAGTAGTAGACTGATAAATTAAAAGTAAAAATGTACACCGTCTGAAAAATTGTTTACCATACAACTATACAAGGTGATAATCTAACCCGTCAATTTCAGCGGTAGAGTACAAAAGAGTCCACTGGTCGCTGAGCGATGGGTCTCTTTGACCCCTCGTTGAGTAAATAGCCAGATTTGGTACAATAAATGATTTACTCTGAGGTCGCGGTAATAAGCGGATTGATGTCCATCGGCGGCCCGTCATTTGTCTCGGCCGGGCTAACTGCGGGCAGATGTTGTGTTTTGAGGGAAACTGGCTTTGGGAGGCCTTTCGGTGATCTGATTAATGGGTGATAGATAAAGAGTGATTAAATATTTATTTACTAGCGTCCGTGTGGAAAATTTTTTTTTATTCGCACGGGAACTTCGGGTATCTACCGGGATTCCCACTAATGGATGATAGATAAAGGTAAAGTGTGATGAAATATTTATTTACAAGCCGCGGATGCCTTCGAGTTTTTTAAAAGTTTTTTTTATTCGCACGGGAACTGCGGTTATCTACCTGGATTCCCACTTATTTTAATTTCCTAACTCAAATTATTTGTATTCCTTACTGATCCCACAGAAATAATTATTTGATACTAGCTGATACCCGCGACTCCGTCCGCGTGGATTTTTTTTTTTATTCGCACGGGAACTTCGGGTATTTTCCGGGATAAAATGCCTATGTCACTCTCCAGGACCTCAACTATATCCATGCATAAAATCACGTTGAACTGTTGCTAAAAATTGAAGTATTTCTTTATCTTTTCGCTTTTATACCTACCTATATTCTCTCAAATGCATTGCTATATTAATATCAAACTCAAACAAAAATAGTCCGGTGGGAGGCTTCAACCGATGCTAGTTACCACCCTACCGGCAATGACGTGCCGCCAAGCGATTTAGCGTTCCGGTACGATTCCGTATAGAAACCGACTAGGGGTAACTAAGCCTAACAGGTAAGATTATTCATTCCATCAGGTGAGATCGCAGTGAAGGGCTTAGGTACTTGTAGTGGATAAAAAACAAAAAAAAAAACGAACTTTTCTGGCGTAATGTAACACTAAATCGCTTGGCGGTAAGTACATCTTTGGTGCTATGGTGGTATCATAGCCTATAATTATTATTATATTCGGGTGTCTGTATTATTATCAAAGTCAAACAAAAATATCCTATGTCATAAAAAAGCGACGTAAGCTTTCCCAACTTTCATGTAACGCACGTTCCTAGTTGTAAACCATGCTCCAACTTTACTCCTAACTTTGTGCCCTGCACCCGCCATTGCCATAACTCGCTAAACAAACGCGCTCCCCGCGCCATCTGTTGGCTGGTATTAGTGATGGATGGACGTGGACATATAAGTAAATAAATAAATAAATTCTTTATTGCGTTACATTGTTGCAGACTTAAAAAAAGAAAATAAATAAAAAATACTACGAAAAGGCCTAGCAACAACACAATAGGTTGCAAACTCAGCCGAGTACTGGGCATTGACTACCAATACCCAGCGCTTATTTTCGCTTTGCTCCTGACGAAAGTATTAAAAAATTAATAAACATATTGGATCCTATAATAGCGTTTATTGGTCCAATTACCAACATCCAAACTTTTCTGGCGTAATGGAACACTAAATCGCTTGGCGCAAGTACGTCTTTGCCGGTAGGGTGGTAACTAGCCATGGAGTATTATTATCAAAGTTAAACAAAAATATCCTATGCCATAAAACTAGCGACGTAAGCTTTCCCAACTTTCATGTAACGCACGTTCGAAGTTGTAAACCATGCTCCAACTTGACTTCTAACTTTGCGCCCTGCACCCGCCATTGCCATAACTCGCGAAACAAACGCGTTCCCCGCGCCATCTGTTGGCTGGGATTAGTGATGGATGGACGTGAAGTTGGTTCCAATATTGGCGTTTATTGGTCCAATTACCAATAACCAAACTTTTCAGGCGTAATGGATGGCAGTAAGTACGTCCTTGACGGTAGGGTGGTAACTAACCATGGCCTATCATTATTATTATAACTGGGTGTCTGTATTATTATCAAAGTCAAACAAAAATGTCCTATGTCATAAAACTAGCGACGTAAGCTTTCCCAACTTTCATGTAACGCACGTTCCAAGTTGTAAACCATGCTCCAACTTGACTTCTAACTTTGCGCCCTGCAACAGCCAATGCCATAACTCGCGAAACAAAAGCGCCATCTGTTGACTGGGATTAGTGATGGATGGACGTGAAGTTGGTTCCAATATTGGCGTTTATTGGTACAATCATACTATAACACGTGCGTTAGTTTGTTGGTTTATCCTTCATCACGCCTCAACGAAGCAACGGATCGACGTGATTTCTTGCATGAGTATAATCGAGTAGCTGGACAGTGACTTAACCTACTTTTTATCCCGGAAAATGAACTCCGGAGGGAACTGAAAATCCTCAATCCATGTGGAGGAAGGCGCGTGCAACAGCTAGTAATATTATAAGTGAGAAAGTCTGTTTGTTTGTTGGTTTGTCCTTCAATCACTCCTCAACGGAGCATCGAATCGGCGTGATTATTTGCAAAGATATAGTAATAGGAGAGGGAATAAGATTACTTTTTATCCCGGAAAATTAAGGTGGGGATCGAATACGGGATCTTATAAAACCACAGCTCTCAGTACTGCACCAGGGAGGTCCTCAAACCTTGTATTAAATTATAGTAATTTTTTAAATGATTTATTTATTTCAGGTGAGTAAATAAATAAATAAATAAATAATCATTTATTTGCAAAGAAGGACACAGTTTGAGTGCAAATGAACGTAGGAGAACTTATGTGATAGATAATATGATATCAATACTCAAGACTCTATCACCGGTTGGGAAAAATGATTCTACTGAGAAAAGCAGGCAAGAAACGCAGCAGTGGCTGTTTTCATAAAAAGAAAAATGTTACATTATGTAAACAATCAAATCAATTCAGCTATTGTTTATTCAAGTAGACTTTTAACAAGTGCTTTTGAATAGTCAAGTGAATCTACCACTGGTTCGGAATGAACACAAAACATGCCTTGACCTTAAACATGCTGATACACAGGCATCTTTTTATTCCGGAAAATTGTAAAATCCGGATGGAGTTCCCGCGAATACCCATTGAATTTGCGGACTTCACCTTGCTCGTGTATTTTGCGAAGTTTTAGAATATTTATTTATTTATTTCACAAAACTTACAAATATGGCTTAGTAACTAAGGGCACAACAAAGTTGAGATGCAATGGCTTGTATAAATATACACACAGATTGATGCGCAGACTCTGCACTAAGATAAAACTTGTATTGCAGAGGCAGACCCTTCGGAGGATCAAATTTAGCCAAAAATTTACAAAGAGAAAATAAAATAATAGCAATATTTCTTTTACACACATTTCAAAGTTATTCTATAGTGAACTTAAATCGCCAATGTTGGTATATTTGGCCAAACTACATCGACTTAAATGGCTCATCAACACCAAATCGAGGGATGCAAACGGTCTCATTCGGACAGAAGGTAGCAAAAAATGATACAAAAGTGACACGATGTCATTAATCAAATTACTGCGTTTCGGTGCAAATGTGCCGTAAATCTTGTATTGATGGTATTTTTAATACATCTGACTGATATGCGGGCAGTTTGGAGCCTTTGATTTGAACACCATTAATACAGTTTTGGACACATGATGGAATTATAGCTGTTGCCTTAACGTGCGAAGGTCCCGGGTTCGATCCCTGGCAGGGTCAATTTGGGAATTTATCATTTCTGAATTTTCCCTGGTCTGGCCTGGTGGGAGGCTTCGGCCGTGCCTTCTTACCACCCGACCGGCAAAGACGTCCGCCAAGCAATTTAGCGATCTGGTACGATGTCGTGTAGAAACCGATTAGGGGTTTCATTAGCTGCCTTGCCTCTAACAGGTAAGCCCGCTACCATCTTAGACTGTATCATCACTTAACATCAGGTGAAATCGCAGTCAAGGGCTTGTAACTTGTAGTCGATAAAAAAAGTAGGTACCCATTAAGATTAAAAGTTAATGGGTACACTAGGTCATACAAATGGGGAAAGCATATTCTGCCTGACCATTATTTTTCTATAGGTAGTTAATTTTGAGTGGAGAAAATGGTGGGCTTAAAACTTAACTGGCTACTGACTACTGACTTTCCTTTGTGATGGTGTGCTAAACCAATTTGATGAAATTTTGCACTGATATAGCTTACATGCCGGAAATGGACATATTAAACAACATTTATACCGTAAAATGGATGGATGGATGGATGTTTGTTACTCAATCACGCCAGAACGGCTGAACGGATCTGGGTGAAATTTGGCACAGAGATAGATTACAGTCTGGAATTCCCGCGGGAACTAAAAAAACCTTTAAAATATTATTATACATACAGATTTTTATTGATATAATAATAGTATACCTATGCCATTTAATAATTAATTACTTACCTCAAATTATTCATATAAATCAGATTTTTGTTATTTTTAAAATGTTCGACTCCATATTAATGGAGTTGAACATTTTAAAAATAACAAAATAGCGTGAAAAATTATTTTCCAAATTTTGCACGCCATTATTTGGCAGATTGTAATATGATATGTAACATCTATTCATATAACTTACAATCATGCAATAAATGAATAAACAATATTGTCCTCAGACGATAATGTTTAAAACACTATTTTATATTTTACTGCTTACTTTAACTTTATACGTGAAAGACATTTTCTTTTGAGCTTTATTGATATAATAATAATATACCTATGCCATTTAATAATTCATTACTTACCTATTAAATTAAATTACCGTTAAATTATTCATATAAATCAGATTTTTGTTATTTTCAAAACGTTCGACTCCATTAATTTTTCCAAATTTTGTACGCCATTATTTGGCAGATTGTAATATGTACCATCTATATGGTAACATCTTTTCATGTAACTTACAATCATGCAATAAATGAATAAACAATATTGTCCTCAGTCGATAATGTTTAAAACACTATTTTATATTGTACTGCTTACTTATCTTTATACATAAGTGAAAGACATTTTCTTTTGAGTTTTATTGATATAATAATAATATACCTATGCTATTTAATAATTCATTACTTACCTATTAAATTAAATTACCATTAAATTATTCATATCAATCAGATTTTTGGTGTTTTTAAAATGTTCGACTCCATTATTTTTTCCAAATTATGCACGCTATTATTTGGCAGATTGTAATATGTACCCATCCTATATGTAACTTCCAATCATGCAATAAATGAATAAACAATATTGTCCTCAATATAAAACACTATTTTATATTTTACTGCTTACTTTACCTTTATACTTAAAGTGAGAGACATTTTCCTTTGAAAATAGTTTTTTCAACCCGTCGACGTCTCTGGGATTGATCGACGGGAATATATCTGGAGCGGTCTCACCGGCCCCGCGCGTCCATCCGTCATCCGTCGCCGTCAAATGTGCACTCGAGGGTTGAGTGACGGAGTGATCTCTATTTTACATCGTCACTTTAGAGTTAAGTGCTGTTTATATCACAGAATTAATAGGATAACTTTACGGATTACCTCTATATAGTGAGTAATTATATTTCAAATATATTTGTCAATATCTGAACAAAATTAATGTTACTTACCTGCGTAAAAATATAGAAAAAGCGGGGTAAGATTGAAAATCCCAACGTTGCGCGGGAAATGTGTCGTTTTTAAAAACACCACGTAACTAAAGCGCCCTCGCACTTAGCCACTGACGCAGGCTGAAGGGCGGGACGAGACTTAAGGGTGTATGCAATGATGTTACCTGTATTAAAATAATGCCTCAATGTTCGGCGCTATTCTCCTTTGTTATCTTCCCTCATTTTTCATCTTACAGCCACTCACCTTACCTAAAATTTTTAACCTCTGTCGATGATACCCACTTTTTATATTTTAGTACTTACTATAACCATATACGTGAAAGACATTCTTCTTCTGATAATATTGCACGCTTTCAATCCGTTTACGTCTCTGGATTGATCGACGGGACTTAAGGGTGTATGCAATGAAGTTACCTGTATTAAAATAATTGCTCAATGTTCGGCGCTATTCTCCTTTGTTATCTTCCCTCATTTTTCATCTTACAGCCACTCACCTTACCTAAAATTTTTATCCTCTGTCGATGATACCCACTTTTTATATTTTAGTACTTACTATAACCATATACGTGAAAGACATTCTTCTTCTGATAATAGTGCACGCTTTCAATCCGTTTACGTCTCTGGGATTGATCGACGGAAATATATCTGGAGCGCTCTCGCCGGCCCCGCGTCCATCCGTCATCCGTCGCCGTCAAATGTGCACACGAGGGTTGAGTGACGGAGTGATCTCTATTTTACATCGTCACTTTAGAGTTAAGTGCTGTTCATATCACATAATTAATAGGATAAATTTACTAATTACCTCTATTTAGTGCGTATTATATTTCAAATATATTTGTCAATATCTGAACAAAATTAATGTAACTTACCTGCGTATATACGGAGTGAACTCTATTTTACATCGTCACTTTAGAGTTAAGTGCTGTTTATATCACAGAATTAATAGGATAACTTTACTAATTACCTCTATATAGTGCGTATTATATTTCAAATACATTTGCCAATATCTGAAAAAAATGAATGTCACTTACCTGCGTATATACGGAGTGATCTCTATTTTACATCGTCACTTTAGAGTTAAGTGCTGTTTATATCACAGAATTAATAGGATAAATTTACGAATTACCTCTATATAGTGAGTAATTATATTTCAAATACATTTGTCTATATCTGAACAAAATTAATGTAACTTACCTGCGTATATACGGAGTGATCTCTATTTTACATCGTCACTTTAGAGTTAAGTGCTGTTTATATCACAGAATTAAGACAACTCTGAAATGTTATAGGTATTCAGTTAGATACTGATATAGATAGATAGTTAGATACTGAAAGGAATTGATGTCAGTTTTGTAGACTAAATAAAAAAATACTGAATACTATAAAGTTATAATATTTATCTATATAGTTATAATATTTGTTCGTTCATGATAAATGCTCGATGGTATAATATTATCAGACTAAAAAACTGTGCATCATCACTACGTACAATTTATTTATTTTTAAATTTTCATTTAATTTAATTTCACATCATAAAAATACTACTATTATGTACATACTAAGAATTATTATTAAATTAATTATTATAACCATAGTATTACCACCATGCTATTGAAACTAGATCTGGAAATCCACCTTCAGGGATATTATGAACTCCTATGTAGGTTTTCTCGCTGTGTTAACCTTCACCATTAAAGCGATTGATGTTTAATTTCTTTTCCAGTACGAGATGTCCGACAAGCTGCTCTTGCCCAGCGTGATGGACTTTTGTCTGGCCCTTGAACCTTGAGAGGAGACCCGAGCTCTGTAACAGGTGGGCGATCGATGAAAAACATCGTTGATGTGAAGCTACGACCTCGCACGATATTCGTATTAAAAATTGTCCCCGTATTTCGTATAAAACAGTGCAGCTTTGACGACCTCCGTGGCGCAGTGTGTAGCGCTGTTGGCTTAACTTCCGGAGGTCCTGGGTTCGATCCCCGGCAGGGTCAATTTGGAAATTTATAATTTCTCAATTTTCCCTGGTCTGGCCTGGTGAGAGGAGGTGGCTAGTTACCACCAAAAGCAACCAAAGGCACCGGCAAAGACGTGCCGCCAAGCGATTAAGCGTTCCAATACAATGGCGTGTAACAATCGAATAGGGGTATGGGTTTAATATAACTGCCATGCCCCTAACAGGTTAGCCCGCTACCATCTCAGACTGCATCATCACTTACCATCAGGTGAGATCGCAGTCAAGGGCTAACTTGTGGATTAAAAAAAAAAATTATAATTTCTGAATTTTCCCTGGTCTGGCCTGGTGGGAGGCTTCGGCCGTGGCTAGTTACCACCCTACCGACGAAGACGTGCCGCCAAGCGATTTAGCGTTCCAATACAATGCCGTGTAGAAACCGAACAGGGGTATGGGTTTAATATAACTGCCATGCCCCTAACAGCGCCCCTATTCTCTAACTCAGTGGCTAACAAAAATTAAAGCCACTGACATATTTTTTCTACCCATTGAAGGTTTGCAGTATTTAAAGTTACTTTTATTTCGTAGTAAACCTTCAATGGATATCTAATGCATGTCAGTGGCTTTCATATTTTGATAGCCACTGAGTTAGAGAATAGGGATGCAGGTTAGCCCGCTACCATCTCAGACTGCATTATCATTTACCATCAGGTGATATCCCAGTAAAGGGCTAACTTGTAGTGAATGAAAAAAAAAAATTAAATTAAAAAAAAAAAAAAGCAGCTGCCGTTATTTATCGTCAAACCTTAAGTGTGCACATGTGACGGTGACGGATGACGGATGGGTTCGCGGGGGCCGCCGAGACCGCTCTAGATATGTCACCGTAAAATTGTAAAAACCGTTAGATTATAATCTAACTCGCGACATTGCAAACTGTCGAAAGATTATAATTTAACGCATTATTTTTCGGTAGATTGTAATGTAATTTGGAGTGGATGAGCCATTTAAGTCGATGTAGTTTGGCCAAATATACCAACATTGGCGATTTAACCAGATAGAACCTAAGGGCACTACTTATTTATGTCGAACCCTAACCTAACCTACAGGAAACAGACAAGAAAACGTTGACAATGAATATTTGATTATTTTTGTCGTATCCTAACCTAACCTACAGGAAACAGACAAGAAAACGTTGACGATGAATATTTCAAAAATTGACACTCAGAACATTGAACGGTTCGCAATCTTTCGACCAAAATGTCCAAGTTACATCTGACTGAAAAAATAATTGACTGTGGAAAACAATACTTTTTTTTCAATCTTCATCATTCTCTAAAATAAATAAAAATCCATTTTCGAATATATATCACCGTGAGATTGTAAAAACCGTTAGATTAGGTATAGTCTAAAAATTATTTTCAGAACATTGAACGGTTCGCAATCTTTCGACCAAAATGTCCAAGTTACATCTGACTGAAAAAATAATTGACTGTGAAAAACAATACTTTTTTTTCAATCTTCATCATTCTCTAAAATAAATATTGACACTCAGAACATTGAACGGTTCATAATCTCACAGTCGACAGGTTACAATTTCGCGAGTTAGATTATAATCTAACGGTTTTTACAATCTAACGGTGACAGACACATGCCCGTCGATCACTCGTGACGTTGACGGGTTGAAAGCGGGCACGGGTGTGTTCGGACAAAGCATGTGTGACGTGAATGATATTATACATCGCGTGCTTAGGGTTAAAGTTTTATTTTCTGCATTTGGCAGATCATCAAACATCTTGTTTTTCTAGAACCCTAATGGGTTGCAATATCATTGATTTATACAGAAACTAGATGATGCCCGCGACTTCGTTCGCGTGGATTGATGTTTATTGCGGGAACTCCTTAATTTTCCTCCTTCCTCCCCGAAACACAACCTATGCCTGTACCGAATTACATCAAGATCGGTTGAACAGATACATTTTTTGATTCCCGCGGGAACTCTTAAAATTTCCGGCATAAAAAGTCTATGTCCTTCCCCGGGATATAACCTATCTCTGTACCAAATTTCATCAAAATCGGTGGAGTAGTTGGGCCGTGAAAGCGTAGCAGACAGACAGTCAGGCAGACGGACAGATAGATAGACACACTTTCGCACACAATATGGATTATCATTGATTTGTAAAAACAATTAAGTAACAAAAATCCATACATAAAATTATCTACGCAAATAAAATCACAACTAATAATCGTTATATATAGTTTAAACGACCAACATTTTTATTTTTAGGTAGTATTTTGTTCGAAATTTCTTAACTTGTCAGTGTTAGCGACATTTCGATGACATCTGATTGAAAAGTGAGTTGGGTAACTCAGACAATTTACGTATAGTTATTGTGACAGAATCAGGTGTACGTTTGGGACGGAGAAAGGGTTTTGTCTGACATTCGAAACTGAGTTCTTAATTTGATCAATGGCAATTTTTTTTTTTCAGTATTCGAACTTTTTTTTTAATTTCCTAGGTTTTTTTTTATTTCTTAGGCAGGAGGAAACTACTACTGACTTGCCCGACTTCACTGAGATGTTCCCGCTGACCTACGGACTAAAACCTCCTCTAGCCGCTCTTCTCGGTACTGCGATGTGCATAACTTCGAGAAGGGGCTGTTTATCTGGCTCAGGTATTCAAACTAGGGAAACTATAGTAGAGTAGGTACAGTCGGTAGTCTGGTAGAGTCTTGACGTTTCATAAGTGACACAAGTTGTCCTACATGAAATAAATAAATCATTTATCATTTATCTTTTATAGTTTAATCTAGTCTGTTAGCGACATTTCGATGACAGCTGATTGAAAAGTGAGTTGGGTAACTCAGACCATTTACGTATAGTTATTGTGACAGAATCAGGTGTACGTTTGGGACGGTGAAAGGGTTTTGTCTGACATTCGAAGCCGAGTTCTTAATTTGATGTAGATTTTTGGGGTTCCGTATTAAAACCAGAGAAACTTTAGTTTCGTCTAGGGGCCCCCGATTGTGTGAGAAAATAGTACCTAATCGTAAAAGTTTGTCAAACGTAAAACTGAAACTGTTTAAGAAGTTCATGGATGCCTAAATGTCAAAAAGTAATATATAGTTCGAGTAATACGTTTCAAGGTTTCAAATGATTACGATTTTCTTAGACAATTGGGCCTCTGAGGTGCGATTATTTAAGAATTGCCGATCCAATCGTCAAAGTTCGGCGTCAAAGTAAAATAAACCATAACAGCATTGAATTAGAGCTCAATTTTGTGTATCCATACTCATACGTTTAGGTGTGTATGATACCATACCATACCTGTGGTCTAGTCCATCTGACGACTGTTCTATTTTGTCACAGGCATTTTAAGATTGAACTTTAACACCTATATCCTATCTAGTATCACCTAGTAGTAAGAAATGATGTAGTCTAAGACCGTAACCACCTGAATTTGAAAAGATGAATGTATTGTAAGGGACAATCAAGAAGTAGGTATTAATAAACACTTTTAATATATTAATTGTACTCTTATTTGGAATAAAAGAACACAAAAGTATTCAATAATCGCTGAGTCTCCCTGCAGGAGCCTGAATTACCATCGTCAAAACACTCGTATTTATACTAACTATTTTCAATATGGCGTCGGTATCCGCAGATTAAATCGAATGACATGAAACGAGTCAAATTGACTGATAATATACTTCCTGTTTCATGAGATATAATGACAAACAGTAATAATGCTAACAGTATAGTGGGAGGCTTCGGCCGTGACTAGTTCACTCTATCGCACCGCGCGCTAAATTGTCGTTCCTTAACGTCTTTACCTTAGTTGCTACTTTCGGGTGGTAACGGTAACGGCCACGGCCGATGCCTTCCACCAGGCCAGAATTGACCAGCTGGGGATCGAATTCGGGACTCCCTACGTTAAGAGTTAAGACAACAGTGCTCGCCACTGCGCCAGTGAGGTCGTCAAACGGCTTTTGTATTAAAAAAAGGGAGATCCGAAAAAAGTTGGTAAACACCCTATTTTATATCTCGATGAATAGGTTAATATTTTAAAATCCCTATGATGCTCCTTGGTCAGCTTTTAGAAAAAAAAACTACTTAGCGTTTTCGAAGCATTTTTAGCACCTTTTGACCAGTTATTTTTAAGAATGACGAGTTTCAATTTTGTGGTATAAGGTAGTCCTTCAGGTGGACACGTCACTTTTATTTTTGACTGAGTACATTTTTATTGTTCCATATTCTTAAAAGGTTAAGCATTTTAATTCACAAAAGGACCTGATTGACATGATTATGTTTATTACCCGAAAAATGTAAAAGGACATTATTAAATAATATATCGTAATCGTAATAATTTCATAAATTGCGTCAACTTCGCTCGATTTGATTTTATAAAATCAGATTATCTGCATAGTATTCTTAAATATAGGAATTATTAACACTTTATATCACTTTTTATAAGACTAAATTATGTTCATACATTCGAGATCGCTTTTTTAAAAATAATCGACTATTTTAAAAAGTTTTGAAAACCAAACATTTCTAAACATTAGACGTCCCTTAAAGATTTAATAAATTGATTCAATTTATTTGGACACCTAAGTCGCAATGTAGGGTTGAAAAACTAAGCGGTAATAAAAAAAAAATTGAAATCCGAAACCAACCGCGCCCTATTTAAAACAATATTCATAACCAGTTAATTTACCGGGGCACTTAATCGATTGAAAATACACCTAGTCTACCCCTGACCGAAACAGAGGCGATTGAATATGAGGGGATTTTGAACCTTAATGCAATACTAATAAGGTGGGTGTTTTTACGTTGAAATATGAGTGGTAGAGTCGCCGCCAACAGTGATTGATGTGCGTTGACTGACGTGTGCACGAAAGTAGGGTGGGCAAGGCCGTAGGGGCAAATGATAAGCTCAAGCGTTTTTGATTTTTTTTCCTTATTAATAATGAATAAAAAGCGTATTATTTAGGGCTGAAAATAAAGTAAGTATTCTTAAAAATCTAAATATAAATAAATAAAAATAAGTTTAAAAATATAGTCACTCTAACGATTCTATTTCCTTACTAAGAATGAATAAAAAGCGTATTGTTTAGGGCTGAAAGTAATGTAAGTATTTTTAAAAATCTGAATACTACTATATAAAAATAAGTTTAAAAATATAGTGACTAATTTTCACCAATTTGAACTAAAAAATACCTACATCAAATACCATTTCCATAAAATTTGATAACGTAGATTTTTTATTAATGCAGAAATATCAACCTAGAGTAACAAAAATAGGGGCTGAAAATAATTTAAGTATTTTTAAAATCAAAAACAAAAATAAGTTTACAAATATAGTCACTCTAATTTTCACCAATTTTAACTAAAAATACCTACATCAAATACCATTTACATAAGATTTGTACAACGTAGATTTTTTATAAATGCAGAAATATCAACCTATCTTACTTACTAATATTATAAATGCGAAAGTTTGGTTGGATGTATGGGTGTTTGTTACTCTATGACCCCCCAACGGCTGAACGGATCTGGCTGAAATTTGGCACAGAGATAGATTATAGTCTGGAATAGCACATAGGCTACTTTTTATCCCGGAAAGTTAAAGAGTTTCCGCAGGAACCAATAACCTCAAACCATGCAGACGAAGTCGCGGGTATTCGCTAGTAATAACATAAAGAGTAGCTAGTAGGTACTAATTGCTTAGCATCAATAGACTTCACATAAATAGGCAAGGGAACACTATGATAGAGCATATAACGTACTAGGGTCAAAAAATTGAATTTATCTTTTTATTTTAAGATATTACATAATATCGTCAGTTCGGTTATCTTAGGGCGAAAACATATGCTCAGAGGATGGCCACCGAGGGAGTTTTAGTGGGTAAAAATCCCACATCACCTGCACTCTCCCCCAGGAGATCGGGTATCTTCAGAAGATTTCCCCCTCGAAAAAAAAAGGGCGAAAGCCATGAATCGCAGAGGACAAATTTGATACGTCTACGTTATTAAATTTTATATAGAGTTTAGCCATTAGGCGACCTACGAGTGTATTTTGGCTCTAAGAACTCCGGCACTAAGGTCATTCATGGAATGACCAAATACAATGCTCGTTTTATTAAGTTTTCACGCTATCGTTTATTAATTGAACTTCAGTTATAGTTGGGGTACGGTGTTACGTAAACAGCTATACAGCAGAGTACACAAGGTGACCTGGACGTTTTTAACACGCGCACGACGAAGAGGGTTCAAAACTACTTATTTGTGAAAAATACCTGCTGTTCTGACGAACCAGACAACGGTACAAAATACTTATCGATGCACGTATACACACATCACTTACCATCAGGTGAGATCGCAGTCAAGGGCTAACTTGTATTACTTATGTAGAAATCGACATATGCTTGTAACATCGTCATATCGAGTACGCAAGGTGCAGAAATCCGTTGTGGAGTCGAGTGTTATAACATGATCCCAAAAAACATGATCATTATAACATGGTCCCAAAATAGCTTATAATTGCTGCAAAGAGAAATGGGGCAACTGCGCTTTAGGCTGTGAAAATGTATGTATTTTAAGAGCTTACTAACTTAGGAAGGAAAATGCAAACAAAATATTAAAAAAAACAAGGCAAAAAAAAATAAAAAATATGCCACACAAATGGGAAAAGTACAAAGAAAAGTTTTTTTTTTTAAATTGAAAATAATACAATAGAACTTAATGCTAGCTAGCCTAACCTAATTACTATTCATGCCTACGTGGAATGGTGGCAAGAATGCTGGTTGCATTTCCGCGCTGGACAGCCAGGCTGATCCTTTGCGCAAAAAATGAGCCAGCCCTTCTGTTGAAAGAAAAGTTGTATATATATTGAAAAAAAAACAACATGCAGCTATACTTTATTTATGTAATATTGTACTAGTTGTAGCAGCAGCTTATGTTAGTTTGTCCAGATAGGTATTTTTATACTCGTAGAACTTAGGAAACTTAAAATGGAACTGCACATATTCAGTTATTAAATATTTATTGAAATATAAGACTGATTTATATGAGTATTATAGAAACCAAGGGTGCAGCCACTTTGAAAGCGGCAGTTACTGTACAGTTTTATACAAAAAAAAACACATGGTCCCAAAAGAGTTTCTGGATTTTGCCATTGCATAAATTTAAAGACTGTGTTAAACAGCATCTGTTAAGTCGAGGTTGTTATACTATTGATAACTTTCTCAATGACAAAGTTACATGGAACCCTCAAGTCAGTGTAATAAGTACTTGTTACGTAACGTATGCATTATTTTATTTACAAAGTGTAACATTTTCAGTTCATGAAAAGAGGAACAGCTGAGTTTCTTGCGGGTTCATCTCAGTAGAATCACCTTTCCGAAACGGTGATAGACTCTTGCGACTCATCATATCAAAAGTACTTGTAAAAGTTTATTTGAATAAAAAACATTTGAATTTGAAAATCGTTAGTGGCGTAAGCGGCTACGTGAAATAAATTCATCTCATCATTTAATTTTCATTTTGTAAACTATTCATACTGCTGCGCTAGTCTGATACGACTCTTACGTTTGTCAGTAGTCAGTACCTTCGAACCATGTTACATTAAGCCTCCCACCAGGCCAGACTAGGGAAATTCAGAAATATAAATTCCCAAATTGACCCTCCCGGGGATCGAACCCGGGACCTCCATTGACACTTCAACTTTGCAATCCTCAATGCTAGTGCTATCGGTGTCTTCAATACCTACCTGTACGCTATAGGCGAGGCAGCTGATGAAAACTAAATACTAAACCCCTTCTGCGAAGAAAGAGAAGACAATACACATCACTTACCATCAGGTGAGATCGCAGTCAAGGGCTAACTTGTAGTGGATAAAAAAAAAAGCACCACGCAATCTTTGAGTGTAGGGAGTCCGGGGAAGCCAGAAACGAAGCGTGTGGAAATGGAGACCCCCTTACGAAAAACTATTTAGTTCCACAGATGCTAAGCAGCGTAGAGGCCTGGGACCAGTGGCGTGCAGTTCATAGAGCCATAAAAGCTTGCTTACCCAAGTGGAAATACGTCAATGCTCATTTTTACCAAAACAGTGGGTAAATAGGTATTCTGACTTACCAATGCCTACCCTAGCTTCAAACCCTGGGCACGCCACTGCCTGGGACAGGGGTGTTAAAATGTTACAGACAATTATGGGGAAAAGAGTAAAAGACGAATGGGCCAGACAAAAAACTAATGAAGTCTGAGCAGATAGACTTCATTACATGACCCTTCCCGAAGTTTTTTTACAAATTAGCCCTTGACTGCGATCTCACCTGATAGTAAGTGATGATGCAGTCCAAGATGGTAGCGGACTCACCTGTTAGGGCATGGCAGTTATTAAACCCATACCCCTATTCGGTTTCTACACGGCATCGTACCGGAACGCGTAATCGCTTGCTGGTAGGGTGGTAACTACCCACGGCCGAAGCCTCCCAGGCCAGACTAGGGAAAATTCAGAAATTTTTAATTCCCAAATTGACCCTGCCGGGGATCGAACCTGGGACCTTTGCACGTTAAGACAACAGCGCTACGCACTGCGTCACGGAAGTCAGGCATAACATCCATGAGGATTTTCTCCTGCCTATGAAAAAAAATACTAGTGCTATGTTCTAGTCTTGCCTCGCAAGATGCTGATAGAAAAAGATGATATAGATACTTACAGTTGTCCTCTGATAAGTGCTTTCTCAGTCGGCGTTCATAAAGAAATCATTTTCAATACACTTCTTAGATGACATGTTGTCATTTTGTATCCATCCAAAACACATGACATCACTTGTAGATATTAATTGCGTACGAGTTAATCGATTGGCTCCCACGACCGCTAAAACATATCGCCAAGTAAACCTAACACCGTTCACAAAACAATTCACAGGACAACCGCCGTTAAAAGTTAATACAATAAGGACTATATTCCTATACAGTTCTGTGGTGACACAGTGGTGACTGAGGGGGTTTGTCTGCGTTTTAACGACAGTTTTTGTAATGTTATAGCGCCACTTGGTCTTATTAAGCGGTGCGGCGTTTACACAGACGCTGTCGGTCTTTTGATGGTGAAAGGTTGGTGTGGATATGTCACCGTAAGATTGTAATGTAACTGGCGAAATTGTAAGCTGTCGACAGTATTTTTCGGTAGATTGTAATCTGTTAGGTATATTAACCCGATAGAACCTAAGTGCCCGGCCGCAGGCGGGGCACTACCTGATTATTTATGTCGAATCCTAACCTAACCTACAAGAAAGAGACAAGAAAACGTAAATACAATGAATATTTCAAAAATTTACACTCAGAACATTGAACGGTTCATAATCGAAAGTTTACAATTTCGCTAGTTAGATTACAATCTTACGGTTTTTGCAAACTTACTGTGACAGATATAAATAACCCTAGGCTTATTCTAAGTTCTAACAGAGCCTGTAACGTAACAGTCAAGATAATCTGCACCTCGATTGTGTAAGGAAATGAAAAGGCCCAATTCGGACTACCAAATTCACCCATCCAGTTACCCACCGATTTGAGTCAAAGTTGCTTAACAATCGCATTCGACTGATATGTGTGGTCGCAGCTAAGCCAGTCGTCCCTTACATTTAAATGGAAAATGGAAACCTATAAGTAAACGTATGTGAATATATACACGAAATTAAGCTCTAAATCTATGCCATTAGATTCGTTACACTTTGAACTGACTGAATTCATGCTCGCACACCAATCCCATAAATGCGAAAGCGTGTCTATTTGTACGTATGTTTGTATGTCGGCTATGTTATAGCGATACCTCTGTTCAACCAATTTTGAAGAAATTTTTATAGATATAGGTTGCATCCCGGAGAGGGGCATAGATTACTTACTGCCTTTAACAATTGTGACCTGTTATATTCTTCATTACTTTATAGACCGCCCAAGCTTGGGGGGCTACTGCCATCGCTAAAAATTATATTATTTCAAAATGACAGTTTTATGTCACGTATCTCGACGTCCCTAAAGATAAGGGTTGTAATTCTAAAACACGAACGTGAACAATATTAAAACAATAAGGCTTTAAGCGATGGTATTATGTCCCCTGAATTGATTCTGGACCAGAGGCCCAATTGTCTAAGCCAATCGTATTCATTTGACAGTTCATAACGTATAACTCGAACTTTTTAAAGAGTACATACAAGCGTTTAGACGTGCAAGCATCTACGACCTCCTTAAACAGGTCGAATTATACATTTGACAGACGATTACGATTAGGATTTCCTTACATAATCGGGGGGCAGTACTTGCATACTGCCCAATAAAGTACCCACAATTTTCTAAAATCCGAATTAAAATTGGTATAAAAACCAGGCTTTCTAGTAGCCAAAACACCAAACAGTTTTAAAAGACATCACCCATTGTTTATAACAAGTCATAATTAAAAATAATTAAAAACACAGTCGTGCCCTGCCAAAAAACGAACTAAAAAGGTAATATCTAAATTAATCTAGTTAAATTAGAATCATAGTCACATTTTTATTAAATGATATTTTTTGTGAAACACTGGATATTGAACTGTAGTGTTATATATTTTTGGAATCTGCTCATCATTTTCTAGACGATGATGCTATAGTTAATCTTATTTGCGAATATTTTTTTCAACTTTAGTTTTTAATGCGGGGCCCATGGTCACCCCATATTTTTTTTTTAAACAATATACTCCTTTTTTCAGGCAGTCGTATAAAAAGCCGGTTCCACACATCGCTCGTCGCGCTATTAGTCTCTCGAGATTAGCGCCGTCAGCTTTGACAATATGTTATTATAAAACAAAACACGAAAGTGAACAATAATGAAATATTATGGCTTCAGGCGTTCGCAGTATGGCCCCAGTACTTACATACTGCCCAATAAAGTACCCAAAATTTTCTAAAATCCAAATTAAAATTGGTGCAAAAACCAGGCATTCTAATAGCCAAAACACCAAACATTTTTATGTGGTTCGAAACCAATAGTCTAGTAGCCAAAACACCAAACATTGTTAAGAGACATCGCCCATTGTTTATAAAAAGCCGCTTCCACACGTCGCTAGTCGCGCTATTAGTCTCTCGAGATTAGCGCCGTCAGCTTTGACAATTGATTTATGCCCGTCAAGCCACGTCACAGCGACGCACGCGCATGTGTGTCTATCCAGCTTCTCAGAACAAATATTGGCCAAAGATTACAATACAGAATTTCAGAGTTAATGCCTACGTGACCTTTCCCATAATCATAATTAAAAAAAATTAAAAAACACGACTGCCCTGCCAAAAAACGAACTAAAATGTTAAAAATCTAAATTAATCCAGTTAAATTAGAATCTTATTCACATTTTTATTCAATATTTTTTTGTGAATCACTGGGTAGTGAACCATAGTGTTATATATTTTTGGAATCTACTCATCATTTTCTAGATGATGATTATATAGTTAATCTTATTTGCGAATATTTTTTTTCGACTTTAGTCTTTAATGCCCATGCCATGGTCACCCCATATTTTTTTTTAATCAATAATATACTCCTTTTTTCAGGCAGTCGTATAAAAAGCCGCTTCCACACGTCGCTAGTCGCGCTATTAGTCTCTCGAGATTAGCGCCGTCAGCTTTGACAATTGATTTATGCCCGTCAAGCCACGTCACGGCGACGCGAGCGCATGTGTGTCTATCCAGCTTCTCAGAACAAATATTGGCCAAAGATTATAATACAGAATTTCAGAGTTAATGCCTACGTGACCTTTCCCATAATCATAATTAAAAAAAATTAAAAAACACGACTGCCCTGCCAAAAAACGAACTAAAATGTTAAAAATCTTAATTAATCCAGTTAAATTAGAATCTTATTCACATTTTTATTCAATATTTTTTTGTGAATCACTGGGTAGTGAACCATAGTGTTATATATTTTTGGAATCTACTCATCATTTTCTAGATGATGATTATATAGTTAATCTTATTTGCGAATATTTTTTTTCGACTTTAGTCTTTAATGCCCATGCCATGGTCACCCCATATTTTTTTTTAATCAATAATATACTCCTTTTTTCAGGCAGTCGTATAAAAAGCCGCTTCCACACGTCGCTAGTCGCGCTATTAGTCTCTCGAGATTAGCGCCGTCAGCTTTGACAATTGATTTATGCCCGTCAAGCCACGTCACGGCGACGCGAGCGCATGTGTGTCTATCCAGCTTCTCAGAACAAATATTGGCCAAAGATTATAATACAGAATTTCAGAGTTAATGCCTACGTGACCTTTCCCATAATCATAATTAAAAAAAATTAAAAAACACGACTGCCCTGCCAAAAAACGAACTAAAATGTTAAAAATCTTAATTAATCCAGTTAAATTAGAATCTTATTCACATTTTTATTCAATATTTTTTTGTGAATCACTGGGTAGTGAACCATAGTGTTATATATTTTTGGAATCTACTCATCATTTTCTAGATGATGATTATATAGTTAATCTTATTTGCGAATATTTTTTTTCGACTTTAGTCTTTAATGCCCATGCCATGGTCACCCCATATTTTTTTTTAATCAATAATATACTCCTTTTTTCAGGCAGTCGTATAAAAAGCCGCTTCCACACGTCGCTAGTCGCGCTATTAGTCTCTCGAGATTAGCGCCGTCAGCTTTGACAATTGATTTATGCCCGTCAAGCCACGTCACGGCGACGCGAGCGCATGTGTGTCTATCCAGCTTCTCAGAACAAATATTGGCCAAAGATTATAATACAGAATTTCAGAGTTAATGCCTACGTGACCTTTCCCATAATCATAATTAAAAAAAATTAAAAAACACGACTGCCCTGCCAAAAAACGAACTAAAATGTTAAAAATCTTAATTAATCCAGTTAAATTAGAATCTTATTCACATTTTTATTCAATATTTTTTTGTGAATCACTGGGTAGTGAACCATAGTGTTATATATTTTTGGAATCTACTCATCATTTTCTAGATGATGATTATATAGTTAATCTTATTTGCGAATATTTTTTTTCGACTTTAGTCTTTAATGCCCATGCCATGGTCACCCCATATTTTTTTTTAATCAATAATATACTCCTTTTTTCAGGCAGTCGTATAAAAAGCCGCTTCCACACGTCGCTAGTCGCGCTATTAGTCTCTCGAGATTAGCGCCGTCAGCTTTGACAATTGATTTATGCCCGTCAAGCCACGTCACGGCGACGCGAGCGCATGTGTGTCTATCCAGCTTCTCAGAACAAATATTGGCCATAGATTATAATACAGAGTTAATGCCAACGTGACCTTTTCCACGATTCTTGGTGTAAAAATTACAAAGATTATAAAGCTGGTTTTTTGAATTAATACTAAAGATAGCTTTTGACAGATTTTTCAAAGAAATATTGGTCAAAATTTATAGCGAACACTGGTTTCCTAAATTAATGCAATTAATGCTTGTGTCACTAATTGGCCTTTTTCAGATTATTGGAGTTCAATAAAAAAAACTGGCAGTCATAGGGACTACCGATAGAAGTGAAATCGAACATATTTTTTTTTTAATATATTCGTTTTCAATTATTTCGTTTAAATAAGCGCTAAGGGATTAAAGTTTAATTACGAATGTTGTATATTTATATTAAAGACCTTTTGTCTTCGTAATAAGCATGTCGGTCACGCAAATCCACAAGTTTACCCCCTAACAAAAAGTGCTCAACGCGGCGAAAGAAGTTTTCACTTCAAAATAAAGTTTATAATTAATTCATGATCGTTGACCGAAATTTGCCTAATTTTAAGGATGAAATATGCTTCAGTCGAATAACAGAAACGACATTATGGCTGAAAGTGGCTTAAATAATATTAAAACTAATGTAAATAATTTAAAATTGTGTTAAAAATGACAGCTACAGTATAACGATCGCAATCACAACTGATTGGTTCAAACTCTTCCACTATTGGACAAAATCTATTAACGCAAGAATACCATAAATTCAGGCAATCACAACAATTGACACTGTAACAATGATTGATACAGAAGTTACAAAATCTCACCACAGGATGCAAATGTCATAGGGTAATTATATCCGTTCACAGTTACCCGTGATAAGGTGCGTCTGTGATATTAATAAGGAACACAATATTAACAAGTTTTGAAAGTCTTGTTTCCATTTTAAAAAGGTGCAAAAGAAATTTATTTTAATTAACACAATTTCGTAAGTGATTGAAAGTGTAAATGCTGCCATTTATATCCATCAATGTTAAACATTTAACACGCAAAGCTCATGACAGATTGCAATAAATGAGGTTGTCAAAGGATTGGTCACCAGCACGCTGTGAGCTAAAAATTGCCGGTATTTGTCATGCGGATGTTTATTTTCTTCTCAAAAATTCACTTTTACATGTTTTTGTGAATTAATGTGGACTGTTGGACATCGCCATCGGTGTTTTAAGCAATATTAATGATGCTCTTGCATTTGGGCTAGTTGTGAAAGAGTGTGCACTAATTGTGGTGAATTGCCATGAATCACATAAACCATACTAATATTATAAAAGCAAAAGTGTGTGTCTGTCTGTCTGTCCGTCTGTCTGTCTGTCTGCTACAGAACCGAAATTAGCCGTTTGACCAACCTAACCCATGCTCTTTTTTTACGCTTTCACGGCCGAACCGAACCGAAATTAGCCGTTTGACCAACGTAACCCATGCTCTTTTTTTACGCTTTCACGGCCGAACCGAACCGAAATTAGCCGTTTGACCAACGTAACCAATGCTCTTTTTTTACGCTTTCACGGCCGAATCGAACCGAAATTAGCCGTTTGACCAACGTAATCCATGCTCTTTTTTTACGCTTTCACGGCCGAACCGAATCGAAATTAGCCGTTTGAGCAACGTAACTCATGCTCTTTTTTTACGCTTTCACGGCCGAACCGAACCGAAATTAGCCGTTTGACCAACGTAACCAATGCTCTTTTTTTACGCTTTCACGGCCGAATCGAACCGAAATTAGTCGTTTGACCAACGTAACCCATGCTCTTTTTTTTTTACATAATCGGGCATCTGGCGTACGAACATTTAAATACGAGCCATGTGACATCTCTGGTGGAATAACGACAAGTGTATGAGTTAAATCTCGGCGATATATCATTCGGAAATAGTTGGGCCATGCTTGCGGGAGCGGATCGGCCTCTAGCGGGAAAAGAAACCATTTATTTTGATCTATTTCCAACTTGTAATAGTTAACAGCTGCTAAAGATGTGACGAACTGGTGTGGTATTGTGCTTTTCAGGTTAAATACATACTTATTGGAGTTTACCTCCTGAATCGATTTTCATATATAAACCCGGGGTATCAAAATTTATGGGGAGTAAAATCCAACGTTCTCTGTTACGTTATGTACTCCGTTTCCATTGTAACACTTTTCGTTCGTAATTAATAAATTCCAGTCGTGCGTTGGAGCTGACACACAATTTTTTTTAATTCATTACAAGTAGGCTTTTGACTGCGATCTCACCTGATGGTAAGTGATGATGCCGTCTAAGATGGTAGCGGGCTAATCTGTTAGGGGTAAGAATAATTTTTAAAAAGATTTTATCTATTAAATCAAAGATTTTTATTAAACCAGAATTTATATTAACGTCAAGATATATCTTCGATAATAGATGTAGGGCCGACTAGCACAAGGCCGTCAAAAATGTTTTTTAAGTAAAATTTTCTATACCTGTTCTTTTCATATCAACCCCTAAATAAACTTATCAAAAAGTGACAGCATGTGTAATGCAAAACGGTCATAATAATTATAAAGAAGTATGTTTAAAAAATGCATAATAATTTGCAAACTACATTATTTCGATCTAAATTATATTATTGCTAATTCGACCAAACCGAGAATTAAACTTGGCACATTTAATTTACAAGAACGTTCATTAAAGTCGCCATCGTCAATATAAACAAAGCCAGGTGCAAAAATACCTTTCCTACTTGCTTTCATAATATCGTAAAATAAACCAGCCAAGTGTGAATTAGACTAGGGTTCCGTACCTTGAACTTAAAACGAAGTGTTTACAAACTTTAATTGGTCGAACTTTTGTCTATAACGTGGATAAATTTTTCTTGTTTGAAAGGGTTGTTGCTATATAATAAACTATGTTACAATGTGTATTAAGATTTCATCTCTTTAATTTGCGGGATAAGGAACTTTTGTCTATAACGTGCATAAATTTTTCTTGTTTGAAAGGGATGTTGCTATATAATAAACTATGTTACAATGTGTATTAAGATTTCATCTCTTTAATTTGCGGGATAAGGAACTTTTGTCTATAACGTGCATAAATTTTTCTTGTTTGAAAGGGATGTTGCTATATAATAAACTATGTTACAATGTGTATTAAGATTTCATCTCTTTAATTTGCGGGATAAGGAACTTTTGTCTATAACAAGCATAAATTTTTCTTGTTTGAAAGGTATGTTGCTATATAATAAACTATGTTACAATGTGTATTAAGATTTCATCTCTTTAATTTGCGGGATAAGGAACTTTTGTCTATAACAAGCATAAAAATTTCTTGTTTGAAAGGTATGTTGCTATATAATAAACTATGTTACAATGTGTATTAAGATTTCATCTCTTTAATTTGCGGGATAAGGAACTTTTGTCTATAACAAGCATAAATTTTTCTTGTTTGAAAGGTATGTTGCTATATATTAAACTATGTTACAATGTGTATTAAGATTTCATCTCTTTAATTTGCGGGATAAGGAACTTTTGTCTATAACAAGCATAAATTTTTCTTGTTTGAAAGGGTTGTTGCTATATAATAAACTGTATGTTACAATGTGTATTAAGATTTTATCTCATTAATTTTCCGGGATAAAAGTAGCCTATGACCTTACAACGATCTATCACCACCACATATACCACATTTCATTTTTTTTATCCACTACAAGTTAGCCCTTGACTGCGATCTCACCTGATGGTAAGTGATGATGCAGTATAACATGGTAGCGGGCTAACCTGTTAGGGGCATTGCAGTTATATTAAATCCAAACCCCTTTTCGGTTTCTACACGGCATCGTACCGGAACGCTAAATCGCTTGGCGGCACGTCTTTGCCGGTAAGGTGGTAACTAGCCACGGCAGAAGCCTCCCACCAGGCAAATATTATGTTGAAAATATGAGCTGTTAAAGTGTATAAGGCAGACAGACACACTTTCGCATTTATAATATCTATTAGTATGGCTAAACATCGATTTCGAAGTAACCTTCGACTAGGTAATTGGTTAAAGTCGTCACTCAAAAAATTAACTAAAAACTATCATAAAATAACGTACTTTGGCAGGCTATTCATATGTTATTATCACTTGAGTAGCTTAACTTGGAGTTGAGTAAAACCAAAAAATAAACACCCATTCCGGGATATTTTTAAAAATAACAGCAAGTTGACAAGCATTATTTATAAGTATTCCAAATAAAGAATACTGCGCTTGGCGTTATTTTTCACTACATTATATTTTAGTAGGGAACCCTAAAAGGTTTATTAAGCCTGTCATACACATGCCATACCACATACACAGTACGTTATGTTATACTCTAATTAACAATCTGTCGCTGTGACGGCTGGCAGGTAAATGACGTTGACGTGACAGGTGACGCGACGTGACGTGACAGGTGACGTGACGTGACGTGACAGTGACAGTGACGCGACGCCGGTAATGAAATTGTGACTTTGTTTATCGCCCTATACAAAAACGCTCTATTGGATTTTAACCCATATTTGTATGACAGTAGAGTTGGTAATCGGTTGTGAGTATGAGAGGTAAAAATAACTCATTGCAAAAAATAAGTTTACGAAATCATGTTTGTTGATTTAATTAGACAGCTGATAGTCGATTGCAAATACGCTTTAGATTTCTAAAAAGGCTATTTTAAATCAGTCTAACCTCTACATAACTGCCTCGTTGGTCTAGTGGTTAGCATGTCTGACTGCGCCCGACCGGGTTCGAGTCCCGGGTCGGGCCATAATTAAGTATCGGGTTTTTCTGATTAGAAATTCCCAGTACTAGCCCGGAGTTAGGAAGTTGGCGGTGGTTCACCCCCGTGCCTCGGAGAGCACGTTAAGCCGTCGGTCCCGGTTATTATCACTAACATGATAATAGTCGTTAAACCCGCATTGGAGCAGCGTGGTGGGTCTATGCTCTAATTCCCTCTCTCTCATGAGAGTGGAGGCCTGTGCCCAGCAGTGGGACGTTAATGGGCTGTAGTGGTGGTAACCTCGTGGTGGTAACCTCTTTACATCCATACTAATGTTATAATTGCGAAAGTGTGTTTTTGTTGATTTGTCCTTCAATCACGCCGCAACAGAGCAACAGATCGACTTGATTTTTTCCATGGGTATACGAGCACGGGAGTAGCTGGAGTCTGGAGAGTGATATAGACTTTTTATCCCGGAAATTAAATAGTTTCCAAGGGAGTTTCACATGGACGAAGTCACAGGCACCATCTACTAAAAAATAAATAGCTACACAATAACGAAAACTCCCTCATTTTTGAAGAAACTAAAAATTTTACGAAAAATTTAATGTCCACGCTCGCAATGGCTGCATAGAAACTTCAATACAGTCTGGCAAAGTCATTATTCATTACTGCATCCTATAATTTCGGACCACTGTATCATTTATCGTCACGTCAACGTTTCCATTAAAGTCCAGCCGTCAACCATCAGTCTTTCTCAATACAATGGTGTACGAAATCTACAAATCGTTGGGCCACAAATGCTTTATCTACGAGAAGTGCATTATTGGTAATTTTTTTTAAACTACAAGTTAGCCTTTGACTGCAATTTCACGTGATGATGCAGTCTAAAATGATAGCCGGCTAATCTGTACCCCTAATCGGTTTCTAAACGGCATCTACAGGAACGCTTAATCTAGTGTAATATTAATATTATCTTAATATCTTCTGTATTGTATGCATAATTTTGTACTAATGTGTTAAGATGCAATAAAGACTTATACTACTACTACTAGTGGTAACTAGCCATGGCCGAAGCCTCCCACCAGGACAGACCATAAAAAATACAGACTATAATTATTAACATTGTAATTTTCATCCCTACTTTTATCTAACTGACTATATCACGAAATATCAGGAACTATAAAGCATACAAATTTAAATTTGTCCTCGTGGATTAAGTTTTTTAAATTCCCGGGGGAAGTCCTTAATTTTCCGGGATAGCCTGTCCTTTCCCGGGCTGTAATCAACCGCTATACCAAATTTCATAAAAATCGGCTAATTAGATGGGTAAAAGCGTAGCAGACAGATAGACACACTTTCGAATTTAATATTATTAATATGGATAAGCTAGATCGTAGTAACATGAGAACTACATTGTAACACGTAAAAATTAACTATGCCGCCTACTGTCATTAAAGCAGAAGCGCGTAACTGGCACCGCACAAAACTCCACAATAAATCAATTTAATACAAAACTACACAACACAATACAATACGGGCTTCATTCGTGCTCCGGCCATGAGGATTTGCATTAGTGATTACATTAATCATGTCCTCACACAATCGGGAGCAATAAAATCCATAGAGTCCCGTAAAGGCAGCCATTAATTGTCATTGACAGCTGTCAAAGGGGATGATTGACAAATGTCAGACGCGCGCGCATTGTGAAAGGGCACGGAAAGACCTTCTTTCCCTTTTATGTCGTTGTTTCTTTTTTTGTGCAGTTTTATTGATTTAATGACACAGCAATGACTTGCGAAGGTTTTGAGTTTTTGTGTCTAATTCTCGATGACTGTGTGTGGCAGTAATTAGTGTTCATTTATTCGGCAAAATTTATAATAAAACCAATACGACATGTATTGGTTTTATTATAAATTTTAGTTTTTGGTAACTGCTGAGGGCATAATGATAACTTTTCGTTTTCGTTAGCTGCTGAAAGCATAATAGGCCTATTTGGTACACTGCACTTTTCACAGGGACCCTTACATTTGAATCAGTGTAGTGTAATAAGATTTAGGGAGAAAAGATCCCTAATTTGATCCTTATTGCTGTGTAATAAGCAAACTGTAATAGGCCTTTAAGTACTACCATCGCTTGATCGCAAACTACAATCGCATCCGTATTGTTTTAATATTGTTGACGTCCGTGTTTTAGAATTACAATCCTTATTTTAGAGACGTCAAGGTAATATTGTTGACGTCCGTGTTTTAGAATTACAATCCTTAATTTAGAGACGTCAAGGTACGTATGACATAAAACTAAAATGGTAGTCATCCAAAACCCACCAGCTTTATAGGTTTAAACTCTAAATCTATTACTAGTTAAACTTTTTCACAAGGAACATTATGAAATGGTTTATGAAATTAACAACCTCCCTATCGGTGACGGTAAGTGGTATGTAGCCACACTGAAAGCCTCCGACCAGGCTAGACCAGAGAAATTTTTAATTGCCAAATGTACTCTGTCGGGTATCAAACCCAGCACCTAGCATTTAGAAGACTGCATCCCAGTTGCAGTGAAGCTACTTTTCTGTATTTAGGTATGAACTTTTGACGGATCCAATTAAATTATACTCATAAATATAAGTTCGATATAAGTTCGAAGTATATAATATAAGTTCGTCTGTCTGTCTGTCCGTCGGTCTATCTGCTACATTTTCACAAAATGTCTGTTTAACTAAAACAGAGATATCTACTTATTTCATTCCGGGACAGGAAATATTTTAAAGACAAGCTACTTTTTTCCTGTGTTTTTTTTAAACCTAATTCCACGCGAATGGGTTATCATCTTGTGTGAAATATTTGTTCGTCTGTCTGTTTGTCTGTCCATCGGTCTATTTGCTACATTTTCACAAAATCTCTGTTTAACTAAAACAGAGATATCTACTTTTTGCATTCCGGGACAGGAAATATTTTAAAGACAAGCTACTTATTTCCTGCGGATTTTTTTTTTTTTTTTTTTAAACCTAATTCCACGCGAATGGGTTATCATCTTGTGTGAAATATTTGTTCGTCTGTCTGTCTGTCCGTCGGTCTATCTGCTACATTTTCACAAAATGTCTGTTTAACTAAAACAGAGATATCTACTTTTTGCATTCCGGGACAGGAAATATTTTAAAGACAAGCTACTTATTTCCTGCGGAATTTAATTTAATTTTTTTTTAAACCTAATTCCACGCGAATGTGTTATCATCTTGTGTGAAATATTTGTTCGTCTGTCTGTCTGTCCGTCGGTCTATCTGCTACATTTTCACAAAATGTCTGTTTAACTAAAACAGAGATATCTACTTATTTCATTCCGGGACAGGAAATATTTTAAAGACAAGTTCCTTTTTTCCTGTGTTTTTTTTTTAAACCTAATTCCACGTGAATTGGTTATCATCTTGTGTGAAATATTTGTTCGTCTGTCTGTCTGTCTGTCCATCGGTCTATTTGCTACATTTTCACAAAATGTCTGTTTAACTAAAACAGAGACAACTACTTATTGCATTCCGGGACAGGAAATATTTTAAAGACAAGCTATTTTTTCCTGCGAAATTTACCTAATTTAATTTTTTTTTTAAACCTATTTCCACGCGAATGGGTTATCATCTTGTGTGAAATATTTGTTCGTCTGTCTATCTGTCTGTCCATCGGTCTATTTGCTACGTTTTCACAAAATGTCTGTTCAACTAAAACAGAGACATCTACTTATTGCATTCCGGGACAGGAAATATTTTAAAGACAAGCTACTTTTTTCCTGCGAATTTTTTTTTTTTTTTTTTGATCTAAAACCACGCGAATGGGTGAAGTATTTGTTACTTTTCTTAAAGCATCTACTAAAACGAGCGAAGTGTACAAAAAGGTAACACAAAGAAAGCAATGTAACACTACGACGAGAAGGCTGTAAAGACTCCTATTCAACTCGGTATCAAATGTCAATAAAGCTGTTCCTATCTCAATAACTCAGCAGACGCGATGTACCGACGCCGGAGCGGCAGAAAGCGGTATCTGCACTCGATCGGCGATCCTTCGTCAATTGTCAGATGCCGCGTTATCGGCGTCAGCTGACGGCTGTCGCTCAAATGGAGATATTGAATGAAATGTCAATTCCGAGTTGAAACTTAATGGACTTTTATTTTCAATTGTGTTCCACGCTTCGATAGGTTTGTGAAGGTGATTTGAGATAAAACAGTGGAGTTTCCTAAATAGGCATGATGACAGTAACCAAGAATCAATGAAATTATGAATTTATCTAATGAAATAGGATTCATGGATTATAAAAAACGTATTTACTTTTCTATTTCGAGTGAGATTGCTATTTATTTTGATAAAATAAGACTATAAAATACAGCAATCCGCCATATTGGATTAAACACCAAAAAGCGAATGACGTCACAATTTGTTTGACAATCACACTACTGTTTACTGCACACTGCACAGAGTACATTGGTAATAACAATAGTGACGTCACAAACGACGCCATGACACCGGCGAGCGTTTTGGCGTGAATTTAAAAATTTAAATTTCAAATGCCAATTTTATCTACCAAACCTTATTTTTCTGCTGAAATAATATATTTTTTCAAACTAGTAGATACTTCCGAACATAATCTGACCATTTTTCAAAATCAGTCATCATGCCTATTGGGAATATGATTTTGGGAAGTGAAACTTCTTTAGAATCGTTGCGATTTGAATATTCGATGCAACGAAAAAGCGACACCAAAAAGAGACGAACATATTCATAATAGGATTTAGCCTGCGAGAGAATGAGATAGAATACAAGTTATATTTATCTCGTTCTCTCTTAGGCTACTTTTCTGAAGTTTCACTTTTGCCGTGTGTGAACTGCACACAAACATTTTTTTTTAATTTTTAGCGTCCGTCGATCTCGAGAGCTGAGTTCAGCGTTCAGTGTAGTTTTTTTTATTACACGTAAGCCCTTGACTGTGATCTTACTTGATGGTAAGTAACGATGCAGTCTAAAATGGTAGCGGGCTAAGCTGTGACGGGTATGGTAGTTATATTAAACCCTAGTCGGTTTCTACACGGCATCGTACCGGAACGCTAAATCGCTTGGCGGTACGTCTTTGCCGGCAGGGTAGTAACTAGTCTCCCAACAGAAAGGCAGTGTAACAGTAGTATGTAAAAGCTCCATCTATGATCTAAAAGTAGATTATTGCAATGAATTTTTAGGGTACACTAGCTATTTCAAGCGACTTTCTCCTTGTCGAATTATGTTAATTAAAAATCTCGATGGAATTTTTCAAAACTTTTGTTTATTGAATCCTTTCAGAATATGATTTAGAAAAATGCTCGAGTCATCAGTTAGTTACTTTACCTTTACTGAATTTTAAAAATACAGTCTGAACGAAATACATGTTAGGGGTGACTTGTACTTTAAGCAAATTGGCAAAAAATCCCCCTGAAAGCAACCCCCCACATAATATCAAGTCCTCGGCCATCACAGTAGCCCATAATTCACTGGAACCTTCATATTTCCATCACATGGTGCAAAAATACAGCTAGATTCATTATCAGGGCGATACATCAGCGTAATGGTACGGGGGGTTGATTCATAACCTATAAATCAATGAGTCGTAATAGCTTAAATATTGTGCTTGGGGGGAGGTGGGCTTACAACCCATACGGTTTTGGTGAAAACACTTAACATGGTATTGCGACTTTCAAAAGTTTCTTGAAAGAAAGCGGTACAGATTTTTTTTTAAAATTTAAACATAATATTATTATCGTAAATTAATTTTGTCGGTTTTAAATTTTTGCTTATCAACTGTTAATAACGTTTTTCGAGTTTTTTACCTAAAAACTACCCTTAGGATGCGACTGTCTGTCCGGTCTTTGTTGTATATTTTAGTACCTAACTATTAGCTACAGACTTGATATTTGGAATAGTTTTAAATGAGAGATGATTTATGTTAACTTTACAGGAAAAATAAAAGAATGTCTTTAGCTAGGACAGCTTTTAGATAAATTAGCGGTAAACTATAGCATACTATACTTTTTATCTTCTTTAATTATTGTAATTTCGTAGCGCCGTCTTGTCTTCATTTCTTAGAGGCCGAATAATTAAACCAAATCCTTCCAACCTACGGACATCGAATAATAACTTCTGTATATTTTCCTCTTAAAGCCATATTGTTTCATTATTGTTGAGTTTGGTGTTTTAGAATTATAATCTCTATTTTAGAAACGTCAAAGTACGTGACATTAAAGTGCCATTT
The DNA here is from genome assembly GCA_964035005.1 of Erebia palarica. Classification (NCBI taxonomy): domain Eukaryota; kingdom Metazoa; phylum Arthropoda; class Insecta; order Lepidoptera; family Nymphalidae; genus Erebia; species Erebia palarica. Next base: position 59,479,491 of record OZ035983.1, on the reverse strand, counting down.
TGATTAATATTGCTTTAAGCGTTGGCAGTATGGCCCCTGTTAAATATCGTACCTGTGATGTGGCCAATGGCCATCTACATCGTTTACTCTGCTTCAGCTGAGTCCTCTACCTACAGCTGAGGTCTGACCATCAATTAATTTAAGAATTAATTAGTATTAATTCTTAAACACTAAAGAGAAAATTTTGAAAAAGTTGGGTCCCTCGGTAAACCTAATGCGCAAAACACACAGGCCAGGCCTGCATCATCACTTACCATCAGGTGAGACCGCAGTCAAGGGCTTACTTGTAGTGGATAAAAAAAATATAAATATAAGGAATTCAACCATCCGCAACACGACCCAGCCCGCGTTCGCTCCCTGTGTGTTTTGCCCTTTTTTTTTAAAATCTAGTTTTTAAAGAGCTTTTATAGGTGACCTAAATGTCATCCCTATCGTTACACGCTACATAAATTAATCCTAATTATGATCAATTCTAAATCTATACTCTATAGCAATTTGAGATAATCACTGATAAATTTATATACTTTCGTTGCTGAAACACTCAGAGGTTCGCTAAAAAAAATGTTTTGCCCTTAACGTTAATCAAACAAAGCTAAAAGATAAACTCTAGTCTATGGGCATGTTTTTACTGTCTACCTCCACTCTTAAGCCTGTTTTCCAGTCTTCCATCATTCTTTTGTCAAAACATTATGGACCCATTGCACGAAAACAGTACCTAATCAATAATATCGATTACCCATCACGCAAGAGAACCACCTGTTATTATTACGATAACTAGTTTTAACATAGTAAAGTTATTAAAAGTATAAAATAACGTTTTTATAGTTAGTGATTCATAGTAAAGTCGACTGGACGGCACACGGCATAATAAAATGAAATGAAACAATCCCATGATTTATTTTATCACCATGGACTGGTTTATGCAAATGTGAGTTAGTGTGAGCTGTGTTTAATTTCTTTATTCATGTAACGATGAATGCTCATTTTAATATAGCATTAATATAGCTGTCGTCAAAGTATTTTATCTTACTTCTTATCTTACTAATATTATAAATGCGAAAGTTTGGATGGATGTATGGATTTACTGGCTAATGCCCGCGACTTAGTCTACGTGGATCGAGGTTTTATGGTTCCCGCGGGAGCTCCTTCATTTTCCGGGATAAAAAGTATGTGCTATTCCAGACTATAATCTATCTCTGTGCCAAATTTCAGCCAGATCCGTTCAGACGTAGGCGTGGCAGTTGTATTAAGCCTATTCGGTTTCTGCACGGCATCGTACCGGAACACTAAATCGCTTGGCGGCACGTCTTTGCAACTAGCCGCGGCCGAAGCCCCCCACCAGGTCAGACCAGGGAAAATTCAGAAAAAATAATTGACCCTGTCGGGGATCAAAACTGCGCCACGGAGGTCGTCAAATCCGCAGCTACGTGTTGCATACCACCAGTGGCGTGCACAGATTTTGAAGCTAGGGTAGGCATTAGTTAGTCATAATACCTATTTTCTAGCTGTTTTGATGAAAAACGATCATTGAGGTATTTCCATTCAGGTAAGTAGTGCTTTTATGCATCTGTAGCGGCACACAATACCTACATGATGACGTAAACATGACGCGGCCACGTTAGCCAATCACCTACATGATGACGTAAACATGACGCGGCTACGTTAGCCAATCACCTACATGATGACGTAAACATGACGCGGCCACGTTAGCCAATCACCTACATGATGACGTAAACATGACGCGGCTACGTTAGCCAATCACCTACATGATGACGTAAACATGACGCGGCCACGTTAGCCAATCACCTACATGATGACGTAAACATGACGCGGCTACGTTAGCCAATCACCTACATGATGACGTAAACATGACGCGGCCACGTTAGCCAATCACCTACATGATGAAGTAAATATGACGCGGCTACGTTAGCCAATCACCTACATGATGACGTAAACATGACGCGGCTACGTTAGCCAATCACCTACATGATGACGTAAACATGACGCGGCCACGTTAGCCAATCACCTATATGATGACGTAAACGTAAAACGTAAAACGTAATCACGTGCCGCCGCCTGAATCACGCTAACGAAGTTTTTCCGGAATAGGTATGATGACTGATTTTGAAAAATGGTCAGATTATGTTCGGAAGAATCTACTATTTCGATAAAATATCTTACTTCAGCAGAAAAATAAGGTTTGGTAGAAAAAATTGAATTTGAAATTTAAATTTTAATATTCACGCCAAAACGCTCGCGAGTGTCATGGCGTCGTTTGTGACGCTATTGTTTTTACCGATGTACTCTGTGCAGTGTGCAGTAAACAATAATGTGATTGTCAAAGTTCGAAACCAACAATTGTGACGTCATTCGCTTTTTGGTGTTTCATCCAATATGGCGGATTGATGTATTTTATCAAAATAAATAGCAATCTCACTCGAAACAGAAAAATAAATACGTTTTTTGTAATCCATGAATCCTATTTCATTAGATAAATTCATAATTTCATTGATTCTTGGTTACTGTCATGATGCCTATTGTACTATATATGGAAATATCAACCTACAACAGTTGGCCCAGCTGGGATCCCCGAGCATGACACCGGCTCGGAGGAAGATCTTCCTATTGCATCGGTCGAGCATATCATCCGCTCCCGACACTTCTAATAACTGCACGCCACTGCATACCACCGTCCCGACAATCGACGCTTGGTATTATTTATATGGAACAGAATGACACGGTGTCACGGGCTGATGTACGAGCTACATCACGTGCTGCGTCAGGGCGGCGCTCACCGAACGCTGGATTGATGGCGAAATGAAACCCCGCGTCAGTGGAAAACCGCGTTTTTATCGAATACTGGCAATTATACGCAGTAGGCCAAGCGCAATCAGGGTGCATACGACATAGAAGACATAGAAGACAAGACATGCATACGAAAGCAAGTCTGATTGCAGCCAAGCGCTAGCCTATATATTAAAAAAAACTCTATACTACTAATATACTACTCAAAATATTACTCAAAATTACAGTTTGATGTCATGTACCCTGACACAAATGACGTCGATTAAACCCACCACGATCAACACTTGCAAGCAAGCCTGATTGCAGCCAAGCGCTAGCCTATATATTAAAAAACAATACATAAGCAATATTACTCAAAATTACAGTTTCATCTATACTAATATTATAAATGCGAAAGTTTGGATGGATGTATGGATGTCTGGATGTATGGAAGTTTGTTACTCAATCACGCCCCAGCGGCTGAACGGATCTGGCTGAAATTTGGCACAGAGATAGATTATAGTCTGGAATGGATGCTCTGCTATAAAGATTATATGTACTTATGTCTAGAACACAAAAGTCAACAATATGGCTTTAAGCGTTGGCAGTATGCCCCCTGGGTGCATACAACATCGCAACAGTATTATTTTAAAATGTCAATTTTATATGACGTAACTTGACGTCCCTAAAATAAGGACTATAATTTTGAAGCGAGAGCATCAATAATATTAAAATAGTCAATAATATAAAACTACGGTAAGTGTTGGTAGTTTGGCCTCAATAATATGACAACGCTTCATGATTACGCTTCATCAGGATTTTAGATTAAAAATTCGCGAGAAAGATGTGTTGCGTTGATTGTGCTTGCGCTGCAGACTTGTCATGCGAGGATGTGGTTTTGCTGACATTTTTATTTTTTCTGTGACTGCTAAAAAGTGCTATAAAATAATTCTATTTCAAACCTGTACGAAACGCACAGTAATCTGAGCGTTAGATTTGTCTCATTTCAATAATGAAATTGAACTATTGACATTCAAGAAGTGTATTTTTGATCTTGATTGAAAATTGTTTTTGTGAACTTCCTTTCTGGATTTGCTTTTTTTTTGACATTTTGCACCAATTAATCTGGGATATTTTTTTTTGGCAAAAACCAACTAGCTCATCATTTTTTCTTTTTTAATCAGTATGTTTTTCTTTTTGTCTGTTCTAATTTAAAGTAAGTAATTATTATTTAACTATTCATTTGGAAAATTTTTAGACAATATGTGCAAAAAATCACTGAAACCTACTATGGTTTTAGTGTAATGTTATATTTGTTTTACCTATTGTATGTTATGTTAATGTATATTTTTCAAAATAAAATAAAAATAAATAAATAAATAAAAAGATCAGAAAAGGAGATAAGTATATAGAAACTCTATTATAGTTAAAAGTTTCTCCCCTTAAAAGTTAATTTCTTAAAAGTTTCTTAGATACATTTTGTAAAAGAAGAAGAAAGAAAAAGTTTCTTGGAGTTGAAAGCTTATTAGAGGAAGTTAATGCAGAAGGAAAAAGAGAATAATTGGGAGGAAAAGGGAGGCTACTAGAACAGGTAGTAGATCGTGTTCCTATTATACAATAGTCGTAGGTAGAAACTGCACCGCTAATCTGACTATTGTACACAAAACTTTAAACTAAACTAAATTGACAGTACTAAATCTAGTGCAGTACTTATTCGCAGGGAGTTATGGAAGGGGTAACAATACAATTAGTCTTTCAATTTTAGTTTCGTTAAGATATTGTCTACAACAGAATATAAGCCACATTGTGTCGCCTAGTAAAATGTTGTAAATAAAGAATTTCTATTAGCGGTTTACTATACGAACTTTTTCGGTATTAAACTCTGGTATCTCGTTCTACCTCTTTCGTTTTCATGCTATATCCATACTAATATTATTATAAATGCGTGAGTGTATCTGTTTATTTGTCTGCTATGCTTAAACGGCCTATATTTTAAACCGATTTTGATGAAATTTGCTATAGATAGGTTGTATCCCGATGAAAGACATTTGGTACTCTTTATCCCGAAAAATTCAAGAGTTCCCGTGAGTATCAAATCAAAAACATTTATTAGTGTTTCAATAAGTTAGTACAGAGATTACAAAACAGCGTCTATTTACCAAACAGATGTATCTATATCAAATGTTTTCAGATTCCTCCGGGCAATTGACACCTCAGAGTTTTATGTCCAAAAAACCATAAAAGTACCCATTAAATTGGATTTAGAGTGTGGCACCCAATCGCAGTGCCTTTGGTTTACGGTCATGTCTGACGTGGGACGCATCACCAATCGTGGATGAGTCGTAAAATAGATAAATAATGATCTCACGGGACAGTTTATAGTTAAAAAATATATTTGATTCGATGTGACGTGGGGTTGTTAAAGTTCCACTGATTTATGAGAATGGTTCGGATTAGAATATAATATAATATGTTTGTGTGAAGCCCCCGATAAGAGACACGACGAGGAATTACCATATATTATTTCAGTGAATATCTAATGAGGTTTCACTTTTGTATGTGATTTGTGTATAATAGTTGAGAGGTAGATCACATAAGATCTTATGAATTAAGTAAAATATCATCTTTATTTATTTTACGTAGGACAACTTGTGCCACTTATGAAATGTCATGATTCTACCACCGGATCGGAAAATAGATTCTACTGAGAAGAACCGGCACGAAACTCAGCACCTATAGGTACGTACTTAAGATAGGAAAAGACATCACTAAACAAATCATATGCCGAACATTAGCCAATAAGTAATATTATCTATAAAAATTCTTTCCAAAAAACCGACTTCCAAAGCCACTGTAAAGTAAAAAATAATTTTGATTTCTACACACTACGTTGAAGTCGGGCGAGCCTGATGCGTTAACTTTGCCTATGTTTATCATACTCGCCCGACTTCAACATAGAGTGCATAAAACAAAAATATTTTTTACTTTACAGTGGCTTTGGAAGTCGGTTTTTTGGAAATAATTTTAATTTTTAATTTTTAATTTTTTAGTGTACTCTAAGTGCCCACCACCCACGGCTTAGGAGTGCAGTACCCTGTAGCATCAGAGTTGAGGAGTTGGGACTTGGGTTTAAGTATGAAGTCGTTGCTTAACACCTACAATATGACTTACCCATAAAAAAACCTAAATTGCTATTTTTAAGGAGTTCTGTACCCTGCAGCATCAGGGTTGAGGAGTTGGGACTCAGAGTTGAATAGTATACACTTGAATTAATACCTACTATACGAATTCACCATGAAAATTTCCTAACTCCCTAGTTTTGATCATTTCATGTAGTACGTTACGGTACACATACAGCATCAGGATTGAGGATTTGGAGTCAGAGTTTTTTATGGGACCACCCCGTGAGCTTCCACCACTGAAATAAAAAAATTTCAAATCGGTTAAAAAGGAGAAAGCAGGAACAGATATGTAAACGTATCTACATTTGAAATCGCAGCGTCTAATAACTCGAGATTTGATAGGTATATTCAATAATTTCACACAATATCAAGCGATAGCATAATATACTTAGTATAAATAATAACTAGTCTCGATGCTGGGGCTCTTTATATCCATTGAGTAAAGCCTCTCGTATCAAACAAAGGCAAACCCCATAAAACAAGAACGTCCATCAAACATTTTAACAATGTTTACCGACGACCTCTCAAGTCGAGGATTAAATCCCGCGTTGCTCGCATCAGCATCAACTTTAAATCACTCAGGAGTGACACTATCAAAAACAATATAGGACAAAAAACTGGTGCGCTCACTCTTCGTAAATCCAAAAATTATCTCCGACGCCCTGCAAGATACCGGCTGACATATTTACTGCTGCGTTTTAGGGCACCAAACTAATCCCGAAGGTTGTGCGAGGGGGGATTGAGGGACCTTTATTTCTACATTCGTCACATAGTAGCCGTAAATTATCATACTCGGCTATGATATGACGGGGGCCGCCCATTAAAACGCGTTTGATTTAGATGGGGCTATAAAATTGATTTATGCTTTCACGCCAACAAAACCCGTGGTACTGAAGCAACTATTATATTAACATTTTCGTGGATAACCTTTTTGGGTGTGCAAGGTCATATATAAATGGCACGCCACTCCACTTTCAACCCAATTCCGAACCAGTGACAGTATAAATTAGCATTGTATTCAATCAAGGGATTATGTCTTTTAGTATCATAAAAAAAAGTCTGTCTCCTGTGGTTGCATGTATGTTCAGCGATTGCTAAAATAAACTTTATATCTCAGGTTATACAGAAGAGTTTTCTTTGAGTGAAAGCTTGATTTGAACTATTGTTTTTAGGTGGGGTCCTTAGTAATTTCGATTACTTTATGACCTAATACAGAACGGAGTCATTATTAACGTCGATTGAACATCGGTTGATGATGCCATTGATTGCTATTGACATCAACGGCTCTCGTTAATGTCATAACTAAATAACCGTAGAAAACATATGGCAGGGTTAATATACTTTGATCGAAACTTTTTCATTAATTAAATTTGAGTTCATGGCTTTCACAACAGCAAAAGCCTTGCATAGTCTATTCAATTCGATTCATTTCATTTATTTCAGGTAATGTTAACCCCTAATAAAATAGGTACAACATTTTAAACAGTTATAGATACAATATTTTTAATTACATTACAAACAAAAAAAGTTACCAAATTTATTTATCATTAAATCATTTATCATTTAATTATTATATGTCACCATAAGATTGTAAAAACCATAAGATTGTAAAAACCGTTAGATTATAATATAACTCGCGAAGTTGTAAACTGACGACAGATTACAATTTAACGCATTATTTTTCGGTAGATTGTAATCTGTTAGGTATATTAACCCGATAAAACCTGATTATTTTTATCGAACCTAACCTAACCTACAAGAAACAGTCAAGAAAACGTAAATACAATAAATATTTCAAAAATTGAAACTCAGAACGGTTCACAATCTTTCGACAGTTTAAAATTTCGCGAGTTAGATTATAATCTAACGGTTTTTACAATTTTATGGTGACATATACATATTATTAAATTATTAATTATGAAATCCAAGTGTAGACGTATAATATATTGAATTATGATCTTTATGATCTTCATTATTTTTTGTCTGTTCTTCTATTTCGTTTTCCGTAGGGCACATATTTTAAGGGATGTAACTAATTAAGATCTGTCGATTTAGAACCTATAACTTGAAATTTATAGATGTAATATAAAAATGATATTTGATGGTGAATTTAATTCCTAAACCGAATTCGATATTACAAAATACATGCAACAAAGATCAGTTTTAAACAACTTTTCCCAAGATGTGATAAGACGACAGCCTACGACAGGTGCATTTCACAATACGAGACCGAAATGAAAAGCTGCGTTCAAGGAATGAAAGACTAAATTCGGTTGTAAGTAATGTCTAAAAATAATGCCGTCTCTACCATAGGGATCATTGTGAAAGGGACATAACTACAATATTAAGATCTGTCAATTTAGTGAAGTTTATAGACTGAGTACATAAAAACGAGTTTACGTCAATATAAAATTTTATCTATCATCAATATTTGCTATATCAGGTATTGTCCCACAAACTTATTTGGCCCGGTGGCCGAAATTGAAACAAATTTTAATGCCTGTTTATTCATTGGTTTTATTTTATTTTGGGTACTAAAAAATGAGATAATAACGTCAATATATAATTTTATCTATCATCAAAATTTGCTATATTACGTACTATTCCACAAACTTATTTGGCCCGGTGTTCAAAATTGCAACAAATTTTAATGCCTGTTTGGTAATTGGTTTTATTTTATTTTTATTATTTACTAGCTAATGCCCGCGACTTCGTCTGCGTGGATCGAGGTTTTGTGGTTCCCGCGAGAACTCTTTAATTTTCCGGGATAAAAAGTAGCTTATGTGCTATTCCAGACTATAATCTATCTCTGTGCCAAATTTCAGCCAGAGCCGTTCAGGTGTTGGGGCGTGATTGAGTAACAAACATCCATACATCCATACATCTACACATTCATACATCCATCCAAACTTTCGCATTTATAATATTAGTAAGGGGGTCAAATAGATAACCTAAGCATATGAATTTTGAAACCGATAAATATTCCATAAAGCGGTTCAAAATCACATTGGAATCGATGCAGCAGACTGAGTTTTTCTTTATCCACTACAACTTAGCTCTTGACTGCGATTTCACCTGATGGTAAGTGATGATGCAGTCTAAGATGGTAGCGGGCTAACTTGTTAGGGGCATGGCTGTTATATTGAACCCATACCCCTATTCGATTTCTACACGGCATCGTACCGGACTGCGTAATCGCTTGGCGGCACGTCTTTGCCGGTAGGGTGGTAACTAGCCACGGCCGAAGCCTCCCACCAGGCCAGACCAGGGAAAATTCGGAAATTATAAATTCCCAAATTGACCCTGTTGGGATCGAACCCGGGACCTCCGCGCGTTGAGACAACAGCGCTACACACTGCGCCACGGAGGTCGTCAAAGTTGTGACATAATGACAGCTCACAACAGGTGCGTGTCAATACGAGACGAAAGGACAAGGTCAAGGTCTATCCTAACTACAGTGGCTACGGCTCCTAGGGACAAGCAGAGACTGAAATAATTAAAAATATTAAAAAAAACACGACTGCCCTGCCAAAAAACTAACTAAAAAGTTAAAAATCTAAATTAATCCAGTTAAATTAGAATCTTATTCACATTTTTATGAAATGATATTTTTTTGTGAATCACTGGATATTGAACTATAGTGATATATAAATTTTTGGAATCTACTCATCATTTTCTAGATGATGATTATGTAGCTAATCTTATTTTCGAATATTTTTTTTCAACTTTAGTCTTTAATGCGGGACGATGGTCACCCCATCAATTTTTTTAAAAAAAATTACCAGCCTATGTCGCCCGGAAAAAGCTAGGAATTCTAACGATACGAACCCGGGACCTCCGCACGTTGAGACAACAGCGCTACACACTACGCCACGGAGGTCGTCAAAAACGCGGATGAAGTCACGGGCATCAGCTAGTTCAATACGAAGTTTTTTGTAGCGCTGTTGTTTTAACTTGCGGAAGTCCCGGGTCCGATCCCCGTTGGCAATTTGGGAATTTATAATCTCTGAATTTACCCTGGTCTGGCCTGGTGGGAGGCTTCGGCCGTGGCTAGTTACCCTACCGGCAAAGACGTGCCGCCAAGCGATTTAGCGTTCTAATACAATGCCGTGTAGAAACCGAACAGGGGTATGGGTTTAATATAACAGCCATGCCCCTAACAGGTTAGTCCGCTGCCATCTTAGACTGCATCATCACTTACCATCAGGTGAGATCGCAGTCAAGGGCTAACTTGTAGTGGATACAAAAAAAGCACGTCACACTGAATGACGTGTTATTTAATATCGTGATTGTGTAAAACCTACTGCGCCGATTAATCAGTCGTCGTCGGTAATTAATGAGATTTATTCGAGCCGAGTATTATGTTATGCGAACGGAGGTTATTGTTCCTGGTTTCCAGATTTATCGATTTTTTAATAACAGCCTGGGGCTGACTATCTATAGCTACTTAAAAATGAAAATGAATCTTAATCTATACTAATATTATAAATGCGAAAGTGTGTCTCTCTGCTACGCTTTCGCGGCCCATGTGTTCAACCGATTTTGGTGAAATTTGGTACCGAAATAGGTTGTATCCCGGGGAAGGATATAAACCCGCGACTTCATCTGCATGGATTAAGATTTTCTGATACCCGCGGGAACTCTTTAATTTTCCGGAATAAAAAGTAGCATATGTCCTTCCGTGTACCAAAACAGTCTACCTCTGTAACAACTTTTATCAAAATCGGTTGAAGGGACGTGAAAGCGTAGCAGACCTACACACTTTTTTATCCTATTTAGTTTGATAAATTAACAGTTTAGTAGCATATAAAGGCGCAAAATAGGGAGATGTATAGAAAACGGAAGGAGGGCTTTGCCCAGTCGTGGGACCACTACAGCCCATTAACGTCCCACTGCTGGGCACAGGCCTCCACTCTCATGAGAGAGAGGGAATTAGAGCTTAGACCCACCACGCTGCTCCAATGCGGGTTGGCGGGCTTTAACGACTATTATCATGTTAGTGATAATAACCGGGACCGACGGCTTAACGTGCTCTCCGAGGCACGGGGGTGAAACACCGCCAACTTCCTAACTCCGGGCTAGTACTGAGAATCTCTAGTCAGAAAAACCCAATACTTGTTTTGGCCCGGGACCAACCCGGGACCTCGACGGTCGCAGTCGAACATGCCAACCACTAGACCAACGAGGCATTCGTGGGACAGTGCAGACTAAATTATATTAAACTAGGACTTCGTTCGCCTACAATTTCTTATTTCTTATGAGATTTTCCCGCTGCAAAAAGCCTAGGTACATAGAGCGGCTAAAACTAATAAGTAATAACCTTAATGCCGATTTTAATGTAATGCCTAATAAACTAAATCCCGATTTTCAAGTCTCTAACATCAGAAACTTAAAACCCTCATGTAAGCTTCAAACCCCTATTTCACTCCTTTTAGGGTAGATATAAATTTAATTACCAAAATGCCGATTTTCAGGTCTCGAACTCCAAACATACTAACAACCCGCCTAGGAACTTGTATGAAAGTCCCCCTTAGGACTTTCATACAAACTTACAACCCCCAGTACACCCTCTTTGGGTTGAATTTTCGTAAAATTGCTGATATGGGCTTTTATTATTTATAACTATTAACTTACGTGCCAATTTTCATGTCTCTAACTTCAAAAACAAAGGACTTTCATACAAACTTCCAATCCCCATTTCAACCCCTTAGGGATGAATTTTCTCAAAACCGTTTCTTAGTTGACGTCTACACCATAGAAGGAACCTATGTTCCAAATTTCAAATCTGTATGCTTTATAGTTCCTGAGATATCGTGATGAATCAGCAGGTGACCTTTCGCTTTATATATGTCACCGTAAGATTGTAAAAACCGTTAGATCATAATCTAACTCGCGAAATTCTAAAGTGTTGAAAGATTGTAAACCGTTCAATGAGTGTCAATTTTTGAAATATTAATTTTATTTACGTTTTCTTGTCTGTTTCTTGTAGGTTAGGTTAGGGTTCGACATAAATAATCAAGTAGGGCACTTAGGTTTTATCGGGTTTCAATACCTATCAGATTACAATCTACCGGAAAATAATGCGTTAAATTGTAATCTTTCGAATTCAAGTTTAGAATTTCGCGAGTTAGATTACAATCTAACGGTTTTTACAATCTTACGGTGACATATATATAGATTAGACTTTTTTACTTTATTATACAATGGATACTCAGATTGAACTCCATACATAATAAGCATTGGCAAAGTGCATATTAGGTAGTAGTTTAAGATAATTAAAAGTTATGAATATAAACTACCAACGTTAGGGGGTCACGGTTCAACAGGCTGACTGTCCGACTAGCCAACGGTTACGTTGAACTAGACGTTGACTAAAGTAGCTTCAATATCGAGGATAAGTTTAGAGAAGACGGCGTTTAAAATCTATACTAATCTATACTTAATATTATAAATGCGAAAGTTTGGATGGATGGATGGATATTTGTTACTCAATCACGATAGAACGGCTCAACGGATCTTGATGAAATTTTATAGTCTGGAGTCATAGGCTAATTTTTATCCCGGAAAATTAAGGAGTTCCCTCGGGAACTAAAAAAACCTCGATCCATACGGACAAAGTCGCGGGCATCAGCTAGTCATCAATAAAATGAACTAGGTACTGTGTTTTAGATAGAAATCTGATATAATGAGATTTTAAATGTACATCATCCCTATGTTCATAAAAAACAACAACTAAAAACGAAAGAAAATCCATATTCTATCTTTGATTTTATCTACCGTTATGAATTAACTGTGGGAAACTCAAAAGAAATAATAAAAACCTAATTAATTATGTGATTAGTTATTTCACATAATTAATTGGCTTATATTTTGTTCATTTAGAATTTTGACTTTCGTGTTTTAGAATCATCATCCTTATTATACGACTACCTGAAATAGGAGTATATTGTTTTCAGGGTTCATGTATGTATGTATGTGAAGTTGTATATTCCACCATAACTTCTATACGCCTGAACCGATTTTGATAAATGAGGTATCGTTAGAATCCCTAGCTTATTCCGGGTGACACAGGCTCGTAAAATTTTAAAAAAAATTGATGGCGTGACCATGGCCCCGCATTAAAGACTAAAGTTGAAAAAAATAATAGAAAAAAAGATTAACTATATAATCATCATCTAGAAAATAATGAGTAGATTCCAAAAATATAAACACTATAGTTCAATATCCAGTCATTCACAAAAAAATGAAAAATGTGAATAAGACTACAGTTTAACTAGATTAATTTAGATTTTTAACATTTTAGTTCGTTTTTTGGCAGGGCAGTCGTGTTTTTTTAATGTTTAGGATGTGTGTAAGTACATGATATAAAAGTGTAAGCTTGAATACTACTTTAAACTATAGTAGTGACTCCCCTCGGCTCGGGCTACCCCTTAGCTGTATAAATCAATTTGTCAGTGACACTCAGAGACGAGCCCGAGACGGAGACGAGCTTTTTTTAGTTTACACCACAGAGATTAACTTTTTCTGTAGAGCAGATATCCGTAGACACTTTCTACAATAGTTAGTTTTTTTTTTATCCACTACCTATCTCTGTACCAAATTTCACCAAAATCGGTTGAACAGATGGGCCGCGAAAGCGTAGCAGAGAGACACACTTTCGCATTTATAATATTAGTATAAATTAAGATTCATTTTCATTTTCATGTAGATATAAATAGTTAGCTCCAGGCTGTAATTAAAAAATCGATAAATCTGGAAACCAGGAACAATAACTTCCATTCGCATAACATAATACTCGGCTCGAATAAATCTCATTAATTACCGACGACGACTGATTAATCGGGTTTTACACAATCACGATATTAAATAACACGTCGCTCAGTGTGACGCGCTTTTTTTTTATCCACTACAAGTTAGCCCTTGACTGCGATCTCACCTGATGGTAAGTGATGATGCAGTCTAAGATGGTAGCGGACTAACCTGTTAGGGGCATGGCATGGCATATTAAACCCCTATTCGGTTTCTACACGGCATCGTACCGGACCGCGTAATCGCTTGGCGGCACGTCTTTGCACCGAGTGGTATCTAGCCACGGCCGAAGCTTCCCACCAGGCCAGAGCAGGGAAAATTCAGAAATTATAAATTCCCAAATTGACTCTGCCGGGGATCGAATTCGGGACCTCCGCACGTTAAGACAACAGCGCTACACACTGCGTCACGGAGGTCGTCAAAATTAAATATTCCCTTGAACTCTTTAATTGAGTATTAAATTATATGTAAACAGAAGCTGTCCCTTGTTGTCCACAGTCCAACTGATCCCGTCTTATTTAAACCCGCTGTTTCCGCAGTTTCGCTCACGTCAAGTTCGGTTTTCATACAAATTTAAAACCCCTTTTTCACCCTTTTAAGGGTTGAATATTCAAAATTCCTTTTTTGGCGGATGCTTATGTGTTTAAAGCAATCTGTATGCAAAATTTCAGCTCGATCCGTCCAGAGGTTTGAGCTGTGCGTTGATAGATCAGTCAGTCAGTCAGTCAACAATCATGCTTGCAGACACCTTACCTTGTGACGTCATGATAACTACAAAATAATAACGGTTAGTCTAGTGATACTCCAAAGTCCGGGTACGCTAGTCTAACGTTCTTTCTGTTTCCTTCCTTCTTTTTCTAAAAGCGTTTTAATTCAGTTATCATTAACTGTCTTCGTCGGAGTCATTAACTGCCTCGTTGGTCTAGTTAACTGCCTCGTTGGTCTAGTGGTTAGCATGTTTGACTGCGGCCGACGAGGTCCCGGGTTCGAGTCCCGGGTCGGGTCATAATTAAGTATCGGGTTTTTCTGATTAGAAATTCTCAGTACTAGCCCGGAGTTAGGAAGTTGGTGGTGTTTCACCCCCGTGCCTCGGAGAGCACGTTAAGCCGTCGGTCCCGGTTATTATCACTATCATGATAATAGTCGTTAAAGCCGCCAACCCGCATTGGAGCAGCGTGGTGGGTCTAAGCTCTAATTCCCGCTCTCCCATGAGAGTGGAGGCCTATGCCCAGCAGTGGGACGTTAATGGGCTGTAGTAGTAGTGGTGGTGGTTTTAATTCAGAAGTAAAGGAGAAATTCTCCCCTTTGAAGTAAAATGTTTATGATAGGAGAAAATCTGTATGCATCTCTGTGCAGGTAAATGTCCCATTTTTAGACTTAAAAAGCTACGTTATTTTAGCCCTCTGTTGCAAATTTAACGCTTAAATATCTTGACAACACATTTCAATGTTCACTTCACTTCACTTTCGAAAGACATTTTTTATGCATAATATGCAGTGTGATTTTTTTGGCAACATTAAAAATATGATTTTTAACGAGCTCCTCGTACATGATGTGATTTATAGGTTTAATTATACCTGTTGGGTTTTGAAAAAGCATCATGAATACAACAATGTAATGACATCTTTCATCGGACATTGTTATGTTCGACTGCGGCACACGAGATTCCGGGTTCGAGACCCGGGTTGGACCATACCAAATTGGGTTGTTCGGTATTGTGTGACAAGAAAATTTCTCAGCACTAGCCCGGAGTTAGGAAGTTGACGATGTTCCACCCCTGTGCCTCAAAGAGCACGTTAAGCCGTCGGTCCTGCGTCTGATCTCTCTCCGGTCGTGTCGGATTTTACGGCCATCAGGCTTTGAGAGTAAAATAATAGACAGTGCACTATAATATTTCCCGTGTAGCTAATATGCTAATCTCTGGAGATAGGCTGCTATTAGGGAGGACATTATTATGATAAAACTTCTATAAAAATTAATATAATTTTGCACTAGGTTTTTGCCCTTTAGGTTTAAAACGGATGAAAGAATTATAAAATCAAAATTCAATTTACATTATTAATTTTACCAAGTATCTTCCTATATCAGGCTTATCTCTTAAAATCATCTATCTCCATAAATTTTACAAAAAAAGCGAGCTGCTGAGTAAATTTTTTGAAAATTAATTGCGTACCATACAAATCGTATTTGCGCCTCAATTTTTCACACTTAACATGATAAATACCGCAGTCTCCCGTTTATGGCATAGCGGTTGTAGTCCAAAGTTTGATTCTCAGTCCTTGATTAAGAAGCTGTCCAATTTGATGTTAAAAATGCGTTATTGTATGCAATTTTTTAGTATTCGTATGAATAATTTCAATTTCAGTTTAATTTATTTCATAAAGACAATATTTGTGGTCCACTTTAGGGTTAGTAAAAATATAATCTTAATAACTATGTTAGTACTTACAATCGAAGGTGTTAGTAACTATTTTAACTTAATCTATGTTAGTACCTAAAAACTAAAAGGGATTTAGTCCTCGTTATGAGTTTCGTCACCTGAGGACTATCCATCTTCCCCGCTATGCTATTATTGATTATTGTCGACCTCCCTAGTGCTATAGTGAGCGCTGTGGCCTTACAAGTCCCGGTTTCTATCCCCGGGAGGGTATATTTAGGATTCAGTTTAAGATGGTAGTGGGCTAACCTTTCTTGGAGTATTTAGCAGTATTAAGCTCATACCCGTAATCAATTTCTACATGGTACTGTAACAGAACGCTAAGACCATCTAGATGGGAGGTCTAATGTCTAAACTACTGGGCTATCACCACCCTAAACAACAAAAGGCACTGTGACTTTAGCAGTTAGCACAGGGAACTTACTACCATCGCTTAAAGCAGTATTATTTTAATATTGTTGTCACTCTTGTTTCAGAATTATAATCCTTATTTTAGGAACGTCAAGGTAAAACATGGAGAACATCAACTTTGAAATAATACTGCTTATTAAGTAAGCCCTACATCCGTCGATTAATATAACAAGTGAACTTAATTTAACGAATTAAAAAATACGACTGCCCTGCCATATTATTTTTGGAGTTTACCTCCCTAAGAGGCGATTTGCATTATAGTATTTGGAATCTTATTCAAATTTTTATTAAATGATATTTGTTTGTGAATCACTGGACATTGAACTATAGTGTTATATATTTTTGGAATCTACTCATCATTTTCTAGATGATGATTATATAGTTAATCTTATTTTCGAATACTTTTTTTCAACTTTAGTCTTTAATGCGGGATCATGGTCACCCCATCAATTTTTTTTTAAATTTTCCTAGCCTATGTCACCCGCAATAAGCTAGGGATTCTAACGATACATTATTTATCAAAATCGGTTCAGGCGTATAGAAGTTATGGTGGAATATACAAACTCACATACATACATAAAACAATATACTCCTTTTTTTCAGGCAGTCGTAGAAAAAGTACCGCGTAGTTTACACAATAACGGATTTTATATTTCTCTGTGCATTATAACTAGCAATCACTAGCAATCAACAGTTGATGTTAGATTTATTTGACGCCATATTTCTTAGGACCCTAAGCAAAGCGCATTTCAAATGAAACGATCGCGATTACTCTACGTGTTTACTCAATAATTCGATACGTGCATCGATGTTCAATTCATAAGAGACGAGCGTTTTTCCATCTCGTACAAATGATGTAGGTACTAGACCTAAAGTAATAAGGAGGTGAGAATAATATACTCGTACTTAGAGAATATAGGACTTCATAATAAATAAAATTGGCAACTTTATCACAAATCTTTATTAGGTACTAGACCTAAAGTGGGAGGTGAGAATAATAATATACTCATACTTAGAGAATATAGCTTCATAATAAATAAAATTGTCAACAGTAATCTTAATCATCATTTCATCGCTGGCTTACTCATTTGAGCACGAGTCTCCTTTCAAAGCTTTGCTGGCGTTTGGCAGACATTACTTTACAATAATTTTTATGAAATTAATATTTAATAATAGGTATTCACGTATTCATGACATTAATTGACCACTTGGCAAGCATAGAAGACCCTTAGCCACGGTGGACACTTAACCTAAACCCTTCTGAGATGAGATTTAAGCACGGATCTCCTACTTCTAAATAAAACAAACTTATTGATGAGAACATTATTCTACTGCTTATTACCCAGAGATTAGTTAAAATAGAGTCGATTATTTTCAATGATTGATAATAAATCCAATGTATATTAAATGAATGATTGATCATCAATCAATCGTTTATTTGCTAGAAACATATTGTACAATTACGATCCAAAAATATTCCGAACATGTTTCGTTAATGCTGACGTGCAAATTTAATAATACGTTACTCAATTAACACTTACAATAATTAAATCCTAAATCAATCAATCATAATTAATTAGTCTACCACAAACTTAAATATATAACTTAAAAAAATATGTAATTAATGTCAAAATAATGATTAAAAACACGTACGTTTTATCACTGTCTTCGCCTAAGACTTACACCGACCGGAGTACAGCAAGCGATTTGGTCGCGACTCGTCATTTCTCGCATTGTCGTAATCCGCTGATTTACTAGCAACATTAATCAGGTTGACGGCCGATAGGGACTAAATCACTGCCAAACTTACCTTTACATCTAATAACAACTTTAATACCACGAGTTAGATACCAAAATACCTTGCGATACAAACGTCATTTCTTTGTAAAGCATCACTACTGCATGTTATTGCTTGTAATTCTTTTTGCGAATTTGCAGCTATACACACATTTTTTTTTGTTAAGTGTCGTATGTTTTACATTGTCTAGTTATTGATTTATTGTGGTCGTTTCCTGTTGTGCCCTTTTTAGAGGGTTTGACTGCAACTTGAGACTTTGATCTGTGACGTTGCAAGTTGAGAGTGAAATATGTTCGTACAGATTTATGAAGTTTACAGTTTCGCCGAGAAACGCCACTGCAGTGCTTTGTGCGAAATGATTTGTTGATAAAAGCCGCTGTTAGGACGTTAATCAAACTGGAAATCTCACTGGTAAGAAAGGGGCACAGTACGAGCAGAATGTATCAGAAATCTGAACTATTACTATACTACTATACTATTATACTATTTCTTCCGCGTGGATTGAGGTTTTTTGGTTCCCGTGGAAACTCTTTAATTTTTCGGGAATAAAAAGAAGCCTGTGTTAATCCAATAGTTCAAATCTCTGTGTCAAATTTCATCCAGACCCGTTCTGACGTGATTGAGTTTAACAAAACATACATCCATCCATCCAAGCTTTCGCATTTATATTATATTAGTAAAGAAGAATGGATTACTAAGTCACTATAGATTAGTAGTCAAGGGTCACTGGTAGAGATCTCTTATAGAGATAAGTGCTTCCTTGTCCACTATGTATGTTTTTCTTTTTGTTTTATAACTTTTGGTACTACATAATTTTTTCGGGAATAAAAAGAAGCCTGTGTTAATCCAATAGGTCAAATCTCTGTATCAAATTTCATACAGACCCGTTCTGACGTGATTGAATTTAACAAAACATACATCCATCCATCCAAGCTTTCGCATTTATAATATTAGTAAAGAAGAATGGATTAGTAAGTCACTATAGATTAGTAGTCAAGGGTCACTGGTAGAGATCTCTTATAGAGATCTCTTGTTTTATAACATTTTGGTACTACATAAATTAAAAAAAAAAAAAAAAAAATGGATTCATTGGCGTCGACCCACTGTATGAATGTATATTTACGCTGCACCAATACCAATGTACTGCAAAATGCCAGGCAAAAAGCAAATGAAGCCTGAGCCAGATAGACAGCCCCTTCTCGAAGTTATGCACATCGCAGTACCGTGAAGAGCGGCCAGAGAAGGCAGGAGGTTGTAGTCCGTAGATCACCGGGAGCATCTCAGTTAAGTCGGGCAAGTCAGTAGTGACATCCATGAGGGTTTCCTCCTGCCTAGAAGAAAAAACAAATACCAATGTACTAGGCCAATAAAACACCAGTGCCCATCACCCGAGGCCCAGTGCCCACATAATTCAGCCGGCGCCCATTACTGTTCGACAAGTAGGTAAATTGGATCAAATAATAGGCATGATGACTGTAACCAAGAATCAATGAAATGATGAATTTATCTAATGAAATAGGATTCATGGATTATAAAAAATGTATTTATTTTTCTATTTCGAGTGAGATCGCTATTTATTTTGATAAAATGAAACTATAAAATACAGCAATCCGCCATATTGGATTAAACACCAAGAAGCGAATGACGTCACAATAGTTTGTTTTCGAGCTTTGACAATCACACTATTGTTTACTGCACACTGCACAGAGTACATTGGTAATAACAATAGTGACGTCACAAACGGCGCCATGACACCGGCGGGCGTTTTGGCGCGGATTAAAAAATTTAAATTTTAAATGCCAATTTTATCTACCAAACCTTATTTTTCTGCAGAAATAATATATTTTTTCGAATTAAAAAATTCAGCCTAAGATTAAAAAATTAGGCAAGCGACTGTAGAATGGTAAATACCAGTAGGCTGAATGGCTAGAATAGATCCCGATTAACCTAGTCGGGAACCGAGCCCAAGATCTGCTACTTATAAGGCTACAATCCCCCCTTCCACTCATACTTCCATAAAAATCTTAACCATCGTGACTAAAATTGCGTTAGTGTTGAAAAAGCGCATAAAACTTTAATTAATAACTATTTATTAACGTAAAAACAATAATATAAGTTATCTATGTGTTACATTCATTAACAGTTATTAAAACACTATTACTGTAAAACCGGTGACTATAATTAGTGAGTTAAAACCGGTGATTTGAAGTAGTTATAATGAATATCTCTATATCTCACTATAGCTTAAACGTTAAAAATAATAAAACTTATTCTAAAAGCACTAATTCATCCTATTTATTAATATCATATAAGAACTCTTCACTAAGTAATTTTATTTATTAGTATAGCTACAGACAGTGTGCAGAGACCCCATGCTGAGCTATAAATCGACAAGTTCACTCGATCGCACTATAAATCTCGCAGATGTATCAGTTGTGCAATGAAAAATATAATATAATATGGCTGATAACGATTTATTAGACAAGGCAGCTGATTTGAAGGGATCAAGTGATAAGAAAGACTAAAATAACGTAAAGTTGGTAACGTTTTATCAATTTTTTACGCAAGCTTACATCATTAACTTTACTTTGCTACCATCGTTTAGAGCAGTATTATTTTCTTGCTGGTTCTTCTCGGTAGGAATGGCATTCCGAACCAGCGGTAGATTCACTCTACGATTCAAAAGCACTTGTCCAAGCCTCCTTGATTAAAAATGATTTGAGTTTGAATGATAGTCTTGTCACATGTCACGTACTTACCTTGGCTTTCGTAAAAATAATATCACGTTTGCATCAAAGTTAACACAATCCATATTATGAATACGAAGTTTTTGTTTTTTTTTGGTAAAGAGAAGAAAGGTTCTTCCTGTGGAAGGATACAGGCTACTTTACATCCCGGAAAAACCCAGAGTTGTTATAGGATTTCCAAGAAATCTACCTACGAGTATATCATATGATCAACTATATTTTCTACATATATATGATAATTTGTTAAGTGATATTATAATATTATGTACAATACTAATGTAATCTATTAGACTGCATCATCACTTACCATCAGGTGAGGTTGCAGTCAAGGGCTAACTTGTAGTGGTGTAAAAAAAATTATAGATGTCAATTCGTTTTGCATAAAAAATAAAGATTTTTTATTACAGGTATAAATTATAATTGTTTTAATTTATAAAATAAAAGTACCTATACTTTTTGTTAATATCTTTACATATTAAATATTAAGGAGTTTCATAATCTACCACTAGAAGGATCAGCTGTTTAGCTAAAATGAAGCGACGATTTAAATAAACTACAAAGTGCAAGTAACATTGTCTTGTCTAGTGGAAAATTGAAGGGAAATAAAAAACATCCCTAAAAACTTGGTACTCTACTATTGCTTTAAATGGGAAAGTATGTCTGGTTTTACCCATAATATCATCTTTTCGCGGCTGACACTCAATCAATTTTGGCAAAGAGTCCTACCTACTTAAAGTCCACCAGACTTATCTGACCGGTGGCCAAAACTGATTTTTATGTCTGTCACCGCGTTATATATGTTTGTATGTATGTGGACTATACTTACATCCTGGGGCCATACTGCCAACGCTTATAGCCATATTCTTTCATAATTGTTGACTTTCGTGTTTTAGAATTATAATTCTTATTTTAGGAACGTCAAGGTACGTGACATAGAACTGTCATTTTGAGTAATATTGCTTAAGTATTGCTTCCAGCATTGGCAGTATGGCCCTTAAAGAGGGTTCACAGAGCCTTTTTATGGCGGAAAATTAGTCCCAAGGGATGTTAATTTTTAATAATTTTGATAGTGTTTGACTATACTCGATCCACTAAATCGCGTGTACCCACCTAGTCTACATATACTAACAAGCAAAGTGTGTGTCTGTCCATCTGTCTGTCTGTTTGCTTTGTTATCATATTCTTTGTAGCCAATTTTGATGAACTTCAGTACCAGAGTTAGATTGCATGGGAAGGACATATGCTATACTTTTTATACCGTGGATTACAGTTCTTTTTTGGGAACCCTTTAAAACTTTAATCCACGCGAACGTAGTCGCGGGCATCGTCTAGTAATAAACTATAACTCATTAAACTTCTCAGCCAGACTCAAAGGGTTCTTACCCCTACAAAACATTTCTTTCTCGAGAGAGGAATTATTTGATTCACCCTTGAATCACCCCGGCTTGAATGATTCTGGAGTTTTTCTCAGAGCATGCTTAAGAGGCTATAAATTTGCAGTGTTTGTTTTTATAGGTATGTCTTCGGTTATTTACTGCTTTTTTGTTCGTAATGTACTTTCTTTATTAGGGACTTCCGGAGCGCGGAGGTTCGATTTATTTCTGCCATATTGTTTTTGTTGGAGCAGATTATGTTTGTTTGTAAAATAAAGGTTCTCTTCCAAAACTCGTTATTTCATTATTTCACGTCTTTTCTGCCATGTACTTGCTTACTGTGGAACCAACTACCAGTTTTCATCAGCTGTGCTGTTCCACCCTTGAAACTGTAGTATGGGGCTTTTAAACAAAAGGACTTTTAAAACTATGGGCGGATAAACGAATTCTGGGATAAAAAGTATACGTGTTTTGGGCACCATGCCCATTAACGAACACGATAACTGGACGGCATGTATTTTTTTGTAAATATAATTGGTACTTAGTAGTTTTTTAATTTATCTATTCTACTAGCTGACACCCGCAACTTTGTGCGCGTGGATTGAGGTTTTTTGGTTCCCGCGAGAACTCTTAAAGCAATTTTCCGGGATAAAAAAAAAGCTTTTGTGTTATTCTAGACTATAATCTATCTCAGTGCCAAATTTCATCCAGATCCATTCAGCCGTTCTGGCGTGATTGAGAAACATACATCCATCCAAACTTTCGTATTTATAATATTAGTAAGTATAGATAATTTTATTTGTCTGTACGATTGAAATCGAGTGTTTACTCAAACTTAAATCCACTAAGTTAATCTCAATCTAATTATGCGCGCAGCTTTTATCACCAAATTAAAAGAGCATCAGGGCATTATTAAAGCGTTCTCTGCAGAAAAAGGCGAAGAAACAAACCCCAATAATTATTCATTGTGTTTTTTTAGTAGTTTTTTAATTTATCTATTTTACTAGCTGAAGCCCGCGACTTTGTCTGCGTGGATTGAGGTTTTTTGGTTCCCGCAAGGACTTTTTAAACAATTTTCCGGGATAAAAAAAGTAGCCTTTGTGTTATTCTAGACTATAATCATAGATTTATTTTATCACCAAATTATTTACCAAAACAAATCTATGACTATAATCTATCTCAGTGCCAAATTACATCCAGATCCATTCAGCCGTTCTGGCGTGATTGAGAAACATACATACATCCAAACTTTCGTATTTATAATATTAGTAAGTATAGGTATTTGTCTGTACGATTGAAAACGAGTGTTTACTTTTTTTTTTTATTGAAAATAATACAATAGAACTTAATGCTAGCTAGCCTAACCTAATTACTATATAAATCATGCCCACGTGGAATGGTGGCAAGAATGCTGGCTGCATTTCCGCGCTGGACAGCCAGGCTGATCCTTTGCGCAAAAAATGAGCCAGCCCAGTGTTTACTTAAACTTAAATCCACTAAGTTGATCTCAATCTAATTATGCGCGCAGCTTTTATCACCGAATTAAAAGAGCATCAGGGCATTATTAAAGCGTTCTCTGCAGAAAAAGGCGAAGAAACAAACCCCAATAATTATTCATTGTGTTTTTTTAGTAGTTTTTTAATTTATCTATTTTACTAGCTGAAGCCCGCGACTTTGTCTGCGTGGATTGAGGTTTTTTGGTTCCCGCAAGGATTTTTTAAACAATTTTCCGGGATAAAAAAAGTAGCCTTTGTGTTATTCTAGACTATAATCATAGATTTATTTTATCACCAAATTATTTACCAAAACAAATCTATGACTATAATCTATCTCAGTGCCAAATTACATCCAGATCCATTCAGCCGTTCTGGCGTGATTGAGAAACATACATACATCCAAACTTTCGTATTTATAATATTAGTAAGTATAGGTATTTGTCTGTACGATTGAAAACGAGTGTTTACTTTTTTTTTTTATTGAAAATAATACAATAGAACTTAATGCTAGCTAGCCTAACCTAATTACTATATAAATCATGCCCACGTGGAATGGTGGCAAGAATGCTGGCTGCATTTCCGCGCTGGACAGCCAGGCTGATCCTTTGCGCAAAAAATGAGCCAGCCCAGTGTTTACTTAAACTTAAATCCACTAAGTTGATCTCAATCTAATTATGCGCGCAGCTTTTATCACCGAATTAAAAGAGCATCAGGGCATTATTAAAGCGTTCTCTGCAGAAAAAGGCGAAGAAACAAACCCCAATAATTATTCATTGTGTTTTTTTAGTAGTTTTTTAATTTATCTATTTTACTAGCTGAAGCCCGCGACTTTGTCTGCGTGGATTGAGGTTTTTTGGTTCCCGCAAGGATTTTTTAAACAATTTTCCGGGATAAAAAAAGTAGCCTTTGTGTTATTCTAGACTATAATCATAGATTTATTTTATCACCAAATTATTTACCAAAACAAATCTATGACTATAATCTATCTCAGTGCCAAATTACATCCAGATCCATTCAGCCGTTCTGGCGTGATTGAGAAACATACATACATCCAAACTTTCGTATTTATAATATTAGTAAGTATAGGTATTTGTCTGTACGATTGAAAACGAGTGTTTACTTTTTTTTTTTATTGAAAATAATACAATAGAACTTAATGCTAGCTAGCCTAACCTAATTACTATATAAATCATGCCCACGTGGAATGGTGGCAAGAATGCTGGCTGCATTTCCGCGCTGGACAGCCAGGCTGATCCTTTGCGCAAAAAATGAGCCAGCCCAGTGTTTACTTAAACTTAAATCCACTAAGTTGATCTCAATGTAATTATGCGCGCAGCTTTTATCATCAAATTAAAAGAGCATCAGGGCATTATTAAAGCGTTCTCTGCAGAAAAAGGCGAAGAAACAAACCCCAATAATTATTCATTGTGTTTTTTTAGTAGTTTTTTAATTTATCTATTCTACTAGCTGACGTTGAGGTTTTTTGGTTCCCGCGAGAACTCTTTGAGCAATTTTCCAGGATAAAAAGTAGCCTTTGTGTTATTCTAGACTATAATCATAGATTTATTTTATCACCAAATTATTTACCAAAATAAATCTATGACTATAATCTATCTCAGTGCCAAATTTCATCCAGATCCATTCAGCCGTTCTGGCGTGATTGAGAAACATACATCCAAACTTTCGTATTAATAATATTAGTAAGTATAGATAATTTTATTTGTTTGTACGATTGAAATCCAGTGTTTATTCAAACTTAAATCCACTAAGTTGATCTCAATCTAATTATGCGCGCAGCTTTTATCACCGAATTAAAAGAGCATCAGGGCATTATTAAAGCGTTCTCAGCAGAAAAAGGCGAAGAAACAAACCCCAATAATTATTCATTGCGTTTTTTAGTAGTTTTATAGTTTAGTAGTATTTTAGTAGTTTTAATAGCTGACGCCCGCGACTTTGTGCGCGTGGATTGAGGTTTTTTTGGTTCCCGCAAGAACTCTTTAAGCAAATTTTCCGGGATAAAAAGCCTTTGTGCAATTCCAGACTATAATCTATCTCTGTGCCAAATTACAGCCAGATCCGTTCAGCCGTTCTGGCGTGATTGAGAAACATACATCCATCCAAACTTTATAATATTAGTAAGTATAAATAATTGTATTTGTTTGTTCGATTGAAATCGAGTGTTTACTGAAACTTAAATCCACTAAGTTAATCTCAATCTAATTATGCGCGCAGCTTTTATCACCGAATTAAAAGAGCATCAGGGCATTATTAAAGCGTTCTCTGCAGAAAAAGGCGAAGAAACAAACCCCAATAATTATTCATTGTGTTTTTAACAGGCGCGCCAGAAGCCCGCGAAAATTGTAAGAGGCCACTACGCGGCGGTGCGCGCCTCCGCTATGTCGTAAAAATTGCTCCCACAGAGGTGTGGAGACTTCCGTGATACTAAAACATACTTAATTTTTTTACAGTCCCACAAAACTTTTTTTTTAATCCACCACAAGTTAGCCCTTGACTGCGTCACCCGATGGTAAGTGATGATGCAGTCTGAGATGGTAGCGAGCTAACCTGTTTGGGGCATGGCAGTTATATTAAACCCACTATGTCGTAAAAATTGCTCCCACAGAGGTGTGGAGACTTCCGTGATACTAAAAAATTCTTCACTTTTTTACAGTCCCACAATTTTTTTTTTTAATTCACTACAAGTTAGCCCTAGACTGCGTCACCCGATGGTAAGTGATGGTGCAGTCTAAGATGGTAGCGAGCTAACCTGTTTGGGGCATGGCAGTTATATTAAACCCACTATGTCGTAAAAATTGCTCCCACAGAGGTGTGGCGACTTCCGTGATACTAAAACATACTTAATTTTTTACCACCACCACCACCACTACAGCCCATTAACGTCCCACTGCCGGGCACAGATCTCCACTCTCATAGGACAGAGGGAATTAGGAGCTTAGACCCACCACGCTGCTCCAATGGCGGGCTTTAACTATTATCATGACAGTGATAATAACCGGGACCGACGGCTTAACGTGCTCTCCAAGGCACGGGGGTGATACACCGCCAACTTCCTAACTCGGGGCTAGTACTGGGAATTTCTAATCAGAAAAACCCGATACTTAATTATGACCCGACCCGGGACTCGAACCCGGGACCTCGTCGGCCGCAGTCAAACATGCTACCACTATACCAACGAGGCAATTTTTTTACAGTCCCACAATTTTTTTTTTTTTATCCACCACAGGTTAGCTCTAGACTGCGTCACCCGATGGTAAGTGATGGTGCATGTTGTTTGGGGCATGGCAGTTATATTAAACCCACTATGTCGTAAAAATTGCCCCCACAGAGGTGTGGAGACTTCCGTGATACTAAAACATACTTAATTTTTTTACAGTCCCACAATTTTTTTTTTTTTTTATCCACCACAAGTTAGCCCTAGACTGCGTCACCCGATGGTAAGTGATGATGCATGTTGTTTGGGGCATGGCAATTATATTAAACCCACTATGTCGTAAAAATTGCTCCCACAGAGGTGTGGAGGCTTCCGTGATACTAAAACATTCTTCACTTTTTTACAGTCCCACAATTTTTTTTTTTTATCCACCTCAAGTTAGCCCTAGACTGCGTCACCCGATGGTAAGTGATGATGCATGTTGTTTGGGGCATGGTGGTTATATTAAACCCACTATGTCGTAAAAATTGCTCCCACAGAGGTGTGGAGACTTCCGTGATACTAAAACATACTTCATTTTTTTACAGTCCCACAATTTTTTTTTTTTTATCCACCACAAGTTAGCCCTTGACTGCGTCACCCGATGGTAAGTGATGATGCATGTTGTTTGGGGCATGGCAGTTATATTAAGCCCACTATGTCGTAAAAATTGCTCCCACAGAGGTGTGCAGACTTCCGTGATACCAAAACAAAATTAATTTTTATGGTCCCACAATTTTTTTTTTATCCACTTCAAGTTAGCCCTTGACTGCGATCTCACCCGATGGTTAGTGATGATGCAGTCTAAGATGGTAGCGAGCTAACCTGTTAGGGGTATGGCTGTTATATTAAACCCGCTATGTCGTAAAAATTGCTCCCACAGAGGTGTGGAGACTTCCGTGATACTAAAACATACATAATTTTTTTACAGTCCCACAAATTTTTTATTTTTTTTATCCACCACAAGTTAGCCCTTGACTGCGTCACCCGATGGTAAGTGATGATGCATGTTGTTTGGGGCATGGCAGTTATATTAAGCCCACTATGTCGTAAAAATTGCTCCCACAGAGGTGTGCAGACTTCCGTGATACCAAAACAAAATTAATTTTTATGGTCCCACAATTTTTTTTTTATCCACTTCAAGTTAGCCCTTGACTGCGATCTCACCCGATGGTTAGTGATGATGCAGTCTAAGATGGTAGCGAGCTAACCTGTTAGGGGTATGGCTGTTATATTAAACCCGCTATGTCGTAAAAATTGCTCCCACAGAGGTGTGGAGACTTCCGTGATACTAAAACATACTTAATTTTTTTACAGTCCCACAATTTTTTTTTTTCATCCACTACAAGTTAGCCTTTGACTGCGTCACCCGATGGTAAGTGATGATGCAGTCTAAGATGGTAGCGAGCTAACCTGTCTGGGGCATGGCAGTTATATTAAACCCATACCCCTATTCGGTTTCTACACGGCACGTCTTTCCCGGTAGGGTGGTCACACGGCCGAAGCCTCCCACCAGGCCAGACCAGGGAAAATTCAGAAATTATAGACTCCCAAATTGACCCTGCGCGAGGATCAAACCCAGGACCTCAGCACGTTAAGACAACAGCGCTACACACTGCGCCACGGAGGTCGTCAAATGAGGATGGATGTTTGTTACTCAATCACGCCACAACGGCTCGACGGATTTGGATGAAATTTGGCACAGTGATAGATTAAAGTCTGAAATAACATATGGGCTCCTTTTTATCCTGGAAAATTAAAGATTCCTCGCGGAAGCGAAACATAAAACCGTGTTGAACGAGTCTCTACGCCTCCCATGTCCGACATCCGAGCGCAACCATCTTGTGACTTGTTAATGCCGGCAGCCTACTATCTTAGCATATTGCAAGCTTCTAAATAACACCATTATTCCCACCCCGGCCAAATATAGAAACGTTATCACGGAAAATATTTGAAGGCGCAAATTGAATATATTATTAAGGTCCAATCAGTAAGCGCCCCCGGGCGTGCATATTCATGAATTGCCAATCGACGATGGGGATTCTTTTGGATGTGAAACGATAGTTTTGGGACGTTAGCGTAACGGATACGGGATAAGTAGGTGTAAAGGATAAAAGTAATAAACTTTCCTTACTTAAAATGATTTGTGAGATGGTGATAATAAGAAGAAAAAAAACCCGGCTGAGTTTGTTGTGGGCTCTTCTCAGACCAGGGCGCGTTTGGAACCCTCGTAGCTTTAGTTTCAAGATACCGTAACCAATTATCACCATCATGTTTTATAAGTAAGTAATTTTTAACGTCAATAAGTGTACCTACAGTGTACCTATATTGAATAAATGATATTGAGTATTGAGTATAAAGGTCTCCGACAATCAAATCGGAGGAATCCTGATCCCTTTTAAAATACAAAAAAAAACGGCTACGGGATAACGACCCAACCCGATTTTGACGACCTCCGTGGCGCAGTGTTGAGCGCTGTTGTCTTAACGTGCGGAGGTCCTGGGTTCGATCCCCGGCAGTGTCAATTTGGGAATTTATAATTTCTGAATTTTCCCTGGTCTGGGCTGGTGGGAAGGCTTCGGCTGTGGCTAGTTACCACCCTACCGGGTAAGACGTGCCGCCAAGTGATTGCGCGTTCCGGTACGATTCCGTGTAGAAACCAAATAGGGGTATTTTAATTTTTAGTTGTTGCACTATCCCGCGCTCTTGTTTCTTAATCTCCTCTCCCCAAAGGTTGTCTGGAAGAGATCGTTTTAGCAATAAGACCGCCTTTGCATCCTTCTGTCTTATCTTTTAAGCTTTTCTTTATTGTTAATGTTTTTAAGTGTGTGCAATAAAGAGTTCATCTACCCATCTCATGATCCGCAATCAACTATGCTAACCGCTAGAACTACGAGGCAAAAAAGTTAACATTAGGAAATAATGTAACACAGAAGCCTCTACTTAAAATCTTCAAACACCCCGGCCTGTCTCACTGCAGTCCTGTCAACATGGCGGTGTTTCTAATGCCGTGAAGAGCTATTTGCCTTTCACTTTTTGTTCTAGCGCATCGAGATAATGAATGATAAGATGATAAGTCGGCACAGTTGAAGGGGCGGAACTTTTTATGCTATCCATTTGCTTACGGCTTTATAAGCAGGTCTGTTGACTGTCTTTTAGTACATCACGTGCAGTAGTAACTTACTAGTATTATAAATGCGTTTGTTTGTTCGTTTGTCCTTCAATTACGCAAGGATAGTGTGTTTGTTTGTTCGTTTGTCCTTCAATTACGCATGGATCAATAAGGAGACAACGACGTGTTGCCTTCAACTTTCTGTTCTAGTACATCGAGATAAATAATGATAAAATTGTACCAGGGAGCATATCGCTTAAATCCGTGTTGTTTTAATATGGTTGACTTTCGTGTTTTAGGATTATAATCCTTACTTTTAGGACGTCAGGATACGTGATATAAATATATCACTTTGAAAAAATACTGATTTAAGCGATGATAGTAAGTAGTAGCCCCCCGAAAACACCAAAGCTAATACAGCCAATGTTTCGCAAAGAAAATATCACAATACAACACAATAATTCACAATCATTTACGCGTCATAAAAATGGGGCCACAAATCAAAAATCCCCGGTGCCTGTACACGTTTTCCCCACCATTTCTTAATCCATCTGCACTCGTCACAAATCAAGAAGACGCATGCTTTCCGACCGGGGACTCGAACCTAATGGCGTTGGATTTATTAACTACATAAACACGGCTATGTTGTTAGCCGAACAGGGTATGAGGCGAGGTTTGTCTTTGAGGAAAATCATTCTCACAGGCTGCTTGCGAGGTAAGAGAATCACACTAATATTATAAATGCGAAAGTGTGTTTGCTTGTTGGTTTGTCCTTCAATCACGCCGCAACGGAGCAACGGATCGAAGTGATTATTAGTATGGGTATAGTTGAGGACCTGGAGGGTGACATTAACTACATAAACACGGCTATGTTGTTAGCCGAACAGGGTATAAGGCGAGGTTTGTCTTTGAGGAAAATCATTCTCACAGGCTGCTTGCGAGGTAAGAGAATCACACTAATATTATAAATGCTTTATCCTTCAAACATGCTGCAACGGAGCAACGGATCCAAGTGATTATTAGTATGGGTATAATTGAGTGTGACATGTGCTACTTTTTAGTCCGGAAAATTAAGGAGTTCCCGCGGGAATAAAAAAATACTGCACAATAGTGAATTTACAATCGTGCATTGTGGAGTCAACATCTACTGAAGATGCTCCGGTATCGGAAAGAAACGTACGTTGAGCGTATTTTTGAGGGTTTATGTGGAGTAGTGAATATGGAGGGAATCCAGTTCAAGATACGCACTGTACCACATAGATTTGCCTTCTGTGGCGGATTACAGCGAATTAAACTTCTAGTTTCTTCAAAGCACAATTCATACTATATAATCCATACTATATAATATTATGGTAGAGTACTAAGTTTGGATGGATGTATGGACGTCTGGATGTATGGATGTATGGATGTTTGTTACTCAATCACGCCCCAACGGCTGAACGGATCTGGCTGTAAGGACATTGTCCAAATTCGCCTAAGAATCAACAAGGAATTGAAACATATAGTAAATCTTAATTTATTTTGTACCTTCAATTTTAATAACTAGAATTTAACGGACACTTCTAAATAATAATAATGAAAAAAATGGGAATTTAATCTAATCCATTTTCTATCCTTTCCCTTTCCTCGAAACCTCAAATCACCGCTTGAGCGCCGGAAACGTCAAGTAAAAGTAAGAACTAAAACAGTTTAAAGCGTTTAAATGACACGAAAAGGAAGAATAATATTGAAAATGGCTCTCTTAACGATACGAGTAGGAAACACATATATTTTGTCTTAGTGTGCGAGTGAGATAAAACGCCATGTTTTCCATTTTGTTAGTGTTGAGATTGACAAAGACATTATTTTATAGGGATGGCAAAGGTAAAAACGATAAAAAAAATCTATATTTTAAGCAGTACCGATAATTATTATCGAGTGAAAATATCGACTAACTTAATTTATCGACTGTATAGTATGGCTGTACCTGGTTTACTTTTCGTGACAATTGTGTGGTAACTATTCTTGGAAAAACAATAGTGTAGTTCGAGAAAGCTGAGCTTCGTATAAAAAACGGCCATCCAGGTGGTTTATATTACCATATAATTATAATGTAAACCACCTGGGAGCTAATTAAATGACCTGTGTATCTTGTGTCAACTCTAAATTAATTAACTAACATTCAAAATCTAACCTCAAAATCAAAAATATTATCGTCAATAAATAAATTCTCTGAAGTGTCCGTTGTTTAAATCTACTTTCAATGGTATTTATGTGTTATTTTGAATCGGATAATGTTTGTTTTATGACTGTTGGTTCTTAGGCGAACTTTGTATGGGCGATGGTCAATGTCCTTTGGCTCAGAGATAGATTATAGTCTGCAATAGCACATAGGCTACTTTTAATACCGGAAAAATAAAGAGTTACCGCGGGAATCAAAAAACCTCAAACCACGCAGACGATAAAGTTTGTCGGAGCAATAAATTTGACGTTTTGACAGGTTTTGTATTGAAAATCCGTCAAAGCGTCAAATTTATTCCTCCGATAAACTTTATCTGACACTTGAAAAATCGGCCCTTAGAATAAGTAATTACAAGTCTTGATTATTACAGGTAACAAAGCATTCGCATTCGCTAGTCTATTATAATGAAGCAAGCCAACGAACGCACTCGTCAAGCCGTCGACGCAATGCGACGCGACGTTGTGGCGACACACGACACACAGACACACGTCACCCGCGTTTTTACACTTAATTATGTGATTTATAGCTTCCTTCACGCGGGATTAGCGACGCACAATATCGGCTGACACGTTTACACGCGGCAATACGGATACGACACGATGAAAACAAAGAAAACTGGAGCAGCATGAGCTTTTAGTCTAAACTTTTCAAATTAACTCAATACTCAATATCATTTATTCAATATAGGTACACTGTAGGTACACTCATTGACGTCAAAAAATATTTACTTATAAAACATAATGGTGATAAACGGTTACGGTATCTTAAAACTAAAGCTACGAGGGTTCCAAACGCGCCCTGGTCTTAGAAGAGCCCACAACAAACTCAGCCGGGTTTTTTTTATTATCACCATCTCACAAATCATCTTAACTAAGGAACCATCAGAGCCAAGCCAAATCATTACCAAGCTTCCTTGTCGTTTAAGTGGGCATTTACATGGTAATAAGATTTTTCGTTTACATTACGTTTACGTTTTACATTGACCTTATCAAAATTACAATATGGAAGTTTCAAATCGCGAGTAAGTAAAGTAAAAACACTTTTACACACATAACCGAGGTAATACGAATCGTGACAGAATTTACAACTTGTTACGGTGTAAAGGCGACCTTATCACTATGAATGATCTCTTCCAGGCAACCCATAAGAAAGGAGATTGGTTGGTTGGTTGCGAAGTTTTCCTGAAATAGCAGATTTATGCACAGGTAACCTTGTCTCGAAAGTCAACACTCAAAAAGAAAGGTACTAAAGTACTAAAGGTACCTAGAATACGTAAGTAAAGTTATAGGGACTAGAATGTACCGGAAGAGGATTGAAAATGTACTAAGCCTTGTTATACTTTTCAGTGCTATTTTATTTATGTTTGTTGCTGTTGATAACTGTTACAAAACAACTAGCATAGATTATAAAATTAATCCAAAAAAAAAACTTCGTAGTGTTTGATGTAAGGGTATGGGTATAATATAACTGCCATGCACCTAACAGAGTCAATTTGGGAATTTATAATTTCTGAATTTTCCCTGGTCTGGCCTGGTGGGAGGCTTTGGCAGTGGCTAGTTACTACCCTACCGGGAAAGACGAGCCGCCAAGTGATTACGCGTTCCGGTACGATTCCGTGTAGAAACCAAATAGGGGTTTAATACAACTGCCATGCCCCTAAAAGATTAGCCCGCTACCATCTTTGGCTGCATCACCACTTACCATCAAGTGAGATCGCAGTCAAGGGTTAAAATGTAGTGGATAAAAAAAGTGTAGTATCGTGTTTCGCGGTCGTATCGTGTAAATAAGGAGTGTCTGACAGCGACGTCTGTCGTCCACGTGATTTCTTGCGCTTGCGACCCTGTAATTGGAGTGTGAAATTTCTTTTTAAATTAGGCGTATACGAGCTTGAATGAAATGTTCAGACTGTATTTTTCATGACAGAGCTTGCAAATACAAAACACATCATATTTCATTATTATTTGTGTGAAACTGGATGAAGTTTATAGACTATTTACGAATTTTCTTTGATCTTCTGAGATAAAATGTAGCTTATTTCCGTTCCAGGGATGCTAAGATAGTCAACAACATTTGTTAAAATCCGTTAAATGGATGGGCCGTGAAAAGTGATGGATATAGACAGACAAACAGAGATAATTTCGCATTTATATACTAGATGATGTACACTACTTTGTCCGCGTGGATTAGGTTTTTTGATTCCCGGAAGAGCTCCTTAATTTTCCGGGATAAAATGCCTATGTACTTCCCCGGGATGTTACCAACGCTATACCAAATTTCATCAAAATCGGTTGAATAGATGGGCCGTGAAAGCGTATATATTCTACATTCTATACTCTACTTATTGTTGGTATCTTTTGATTTTTTTATTAAACGATAAACACCTGTAGATAATTTATAGTTCAGAATCACAGCACATAATCATGGATTTATATACAAACTTGCGCGACAGGAAAACATGATGGTCTTGGAAGTTTTGTCTTGTCCGGTCCAAGTGTGTTTCTATCTGCCGTGTTTTAATCTAGTAGACTTTGTATCCGCCATTCAAAAACTTTTTGCTTCTAACTAGGTTTTGTCTTATTTAGGATCTAAGGTTGGTTGGGACTTGGGACCATTCGATGGAAATGAGTGTACGACCCGAGAGATGGTAATGGAGAGCTGGAATGGATGATAATTTTGGCAGATGTCATTTGTATGGTACTGCTTCAGTCTGCCTCACTATTAGTCTAGGCAACGGGGCGGTCCATTGTATGGAGACCCCCGCATTAAATCCTCAGTCGATGAAACTTGGCTGGGTTTTAGTATTGGATGATCCAGAACTTACAAAAAAATATCCAACAAAAAAAATATCTGGAAGTTAGGTATTTATACCTAAAACTTAAAATTTATAATTGAATATTTTCTCGATTTATTTTAAAATAATAGTAGGCAGTATGTCTACACTCAAAACCGAAATATCAAACGAAAAAACCATGCAGAACATCGATATTTACGCGGTAATGTACCTTCCTGCTTTAATAATTGGGTATCGCATAAAAAACCTTACTTCCTGTCTGATTTTTTATTGGATATTTGTAATATACGTTTGACTCGTGATACTTTATCATAATGTAAAGTTTCGTCGACTGAGGAATTATTGTTGGGGTCAACTAGCTTTATTGCCTAGGCTATATAGTCCTTCACTATTGCAATACACCTCTCATCTGTCAAAATTATCGTCCCAAAGTGGGTACTTTTGTATGGAGCCCAGTGCTATAGCAGTTTCTTACCTATCTTAAAATGAATTCTCTTTCGATAGACGCATTACATCGTACGTAGGAGTCAACATAAATCAAAAAAATCAAAACCAAACTTCAATATATCAACATCCTAAACTCGCAGGTAGGAGTAAAAGGGGCACAGCTTATTGCCCAGGGATGTATTTATTATATTTCATTTATGCTAATTATTAGTTATGGCCGAAGTTTGGCCAGGTTGCCCCTTAATTCTGATTGATGCGGTGCCCGCTTGGGTTTTGTCACTTTTAATTTATTCTCTCGCAGATGTGAATTTTAATGTGTGACTTTTTGACGAATTAGTTTTGAATGTGTTGTTACGTCACTAGAAATGTCATACTAATCATACTAATATTATAAATACGAAAGTGTGTTTGTTGGTTTGCCTTTCAATCAAGACACAACAAAGCAACGGATTATTGTAAGTTTTTGCAAAGGTATAATTGACGATTTGGAAAGTGACATAGGCTACTTTGTATCCCGGAAAATTAAGAAGTTCCTGTGGGAATTTAAAAACTTATTCCACGCGGACGAAGTCGCGGGCATCAGCTAGTATTATAAATACGAAAGTTTGTTTGGTGTTTTGTCCTTTAATCACGCCGCAACAGAGCAACGGATCGACGTGATTTATTGAAAGTACCTGAAAGACCTGGAGAGTAACATATCTTAATTTTTATTCCGGAAAATTAAGTAGTTCCTGTGGGAATTAAATAAATTTACTACACGTGGTCGAAGTCGCGGGCATCTAGTTTATTTATATAAATACGAATGCTTTAAACACACTTTTTTGAAACCGTTATAGGTGTCTATAACACTTATTTCGGTTACAGTTTCAGTCATTAAACTTACCGCCAGATTGCAGTCAAGGGCTAAATTATAGTGAAAAAATCTAATTACGAAAAAAAAACTTCTATGCTCAATTAACTCAAAATAAAACGTTCAGCACTACACGCATTCTCTAAGCTAGTATCAGTAGAAGTAGTACGTAAGTAGCAAAGCCATAACGTCCGAGTCCGGAGCGCAAAGTTGCTGGCACCAGTTTCACGAAATACCTTTTTCTCAAAAGAGTATCAATCAGCGCTATTTATGGTGCAGCTAACTTAAAGTGAAACAAAATCTAATTTCGAAAAAAAAAACGTCTATGCTCAATTTACTCAAAATAAAACGTTCAGCACTACACGCATTTGCTAAGCTAGTATCAGTATAAGTAGTACGTAAGTAGCAAAGCCATAACGTCCGAGTCCGGAGCGCAAAGTTGCTGGCACCAGTTTCACGAAATACCTTTTTCTCAAAAGAATATCAATCAGCGCTATTTATGGTGCAGCTAACTTGTAGTGAAAAAAAACTAATTTCGAAAAAAAAAACTTCTATGCTCAATTAACTCAAATAAAACGTTCAGCACTACACGCATTTTCTAAGCTAGTATCAGTATAAGTAGTACGTAAGTAGCAAAGCCATAACGTCCGAGTCCGGAGCGCAAAGTTGCTGGCACCAGTTTCACGAAATACCTTTTTCTCAAAAGAATATCAATCAGCGCTATTTATGGGGCGGAACTAAAGCTTTTTCAGTATAAGCCGAATAAATTAGAATGAAAGCTAAATATTTAACTGACTTGTATACGACGGGGCACCTCCGAAATGTATCGCATAAATTCGACCAAGTAAAAAGTCGTCAACTTTCCTACTAAAGGACTGCGTGGATAAGACGTTGAGATAAATACGTTTTTTATTTTTACTCTTGCTAACTTTTGATTGCTTAAATACATGAAATTATGTAGATAGTTTTAGCTTTCACTGTCTCACGACAGGAAATCATTTATCATTTATTTATTTAATCAAATAAACATAATTGCATTATGTAGATTTTAGCACAGTTTAGCATCAAAAAGTAATACAATAAAGTTTATATATATCAATTCAAATTTTTCCATTAATGTAACACTTAATTAGTCTATACATCTTTTAAAACAGAGCTTTAGTTACTGCTGCGCTAGGAAACTTGTATGACAGCAGTAACGACTTCCTCCAGGATCTCACTGAGTGACTTAATATAAGTGACAGGATTGCTTATATTAATATTAATGTTAAACTAAGTTAAATTAAGTAGAGAAGCAGAGCGCGTGTGAAATGAATACATCTAATGTTTTTGTGTGGAGTAACTTTCAGGTTTAAATTAAACAAGCGATCAACAGCGGCCATAATATTTAGATGTTCGATTTTTCGCGAATTTATCGTTGTTTTTTCGTTCCAAGAAATCACAGATTTCCTCAGGAATGTTGAGTTTTCTCAGAAAGTTATGTTCTTTTTTTTATCTATTGCTCACACTGACATAGCGATGCTAAAACTTTACCTATCTATAATTTTTTTTTCTAAATTTTTAAATGTCTTTATTATGGCATAAGAATTACAAAAAGTTGAACAATAGTAACTTATTGCTAACGTCATTAAGGTAGAATGTTGTTCAGGTTAATTCACCTCTATAAATATATAAGCACTAACAATTAGAACATAGGTATTTTATGTAATTATTTTATATAATTTATTAGTAAACTATCTTTTTTCTGGGGATTAATTTTCAGTGACAGACAACGTAAGAGTGCATTGCCACTAGAGATGTGCCTGCTACGTTTTTAAGCTACATAAGTGTGTCAGATCCACCAATAAGAGCGCTCGTTAAACATAGTAAAAAAAAGATATGGCACATCCACACAACTCCCGTCGCCATTCCCATTAAACGCAATAGTTACGGGTACAAAATTTATTGTTTTTCATCTTTGAAATCTTAGCGGAGTCAAGTTGTATAAATCATGCGTTAATGCCGCGCATTATACAAATTCAAATTTATAACCCGATAAAATTACGGAATGGCCGATGGGGTGAACACCCCGACCCCTCACCAACCCCCGGGGGTGGGGGCTATCATTACGTTACGGACGAACTAAATACGGCTTTAATTCATTAGGCATTGAGGTAGTTTCAATGTTCGACGGTTTCGGTCCGTTTGAATTGATGAGTTTTATTTAATTGTATTGTTTTCGTAGGTTCGTATTGTTTTTTTTTTAATAATTAGGTATGTGGTTTAATGAGATTCCGTCATAAATTAAAAAAATGTAAAGAAGTTAGTAGAATATAACTCTTTTTTGAACACACTCATAACGAAAATAAATGCCAATAATAATTTAACGAGAATTGTACAAGATAAGAAATAAATAAAAATAAAATTATAGCGATAAGAGCAGAAACACACGCGTTGTCATGTCGCGCTAGTGTGTGCACCTCTTCAAGAAGTGAGTATCGCAGCCTTGTTCGCTAGTTTTTTTTCGTCCGTGGTGTATTTTCGCTCTATACAATGGGGTTTACCTGGGGTAATTCCTCAGTCACAGATAAGGCAACGTTAGTGGGATGCTAAATTTTATTAAGAAACTCCTATGTCTTTTCATTTTGATACTTTAAGACCAGTTTACCTTCCAATAAACAAATTTGACTTCCTTATTAAAAAATTAGAATCTCCCAATTGCTCCACCTGTGGAGTAATATGAAGATATCTACCATGTATTGCTGGAGTGTGTTCGGAATGAAGCATTTAGAATAAGTTTATGTAATATTTTGGATGGTAGTTATAAGTATTTGTGACTGTATTAGTTTTTTATCATTCCCTGTCTGCGATAAATCAAAATAATTATTGTTTAAATTAGTCCGAAAATATTTTAAAGTTAGATAAGTTATATTATTTGTGATTGTAATTTACAGAGCGACATAGTCACTGAGTGACTAAGCTCCTCAATAAAGAGAAAAAAAAAAGACCAGCAAATACTAACGAGAAAGAAAACGGAGAACACGGAGATGCACTTGCCGACGCGGCCAGTAAAAACTCATATTAATAACATTTGTCGCCACGCATCTCAAACGGATGAGAACTCCTTTCGGGTATAGGCCTTTCTCTCAATTTAAAATCTAATCATTAAGAATAATTTATTTTTTACACTCAAACACAATTTTGTATTAAGTACTTATGATGAGAAATAAATGGCTTTTTATTTTATTTATATAATTATTATTATCTCAAATGGGGCTAGACCTTTAAAATACCCCAAATAAAACCGATCGAACGCAACTCATCGTAATTATGATCGTGACTTGATTTATAAGGATTTACCACTCTAAACCTCTTTTCTTTCCATTCAGGTTTAATTGCATGATCAAATTTGGCATTAAAGGAGATTCTATCGGCCATTGTCTTTGGACTAAAACAATGGAATCAATCGATGACAGTGGTTTCCCGCCGTTTCATTCCGCGCCATTTTTAATCTGTGACTTTTGACAGTTCAATTTTGCGTTCTGAATCAGTCTTTTCGCTTTTACGACTCTTTTGTTTTAATAATCGTCTTCAAATATTTCTTTACTGGGCCTCGTCCACATTGATTTAGATTTTTCAAAATCACATTGGAATTCTTTGATTAAAAGTCATACGTTTGTTGGTTTGTCCTTCAATCATGCCTTAACGAAGTAACGGATCGACGTGATTTTTGGCACGGGTATAGTTAGGATCTAGAATGACATAGGCCCAGGATTTTTATCCCTGAAAATGATGGAGTTTCCGCTGGAATTAAAAAACTTTCAACCACGCGGACGAAGTTGCGGGATTCAGCAAGTCAAGTATAAAATGTAGCTTATGTAACTCTTTAGGTCCTCTCGTCGATCCGTTGCACCTACCTATATAGTTACCTATATAGTTTTTTGTCTATCTCTGACTCCCACTAAGTAGAAGAACATTAATTTAACAAGTGAAATTAATTTAACGAATCAAAAAATACGACTGCTCTGCCATATTATTTTTGGAGTTTACCTCCATAAGAAGCGATTTGCATATATAGCCTTTGGAATCTTATCCACATTTTTTATTAAATGATATTTTTTTGTGAATCACTAAATATTGAACTATAGTGTTATATATATTTGGAATCTACTCATCATTTTCTAGATGATGATTATATAGTTAATCTTATTTTCGTTTTTTTATTTTCAATTTTGGTCTTTAATCCGGGCCATGGTCACCCCATCAATTTTTTTAAAAAATGTACTAGCCTATATCACCCGGAATAAGCTAGGGATTCTAACGATACCTCATTTATCAAAATCGGTTCAGGCGTACAGAAGTTATGGTGGAAAATACAAACTCATATACATACATACATACATACATGAACCCTGAAAACAATATACTCCTTTTTTCAGGCAGTCGTATAAAAATACTATCCGTATTCAAATATCTGTGTCTATACGTATGTAAAACTGATTTTAATACTCAGATTAAACAAATCTTGTAATTCACTCAAATAAGATTCGATGCACATAAAACTTTTACGGCATAAAAATCATTTGAGCATAAAATTAGGAGCTGAAATAAAATCGCAAGTCGGTCACATATTTTGTACTTCAAGCTATTAATAAGAGAGAGATACTTATACGAATAAGTAGAAAGAGACAGAGAGGCAAGATTTATAACGATAAATTTCAAATGAAAAATATGTGATAGGTGCCCAATACGATCAACTTTCCTGCCATGTGTACAGGTAATCACTGATGGCTGCGTTAGTATGGAAAGAGGTTTTAAATATTTTAACTTGGTTTTTTTTTAATTTATTTATACCAAAAAATATATACATTAATAGCTAATTGTATTGATACATTACAAGTCTTGTAGAAATAAGTACATATGTATTCTTGAAAAATTATATTGTCATGTACGAATAACTCAATCTTAACTTACTGAATGTTGTAAAATTTAACATTTGCATGCCAGAAATGGCTGATTACATTGGATCATAATAGAATATAAGTATCACCCACTGTACCTGTATTCATCCAAATAAAGGATATTGTATTGTATTGTAAGTAGTACTGATATAATTATCCAGTTGCTATTTGATTATTCTCTCTCTGCGTCATATTTCTCTTTTCTGAGGATAAATGATAAATGATTTATTTATTTCATGTGAGACAACTTGTGTCACTTATGAAACGTTAAGACTACCAGTTTTCTGAGAATTTTAACCACTTCCAATAACGGAGTTTCTAGATATCTAGATAAATTAACTCTTGTTTAAATTAGATAGTCGATGATCAAACCTTAGAATCTAAATGATTATAATATGATCTATTTATTTCCTAGGATAAGTTGTCCTATGTGTACAATGAGACTACCACGGGTTGTTCAAAAAGTTGATTCAGAGCTGGATTACTAGCTACGGATCTAGATTTTTCCCTTACGTGTTTAGATAATTAGTAAAGTGCAGCAGGGGTTGTTTACGAAAGGTAAAAAACTCTAACAAGGATTCTGAAAGCAATTTCAACCAATAAGAGCCGGCTCTTATTGGTTGAAATTTTAATACCTCTGTGTTAATACCGGTATTAACACATAGGTATTAAAATTTTATTGCCCGCACCATTTTTATTAATATCAATATTATTATACAGAATACTGTTATAGACTATAGTGAATGCAACCCTTGTCTTATAATTATTTTATTCTATGCATTTCTAATCTCTGGTTCCGTTTCCGTTAGCTAAGCATTCCTTTTTTTCTATCTAATGGCGAATGTCGATACTCGTTGTCCGTGTAATTATATTAACGGTTCATATTATGTCACTTACTAATTCGATTGATACTTACCTTTGTTTTTGTTAACAAACGGAGTCGCCCTTTTTCTACAAATACACATATCTACAAAATAAAATGCGAAACATATACGAAATAAATACATTTTTTTTATTGAAACTAATACAATAGAACTTAATGCTAGCTAGCCTAACCTAATTACTATATAAATCAAGCCCGCGTGGAATGGTGGCAAGAATTATGGCTGCATTTCCGCGCTGGACAGCCAGGCTGATCCTTTGCGCAAAAATGAGCCAGCCCTTCTGTCACCAGAAAAAAAGAAAGTAAATTTTAGGCTACACAATTCAAAGCCGATTGATTTTTTTGGAACTTCATCATTAAGTAGGTAAACTTAATAAGTTTAATACAAAAGTTCGGTCTCCATACAGACCTATCCAAACATAAAAACCTTATAAAAGCTACTAAATAGTGATGTTTATTCCACGATAAAAGTCGGTTCCCTTAAAATGCCAATAAATATATCATGGCGGCTTTTTGTTACGATTTGATCCCGTCATGGGTGTATAATGTATATTTAAGTTTCCCGGCTGAGTTTGTTGTGGGCTCTTCTCAGACCAGGGCGC
Organism: Erebia palarica; assembly: GCA_964035005.1. Lineage (NCBI taxonomy): Eukaryota > Metazoa > Arthropoda > Insecta > Lepidoptera > Nymphalidae > Erebia > Erebia palarica. The sequence goes on along the minus strand of OZ035983.1, from coordinate 59,436,397 downwards.
GTTTGGAACCCTCGTAGCTTTAGTTATAAGATACCGTAACCAATTATCACCATCATGTTTTATAAGTAAGTAATTTTTAACGTCAATAAGTGTACCTACAGTGTACCTATATCGAATAAATGATATTGAGTATTGAGTTTATTTCACATCGCTATACTATTATACCGTTCCGATTTTAACTTTTAGTTGCATTCGGTTTTTGTATTAAACGCTATCTGTCATTTGTAACTGCCTCGTTGGTCTAGTGGTCGATGAGGTCCCGGGTTCGAGTCCTGGGTCGCGCCATACTAAGTATTGGGTTTTTCTAACTTGAAATTCCCGGAGTTAGGAAGTTGGCGGTGTTTCACCCCCGTGCCTCGGAGAGCACGTTAAGCCGTCGGTCCCGGTTATTATCACTAACACGATAATAGTCGTTAAAGCCCGCCAACCAGCATTGGAGCAGCGTGGTGGGTGTAAGCTCTAATTCCCTCTCTCCTATGAGAGTGGAGGCCTGTGCCCCGCAGTGGGACGTTAATGGGCTGTAGTAGTAGTATCATTTGTAATGTATTTGGAGATTTTACGTTGAAATACTTTGTTGAAAGGTTTTAATTTAAGATTGAACTACTTAGATATATACTTCGTTGTATCTGTCACCGTAAGATTGTAAAAACCGTTAGATTATAATCTAACTCGCGAAATTCTAAACTGTCGAAAGATTGTACACTGTTCAATGTTCTGAGTTTCAATTTTTGAAATATTCATTTTATTTACGTTTTCTTGTCTCTTTCTTGTAGGTTAGGTTAGGGTTCGACATAAATAATCAAGTAGGTTTTATCGGGTTTAAATACCTACCAGACTACAATCTACCGGAAAATAATGCGTTAAATTGTAATCTTTCGACAGTTTAGAATTTCTCGAGTTAGATTATAATCTAACGGTTTTTACAATCTTACGGTGACATATCCATACTTTCATACTTAATATTATAAATGCGAAAGTGTGTCTGTCTGTCTGTCTGCTACGCTTTCACGGCCCAACCAATTTTGATGAAATTTAGTACAAGGTTAGGTTGTATCCCGGGAAAGGACATATGCTACTTTTTATTCCGGAAAATTGAAGATTTCCCGCGGGAATCAAAAAATCTTAATCCACACAGACTCAGATCATCTAGTACATAATATAAGAAGATTCAGATTTAGCTATATATTCACTTCTGTATCTTATACATTCACAACTCACTCACTCACTCATTCACTGACTGAAACTTTTTGTTTCTCGCAAAATGAGAATTGAACCGTGCACCTTATACATATATTTTTTTTATCCACTACAAGTTAGCCCTTGACTGCGATCTCACCTGATGGTAAGTGATGATGCAGAAGATGGTAGCGGGCTAACCTGTTAGGGGCATGGCAGTTATATTAAACCCATACCCCTATTCGGTTTCTACACGGCATCGTACCGGAATACTAAATCGCTTGGTGGCACGTCTTTGCCGGTAGTGGTAACTAGCCACGGCCGTAGCCTCCCACCAGGCCAGACCAGGGAAAATTCAGAAATTATAAATTCCCAAATTGACCCTGCCGGGGATCGAACACACTGCGCCACGGAGGTCGACAATACCAAACATTTGCACTGCTTTACTGAAGAGGTCATCAAACTCATCTTTATACCCTCCGATACTAGTTCCGATGATACAATAAGAGATTATCGAAACATAATTTCACTCATATTAAGGGGCTGTATCTAATTTAGTAAAACACCATCGCATAATTCAACTCGCTTAATGAAAATCGATCGAAATCGCCGACTATAGTTAATTGACTCCAATGCATAACCATGGCTTAGCTGTCGTACAGTTTGGAAATGCCACTACCACTGTCATGTATGGTGAATATTCACTCAATACACAGACATAATATCTAGACATTTCTAGTTAGATAATGTATCAAATCGTAAAAAATACTCTAAGCACACTAATCTTCTTTGGTAAGTTTTTATGTTAAACACTTTTGAGTTTGAAGTCTCAAAGTGTAATATTAACCTAGTAGTTAGAATAATTGGGATTTGTTTGGGATCATCATCATCAAGCTGGTCTAAGTTGGCAATCAGATGAGACTTCCTGGTCTAGATCAAGTTGTCGGAACATGTTGAAAAACAAGTATATTAAATAAACACTGCATACTTAATAACCTCGAGGAGTTAGGAGGCCTAGGCTCTTAATTGAGCCCTTATTTACTTAGTTAAGATTATTTGTGAGATGGTGATAATAATAAAAAACCGGCTGAGTTTATTGTGGGCTCTTCTCAGAGCAGAGCGCGTTTGGAACCCTCGTAGGGTTAGTTTTAAGATATCGTCACCAATTATCACCATCATGTTTTATAAGTAAGTAATTTTTAACGTCAATAAGTGAACCTACAGTGTACCTATATTGAATAAATGGTATAGAGTATTGAGTATTGCAATGTATAATTAAATGGCATTCATAATATGTAAAAGATCTGTTTGTTTTGAGAATATAACGCATGGAGTACTGCAGCCATTAATGGGATGGCTCTGCAAGTACCAGCTTGATGCATTGGATTCGGTGGATCATCGCGAAAGGAGACTTATTGGTAACAAAGCGCTGGTCAGTTCGAATCTGCAAAGCTTAGAACATCGACGCAAAGTTGTCTGTCTGTCGGTATTCTACAGGATATATTTCGGAGGGTGTTCTCAAGAACTATTCGATCTGGTTCCTCCGTCACCTTTTTATTATCGAACCGCAAGGTATTGATAAGGTCTGCACCCTTACGCAGTCGAAATTCCGCGGGCTCGTACGAAGCCATTTGCTTCCTCGTTTCTAATTAGAACCGCTAGGATATGGAATGCCCTTCCAACTTCCGTTTTCCCCTCCTCTTTTAATATAGGTACCTTCAAATCAAGAGTGAATAGGCATCTTCTAGGCAAACGCGCTCCACCTTAGGCTGCATCACCACTTTAAGCAAGTCTGATTGCAGCCAAGCGCTGGCCTATATAATTAAAAAAAAATCTTTTTGATGTGTGTTGTAACACACATTTGTTAATAAAAAGAAATTATTTGTTACCAAATTTAAACCGAACACGGCATACTTATTTTCCTAATGTTCTCACTTTTGCTGGTAAGTGCCTTTATTAATAAAATGTATGGTTGTCAAGCTATGATACAGCGGAAGATAGTTATTATTTACACTATTTCAAACTCTATTGTGCATTTAATAAGGACTCTACGCAATTAAAGGAACCTGTCTCTACATAGTATAATGCTATGTTATATTCTAATCGATCTCATTAACCCTGGATAATATTATACTAGCTGATGCCCGTGTGGCTTGAGGTTTTTGGTTCCCGCGATAAAAAGTAGCCTTTATGCTAATCCAGACTATAATCTACCTCTGTGCCAAATTTCATGCAGATCCGTTCTGCCGTTCTGGCGTGAATTAGTGACAACACATCCATCCATACATCCGTCCTTCCATCCATCAATCCAAACTTTCGCATTTATAATATTTCTATATTATGTAACTGTTAACGATAACTGTTGATTGAATAGATTATAATAGCTGTTGTGAGGGTTTTTTTTTGAAATTTGTACTTGTATTTGTCGCTACTTGAATGAGGCTTATGTCCAATAGTGGATGCACAACGGCTGATGATGACGTATTACGTGACCCTCAAGCCTAGCTGTGGGGTTGTAGGTGCAAGGAGCGAAATTTTGTCGGAAAGACCATTACCAATTTTCCTAAGCTAAGGCTTTGAGTTAAACACTAATAAAAAAAATTTGAAACTCCAACCCTCATCTTCAATAATTTCTCTCGAGTCAAGTATTAACATAGGATAAGTCTGATAATAACCCATATGAACCTTTGTTGTCTGGATAATAAAAGATTCATTCATTAAATAGGTACAGATTATGTCCAAGACTCAAAGAATGGAAGAAACTCGGTCAAAAAGTAATACTGTCCGTCCCCGGACCACATCTCGGCCACTCCTAAGACACGTAAGGCGTTATTTATAGGCAGAGGCGATGTCCAAAAAGCTTAGTTGTGTCAAAAGTTGAGCGTTAAATCATTGGCCACTATCAGGGCAGTGCAGGCTGGACAGTGGCCACTAGTGTCAAGCGCGCGTCCATTGTTACACGACATTCTGACGTCATCCGGTCACCATGCCATTCGGGACATTTCTGTAATATCTGTTTAGGCTTTTAATTAGATTGAATTTGACGTCTTATCCTCTAACTCATGGCAAAGATTATGTGCTTACTATTTAGGTCTATGTTACTTAGACTCATGGCAAAGACTCTGTGCTTACTTTTCGGGTTATTGGATAGAAGCAGGCGTTACTTTGTGGAAGTCCATCATAATGAAGGAACTAGAAATATAATTCGCTATAATCCGCGACAACAAGACAATCTATGTGGTACAGTGGTCCTCACCACACCACAGAAATCCCCCAATTTTGAAGTAATTGTGAAGTGTTACTTCACAATCGTGCATTGTAGAGGCAACATCTCCTGAAGATTCTCCGGTATCAGAGTGAAACGTACGTTGAGGGTGGTTTTTGGGGGATTTCTGTGGTGTGGTGAGAACCACTGTACCACATAGATTTTCCTGTTGTCGCGGATTGTAGCGAATTAAATTTCTGGTTCCTTCATTTTCGGGTTATGTTACTTACCTGTGACACCCGAAATCAGATTATAGGTAGGATGACTTAATCATAATATTCTCATTATGAAGTAATTAGTTTAGTTAGTAGTTCACAAAGTATGGACGTGTCTTAAAGAACAAAATCCATACTAAAATTATAAATGCGAAAGTGTTTCTGTCAGTCTGCTACGCTTTCACGGTCCATCTGTTCATCCAATGTTGATGAAATTTGGTATAGGTATAGTTTGTATCCAGGGGAAGGACATAAGCTACTGTTTATTCCGGAAAATTTAAGACATAAAGTTAAAATTTAGTCGATGTCACGCCCACGAAATTTTCAAATCTTCTAAAATAGAAAGCAATGTTCGTTTTCATTCTGAAAAAAATATGTAGAATCAATGGTTTTTATTGATATATTTTATCTCCTAACCCGCTAGACTAGTCAGCTACTGAAGCCAATTCTGTTCTTCACCATCTTTCTTATCTAATCTTTATTAAAATTATGACAGCTCTGTTTTACATTGCTATCCCTTTCATAATTCTCCCTGTAGAAAGGGGCAGCACTAGATTAATTGTATACAGAAATGTCATTTTAGTCTTTAGTTTAGTCGGTCTATTGAGTGGTTGCTTCTTTTGGCTCGCCATTTTGATTTTCGGGACGGTTTTTTTTTACAAATTCGCAAGCCTATTTCCCTGAACAATGGACACGCGTCCAAGTTAAGTGATCCGGCACAAAATGATATATGAAGACATTTTCACACATTACAATATGAATTTTTCGTGTAAGGGAAATAAAAAAAGCATTATCCTAGCGACCAAAGTTACTCGCTTATATACTTACCTACTACATTAGCTTTCTTATGTATTTATAGCTCTACTGGCTGATACCCGTGACTTCTTCCGCTTGGATTAAGGTTTTTCGGTTCCCGGGGGAACCCTTTAATTTTCCGGGATAAAAAGTACATATAGCCTATTTGCTATTCCAGACTATAATCTATCTCTGTGCCTTTCAGACAGATCCAGCCAGTTGCCAGTTTGGATGGATGTATGGATGGATAGATGTTTGTTACTCAATCACGCCCCAACGGCTGAACGGATCTGGCTGAAATTTGGCACAGAGATATATTATAGTCTGGAATAACATATACGCTACTTTTTATCCCGGAAAGTTAGAGCTCCTGAGGGAACCAAAAATAACCTCACACGCGGACTAAGTCGCGGGCACCAGCTAGTAAACAATACATACCAATAAGTTACCAAAATGTACCCAATCCAAGACAAAAGTTACATCAATTCGTCCGGCATTACAGCAATATTATCGTCATGTCCAGGCGCCTTCTTTGTTTACAACGCGATAAAAATGTATAATAAAAACGTAACGATGTCCGTTACTATGCATTCACTTTTCTAAGTGCTTCATTCACATACTAGAAATCCCCCTATTTCTTTATTGGATGTGACGTTGTCAGATTTAAATGGAAGTTTTTACGACCAAGTGTCTACATTGAGAGATAGGCGCCAAATTTTTTTTCAAGTGCTTGTACAGTTTTTTTAAAATAAATGGAACAAAAGATCCTCCAGCCAATGTTATGTAATCCTGGAAAGCTTGATTCCGTAATTAATAAAAAAAGTAAATAATAAAAAAACCACCACTCCACATTCCCAGTGTTTCACAAATGGTAGATATTATATTAAATAACACCACTAACATAGTTCTAAGTTTTTCTTTTACTAACATAACTAACATTAGGTAACGTTAAGTAGATTATGTAGTTTAAGTAATGGACGTGATATCTGTAAAGATATTTATTATTTATTTATAATAAATAAAAATAAAATAATAAATAAATATATAATAAATCGGGAAATAGATGAAGTTAATAATAAATTTTATTATTAATTTCATCCATTTTCCGAACCGGCGGTAGAATCATGACATTTCGCACAAGTTGTCCTACTTGAAATGAATAAATCATTTCATTTCATAAATCATTTCATTTCATAAATCATTTAATTTAATTACATTATAACTCAGTGGGTAGTCCTATTAAATAACATTATAAACACAGTGGATACCTATGAAATAAAATCAGCATCATCCATTGTTACAATTTTATTTTTTACAATCAAATTCATGTGCTTGGTAGAAATCATTGGCACTGAATTTTGGCCAATAGCGGAATAGTGTTTGTCAATCAGAGGAGATTGCAATTGTTACACTAACGCATATTATAAATAAGTTTAGAATAGAAATTGCATAAAATCTCGACTAAGTACATAGCTACATGCTTTTTTTCTGACAGTAATTTTTCAACCCAAGAATTTTCCAACATAAAACAAATCCGCTAAAACCTTGCAATTGCAAGCAGGTCTGATTGCAGCCAAATGCTTAAAAATAAACGCCTTAAAAATAAAAATATAGTCTTATAAGTTTTATTTTGTAGTTTTTATTTTCATTTGTAGTTAAAGATATTCCATCGGTTTTCTAGAAATTTAAGCTATGATGGTAGGTTATAATAAAATATAGGTTTATGTACTTTTATCTCTATGGAAATGCATCTATTATTCTGTCACAAATATTGATAGTGACTGTACTTAATGTTGGGCCACTGTCCAGTTACTGTTTCTTTTAGCATGTTTTTTATATGCACGTAAAAATTCATGTCTCGCTTCTCTTTACACTTTCACAGAAATTAGGAAGATTTCTCCCTTCATGACGCTCAAAATAGAACAAATTTTCCTTTTTCTGTAAGAATAATATTCTTTTATGTGTTCTTTCGTGTGATTTCTATTTTTCTCTACTATATCCTCAGCTTAAATTATTATCACCAATACATTTATTGCAATATGTAGGACATACAGATGTCTCTTATGTTACTATGTTTTGACTCTACCAACGGTTTGGAAAACAATTCTATTGAGAAGAGCTGGCAAGAAACTATTTTTAAAAAGCAAGACATTATAATAAGTAGGTATATATAATGTACAGTAGTGTAAGTTACTATATTATCCTGTAGGGTGGACCCAAAGTCGATTGCTTCCATACAACTATGTCATTAAGAAATTCGTTAAAATGTCATAGTTTGATTATCTTACATATAAAATTCTCGTGTCACAATTTTAGTTACCATACTCCTCCGAAACGGCTTGACCGATTTTTATGAAATTTTATATGCATATTCAGTAGGTCTGAGAATCGGCTATTATCTATTTTTTATACCCCTAAAACACCTCAATCCACGCGGACTAGTTTTTTTCTGAAACCGCAAGATTACAAATTGGGCTTTGGATATAGATGCGATTAAAAATCTCATAAGCCATTTAAAAATCATCTACCCTTTTCTAGTTGATGAAGGGATTTGATCAATATCCATAGGTCAGATCGGTTCCAATTAAACAAATAGGCATCATGTTACTTAAATTTTTCGAGGGTTTTTTTTTTAATTATGCTGTCTTTTTATGCATTATCTTATCTAGTGTCTAATAATATTAAAGTATAATATTGTAAATGCGAAAGTTTGGATGGATGTATGGATGAATGGATGTTTGTTACTCAATCACGCCCCAACGGCTGAACGGATCTGGCTGAAATTTGGCACAGAGATAGATTATAGTCTGAAATAGAACATAGGCTTAAGGAGTTCCCGCGAGAACCAAAAAACCTCGATCGCGGACATTAGATAGTGATTACACGTATTAAGAATTAAAGATTTATCACATCTCTCTCTTACTACCTAACCTTCATTCATTCCATAGTAATAATAACCTACTGTTAGTTATTCAACAAAAAAATATAAACATCAATACAGGACTATAATTCGGCACGTCGTTTATTAAAAAAAAAATATTATCTTTAAGCAAAATTCGCTTCTCGTTTTTTGATACTATTAACCTTTTTTGTGTGAATAAAATGGTAATGCATTACATAAAGCGGTCAAGCCGTGTGTTTTGAATGTACAAATTAAAAAATAATGAGCTCTATAACAACCTGTCCTTTTAGAAAGGAGCATTATTTTTTTAAGCGCATCATTTGATTTTTTTTTATTGTATTATTTTTTAAATAGGTTAAATATGCTCACGCCTTCGTCTGTATTATAAGTATGTAGTTGTTAAAATTTTGCCTGGTGTGAGGCTTCGGCCGTGGCTAGTTACCATACCGGCAAAGACGTGCCGCCAAGCGATTTAGCGTTCCGGTACAATGCCGTGTAGAAACCGAATAGGGGTATGGGTTTAATATAACCGCCATGCCCCTAACAGGTTAGCCCGCTACCATCTTAGTCTGCATCATCACTTACCATCAGTTGAGATCGCAGTCAAGGGCTAACTTGAAGGAGATTTTGAACTATTAATTGTTTTTACGTTTTATTGTCTCTTTCTTGTAGGTTAGGTTAAGTTTCGACATATATAATCAGGCACTTAGGTTCTATCGGGTTAGTATACCTAACAGATTACAATCTACCGAAAAATAATGCGTTAAATTGTAATCTTTCGACAGTTTACAATTTCGCAAGTTAGATTATAATCTAACGGTTTTTACAATCTTACGGTGACATGTTTAAATGATTTGTTTTGATATAAATACTTAGGGTTAATTTTTCAATCGTCAGATAAAGTTTATCGGAGGAATAAATTTGACGCTTTGACGGATTTTCAATACAAAACCTGTCAAAACGTCAAATTAATAGGGCTATTACACTGCACTTTTCACCGGGCCCTGTGGTAAGGGTGGGCGTCGCTGCTAGTTTGAGCGTCGCTCATTAATAATAATAGCAATAAGGAGCAATTTAGGGACCCTTTACTTGCTTCCTAACACTTATTTCACTACACTGATTCAAATGTAAGGGTCCCTGTGAAAAGTGCAGTGTAATAGGTCTATTCATTTGACGTTTTGACAGGTATTGTATTGAAAATCCGTTAAAACGTAAAAATTTATTCCTCCGATAAACTTTATCTGACGTTTGTAAATTGAAAAATTAGCCCTCAAGTCATTTAAACGCTTGGCTACGTGAGATGAAATCTGTGAAGTTTGACGTCACAAGTCACCACATACAGTTAGGATCCTACGGTTAAATAGCTATTAAGGGTCAAAATAACTTGTCGAGGAATTTAATAAAATATGATCTCGCATCGTAAAATTTTAACCGTCCCAGTGAGGTAAATGGTAAATGTTGAACTATAAATCTTTATGTAAATTGGATTACATATTGACGTTAAAGTGCTTAGTCCTGTTGCCGTCGATGTAAAACCTCATTAAATGAGTTGCCACTTACAATGTTATTTTTTGATTTAATCAAAAGTTACACAGCTACGAGTATGGTCCGAAACTAATCATCTATCATCTAATCCTCGTTTAGCCAATAAATATAGATTTTAAGTTTTGTTTACTTACAATGTTATTTTTTGATTTAATCAAAAGTTACATAGCTACGAGTATGGTCCGAAACTTATCATCTATCATCTAATCCTCGTTTAGCCAATAAATATAGATTTTAAGTTTTGTTTACTTACAATGTTATTTTTTGATTTAATCAAAAGTTACATAGCTACGAGTATGGTCCGAAACTTATCATCTATCATCTAATCCTCGTTTAGCCAAAAAATATAGATTTTAAGTTTTGTTTTAAGGAATGAGTGCCCGGGTCTCATGGAACCAAAGTTGGCTTAAATCTTGGTTGGCACCTTGGTTCCATGAGAGCTGTGGTACTCCATGTAATATGTTTTCATTTTTACTTGTACTTTTTTTGGCTAAATAAAGGATTATTTATTTATTTATTTATTTATTTAATATTATAAATGCGAAAGTCAGTTTGTTTATTGGTTTGTCCTTCAATCACGCTCCAACGGCGCAACGGATCAACGTGATTTTTTGCAAGGGTATATTTGAGGGCCTGGAGAGTGACATGGGCCACCTTTTATCCCGGAAGGAAAAACAGTTCCAGTGGGATAGTAATATATAAATGCGAAAGTGTGTCTGTCTCTGCTACGCTTTCACGGCCCGTCTGTTCAACCGATTTTGCTGATGTTTGGTACAGGGATAGGTTGTATCCCGGGGAAGGACATAGGCCGAGAAATTAAAGAGTTCCCGCGGGAATCAAAAAACTTAATCCACGCGGATGAAGTCGCGGGCATCATCTAGTGCATAATAAATTAAAAACAAATACCAAGCAGACATACATACATGGATGTATGGATGTGTGGATGTTTGTTACTCAATCACGCCCCAACGGCTGAACGGATCTGGCTGAAATTGAGACACACAGAGATAGATTATAGTCTGAAATAGCACATAGGCTACTTTTTATCCCGGACAATTAAAGAGTTTCCGCGGGAACCAAAAAAACCTCAAACCACGCAGACGAGGTCGCGGGCACTCGCTAGTAAATCCACACATCCATAAATCCATACATCCATACATCCATACATCCATACATCCACACATCCACACATCCATACATCCATACATCCATACATCCATACATCCACACATCCACACATCCATACATCCATACATCCATACATCCATACATCCATACATCCATACATCCATACATCCATACATCCATACATCCATACATCCATACATCCATACATCCATACATCCACATACATCCATACATCCATACATCTATACCTCCATACATCCATACATCCATACATCCATACATCCATACATCCATACATCCATACATCCATACATCCATACATCCATCCAAACTTTCGAATTTATAATATTAAAAGGTATAGATAGATAGTAGCGACGCTGTCTACACCGGGTCGGATAAGTTTGTCGGACTATAGCAGCGAAAAGTCAAAGTCAAAGGCAAAGTCAAATAATGTTTATTCAAATTAGATAATAATATGTATACTACACTTATTGACGTCAAGTTATTTAAAAAAAATAATGGTGATAATCAGTAACGGTATCTTAAAACTAAAGCTACGAGGGTTCCAAACCCGGCCTTGTCTGAGAAGAGCCCACAACAAACTCAGCCGGGTTTCTTTTTTCATTATCATCATTTCACAAATAATCATTTATATTTATATATTATTATATTATATTTATTAACATACATTAAATATGCAACTATCAAATTAATACAAATACTTTCAAATTAATACAAGCGGGGTCGAATCTAGAGCCTTTTTTTACTTATAAATCCACATCATCTCCGCGTCAGAGGTCGTCAAACTGAGATTGTTAAAAATTTTACGACCCGCGATCAAATCATGGAGATTGTTTTTTTTTTTTTTTGTTTTTTTTTATGAAGTGACAGTTTACGGCCTGCTGATCAGCAGTAAAAACCGCGGGCGCTGTAAATTGTAATTTAGGAATAATTTATTGACAGTGCGCAATTGACAGTAACACGCAAAGATAAAGAAAAAAGTACTTGCTACCATAAACCTGATTACAGACCTACTATGGCGTAAAGTGTTCAGTTTATGTCTGATACACCAGGGATGACAATTTTTAAGATAACCAATACCGTAATGAGAATAAACGAGTCCAATATAATTTTTTAAAATGTTGTAGAGCCGGGTGATACCTGGGACCATTCTGCAAACGCTTAAACTCAAGTTAAAAGTTCGATGTCACGTATCTTGACGTTCCTAAAATAAGGATTATAGTTCTAAAACACGAAAGTCAATACTCAATATCATTTATTCAATATAGGTACACTGTGAGTACACTTATTGAAGTTAAAAATTACTTACTTAAAAAACATGATGGTGATAATTGGTTACGGTATCTTAAAACTAAAGCTACGAGGGTTACAAACGCGCCCTGGTCTGAGAAGAGCCCATAACAAACGCAGCCGGGTTTTTTTTTATTATCACCGCCTCACACATCATCTTAACTAAGGAATCACAGCCATAGAGCAAATTATTGCCAAGCCTCCTTGTCGTTTAAGTAGTCCTTTACATGGTAATAAGATTTTTCAATGAGTTTACGTTTTACATTAACTTTGAACTTATTCAGAGACATCTTTAACATGTCTTCTGGGAGCTTATTGTAGTCAACAATAATGAAACTATATGGCTTTAAGCCTTAGTGGTATGGCCCCTCAAATTAATTGATCTTTAGTCCTTTAAATGTAGCTTGATTATAATTAGGTACAACTGTCAAAATAAACATTTAGACTGGAGATTACAAACTTTCGGAGTTATTATTTTAAACACATCTTAAATCCTTTTGTTATTTTCAATCACCTACCGATAATATCTAGTAATAGATAGTAGAGTAACTTACAGTATTTTTTTTATGTTGTCATCTTAAAGCAGTATTAATTTAATATTGATGACCTTCTTGTTTCCGAATGTTAGCACTTATTTTAGGGACATCATGGTTCAGCATATTATAAAACTGTTATTTTAAAATAATTTTGTTTCAAGCAATGGTAGTAACACCCAAGTGAGCACAGAGAAAAGATTATAATATTACGTGTGTCAATTTTTAAAATATACAGCACAACAAGTCATTGAAAAAAAAACACGACTGCCCTGTCAAAAAAGTAAATAAAAAGTTAAAAATCTAAATTAATCTAGTTAAATTAAAATCTTATTCATATTTTTTTGTGAATCACTGGATATTGGAATATACTGTTATATATTTTTGGAATCGACTCATCATTTTTTAGACTGATGATTATATACATAGTTAATCTTTTTTTCGAATTATTTTTTTCAACTTTAGTCTTGAATGCGGGACCATTGTCACTCCATTAATAAAAAAAAATGACTAGCCTATGCCACCCGGAATAAGCTAGGGATTCTAACGATACCTCATTTATTAAAATCGGTTCAGGCGTATATAAGTTATGGTGAATATACAAACTCACATACATACATTCATACATACATACGTATATACATGAACCCTGAAAACAATATACTCCTTTTTTCAGGCAGTCGTATAAAAAGCCAATTACTTAACTACAATTTAAATAATAAAGAGCGTTTGGGCGCAAGTTAACTCCAACAGCAATTATAAAATCATAATAGCACTTTACAAGTATTAATTAAGGGTTTTTTTTATTATTTTTAGCGGCATTCCTTTTAATGCACTTACTTTTAAGACTCATGGCCGAGTGTAGGTAAACTTGTCATTTGTCTGTCAGAGATAAATTAGCAATCAAGCAATAATTATTATAATTATTACCTACTTGAAAACTCATTTAAAGTAAGTATAGCCTTTCCTTTGTACCTTATTTATTACGAAGCATAATATTATTATGAATAAACAAACCTGGAAGTTATTTATTACCTAGAAGGTGGATATTTATTTGGACAATTAAATGTTTTACGTCTATAAATAAAGAATTTCAAAAAAAAATTTGCATGTTATACGTGCTTAATTACCTCAACGGTTTAGACGAAGAAATGAAATTCGGAGTTCGTAGGTTCAAATATACATTTTCAAGTTTTATCAAAATTTATTATCCTTTACATAAGACGAGATAATATTATGCCAACGATCAATAAAAAACAACAATTAACCACTTTATGTAAATCATTTTTCTTTCTATGCAATTAAAAGGAAAGTTTCTCTTATTAACATACAAAGGAATCAACATTATATTTCACACAAATCCATAAAAGCGTATCATTCAATACTCAATAATTCATTTGGACAATAGAACGTTCATCGTGTGGTTTTATTAGCAGAAGTCGTTAGTGAAACAGGGGGTCATTTTTAGGGTTCCGTACCTCAAGAGGAAAAAACAGAACCCTTAATATAGGATCACTTTGTGGTTCGTCTGTCTGTCTGTTAAGACCCTACTTCTCAGGAACGCATATAGAGCTGAAATTCATATCAAATACTCAGGCCTAGAGCCCCTTAGAGCTGTGAAAAATCAAACTTCTAAGCCTACGCAATCAAGAGATACAGCCGTTTTTGCTGCAAACTTTCGACACTCGCAAGGGAATCAAAACCTACAGGGTATTTCCCGTGAACTCAGAATCTTGAAATTTGGTATGAAGCAACGTCTTAAAGCACAGATAAAAGAAAAATTGCGAAAAGCATAAATTATTAGTTACATCATCTATTAAAAAAAATGTAATAAGTTTAAACTTACTACAGGTTTGTACGGAACCGTCGGTTTGCGAGTCCGACTCGCACTTGGCCGGTTTTTATTGTAAGGAAGAGGCTGCTAAGAAAATCTTTTAGAATACACATAATTTACAATACTATTTTACAAGGAAGATATTATCCTGAAAAGAAAAGTCGATGTTTCAGTTAAGTTTACCAAAACCTACCGGCTATCCACAGCTAAGCTAGATCCCAAAAGATAAGCATACTGCTTGAAAAACTCAGTAGCTAAGTATATGTGAAAACACTACAGAGGACCAAAAAAATTCAAAATTTGACCGGACAGACATCTATACTCTTTACTAATATTATAAAAATATATAAATAGGAAAGTTTGGATGGACGTATGGATGGATGTTTGTTTCTCAATCTCGCCTGAATGGCTGAACGGATCTGAATGGAATTAGACACAGAGAAAGATAATAGTCTGGAATACACTATTATTGGAATCACAGGCTACTTTTTATACCGGAAAATTAAAGAGTTCCCGCTTGAACCAAAAAACCTCAATTTGCGTAGACTTAGTCGCGGGCATCAGCTGGTAGTCTCAAAAGTTCAAAAATCTTTTCTTAGCAGATGTCAACGTCATTATAGCTATATGTATGCCTTTAAACTCGATCCGGTGGTTTGTGCTGTGCTTTGATTAGTCAGCCAGTCACCTTTTCTATAAATAATATAATTTAGAAGATAAGATAAATGAAATACTAACAACATAATGATAGATAGGGCATTATAAGACCTCTCCATATTAAGATATACGAAACAATACTCCATACAAGCGATTGTTTCAAATTTCCACTGACGTACGGGAACGTCCGGGCACATCGAAAGTCGTAATTAAGACGACGATAAATAACAGGGAGGCGGAGCGAGACAAGGCTTAGGGCAGACTTGCGAATGGAAAGTTCACTTTAGCCCAACGTGCTTGGATAAAGCACACAAAGAACATTATCATCATCTTCTCAGCCTGCGGAGTTCCACTGCTTACCTCATCTAGCCACTTGCTTCCATCCTCTTAGTATTGTCGTGTATTTGAACTCACAGACGTATTTGAGTTCCACTGCTTAAGGTATTTCCCAAAGAATGCCACAACACCCGCTTACCTCATCTAGCCACTTGCTTCCATTCTATTAGTATTGTCGTGTATTTGAACTCACAGACGTATCTGAGTTCCACTGCTTAAAGACTTTCCCAAAGAACGCCACATCACCCGCTTACCTCATCTAGCCACTTGCTTCCATCCTCTTAGTATTGTCGTGTATTTGAACTCACAGACGTATTTGAGTTCCACTGCTTACAGACTTTCCCAAAGAACGCCACAACACCCGCTTACTTCATCTAGCCACTTGCTTCCATCCTCTTAGTATTGTCGTGTATTTGAACTCACAGACGTATTTGAGTTCCACTGCTTAAAGACTTTCCCAAAGAAAGCCACAACACCCGCTTACCTCATCTAGCCACTTGCTTCCATCCTCTTAGTATTGTCGTGTATTTCAACTCACAGACGTACTTGGCGAATATTAAACGCGTACGAGCAACACTGGCAATTTTAATAGGTTTCTAGTGATAAAAAGAAAGGTGATTCCAATTTTGTCGGAATACCTAAAACCAACCGAGGATGTTAATTTTAGGTCTTTTGGGGGACCCTCTATTTAATAATCAGTTAGAAATAATTTATTTTTGCCATCATCATCCCCATTATGGCCCGACCCGGGGCTCGAACCGGGGACCTCGTTGGCCGCAGTCGAACATGCTAGACCAACGAGGCAGTTACTACTCTTGTAACGACTACTATTAATCGACATCGTGTGCACCACTCCTAACAGTAAATCATGTTGCGCTCGCGAGTGACATGACGTCGGGAACTGTTAATTGCTATAAACATAGGAATTTTCGTGAAACGGAACGATTTATGTGCGTTCCCTCTATGAGTTTACTGCGCAACTGTATATCTTGCGAGAAATTCCCTGTACCTATACCTAGAGTACTATTTTCCTTCGTAAATTTTCTGTGTGAAACCATTCTAAGTGTGGTTATTCATACCCATTATTCTATACTTTTATACTAATATTCGGATGGATGTTTGTGACTCAATCACGCCAGAACGGCTGAACGGATCTGCATGAAATTTGGCATAGAGATAGATTATAGTCTTGATTAGCACATTACTTTTTATCCCGGAAAATTAAAGAGTTCCAGCGGGAACCAAAAACACCTCAATCCACGTGGACGAAGTCGTCATCAGCCAGAACGTATATAGGGAAAGATTGATTGACTGCCCGACTGATCTATCAACGCACAGCTCAAACCACTGGACGGATGAGGCTGAAATTTCGCATAAAGGCAGCTTTCATGACGTCAGCATACGCTAAGAAAGTATTCTTGAAAATTCAATCCCTAAGGAGGTAAAATAGGGGTTCTAATTTGTATGAAAATCGATTTTAACGTGAGTGAAGCCAGTGTCAAAATAAATATTATGGGGTGATTCACCCACTTCGTTGTCGTCGTCGTCAAACGTTTTAAATGTTCAGAGGTCACCACTGTGTTAGAGACGTATATTCCTCCCTCGAACCTAAAGAACATCGAATAGAATTACATAACACCCGATAGGGACTTGGACCGATAATACCTATGAAAAACAGTCGAATTCTTACTCTCGTATTTTTCTGTTTCCTCCTCCAAAACAGAAATTATTTTAATTTTTTTTCAAGAATAATTTAAGATGGACTGAGGCTGTGTCGGTATGGTTTTCTTTTTTTTATTATATTCGTCAAATTTATTTACGGGAAATCTGATGATGATGACGCGAAAACTGGGCCATTTTATGCAATTTTTGAAGGTTCCATATTCTTAAAATTATTAATTTATCTAGAAAAGATAAATATAGGGACATTGCACGGACAGATTATTATTTTATGGTGCAAAAATATTTTCTCTATTGTAATTATGCACGGAGAAAACAGACATACGATCGTATGGGGAAACCGCCGTCCGGTATCGTCTTAATATCACAAAATAACCAAAAACTACTATATCAACCGCCCATCAAGCATGCATATAAATAATGGTAACGCCTTCTGATCCAATAAATCTCTTCCAAGTTCCAACCATTACAAAATAGTAAATAACTGTAACACATGAAAAAAACTAATTATTCATACGTGACCCTTAAAGCATTCCCAACCTTATTTCTAACGCTATTCAGTTCAAAATCCCAAAATCCCAACCCATTAAGTAACGTATAGAGCCTTAAGAAACAAGTCCTTATTCCTTATTTGATCGCCTGCATTTGAATTCACTTACAAATCTAAACTCTAACATAACCCAATAAAGTTCTTAATCAAATGTGATAAAGCTACAGTAATAAATGAGTTTGAGGTCCTACAAAACTTACTTGGTATCGATATTCCATACAATCAGGTAAGAGACTGAATTGAAGTGATATTTAAATTTGAATCTTACGTGTGATATGTAAAGTATTATTTATGTTGGCAAGGAAACCTGGTCATTTGTAGAATCAATCACAAATCAATACTGGCATGGTGGAATGGTGCATCCCAGGGCGATGGGTTTAATTGTGGGGTTGGCGTTATCATTTGTTAGGTGGATCGTGCACGGGCGCAAAGATATTATCTCGGATCTGATAGATAATAAATGAGGCTAACTTGAGGTTTAAAAAATTAGTTTTGCTTCAATGATATGTTTTTTTTTTATTTAAATATCGCAGGACTTTTGTCATGCTCATAGTTTTGTTTCAATTATATGAATTATTTGATTTTAATTTCAATATTTTATTTTATTTTACCTTTGTCATGCTCATGTTGAAAATTGTTTGAAGCAGTGAATTTATTTATTGATACGATATAGCCGATAGGACCTTACAGTTTCCCAATACGTCTTATCAGGCTACAATGGGTATTACATACTATAATTACATACATTACTAAAATTACACATACATCCCAAACAAAAACACCAAAAATAGAAAAACAATAAAAACACATTAATTAAATTAAAATTAAATAAACAAACAATAACAAAAACATACAACATAAATGAAATTAAAACTACCTATTCTCTAATAACAACTTTATTATTGTTTGAAGCGGTTATAGCTTAGTGGTTTAGATCTGGCGTCTTCCTTTTCGGTTGGTCGGGGCTCGATCCCCAGGCCTCAAACTTTTCGGAAATAAGGCGGAAAATCCATACTAATATATTATAAATGCGAAAGTGTGTCTGTCTTTCTGTCTGCTTCATGTCTAATTTAGATGAAATTTGGTATAGGGATACTTTGTTACCCGGTAACCTTTATCATTCCAGGTTACTGTCAGAGTAATTTTATGTAGTAATTAAATCAATATTTTTATTTTCCTTGGTAATCTTTATCATTCCAGGTTATTAATCGCAGTAATTATATGTAGTAATTAAATCATATTTTTATTCAAGAGAATATAGATTCACAGTAACAGGTTACAATGGCATCGATTTGAAACCGCTAACGCCATCTAGCGTGATTTTTACGCACTTTAGAATGCTTATGAAAATCACGGGAAAATTTAAGTTAGGATGTGCAAATCTAATACAAACAACATTTTAACTATGTTATGTGAAAACGTCGGTAAGTTATACCTACGTTTAAATAATAAATATAAAAAGTCATACCTAACTATATTATTTTAACCATCATCATCACTTCAACCAATTGCCCATTCACTACGGAGTCTCTTCTCAGATAGGAAGGGTTTGGCTATAGTCCACAACGCTGGTCAAGAGTGGATTGGCAGCCTTCACTCATGAAGAACTTTCGGACATGCAGGTTTCTGCGCGATTACCTTCACCGTTAAAGCAAGTGATATTTAATTTCTTAAAATGCGTATAATTTACTTCGAAGTTAGAGGTGCGTAAATGTTTGAGATACGTGCCTCTAAGTTCATATAAACCTAGAAGTACTTTATTTTCATAGCAAAATAGGCTGACGCTTGACGAAAATCATGCTTATGAAATGCAATGATGGGTAGGAGCGCGCTTGCCTAGAAAATGCCTATTCCCTCTTGCCTTGAAGTTACTCAAGTCATACTTGGCAGGAATCACGGTCGCCAGAAGGGCGTTCCAAACCCTAGCGGTTCGTATGTGTAGGCATTCCTGATAAAGCACCTGTAAGAGACATGTGATGTTAAAACCAAATTGGATAACACAAAAGAAAACCGAAAAAGGGCAAACAATACTTACAATGAATTAAAATTAAGGCACAGCGTCACAAGGATACCCTTTGAGATGAAAATATAAAATGTGACAAACGCAAAAACAGACCCCCAACAAAGCGCATATATTAGGGGCATTATCGTCTTGCCCAACAAAAGGTTGAAAAGTCGAGTTTCGCACGTATCGTGTTATCACCGTCCTGTGCCAACCCTTACGTTCAGGGCGTCTCGGCTTGGTGCAAATCAAACGCTTTTCACGTTTTTCTAGGTCTCTATAAAAAAAGTAGAGTCAAAATCTTTATCATTCCAGGTTACTAGTCACAGTAGTTTTATGTAGTAATTAAATCAATATTTTTATTTTCCTTGGTAATCTTTATCATTCCAGGTTATTAGTCACAGTAATTTTATGTAGTAATTAAATCACATTCTTATTTTCCTTGGTAATCTTTATCATTCCAGGTTAGTTGTCACAGTAATTTTATGTAGTAATTAAATCATATTTTTATTTTCCTTGGTAATCTTTATCATTCCAGGTTAGTAGTCACAGTAATTTTATGTAGTAATTAAATAAATATTTTTATTTTCCTTGGTAATCTTTATCGTTCCGGGTTACTAGTCACAGTAATTTTATGTAGTAATTAAATCAATATTTTTATTTTCCTTGGTAATCTTCATCATTCCAGGTTACTAGTCACAGTAATTTTATGTAATAATTAAAATTATATCAATATTTTTATTTTCCTTGGTAATCTTTATCATTCCAATATTCACAGTAATTTTATGTAGTAATTAAATCATATTTTTATACAAGAGAATGTAGAGTCACATTAAAAGGTTATAATGGCACCGATTTGAAACAGGCAACGCCATCTAGCGTGATTTTTGCGCACTTTAGAATTCTTATGAAAATCCCGGGTTTTGAGGTCTAGCATGACGCATTGTGGCACCTTGTGACGTCATTAATTCAAGCAAGCTTGCCTATGCCGGTCAGTGAAGAGCAACAACTTTTTAGACTTGTAAATTCTAATGTATCAATACAATAGCTGTAATGTAAAAAATGTAACCTAAAAATGTATGTATCTAGATATATTTTTTTGGCATAAATAAATATTATTTATATAATTTATATTATTATTTATGTACTTATGGATTACATCATATATTATTTTGTTGGTTTATCTAAATTCGTTTGTTGTGCCTACCTATACTTTTAATAACGCAGGTAGGTCGTACCTATTTATGTAGATATAATTTTTTTATGCGTACCTCGAATTATAATGATTATGAGCTTCGTTAAATGAGTAATAACGTAGTTATATTAATTAACTGTGTTGTTACCAGTACGATTTTAGATAGATATTTTATTAATAAGTATCATAATAGGTACGGCGTGGCCTGTGTTGTTTTGTGTTGCAGTATTCTGCGGAAATTAACACACTCGTATGTCCATGTGCCTATTAAAATAAATAAAAATAGTTAGGGCTGATTGAAGCTCACTGATTATACTCGTAATTACAAAAAACACCACTGCTGGCAATGTTTTTGGTACGGATACCCATCATCATGGAGTCTGGAGTCTTAGATCAAAGAGTATTTAACAGTATTCAAACAGGATTAGTATAAAGCAGATATAAAGCTTAATAATTAACACGACCGAGGCTTCATAGATGCGAAGCTTTGTGAGAATGTTGAGAACTTGCTATACTTTGTCATTCAAAATGAGGCTCTATTTTTTATATTTATAGTTACCTACTAGCCTCGCTCATAATTTCTAAAAATTCTTTATCTTGTAAATAAAAATACATGATTTAAGCGCTTATGAAGCTAAGCTGCGATGTTATGTTGAAAAATTTTGAAGAATTAGTTTGCTTCGCCTTCCGCATATGACTTGGGGCGACAATTTACTTTGCAGGGAGAATTATCAGGAGTCGTTCAAATGATTTATGTACACAATTATTGGGTTATTCAGGTACGATGTTTTGCGATCCGATCCCGCGATACCGTGGAGACAATGAGCTTTCATTTAATGCTGCTCTGAGGTCTGAACTTAGGAGGCGGGAGCTGTGACCGAGATATATGTGTATGTGTAGTAACTATCGTTACTTAAGTTCGAGGTCTGACCGAAGGGAGGACACTTTCGAGGGACACGGCTATCTTCAGACAGATTAAGCCATCTGCCTTTGAGATAATATTATAGTGCACAAGTGTGTGCGCAAACACAGGTGCACTCTCTGTTCCTTTACTACCTTACCGAGGCACGGGGGTGAAACACCGCCAATTTCCTAACTCCGGGCTAGTACTGAGGTTTTTCTGTCAGAAAAACCAAATACTTACCCGACCTGGAACTCAAACCCGGGACCTTCAGTCGACCGTCGACATGTTAACCACTAGACGCAGTGTGTAGCGCTGTTGTCTTAACGTGCGGAGGTCCCGGGTTCGATCCCCGGCAGGGTCAATTTGGGAATTTATAATTTTTGAATTTTCCCTGATCTGGCCTACTGGGAGGCTTCGGCCGTGGCTAGTTACCACCCTACCTTCAAAGACGTGCCGCCAAGCGATTACGCGTTCCGGTACGATGCCGCGTAGAAACCAAATAGGGGTATGGGTTTAATATAAAAGTCAATAAAACAAGCAGTAAATAGGAAGGGAACCCACCCATATTGTGAAATACGATGCATGAATGAAAGATTTAGAGACTAACTAACTATTGAGACTTGAAAATTACATCCGGATTCCAAAAATTGCAAGCCACAAAATGTAAATCAGAGACAAGAAATCCGATCAACTTCATAAATGCCAGCAAGGTATATGGGTTTAATACGAAATATTAATTACACTAGCCTCACATCTGTCATACCGTGCCCGGGGTAAAAGGAGGCTGCATCAGAATTGATAGCTGCACTTTATTGGAGGTGGGACGGCATCTAGACTCCACTCGATATCGACTGATATAGGACTAGATTTACAGCACACGTGATACTTTGATACTTGATTTATAATATTTAGCAGTGTTTTACACTGTACATATAGAATTTTAGAGGCAGAATAATAGTTTTAAATCATAAAACCGTCATGACATATCATGTTCTTAAAGGTCAGCAAGGTATATGGGTTTAATACGAAATATTAATTACACTAGCCTCACATCTGTCATACATGTCACATACAGTGCCCGGGGTAAAAGGAGTCTGCATCGGAATTGATAGCTGCACTTTATTGGAGGTGGGACGGCATCTAGACTCCACTCGATATCGACTGATATAGGACTAGATTTACAGCACACGTGATACTTTGATACTTGATTTATAATATTTAACACTGTTTTATACTGTAAATAGAGAATTTAAGAGGTAGAATAATACTTTTTAATCATAAAACCGACATGACATGTGAAGTTCTTAAAGGTCAGCAAGGTATATGGGTTTAATACGAAATATTAATTACACTAGCCTCACATCTGTCATACAGTGCCCGGGGTAAAAGGAGGCTGCATCAGAATTGATAGCTGCACTTTATTGGAGGTGGGACGGCATCTAGACTCCACTCGATATCGACTGATATAGAACTAGCTTTATATACAGCGCACCTGATATTTTGATACATGTTTTACAATATTTAGCACTGTTTTATTCTGTAAATAGAGAATTTTAGAGGTAGAATAATACTTTTTAATCATAAAACCGTCATGACATATCATGTTCATAAATGCCAGCAAGGTATATGGGTTTAATACGAAATATTAATTACACTAGCCTCACATCTGTCATACCGTGCCCGGGGTAAAAAGAGTCTGCATCAGAATTGATAGCTGCACTTTATTGGAGGTGGGACGGCATCTAGACTCCACTCGATATCGACTGATATAGGACTAGATTTACAGCACACGTGATATTTTGATACTTGTTTTACAATATTTAGCACTGTTTTATACTGTAAATAGAGAATTTTAGAGGTAGAATAATACTTTTTAATCATAAAACCGTCATGACATATCATGTTCATAAATGCCAGCAAGGTATATGGGTTTAATACGAAATATTAATTACACTAGCCTCACATCTGTCATACCGTGCCCGGGGTAAAAGGAGTCTGCATCAGAATTGATAGCTGCACTTTATTGGAGGTGGGACGGCATCTAGACTCCACTCGATATCGACTGATATAGGACTAGCTTTATATACAGCGCACGTGATATTTTGATAATTGATTTATTATATTTAGCACTGTTTTATGCTGTAAATAGAGAATTTTAGAGGTAGAATAATACTTTTTAATCATAAAACCGTCATGACATATCATGTTCTTAAAGGTCAGCAAGGTTTAGGGGTTTAATACAAAATATTACCTGTAGAGTGACATTGGCCACTTATTATTCCGGCATACGTAGGGGAAAAAAAATTTTAATCACGCGGATTTAGTTGCGGACTTATGCTAGTATTCACGTATTGTAGAGAGGAGATTCGTGCTTCTTTTAGTGAGCTGGAATAGGGTTGAAAATATGATGACGATAATGAATCACTTAGCATATTCGTGGTAAAAATAAAAGTGTATGTGTGCAATTCATACAAAGTAGAAGTGAAACTTCAGAAAAGTAGCCTACGAGTGAATGAAATAAATATAACTTAACTCATCTCATTTTCTCGCAGGCTAAATCCTATTATTTTATGAATATGACCGTCTCTTTTTGGTGTCGCTTTTTCGTTACATCGAATTTTCAAGTCCCAACTGTTCTAAAGAAGTTTTACTTCAAGAATAAAGGTTCTAGCGTTTCCCACGTGACGTGACCCACAAGTCAGTGTAATACTTGTAACGTATGTGTTGTGTTGTCTACATATTGTGACCTTTTCTTTTCTATGAAAAGAGCAACTGCTGAGTTTCTTGCCGGTTCTTCTCAGCCGGTGGTAGAGTCTTAACGTTTCATAAGTGACACAAGTTGTCCTACATGAAATAAATAAATCATTTCATTTCATTTCCTCACAAGTATCAAGCCCGATCGCACCGACTCTACAAATCGGACAGACGGCAGAGAGCTCACCTTACAACAAATCATTCAGAGCCAGTTCAGGAACGTTTCCATTCTTTTATTGATTTATGCCGTATTATTATTAATTTGAGAGAAAAAATCAACCAACGAGTTATTTATTAAAACGTTAAACTCCCGCCCAATCTTGATAACTGGGAAATTTATTGCTAGTTTTTTTTTTTTTTTTAATTTTTTGTTACGTTCGCCAAGGTTCGGCGCAGCCCTTGATTGTATTTATGGGGTTAGATAACATTGTAGTTTGGAATAAATCAGGGCCCTATGTTTTAATGAGAGTGGCCATCTTGCGCGGGACATGACAGCGTAAGTAACATGCCTAAATTGAATAAATTGATTGATTGTAAGTCAATAATAATGAAACAATATGGCTTCATGTGTTGGCAGTACTAATAATTTGTCATCTATGTCCTATATGTTTTAAATAAATTGAATTGAATTGAATTATCCGGAAATTCAACAATAATTTAGGGGTTGGGGTATGGCTGAAGCGACCTCCAGGGTAACCCAGGGCGTTCTGTCTGATGGGACAACAACTCAAAGAGAACAGAAAGTCTTTTTTTTTATCCACTACATGTTAGCCCTTGACTGCGATATCACCTGATGGTAAGTGATGATGCAGTCCAAGGTGGCAGCGGGCTAACCTGTTAGGGGCATGGCAGTTATATTAAATCCATACCCATATTTGGTTTCTGCACGGCATCGTCTGTAGAAAGTCTGTATGTCTTGAGTCGTGAAACCCTTCTTGGAACAAACTACTTACTTAATTTAAAAAGACTGAGGCTTATTAAAATTAAAAATATTATAATTATCGTCGCTGCACGTGCGAAACGGCGTAAGAGCAGTTTGTAAATACCGCGTAAAAGCAAATATTCAAATATCTGTGTATGCTAGGGCATTCGAATACCGTTTTTTTTTCAATACCGGTATTAATACCGGAAAGATTTTTCAATACCAGGATCCCGGGATCCCGGTATTGAAAAAATCATTTGGGAAAACTTAAAATTGGGTAGATTGTTTTTAACCTGCACCATAAAAAACATTTTTTCACCTCATGAACTCCAACAGAGCACTTTTCTGCTTAAATTGAATAAAAAAGAAATACCATTTATACGCTCGTAAAAATACATAGTTTAGTAAAAAATACAAATTAATAAAAAATTCAAACGTTATTTTTTAAAAGAAAATAAATCATAATAAAATTATTGCATTCGTTATAAAATAGATTTCTAAACGTTTCGTGAGTCAACGAAATAGAAATACCGAGCCACAGGGTTCTAAATACAAACACAAATTTTTCCCTTCGAGTGATCAAAAATGACTTTTTTTCATTGGTTTTAAGCAATAAAGGTGGTCTTATTGAGGTAATGTGCTTAAGATACAAGTTTTAAACTTAGTCGAATAAAAACAGTGGCATGTACCATGAAATATATGTAAATAAGCTATGAATGGATGAAAAATCGTCACGAATTAATAGATGACAGCTGTTGTATTCCACCACGAATGTCTTGTTTTGACTTGGTATTGTAATTCAGAACACCCTATCAACACTTTTACTTACACCTTGTAATGTTCGAAGCATTTCCAAAACATATTGTGTCACCTGATACACCGATCCATCTGACAAACCAAAATAACCCATAATACTAAAGTAACAAGGAATTATTATTTTGCACCACATCAAACGGTACAAGCCAATTTCATAGAGCACCTACATATTCAAACCAGAGGTTACACCTACCGAATAAAATACACAATATGTAGTTGTCACTGGTTGATAGAACCTGTCTTTCAAACTATCTACCCTATATCCTAGCCTATAAAGAACCTAAAACACAAATATTCACAAGAGAAATACAACTTTATCCCTTTGCAATAACGTTGTATTTAACTTACAGTTTAATTGCATATACGCTGTTTAGGTTTGTAAATAAAAAGCATACTCATTTTCGATAAGCTGCGGTTGTAACAAATTGTTTGATATACATTGCTTGTTACTTTTTATCTCAATTTTCTTATTGTCGATTTGAAGCAGCAATGTATATTGCGTTGACAAATTGGGTGGGTTTATTTACAGTCGTTTAGTACAGGTTGACCTTCCCTTGGGAGACAGGAGCTAGGTGTTGAGATGATCCCCGCTTGGATAGATCAATGGTACGTCAAAATTGTGTTATACTTGTGGGACTTAAGCAAGCTTGCGGTAACCGACCCGGACAGTGATAGATTCTGGCTGGATTTCCACCTCAAGCGATTCCCTGGTGGAGGAATCTGATTGGATTTAGTTATTTCCACGATAGTTTCCGATACGCGGACATATTGGAAATAATTCTTCGTTTGAATTTCCTTTTTGACGTTTTTGTTGCTTTTCTCACTTACAAAATTTACCTAACTATTGGATAGCAATATCTACTCACCCTCTGCTTTCCTCATAAGACTTTCAAAACTGCTGTGCTAGACAGAAATAATAAGTATATAGTCCCACAACTTATCTAACCCGGTGACTGCTTTGCTAGTAGATATTAAAAATAAAATTAAAAAAAATAAACATAGTATGCTTTGTAGCTAAAAAAAAATTAAACAGGCAAAAAAATTAGTTTTTTTACAATTTTTTTTTCCTATTTTGTACACTGGGCCAGATAAATTGGTGGGACTGTGGGTTGTGACTGGTCCACTTAGTTAGATACTGTATTTTTTGGGAAAGAAGCAAGTAGCTAGGTACTACCTACCTAATTACTTACCAACCTATAGTAACCTCTATGCAGAGAAAGTTTTTAAAAAAAGATGCATATCGCCCTTTAACGGAAGTTAGTTAAAAAATTATAGTAAGAAAAAGCGACATTCATAATTTTGGTGGCGGCCATAGAAGTTTCAAATTGTTTCACAAAAATTGCATTGTCAACTGGCTTAAAGAACGTACAGGTATACTTCATTTTTATTTCCCGCCGTCTGTCTAATAGATTTTCCTGCTAAGTGCTCTCTGAACAATTTCATAAAGGAGAAAAAAAGTTTAGCAGCGCGTCTGCCATTCATTAGGCCACGTACGGGCGACAACTAAAAGATTTACAACGAAAACCACCCTTATATCCATGCAGATAGGAGATATACGTGATAAAAGGTTTATAAGGTGTACGTAGAAGGGCGTCACGTGATGATTTAAGGGTTCCCGTTGTAATGGCGCGATAAATAACCCAACGCGGTCAACGCGCGCTAAGTACACGAGAAAATAGCACCACTTAGTCGACCAATGCCATCTAGCGGCCGTGTTAAACAACTGCGCGGGAAATGTCCGCCGTAAATCATCCGTCTCAAGCGTTAACGGCTCTTCATTCTTTATGAAGAACGTTTTTAATTTATTTCGAAAAAAATCCGTCGCTAAATACAAAAACTGTCGATAAATTTTCTGCGGATTTTCGTTTATCGAAGTCGTTTATTGATCTTTTGATAGATGTCGCTACTTGTATGGTCATCGACCATATTTGTGTTATTCTTGGAACCCTGAAATATAATTGGAATGATTATTATTACGAGTAACAAATAATTACGAGTAATTTTATTTGATTTTACATTTTTTTTACTTTCTCACTTTCCTAGCATTCTTGAACAAGTAAATGTTGGGTTTGAACTACGCGTATGGTCAAAGGCTGTAAGGTTGCAAGTTCCAAAGCCAGAAAATCGATCAAGTTCGGCCTCAAGACGCTAGGTGGCATTGTCATGCATACCTATCAACTCTAATAAGCTCCCAGAAGACATGATAAAGATGTCTCTGAATAATTAAGTTCAAAGTTAATGTAAAACGTAAACTCATTGAAAAATCTTATTACCATGTAAAGGGCTACTTAAACGACAAGAAGGCTTGGCATAATTTGCTCTATGGCTCTGATAGTTCCTTAGTATGATTATTTTTGAGATGGTGATACTAAAAAAATAAAAACCCGCCTGAGTTTGTTGTGGGCTCTTCCCAGACCAGGGCGCGTTTGGAACCCTCGTAGCTTTAGTTTTAAGATACCGTAACCAATTATCAGCATCATGTTTTATAATTTTAACGTCATTAAGTGTACCTACAGTGTTCCTATACTGAATAAATGATATTGAATTGAATTAATTATTAACTAAATTAGTTTTTGCGATTGAATCACTCTTAGTTTTTCAGATGCCTGCAACTTCGCCCGCCAGAATTTGTTTTTTTTTTTTTTATTCCCGCGAGAACTCCTTAATTTTTGCGGAATAAAAAGTTGATTAGGTCCTTTCTGGGATACAGTTCATTATGTAGGTAGGTACCTACACTACCTAATTTTATTTCCGTGGTTGCAAGTCACCTTTTTCTTCTTTTATTACCTTAGAATAATTACCTATTCATTACGTTTTACATAAAATGAGAAAATGTGATTTTAATATTTGCTCTACTTTCGTATTCAAAATGTTGGTGGTATGGAATATGGCTGTAAAATATGTGTCCGTGTCAATTTTCCTAATGACTTCGTATTGCGATAGTCATCTTTACTCATGATTTACAGCGGAAGTCGGGTTCCGTAGCCAGTATCTCCAAATCACGACAGAGGACTGCCAAAATGCATTTATCGGCTCCATCTCACGTAGTTCCTTATTAACTTTGCAGAAACCCTTCCTTGGAGAGTCCCGGGTTTGATTTCCGACTGGTTCAATGCGGCAGCTTACTAATGTAACTTACGTAATGGAAAAAAACTGTGTGTTCAAATGTTACATAAAAATACTTAGGTCACATTTAAGTATTATATCAAAGGGGCTTTGCGCTAGTTTTGGAGCTGCGCACATTAGCATGACAAGACAAAAAATCGTTTTTTTTTTCTTCTGTACCTACATACGCGCAGATGTTTCCAAAATGCGAAAGTGTGATTGTTTTTGGGTTTGTCCTTCAATCACAGAGCAACGGATCGACGTGATTTTTTGCATGGGCTACCTTTTATCCCAGAAAATTAAGAATTCCCGTTGGAATTGAAAAAAAAAGTTACGAAACGAAGTCGCAGGCATCAGCTAGTATAGTATAAATAGAGTAAACATAACACAAAGTGGTTTGGGATAATTAAAATGATACGAGTATAACATTGTCAATAAGATAGGGATTCTAACGATACCTCATTTATCAAAATCGGTTCTGGCGTGTAGAAGTTATGGTGGAACATACAAACTCACATACATACATACATACAGACATACATACATACATACATGCATACAAACATGAACCCTGAAAACAATATGCTCCTTTTTTCAGGCAGTCGTATAAAAGCTAGTATAGTATAAAGAGAGTAAGCATAACACAAAGTGGCTTGGGATAATAATTATAATAACCTACATTATTATTATTTATTTATTTATTTTTGTTATTAACAATTATAATGATATATAGTATGAAGAGAGTAAACATAACACAAAGTGGCTTGGGATAATAATTATAATAACCTACATTATTATTATTATTTATTTATTTTTGTTATTAACAATAAAAATGATATAGTATAGTATGAAGAGAGTAAACATAACACAAAGTGGCTTGGGATAATTATTATAATAACCTACATTATTATTATTATTTATTTATTTTTGTTATTAACAATTAAAATGATATATAGTATGAAGAGAGCAAACATAACACAAAGTGGCTTGGGATAATTAAAATGATACGAGCATAACATTGTCAAAAAGGTATATTTATGGGCCAGTTTAGTCACAAGTCAACCCACTCGCGGCGCGCGGGACCGATATGACCCAACTTGATGCCACAAACTTCGCGCCCAAATTTTAATAATAATATATCTTTGTAATTTATTCGCACCGCCAGGCGGGCGACACCGTTTATTCCTATTTTACCGCCGATCGACGTTGTGTGAGTTATTTGCTTCTGAAACTCGTGAAATAATAGACTTTGAGATCCGCAATTTTGATTTGGTTGGCCCGTGCGCTTTTGAGTAGAGATGTGTGGTGTTGATTATGTATCGATATTCTGTTTGCCATCGATTTTATTTATAGCCTACTGTTAGGTATAAAAATTTAAATATCTGATATGTTAAATTTTAATACCGTGTATAACCGAAAAATGTTACAGCTACCTACCTACTTATACCTAATTATAACCGTGTTTAACCGAATGTTTTTACAGGTAGGCACTTATAATTGACAAACCAAACTCTAAACCACCATAAAAATGGTCATAAAGAATATAAATTTGCTCCCTGATTGTGTAAGAAAATCGTAATAGTTATCCTTTGTCAAACATATAATTCGACTTATTCAAGGAGTTCATAGATGCCTGCACGTCAAAAAGCATGTATGAACTTCTAAAACAGTTCGAGTAGGTAATATGTTTTAAACTGTCAAATGATTGCGATTCGCTTAGACAGTTGGACCTCTGGACCCAAATGGTCCCAAAAGGATCTTTTGGACATCAATCATGCGAAGATCAAATATAATATTAGTGAAGATTAAATATAATTTATTGCGAGAAGTTATTTCATGAACCAAAAAAACATATATCGAAAGAATTTCAAATGAGCTATAGTCCGTCAAACTTATCTGGCCCGGTGGTCAAAATTGGAACAAATTTTTATGCCTGTTTAGTTTTTGTTTTTATTTTATATTCATACCAGCGACGCTGTCACCGAATACAAATAGGTAAGTTTGACGGACTGTATACAGCTGGGCAACCGCGTATTTCTGACAGCTACAGTGTAATGATCGCAATCACCTCTGATTGGATAACACTCTTCCACTATTGGACAAAATCCATTGACGCAGCAAGAATACCATAAATTCAGCCAATCACAACAATTGATACTGTAACAACGATTGATGCAGAAGATACGCGGTCGCCCTGCAGAAAGCCGAGCGTTAAATGCTAAATTTGACGTTTGTTTTACCACTTTATAGAAATGTAGGTATTTACACCACATTTTAATAACAATTCAAATAATATATAAACAATTTGGTTAATTTCTCTGATAACAGCTAATATTAGTTTACAGACAGCCACTAAAGTACAACAATATCACACAACACGACAGTGTTCATAGAGCAAACAGCGAATTTAACACTTCATCAAGCGCGTTCGGGTCGCAAAAACCCCCAACGTCGATCTGGCCGACCGCTGCCAAAGATTTGACGCCAATGGTAGCGAATCGTAAATTACCATTATCTACAGACGCACCGTGCTAGTATTTATTATTTATGGGCCACATCGGCTCGCCTCGGGCCTGATACGGGGGTGTTTTTCCCCAGCGCCGGGTTGGGTACGGAGGCAGTGATGATCGTAAATAATCGTAAATATCGTGTACGTACGTAATTATTGATTCAGCCCGCATTCCTCATTGTGTGTGACGGATCATTATGGGGTTAATGAACCTTGAATCTCATTATTTTAAAATAGGTAGGTTATATTATTCTGATCGCAACCTATGTTATATAACTGGGAAACACGGTCATGGTAGAAAAGTTCAATTAAGAAAAAGAGGTCAGCCGCCAATTTAACTCGGTCAGGCAGTGTTTGAGTTCTTGCTGGGTCTTCTCAGTAGGAATGGCATTCCGAACCAGTGGTAGATTCATTCGACAAGTCAAAGTTTTTAATAAGTTTATTTGAATAAAAAAATACGAGTTCGAGTTTGGGAAGCTACGAGATGTATTTTCATCCAAAATTCCTCAATGCTTGAAGACCAAAATCTTGGAAAAGTTTATGTCAGTTATATTTAACATACCTACGTACAGATCCGCGTAATTATATGCCTAATAAGAAAACTCAGAGTAACTCAGCGGGCAATATTGAGTATATACTCGAAGCTCCCTATTCTACGAGATCAATTCAGAAATGATTTTCTAATTTGTGATAAATAGAAGATTTCTAAGCAAAAGAAATAGCTGAACGGGTTGCAAAGCTGAAGTTGTACGTAATAAACAAAAGTTGACAACCTCCTTGGCGCAGTTTTGAGTGCTGTTGTCTTAACGTGGGAGGTGCCGGATTCGATCCTGGACCTGAACTTCTGAATTTTCTCTGGTCCGGCCTGGTGGGAGGCTTCGGCCGTGGCTGGTTACCACCCTACTGGCAAAGACGGTTTATGATGTGCAGGCATCTATGAACTATTAAACAGGTCGAACTGAACGTTTGACAAACGATTACGATTACGATTTCCTTACATAATCGTGGGGCTGATCAGAGAAAATTTCAAAATTATGAATTCCCAAATTGACCCTAGCGGAGATCGAGCTCGAAATCTCCCGCTCATAAGACAACAGCGCTTACTATTATACCAGGGAGGTCATCAAAGTCGTCGTCATTCGGTCGTCAGATCTGCGTAGAAACAAAATCAAGGAACCCGCGTCTTCGGAAAACGGCTAATTAATAAAACTTAAGCCATAAATAAAGTGCGGGGGTGGCTGTTAGCAAAAACTGTTAGGATCATAAAGCTGTCAGCGATGAGGCACTGCCTTTGTTGCGATGTAACGTCGGCCGATAAATCTATTGCGAGACAATTTGGACTCGCTGCTGGGCGGACCAGCGCTTCTTTTGGTACGATTTTCGGTACGACAAATTATTGCGCGGCTATTGAACGGTTAACCCGGTTCATTGGAAGTTTTTCAGGATAAATTATTATTAATAACGTAAGCTATCGACATATTACTATAGAGAACAATTTGAAGGAGAGAATGGAAACGATTGGTTTTAAGGAAAACCTAATATTATAAACTAGAATAATGTGCTCTACTTACTCTGTACTGAACCCGTTACTTTAAAATTAAATTTTAGGTTTCAAAATTCCGTTAGATTTTCGGGATAGATTCCGATAGATTCTCTCTCCGGGTTTCAAGCTATCTGTGTACCAATTTTCGTGAAAATCAGTTATACTGAAAGTTCGCTATAAGTAGACAGAATAAAAAACTTTCGCATATAAAGTTTCACAGATGGATTGTGCAGTAGCAATTTTTATTAGGTAATGAAACAAGTTGTTTGACTTGAAACATGCTTGAAACTTATTAATTCCGATTGACGTTACTGTGGACGCGGACGTACCTACCTACTCAACCGTCATGATATGTGTTTTGCATGTCATGAAAGAATCATGGGGTAAATTCAGTTCCGTTTCAGTTAATGCAGAAATATCGATACGCTTTTGAGGGTTAGGTACTAACAATCCCACAAACTTATCCTACCCAGTGACAGCGTCGCTAGTATATATTAAAAACAAAATAAAGGTAAACACTAAACAGGCAAAATTGGAACTAATGTTCCAATTTTGGCCACCGGGCTAGACAAGTTTGTGGGACTTTACTATTGTTTTATTATTTAGATTATTACTAGTATGTTTCCGTTCGAGCTTTCTCTGTTACGTTTCGATTAAAGATATTTCTTACTGTCAAATATTAATCAAACAAGCGTGTAATTATTTATTGTTCTAATCCCCTAATTTTAATTTGGAGTCAAAATAGTCAAGTACAAATCGATTTCATACGGATTCGATCAATCCCAGCCAAATCAAACGTGCTAACATAAACAGAATAAATCTCGTAACGATCCAATTAATTACAATAATGAATAATCCCGGAAATCATATCATACACGTTCAGTAATTTCGTTTAAAAAAGTTACGGGATGCACATAAAAACATCGGCAGAGTGATAAATCAGTTGACGCGTGCTGCCATCTATCACGCGCGACGGGAAACATGAAAGGTGTAATGTGCGCTGGTGATGGATAGATGGCGTTGGTGTGCTATGCGTATGCGCACGGCAGGTTACGTGGTGTTTAGCAACCATACGGTGGGCTGAAAAATTTACTTGCAACGTATCGGCTTGTTAAACACGTTTCCCCGTTAGTTTCCATTCATACTAGATAATATAATAATATCTAAGCAAAGTAAGCAATTATTAAGAAAGGTAAGGAATTAGGTTTGTCTTCGGCTAAAGTGCAGTTTTATAGACACATA
Organism: Erebia palarica; assembly: GCA_964035005.1. NCBI lineage: Eukaryota > Metazoa > Arthropoda > Insecta > Lepidoptera > Nymphalidae > Erebia > Erebia palarica. The sequence goes on along the minus strand of OZ035983.1, from coordinate 59,401,481 downwards.
ATTAAGGTCCAGCTGTGTTCGTTTACGACAATGTTGCCTAGTACAATGAATTTGGTTCTAGGTATAAAACTCACAACGTAGCTTGATAATTTCCCGATGTAGCTTTTAACTTAGTCTAATAGACTATCTTTATTCCTATTAATTATTACAAAATTGACACTATGTTGAGGAGTGTTAATTTTAAATCAGCGAGTTAGAGTCTGCGGAACACAATGTCAATGAAATTACCTGTACCAGTGGGCAGTCATAGCAGTCGTCAACCGGTCAGGCTCTTGAGGAGGCGGGCCCATTTTAAAATTTGAGAACACACAGTTTAAAATTGAGAATACATAAGTTAAGATAAGCTTTTATTGACAATTTTACACAATCATAACTTATATCTAGTATTACAAACTATTTTATTTAATTACATAAGCTAAGTATAGTCAAAAAGACACCGTTATTGATAATTTTAATTGTCTTCCTTAGCAAAGGCCTCCCCCAGGCGCTTCCATATTTCAGTGTAGTAGAGTAGAATAGGTACATAGGTACATCAGTAGGTACAGTAGTAGTACATCAGTAGGTACAGTAGTAGTACATCAATAGGTACATCATATCCGTTAATTTGTTAAAATTTTCAGTTATTGTGTGGGTCAATAAAGACTAATTCTTTTTTTTTTTAATTTATCAAACTGTAAAATTGCTAAACTATGTTGCTTGTAGATTGAGTATTTGCTTATGTTACTTATATAAGGTAGCCATAAATCTTATCGTCCAAACATTAACCTAATCGGATGTGAAATTAAATCATTAAAAATTTGATAATTAGGAGTTTCAAAATAGTTTACTGTAAGAAAGTAGGAACATGAATATTCAATAATTATTTAAGTAGTTTAAAATAAATACAATCTCTTTTCCTAGTCCTCATTCGGCACTCGGCAGTGATGACTCGAATAAGAATAATTCGATATGGTAATAGACTTATACCTCATAAGAAAGCACGTGAAGTCATCGACCCCTGTTATTATTACTAATCCATCCTAATATTATAAATGCGAAAGTGTGTCTGAACACACACATTATTAAAAGAAACAAATGATTTTTAAACTCACAATCATGCTTTATAGAGTCAACATCTCCTGAAGATGCTCCGGTATCGGAGTGAAACGTACTTTGAGGGTATTTTTGAGAGTTTATGAGGTTCGGTGAATGTCGAGGGCATGCAGTTCCAGATACGCACTGTACCACATAGATTTGCCTTCTGTGATTATAGCGAATTAAACTTCTAGTTTCTTCATTGTCATGGACTTCCGTAAAGTAACGCCTGCTTCTATCCAATAAATGATAAAAAATAAATATATGATAAAAAAAAAAAATCATCATTGTTCATCATTCATCATCATTAATTAAATCATCATTCAAAAAATAAATAATTATCATTAATATATGTTAAAAAAAATAAAAAAAAATAATGATATTAAATTTTTTGAAACGCGCATATAACTCCGAAAACTTAGAGAGATGCATGCATGCCCACGGATCCAGGGACCCACACCACTAAAAACGTATTTCTAAACCACTGGCCATCGAAAGCTTCACTTGAATGGAATGCAGATTTATATACTATTACCTGGTGGATTGAGGATTTCGGTTTCCGCGGGAACCCTTTAATTTTACGGGACAACAAGTCATACTTAAAAAACACGGCTGTTAACTAAATTAGAACCTTATTCACATTTTTATTAAATTATATTTTTTTGTGAATCACTGGATATTGAACTGTAGTGTTAGGTATATATTTTTGGAATCTACTCATCATTTTCTAGATGATGATTATATAGTTAATCTTATTTTCGAATATTTTTTTTCAAACTTAGTCTTTAATGCGGGACCATGGTCACCCCGTCAATTTTTTAAAAAAATTTACTAACCTTTGTCACCCGGAATAAGCTAGGGATTCTAACGATACCTCATTTATGGAAATCGGTTCAGGCGTATAGAAGTTATGGTGGAATATACAAACTCACGTACATACATAAACCCTGAAAACAATATACTCCTTTTTTCAGGCAGTCGTATAAAAAGTAGCAAATTTCATTCAGATCCGCTCAGCCATTCCGGTGTGATTGAGTATACAAACATCCATCCATACAGACTTTCGCATTTGTATATTATTATATCTAGATCATACCTAAAATACTATAATCAATGCGAATGTGAGATTTTTGTTTCTAACGCTTTCACGCTCCAGCTTTTCAATCGATTAAATTTGGTAAGTTGATTAGACCTGGCTTCTTGCCAAATTTTATGATTTTAGGTCATATTATAGCCTTAATTCATGATTTTAGGGGTTATATGCGTGTCAAAATATGCGGTAGACGTCCGTATCTTTTGATTGCGTTGACTTAGAAGCTTGATTTTTTTACAGCTCCAAGGGATCGTAGTCCTAAATATTTGGAATTAATTTCAACTTGATACCTCCACGCGTTAACGAGAAAAAGGTTGCGGACAGACGGATGATCAACGAAGTGATCCTATGGGTCCATTTTTATATGACTGCCTGAAAAAAGGAGTAGTTATTATTATTATTATATTGTTTTCAGGGTTCATGTATGTATGTATGTATGTGAGTTTGTATATTCCACCATAACTTCTATACGCCTGAACCGATTTTGATAAATGAGGTAGGTATCGTTAGAGTCCCTAACTTATTCCGGGTGACATAGACTAGTAAAGTTTTTAACAAAATTGATGGGGTGACCATGGTCCCGCGTTAAAGACCAAAATTGAAAACAAAAAATCGAAAATAAGATTAACTATTTAATCATCATCTAGAAAAAGATGAGTAGATTCCAAAAATATATAACACTATTGCTCAATATTTAGTGATTCACAAAAAAATATTATTTAATAAAAAATGTGAATAAGATTCCAAAGGCTATATATATGCAAATCGCTTCTTATGGAGGTAAACTCCAAAAATAATATGGCAGGGCAGTCGTATTTTTTAATTCGTTAAATTAATTTCACTTGTTCCTCTTGAGGTATGGAACCCTAAAAGCTTAAACCATGCGTGCGAAGTCGCGGGCATCAGCTAGTTATAATTTAAAATACAATGAGTATGTTATAGTTTCACAGGGAGGGAGGGAATGGAGTGATGAAGTGTTCCCTTGCGACCTCCCTGCAAGACAGAGTGACAGATGCATTCTACTTGAAGCCAGGTTTAACTGATCTTCGCTTTATTTTATTTTAGTTCAAATCAAGTAACTTTTTAATGGGCATGATGACTGATTTTGAAAAATGGTCAGATTATGTTCGGAAGTATTTACTATTTCGAAAAAATATATTATTTCAGCAGAAAAATAAGGTTTGGTAGATATAATTGGCATTTGAAATTTAAATTTTAAAATTCACGCCAAAACGCTCGCCGGTGTCATGGCGTCGTTTGTGACGTCACTATTGTTATTACCAACGTACTCTGTGCAGTGTGCAGTAAACAATAGTGTGATTGTCAAAGCTCAAAACAAAACAATTGTGACGTCATTCGCTTCTTGGCGTTTAATCCAATATGGCGGATTGCTGTGTTTTATAGTTTTATTTTATCAAAATTGGACTCGAAATAGAAAAATAAATATGTTTTTTTAGAATCCATGAATAGTATTTCATTAGATAAATTCATTTCATTGATTCTTGGTTACTGTCATCATGAATATTCTGAGAATGCGCCTGTCTGTCTGTTTTTTCGTCTGCCTGTCTGCCTTCACGGCCCTTCACGGATCATCCGATAGATATACAGAGGTACAGATGTGCCGCAAAGCCTTTAGATGTCCGGTACGATGCCGTGTAGAAACCAATTAAGGATATGGGTTAATTAAATGATAATGATGATTTGTTTATTTCATGTAGGACAACTTGTGTCACTTTTGATACGTTAAGACTTTACCACCGGTTCGAAAAATTTATTCTACTGAGAAGAGCAGGCAAGAAACTCAGCAGTTGCTCTTTTCATAGAAAAGAAAAGGTTACAATGTGCAGACAACACAACACATACGTTACAAGTATTACACTGATTTGTGGGTCACTGGATGCGAGGCCGGTTGCTTCCATGCAACTTTTTCATTAATAAAATCATCGATAGTGTAATAACCTCGACTTAACAGATGCTGTTTAATACAGTCTTTAAATCTAAGCAATGGCAAATCCAGAAACTCTTTGGTAACCATATTATATAAGCGTACACTCAACCCCACAAAGGATTTCGGCTCCTTGCGCACACGATATGAATTATAACTGCCATGCCCCTGACAAGTTAGTCCGCTACCATCTTAGACTGCATCATCACTTAGTGAGATCGCAGTCAAGAGGACAACTTGTATTGGATTACTGACCTTGGATTTAAAAAAAGAGATTCTCGCGTTTTGTTGTTCCAAATTGAATTATGTTTTATAGTCTAGGCAATAAAGCTAGTCGACCCCAACAATAATTCCTCAGGCGACGAAACTTTACAGTATGATAAAGTATCATGATTTAAAGGTATAGTAGAAATATCCAATAAAAAATCAGAATTGAAGTAAGGGTTTTTATGCTAAGTACACCTAATTGTTAAACAGGAAGGTACATTAGTAGTTTAGGTTTGATAGTAAAACCAGTTTAAATATCGATGTTCTGCATGATTATTTCGTTTAATATTTCGGTTTTGAGTGTAAATGTCACCGTAAGATTGTAAAAACCGTTAGATTATAATCTAACTCGCGAAATTCTAAACTGTCGAAAGATTGTAAACTGTTCAATGTTCTGAGTGTCAATTTTTAAAATATTCATTTTATTTACGGTTTCTTGTCTCTTTCTTGTAGGTTAGGTTAGGGTTCGACATAAATAAACAAGTAGTGCCCGGCCGCAGGCCGGCCACTTAGGTTTTATCAGGTTTAAATACCTATCAGATTACAATCTACCGGAAAATAATGCGTTAAATTCTAATCTTTCGACAGTTTAGAATTTCGCGAGTTAGATTATAATCTAACGGTTTTTACAATCTTACGCTGACATAAATATACCACCTACTATAATTTTAATAAGAAATCGATAAAATATTCAGTCATAAATATTAAGTGTTAGGTATAAATACCTAACTTCCGGATGGATTTTTTGTTGGATATTTTTGTTTATGTATTGGCTCATACCACACTGCAACCCTGCAAAGTTTCAACGACTGAGGATTTAATGTTGGGATCTCCATAACGTAAGCGCTGGTAATGTCAACAGTGTCCCGATACCCGTCAGAGGTGTGATTATGTAAGAATTGCCGATCCAATCGTCAAAGGTCGGCGTCAAAGTAAAGTAAACCATAATAACATTGATATAGAGCTCAATAATGATATGGTTTATTTTACTTTAACACCGAACTTAGACGATTTGATTGACAATTCTTACACAATTGGGGGGCAGATTGTAAATAAAGGCCGACTATTTATTTCTACCAAAAACTACATAAAAACTTTTTATGGCAATATATATTTGGTAATATTTTGCATTATTAGTATACCAACATATAGTCAAAACTCTAATGGCGTTAGAGAAAAAAGTAGCGAAAGTTTGCGTTGTCGAATATTTGTGTTTTTTGTGATGATATAGCACTGAATTGTCGTAGTACATGCCAGTATTCGAGATTAGTTTTGGAAGATCTGTTCGCGAGACAACAAACCGCCCCATTGCCCAGACTATTAACAAAGAAGTTAGAACTAGCAAAACGTTCTTGTTTCAGCACATATCAGAGGGAAAAGTCAAGGGGCGGAACAGTGTTCTTTTTTTTATCCTCTACAAGTTAGCTGATGTAGTGTGTATGTGTAAGTGATGATGCAGTCTAAGATGGTAGCGAGCTAACCTGTTAGGGGCATGGCAGTTATATTAAGACCCATACCCCTATTCGGTTTCTACACGGCATCGTACCGTTACCGTATCGGCACGTTTTTGCCGGTAGGGTGGTAACTAGCCACGGCCGAAGCCTCCCGCCAGGCAAAACTCTTTTGTTTCAACTAGTAAAACTCTTTTGTTTCAACTAGTAAAACTCTTTTGTTTCAACTAGTAAAACTCTTTTGTTTCAACTAGTAAAACTCTTTTGTTTCAACTAGTAAAACTCTTTTGTTTCAACTAGTAAAACTCTTTTGCTTCAACTAGTAAAACTCTTTTGTTTCAGCACATATAAGAGGGAAAAGTCAAGGGGCGGAACAGTGTATGTCCACTTCATCACTCGTGCCGTGTTTTCATTAGCCGCCTTAACGTATGACGCGGCGAGGGACTAAATCTTCATTTTTGACGTCCCACGGGTGAACACCGGGATATACCGTGGCAGGAAGTGGCAATACACCAAATCTACATCTATACTAATGTAGAAAACAAAACCCAGAGTTCGTTATTAGTTATAATTTTATTCCTTATTATATATTGTCCATCAATCCAAAGTTTTCATTAATCTCTATAACTTAACATAAATTGTTATTGGCAAGTATTGTTGGATATGGCCAATAAAACAACTTTGACTTCCTGAATTCCTTTATATTTCTGCACTTTGTATGTACTTAAATTACTTACAAATTTCAAGAGAACGCTTGGGCTTGGATGTTATTAGGTTGGCGTACACGAACAAAAAGAGAAAGTGAATGACAGATGGTGACAGAGCTCCATGGAGTATAGACAGTAGATATTATATATTATTTGTTACAAGCTGTCAAATTAAAATGGGCAACATCTATGGATAGATTCTATGGTAAGAGGTTATTAAGAATCCGGAGCCGTGTCCCTAACTCCGATTAATTAAATATGCGTTTGATCGCATACAAGTATTAAACAATGTTTCAAATTTTTATTCCTCAATCTTCCCGCCTCACAAGTCAAACCCCACCAAAAAACAGGCGGGAAATCCTCAATCTCCTCTTTTTCACCCAATAAGTTTTTTCTCGACGCGGGAAACGCTCTGATTGGTCAAAGGAAAAACGCGGGAATCACGATTATTTTCCGTTGACCAATCAGATACGAGTTGGTATGATTAAAGAGTATAATATTATTTTTAATTCATTTATCTAACGACCCTGGATTCGAATCTTTTATGGCCTCATATAATTATTCCGAATGTCGTTCCATAGAGTATATAAATAGAAAATCATGATACACTAATATTATAAATGCGAAAGTTTGGATGGATGTATGGATGTTTGTTACTCAATCACGCTTCAACGGCTGAACGGACCTGGCTGAAATTTGGCACAGAGATAGATTATAGTCTGAAGTAGCACATAGGCTTTTTATCCCGGAAAATTAAAGAGTTCCCATGGGAACCAAAAAACCTCAAACCACGCAGACAAAGTCGCGGGCATTCGCTAGTTAAATTATAATCCACTAGCTGATGCCCCGACTTCGTCGTTTCTGTTGATTCCTGCGTTAACTCTTGAATTTTCCTATTAAATATAAGCCTTTCCTATGATTTTCCTTTTAAATATAAGCCTTTCCTATATAAACTCACCAACATCGACTTCATCATCATCTAAATCTGGAGGCTGTAATACTTCTAGATAGTGTTATCGTGGACATAAAAAGGAGACTTAAAAGAACGAAACCGTTCGAATTAGTGCAAAACGTGTACAAGTGCTGTGTCAGTGAATTAGTGCTTGTGCTACTTATTTAGGTCACAAAAACGTAGTGAACGTTAAGTACTTTAGAATAAACTAAGGACAGTTATTGGACTGTAAATTAGATGTAGAAATCAATAATAAGTAGAAGTTTAAGCTAGAATAATATCACTCATTAGCCCATAGGCTAGATGGTAGTAGACAGTAAAGTGGCCGGTTTGACACATTACAATAGTGATGTGGAATGTCAATTTATTCTCGGACAAAAAACAATTAAGTTTTGTTTTTGTACCTGATTAAATAGGTTTAATAAAACAAAAATGTATATGTTTATTTAATTTATTTGAACGAACTGAATATTTGAACGACAATGAATATACATACTTTATATGCACACAAGAAACATATGAATACAAAAGATACCAAAAAAGGTGCCACAAAAGGCCATAATTAATCAGATTCGTCCATACTACTATTTTCACTGTCGTCACTGCTATCATCACATACATTAATAATTATATGTTCGTTTTCTATAATATTATCTATTTTCACATCTCTTTCATAATCTTCCCTTATTAATTTAACAGTTCTATTCACAACCTTTTCCCAGTCTCCTTTAGTCACATGTTCACAAGCTTCTTCTAATAATTTTAGCATTTTTTTGTGGTAAATGGGGGTTCTGTATTGTGTCTTGCAGCATATCCCTTAATTTGAGCCCACACCAACTCAATCGCATTATACTCACAATGGTAAGGCGGTAACCGTATAACTCTGTGCCCATGTTCTAATGCTATTTCGTCAATGACGTATCGGATCTTGGTTGGTTTGTTTTCTTTTAAAAGACGTACTAATTCCGCTTTTAACATATTCATGTTTGCATCTACGCCATTTTTACGAAGCCATGCGACGATATCAGCTTTCTTTTGGGATTGGGCAGGTGGCTTGTCAATTTGCATCGAGTGGTATGGGGCGTTGTCCATAATTATAATAGATGGTTCAGGGAGGCTACACAACATTGAGGTAAACCATTCAGTAAACTTTTCTCCATTCATGTCTTCATGATAGTCTCCAGTGGTTTTTGACGCAAAAGCCATGAGAGAACCTTCGACAAACCCGTTGATGGTTCCGGCGTGACAAATTATAAGTCGCGATCCTTTTCCTACAGGAACTTTGGAAGTAGATGCTGCTGTGTCATCGTTCCAAGAACGGCCTACAGTATGGTTAGCATTAAGCCATGTTTCATCCAAGAACACAACATTTTGCCAATTTTTGATTTCTTTCACTTGCCGTAAAAAAGTATACCTTGCCATCGCTATATCAAATCTTTCCATCAATATTTTGCGTTTGTTACATTTTTTGTATCGAAATCCAATGGTCTTCAAAATCTTCGTTAAAGAACTTTCCCCACCGAAGAATAATCCAGCTTCCTTCAGTGAATGCACCAACTTTTTTCTTGTTGGATACTCCTTCTGTAAATAGTAGCCGTAAACATGTCTTCAGATAGCATCGGCATCAAAGCTATCGATGCCTACGACTGGTTTTGCTCGTTTTCTCTTTTTTGGTGTGTGAAGTTTATTTTCTTCTGTGCCAGTCTCGCCATATTTTTTTTTAGTTATCCGTCTAACAGTTCGTTGTCCAATATTAAGCGCATCAGCTACGCGTTCAACCACTGACGTTATAGGTAAAATTGGCCCTCCATTTTGAGCTTCACGATCGAAATAGTTACGAAGGCGTATTACGAACTCACGTGTCTGACTATTTAGAACAGTTCTCTGCGTACGTTCGGTCATATCGACGAAATCCACAACAAAGGGCTTGAACAGAGTCCAAATTAACGAGCAAGGGTCAACAGTAATGCAGTATCAATATTTGAAATCCAAAGCCAGGTCAAAACTATATCACAATCGCATTGCACTGACAGTTTATACTTTTCGAAGCAACGTCAATTCGAAACTGCTTTGTTTTGCATTGAGCATTGACGCGAGTTTGCCGGAGGTAGTAGTTGTGCTAGCCAGCGATCCTATGTGACGATCGTATTAGATTCCATTTTTAAAAATTTATTGATATTTTTTTGCGATTTCAGAGGTTTGTCCACATAGTGAAAATTGTTCATATTCACAAGTACATTCACCCCTTAAATGGTGCAAACTGATTTTTCTACACTTGTATACATTTAAGAAATCAATTTAATAAATAAATTTTGAGTCCTAAACCTAAAACTACATTCGATAAAATTTATGAATCTCTGCACATCACTATCGTCAATAAAGTAATACAATTATTTCCTTCAAAGTCGTTATCAATTAATACGGAACTTCATGAGCGGACAAACGTCAAACCGGCCATCATAGCGTGCCGCTAGTAGATGGTAGTAGACAGTAAAGTTGCCGTTATATTGTAATGGAACTTTATGGTAAGACGAAAAAAAACTTCTATTGGCAGTCCCTATTACTGTCAATTTTCTTAATGTCTCTATCCCCTGCGTCGTTTCCCTCTTTGCTGAGGGTTGTGACCCCGTTCCATTAATCAGATAATGGCAGGTTTTCTTGGGATAATAATATCGGATGTGATTGTTTTGGCCATTCCAGTGGCTATACACCACTGTAACGTGTCTCGTCGCGACCGGACGGGGACACCGCTAATGTTGATATATCGGGCGGAGTTCGGACGGACAGACGAGTGTTTTGTAGCGGGATGTTAAATAATAACGCTTTGATCACACTGCCCCGGAGGAAGGGATTCTGTTTGGAGTTTGAGAGAATGAATGAAATATAGTCCCACCAACTAATTATCTGGCCCGGTGGCCAGTTGGAACTAATTTTTATACGACTGCCTGAAAAAAGGAGTATATTGTTTTCAGGGTTCATGTATGTATGTATGTATGTATTTGAGTTTATATATTCCACCATAACTTCTATACGCCTGAACCGATTTTGATAAATGAGGTATCGTTAGAATCCCTATCTTATTCCAGGTGACATAGGCTAGTAAATTTTTTGAAAAAATTTATGGATTGACAATGGTCCCGCATTAAAGACCAAAATTGAAAAAAAAAATCAAAAATAAGATTAACTATATAATCATCATCTAGAAAATGATGAGTAGATTCCAAAAATATATAACACTATAGTTCAATATTTAGCGATGCACAAAAAAATATAATTTAATAAAAAATGTGAATAAGATTCCAAAGGCTATATTATATGCAAATCGCTTCATATGGAGGTAAACTCCAAAAATAATATGGCAGGGCAGTCGTATTTTTTAATTCGTTAAATCAATTTCACTTGTATGTGGCGTTGAGCACTTTTTGGTAGGGGGTAAAAATGTGATCGACACCATTCTTCTTAACACAAAAGGTCTTAAGTATAATAATATAGTACGTTCGTTATTAAACTTTAATGCTTTAGTTTTAAGGTTTATATTAATATTTAATTTAATATTATTACCTAACTTAAAATGTGAATACGCGTGATCGACACCATTCTTCTTAAGACAAAAGGTCTTAAGTATAATAATATAGTACATTCGTAATTAAACTTTAATGCCTTAGTTTTAATTTTTATATTAATAGTTTAATATTCTTACCTAACCATTATCATAAGTTTTGAGGTTTATATTTGAATATTTTTTTTTCCAATTAGAAAAAAAATGTATTCGTTTTCAATTCTATCGTCAGTCCCTATGACTGCCAATTTTTTTTTAAATATTTTATACTAGCGACGCTGTCACCGGGTCAGATAGGTTTATGTCCCTTTGGTGGATTTTTCAGATTAGAAAAATAATGTATTCGTTTTCACTTCTATCGGCAGTCCCTATGACTGCCAATTTTTATTTTAAATATTTTATTCTAGCGACTCTGTCACCGGATAGTTTTATGTCCCTTTGGTGGATATTCGTGGTGAAAATTATGTTTACAATATGAAAGATGCAGCATATCCTACCTCTACCCACTTTTTTCTTTAATTGATAGTTATAAACGATTAAACAATTGAAAAATAACATGTGAATTTTAGGTCTTTTAGGAGGCTTTTTTTATATTATGTATAGCAAGCAAACGAGCAGGTGGGTCACCTGATGGTAAGTGATCCACCGCCCATGAACATTTGCAGCTCCAGAGGAACCGCCAATGCGTTAATGGCTATTGAGATATTTGTTTATCCGCCCTTAGAAGAGCACCATATTATAATCAAGAGGGAACATAGAAGATGGAAGAAGATGGAACACACGTGGCGGAAATGACCTGGAATAACAGATGGTGGAAGAGGAACAGGCGTCCAGGTGGTGAGGAGGAAATTTGTTTCTGCGATTAAGGGTACGACTGGAGAACACGGAAGGTGGTATTAGATTGAATAACTCCTCAGAGCACTCCCCATTGTAGAGACGATAGAACACACAAAGAGAACTAACGTCTCTTCGGTGCTCTAGGGACTCAAGCGTGCAAGTACTTTTGGGATTTTCTACGAGTCGAACTGACCGCCTTTGTATCCGATCAAATGGAAGGAGCTGGTACTGATCTTTATTTAATAAACAGTAAGAAATAATTTATATTTGACATAGGCATCTCCAGAGTAAATATGGGCAGACAGGCTTGTATCCGGTCAAATGGAAGGAGCTGGTACTGGGGTGGTCCGGCCCAGAGGATCTTTATTTAACAAACAGTAAGAAATAATTTATATTCGACATAGGCATCTCCATAGTAAATATGGGCATTGTTTCTTAGCCAACAGACAGGCTAAGCCGACTATACAGGGAATTTACATTAAAGGACAAATCCATTGGTTTGTTTTGTGGAAAACTACAGAAATTCAAAGTCAAACTACTCAAATCACTTACTATTAATATCACATCGTCAGATGATCCTCTTTGTTTTTTTCTCAACCCTGTATTATAAATTTTATGCATCGAATTTTCTTACTTTTTATCCAAGTTTTTTTTATAAACAGTAGTTAAAATGAATGTTATATAATTACTGATAGCCATTTTCATTAATTTTTTACAGTCTTGTATCAGTTAACTTAATTATTTATTAATAACTCCCCAATGTATTCTTGTGTCAGTTATGTACGACTTTTCCTATGCGCATGATGTAACTACCTATAAATTGAATTGCTTGTTACCTATTGCCTAAGCCACTCAACATTTTGTATTCCTACTACTTGTAAATCTGTTGGTAGTTCAAATAAATAAAAATAAAGACAGTACCTAGAACTGTATCGACCCGAGTAATTATGAAAGTAATTCCTCAGGATATGGGAACCGTGATATAAATCACATCGGTGTGATGATCAATATCGGCATGATGTAAAGATCGCGTCAATATTTCAGTCTGTGCTAACTTGCCCGGTGCCCCTCAGAATTATCCGGGCTTAACTCTTCAGCTACGACTGGAGTATGCTCAGCTTCTTGGAAGCTTGCGAGCTTTTTGATACTGTAGATTAATGTTCTTCGATAACTAATGAATTTTTTGGGTTAAAAAGTAACTTATGTCGTTCCCCGGCATGCAACCTATGTCTGCACGAACTTAATTCGCGGAAGATTAAGCGGAACTCCTTTAATTTTTTGGGTTAAAAAGTAACTTATGTCGTTCCCCGGCATGCAACCTATGTCTGCACAAACTTAATTCGCGGAAGATTAAGCGGAACTCCTTTAATTTTTTGGGTTAAAAAGTAACTTATGTCGTTCCCCGGCATGCAACCTATGTCTGCACGAACTTAATTCGCGGAAGATTAAGCGGAACTCCTTTAATTTTTTGGGTTAAAAAGTAACTTATGTCGTTCCCCGGCATGCAACCTATGTCTGCACAAACTTAATTCGCGGAAGATTAAGCGGAACTCCTTTAATTTTTTGGGTTAAAAAGTAACTTATGTCGTTCCCCGGCATGCAACCTATGTCTGCACAAACTTAATTCGCGGAAGATTAAGCGGAACTCCTTTAATTTTTTGGGTTAAAAAGTAACTTAAGTCGTTCCCCGGGATGCAACCTACTCTTATGTCTGCAAAAAATTTCATCAAAATCGATTGAGAAGTTAGGCTTGGTAACTTTTAAATTGTAATTGCTGTGCTACAAGTTATTTTAGGATATCCACCACCACCACCACTACAACCCATTAACGTCCAACTGCTGGGCACAGGCCTCCACTCTCATAGAAGAGGGGGAAATAGAGCTTAGACCACCACGCTGCTCCGATGCGGGTTGGCGGGCTTTAACGACTATTATCATGTTAGTGATAATAGCCGGGACCGACGGCTTAACGTGCTCTCCGAGGCACGGGGGTAAAACAACGCCAACTTCCTAACTCCGGGCTAGTACTGAGAATTTATAGTCAGAAAAACCCAACCCTTATTATGGCCCGACCCGGGACTCGAACCCGGGATCTCGTCAGCCGCAGTCAAACATGCCAACCCCTAGACCAACGGGGCAGGCTAGTAATGGGGGTTTTAGGATATCAGTACTCTTAAACAGCTAGATCTTGAATAGTATTTTGAAGCAGATCTCGCGGTTAGTTCAACGTTAGTTAACGTTTCGTTGTTTTGAGTATGTTAAGATAATTAAATGTTTAGTAATTTACAGGAGCACCAGTTTCTTGCAGTTTCTTTTGGGTAGCAATTGGTATTCCGAAACTGTGGTAGCTTCAAATCTATAATAATAGGTCTGTCTGTCTGCCTGCCTGCTACGCTTTCACGGCCCATCTCTTCCACCGTTTTTAATGAAATTTGGTATAGCGGTAGGTTACATCCCGGGAAAGTACATAGGCTTTTTATCCCGGAAAATCAAAGAGTTCCCGCGGGAATGAAAACCTTAATCCACGTGGACGAAGTTGCGGTAGAGCTTGAAATTAATAAGTAGCTATCTGTTACTATGTAAAAACTATAATACTATGTACTTGGTATTGTATACCTGTACGCGTTTTTAAACAAAAATGTAAGAAGGTAGGAAAAATAGTAGGTAGAATTATTTTTTTCATTTTTTTTTGTTCATATCTATCAACACTTTGTGTTGCTAAATTAGTAATTATTTATTTTAATAATGTCTACACTTTTTTCAGAATAAACTCATATATTTAAATTTCAAAATACAGTCTTTACCCACTGTAATATTTAATCATTCCTCATGAATCACAAAATAGAGTTCTTATATTTTCCAATAATCTATGACGGTCATCATTTTTTTTTATCCACTACAAGTTAGCCCTTGACTGCGATCTCACCTGATGGTAAGTGAAGATGCAGTCTAAGATGGTACCGGGCTAACCTGTTAGGGGCATGGCATTTATATTAAACCCATACCCCTAATTCCAAATTCAAATCCCAAATTCCCAAATTGACCCTGCCGCGGATCGAACCAGGGATGTCCGCATGTTAAGACAACAGCGCTACACACTGCGCCACGGAGGTCGTCATCATCTAGTAGACTAGTAGACATTATGCATAACCATCCTTTTTTCTTAGCCGTAGTCGGGTTAGCCCGCTACCATCTTAGACTGCATCATCACTTACCATCAGATGAGCTCGCAGTCAACTTGTGGTGGATGAAAAAAAAAAAAAAAAACATTTTGTTCGGGCTAACTTGTAGTGGAAAAAAAAAAATTAATTTTGTTTGATAGTAAGTAAAGCATATTTCTTGCACTCTTGAGTATCTAGAGTAGAACTGAAGTAGCCAATTTCGCTCACAAATAATTTATACCCCGGCATCACGAGAGGGTTTATCCAAAAGGCTTTGCTTCATATTTCCTTCAACTATACTGTTCGAACCCTGTGGAAAAATGTTACGATAATAATAATCAGAGCTTACGGTAGGTATTGATTCGAGGAAAATACTTACCTGTACTTGGATAGAAATGAAATGAAATGATCTATTTATTTCATGTAGGACAACTTGTGTCACTAATGAAACGTTAAGACTCTACCACCGGCTCGGAAAGATGATTCTACTGAGAAGAACCGGCAAGAAACTCAGCAGTTGCTCTTTTCATAGAAAAGAAAAGGTTACAATATGTAGACAACACAACACATACGTTACAAGTATTACACTGACTTGTGGGTATAGAGTAAGAAGAAAGAAGAAAGTATAGAGATAAAGGAACCTTAGCCTCATACTATCTCTGTTATATAAGTATATATATTTTTTTATATATTTATATATGTATATAACTTTGTACCTACTGCTACTACTACTATTGTTTAATTGTACTATATTTCATACTTAAAAAAAAAAACAGTGTATATGTGTGTTTTTCATGAAATAAATGAAATGAAAAAATGAAAAAATGAAAGTAACTTCTGCAATGTTTTGTTTGAGTAAACTAACTTATCTCTATTCATACCTAATTATCCTAAAATACCTCCGTAATACCTCTGTGACGCAGTGTGTAACGCTGTTGTCTTAACGTGCGGAGATCCCTGGTTCGATCCCCGGCGGGGTCAATTAGGGAATTTGTAATTTCTGAATTTTCCCTGGTCTGGCCTGGTGGGAGGCTTCGGCCGTGGCTAATTACCACCCTACCGGCAAAGACGTGCCGCCAAGCGATTTAGCGTTCCATTACAATGCTGTGTAGAAACCGAATAGGGGTATGGTATTCATATAACTGCCATGTCATATCAGGTTAGCCCACTGCCATCTTAGACTGCATCATTAGTCATCACGGCCGCGTGAGATCGCAGTCAAGGGGTCATACTGCCAACACTTAAAGCAGTACTTAAGCAATATTAGATTTCATTTGCACTGCGGCCACCTCCATAGTAGAATTCTAGCCAATTTTTTGACTCTCACAGCCTGAGTTGAAGTAGTTTGCTGGCTGGTAATTTTAATCTTAATAATTAATAATGTCTAAATTATTCCTAATATTAGGTTACTCTGGTTCTTCTCTTGTGTTAATTCATCTTCCTAACTATAAGCTTTTTTATTTTTCTAATTACTTCCTATGTAGCATATATTTATTTTTTTAACGCCTTTGCGAGCTATTTTTATCTAATTTAAATTCTATCTGTGAAAACTTGTTATTGGCGTTATACTTATTCTTTATTTATCTATCCATTTCTGTTGTAGCTGTAAGTTTTCTGTACAAAAAAAATAACTCAAAATGACAGAATGATGTCACGTACCTTGACGTTTTTAAAATAAGGATTATAATTCTATAACATGAAGGTCAACAATAATTGGCTTTAGGTGCTATCAGTATGGCCTCAGGGATAAGACGACGACAACGACGACTTACGACATTATAGAACGTAATATTGCCTGAAATAAATACAAAAATACCAGTCTTCAAGTCAAAATAGATATATCAACAAGTTAGAATAAAAAAAAAAATAAAAAAAAAAACGAACTAAAAAGTTCAAAATCTAAATTAATCTAGTTAAATTGGAATCTTATTCACATTTTTATTAAATTATATTTTTTTGTGAATCACTGGATATTGAATTATAGTGATATATATTTTTGGAATCTACTCATCGTTTTCTAGATGATGATTATACATTTAATCTTATTTTCGAATATTTATTTCAAATTTAGTCTTTAATGAAGGACTATCGTCTCCACATCATTATTTTTAAAAATTTTACTAGCCTATGTCATCCGGAATAAGCTAGGGATTATAACGATACCTCATTTATCAAAATCGGTTCGAGCGTATAGAAGTTATGGTGGAATATACAAACTCACATACACACATACACACATAAAGCCTGAAAACAATATACCTACTCCTTTTTTCAGGCAGTCGTATAGAAACTCAAAGCTTCATTTTTATAATACAAAGTATGATATAAACCAAGTCAACTCCAAAGTTATCCCCGACCCGTCCGAGACTGGAAAATTCGTTTTGCACTAGCTTTTTCCGCTATCTTCCTTCATAAACAGGGATCAGAGCTACCCTTTCGCCATAAATCGCCCCCTCCCTACCCGCGAGGTGGTTTTGAATGGAGATTGAGCCAATTAAAGTAATCGCCGTAACAGTCGGCGCTGCCTTGGATTAGTTCTGTGGGTAATAGAGCGGTGGAGTTGTTCTTTTGTAAAAACTTTGATGTGTGTGACTTATTTTAGGAAAATGTTAAGATGACTTAAGGTTTTTTTAAGAGATCACTGTGTGGCGATGAGACCGCATTATTGTATAGTCCTTTTTATACGACTGCCTGAAAAAAGGAGTATATTGTTTTCAGGGTTCATGTATGTATGTATGTATGTATGTATGTATGTATGTGAGTTTGTATATTCCACCATAACTTCTATACGCCTAAACCGATTTTGATAAATGAGGTATCGTTAGAATCCCTAGCTTATTCCGGGTGATAAAGGCTAGTAAAATTTTAAAAAAAATTGATGGGGTGACCATGGTCCCGAATTAAAGACCAAAATTGAAAAAAAACATTCGAAAATAACATTAACTATATAATCATCATCTAGAAAATGATGAGTAGATTCCAAAAATATATAACACTATAATTTAATATTTAGTGATTCACAAAAAAATATCATTTAATAAAAAATGTGAATAAGATTCCAAAGGCAATATATGCAAATCGCTTCCAATGGAGGTAAACTCCAAAAATAATATGGCAGGGCAGTCGTATTTTTTTTAATTCGTTAAATCAATTTCACTTGTTTATATAAGTGGCCTAAGTAATATACGATAATGGCTGGCAAGTAACCAAAGACAATTATTAGGGCTGCGAAGTTATCTTATCAACGATGGAATGAATGTGAAAATAATAAACAACTGTATAATTTCACCAAAACCATTTCAAGATGAGAGTGAATAGACATTTTCTAGGCAACCTTGCTCGAACCTAGACTCATCTTTGCTTTTCATTTACGTGATTGTCGTCAAGCGTTTACCTACCTCGTGATAAAAAGACACTAAGCTAGCGGTAGATACAGCGAGTGAAACCGTTTATTAGGAGCTGTCTATTATTATTGCATACCTAGTCGCATTCCTCTCGCCCAATATTGGGGCTGATTCTGTTGTACAAAATCTCTAAACTAAACAAAAATGACAGCATTAAAAATATTCCTAACTCTTTCTATTCTTAACTCTTCTATTCTATTCTATTCTATTTTTTACTCTCTGCAAAAACGGACAGGACTAGATTTAAAGGTGTAATTTTAGTTTAGTTTAGAGATTGTGTTATAAAGAGTTGTAAAATAAATGGCAAAAGACAGCTCCATACCACCGCTGTGCCTCCAGGATTAGTATCATACAATACAAGCAGCGAGTGAATCCTTTTATTTATCGCTATTTATTGTTATTGCATCGTCTCATTCCTCTCGCCTAATATTGTCTTGTTGTAAATATCGCTTAGCGTCCCTGTTTTGCTTGTTTTAAATATTATTGCTCTAATTAGCGGAGCTCGCCCAGAAGCTTTTAGGAGATGAAATTTTTCAGTATGTTTTTTTTTGCTTTAATGCAATGGTATGGTTCCATCGGATTGTTGGACTGAATATTTTTTTGTGCAGTATTATTTTTATACGACTGCCTGAAAAACGGAGTATATTGTTTTCAGGGTTCATGTACATGTACTTATGTATGTATGTGAGTTTGTATATTCCACCATAACTTCTATACGCCTTAACCGATTTTGATAAATGAAGTATCGTTAGAATCCCTAGCTTATTCCGGGTGACATAAGCTAGTAAAATTTAAAAAAATTGATTGGATGACCATGGTCCCGCATTAAAGACTAAATTTGAAAAAAAAATCGAAAATAAGATTAACTGTATAATCATCAACTAGAAAATGATGAGTAGATTCCAAAAATATATATGACACTACAGTTCAAAATCCAGTGATTCACAAAAACATATTTACATTTAATAAAAATGTGAATAAGAATCTAATTTAACTACTTAGATTAATTTAGATTTTTAACTTTTTAGTTAGTTTTTTGGCAGGGTAGTCGTGTTTTTTAATTTTTTTAAATTCTGAGTTGTACTTGCACATAAGTTTTCACGATTCTCACCAATCAATAAAAGTTAGTAGCCTTTTCCCGCAGCTTAGTTCACGTTAAGTTGATTTTCATACAAATGTATGAAATGCCCTATTTAACCCTTTAAGGGCCTGCCCCATAGACGGCCCTAATCGGTTTTTAGGGGCACGTGGTAACTATACCTACCTCCTACCAGTATGGCTAACATGCGCACAACGAGTAAAATTATGTCTACCCGTTATCTCTATCTGTCTACCGAAGCTAACATGGTTACTTGTCTCGTTACGTCAAAAGTAGAGATAAAAGTAATATTTCTTATTTGTGGTATTTTTCTCTACGAACTTTTACATTCGACTATTTTTTTCTTGTAATATACCACATTTTGTGTAGGTATGTTAGAGTTAACCAAAAATTTGATAACATCTCTCTCTCTCTCGTCGCGAGATAATCTCGTTGTGGGCATGCTAAGCACACTGGTCAGACCAGCGAAAACTCAAAAATTACAAATTCCCAAATGACCTTTCCGGGAATCGAACAGGAAATCTTCCACTCATAAGACCGCTGTGCTAGAGAGGTTGGCTTAGGTTACAAAGTCATTTATTTAAATCCCCTCCAAGTTAGCCCTTGACTGCGATCTCACCTGATGGTAAGTGATGATGCAGTCTTAGATGGTGCGGGCTAACCTGTTAAGGGTTTGACATTTATATTAAACCCCTAACCATAATCGACTTCTACACGGCATCCTACCGGAACTCTAAATCGATTGGCGACACGTCTTTGCTGGTAGGGTGGTAACTAGCCACGGCCGAAGCCTCTTACCAGGCCAGACTAGGGAAAATTCGGAAATAATTGTTAACATTATTACTGTTTGTCATTATATCTAATGAAACAGGAAGTATAATATCAGTCAATTTGACTCTATTCATATCATTCGATTTAATCTGCGGATACCGACGCCATATTGAAAATAGTTGGTATATATACGAGTGTTTTGACGATGGTAATTCAGTCTCCTGCATGCAGACTCGTCGATTATTAAATACTTTTGTGTTTAAATCGCAATTTGGTTTAGAGCTTAACGATAGCAATCGTGGCCAGACCAAATGAATATTGTCGTTAAGTTTAGCTAACTTTTATCTTATTACATTAAATCTCTCGTGGAACCGCTACACGTTGTGAACATTCGCTCGTGCAAGTTCCAAATGAGAGTACAAATATATTAAAAGTGTTTATTAATACCTACTTCTGGATTTTCCCTTACATTATAAATTCCCAAATGCCGGGAATGGAGGTCGTCAAATCCCTCATATAATCATTCATCACATATCACTGCGGTGTCCATATATCAAGCAAAACCGTCATAGTTATTAAGAGAAAGTCGTAATTCAAATGATTAGGCAGATTTATGTGACGCCAGCTTGAGGGAAGATATCGGGGTGTGCTCTGACGGATTAGCTTTATGAAATCTTAGTATGATCCTTTGACTGTGTACATTTTATTGTACTAGCTATAAATATTATGGTTAATCCGTTTATTTCAAAATTCATATAAATATTATGGTTGATCCGTTTTTCAGTCAAAGAAAAGATTTTGATAATTGGGGTTCCGTACCTCAAAAGGAAAAAACGGAACCCTTATAGGATCACTTTGTCCTTTGTCTGTCTGTCAAGACCCTTCTTCTCAGGAACGTATGGAGGTATCGAGCTGAAATTCATATTAAAAACTCAGGTCTACTGTCCCTTGGAGCTGTGAAAAAATCAAACTTCTAAGCCAACGCAATCGAAAGATACAGCCGTTCATGCTGCAAATTTTCGACACTCGCAAGGGAATAAAAACCTACAGAGTACTTCCCGTGGACTCAGAATCTTGAAATTTGGTACAAAGCAACTTCTTATAGAACAGATAAAGGAAAAATTGCGAAAAGCATACATTTTTAGTTACATCATTTATAATAAAAATATTCTTAACAATTTTAAACTTACTAAAGGTTTGTACGGAACCCTCGGTGCACGAGTCCGACTCGTACTTGGCTGTTTTTTTTTTAATTATAACATAGCTGTCTGGGACGATAAAACGTGAGGACCTCTGAGATGAATGTTCAATTTTGTTAAAAAAAATGCAGATTTCGCAGTCCCCGCAAGTATTGATAATTAATACAAAAATTTACGAAAAAAAAAATCTGAAATAAAAATCTCTTTTTCAAAATTTTTCAAAAAATTAAGTGATTTTCAAAATTCTAACTCGAATGCACTTCTCTCCTGCATCCGCATCTTTTAACACCAATAACATGTCGATCGGTCAATAAGCATAGAAGCTACATCACTGTTTTTATATGGAAATACCCGTTTTTCTACAATTCCCAATCGAAAGGGACCACCTACAGGTCACAATTATTAACCTATTTTCAAAAATTTTTCGCCATTCTGTAGCTAAACTAATACCCTAGGACCATTTTTTAAATTTTTTCTTAAGTCGGGTTTTTCCGAAAGATTTACAATTCAGTAAACAAACACCCCCCAAGAAACCCGACTTTTTTACATTTTTCAAAATTCCAAAAAAAGTTACCAGCCGATTTTCAAAATTCAAACGCTCGCACGTGTTTCGATAAATTCCTCAACTCTTGGTACTATTCTCATTTCGATCCTCTCAAAATCCTCGGAGCTATGGTCAAAAATACGTCTCAGGCGATTTGCGTCTGATAACCATTTTCAATGGTAAAACGGAAAAAAATAAATTGCGAATATCATGAGAGGGATTTGCTTGAGGGATCTGAGCTACTAAGACCTAACTAAATTTTCAATAGTATCCAAAATAGTTACATTCAGGTACACTATCTTTCCCTATCTATACAAGAAATATGAGATTGACAAATTTTAAGGCTATATTTATTGTCACGATATTTCCAGCCGGTCCCCGTTGTTAATCCTGCCAAAAGAACTTTGTTCTTAAAAAAATTCCATGCGGACGCCGCGTAGAGTCAGTAATCAAACGAATATCCACTACAGCCCATTAACGTCCCACTACTGGGCACAGGCCTCCACTCTCATAGGAGAGAGGGAATTAGAGCTTAGACCCACCACGCTGCTCCAATGCGGGTTGGCGGGCTTTAACGACTATTATCATGTTAGTGATAATAACCGGGACCGACGGCTTAACGGGCTCTCCGAGGCACGGGGGTGAAACACCGCCAACTTCCTAACTCCGGGGAAGTACTGGGAATTTCTAATCAGAAAAACCCGATAGAACCCGAATCAAATGAATATATATAATAATATATCGGTAGATGAGGTATTTAAATATATATAAATCAGGTGTACATATTAAACAAAGGAGAGCGGAGTCGCATATTATAATTCGAATGTAATAACAGCCATATTTTCCGCGTATATTACCAGTAGATCATCGCATTCGTATTACGGCGTCTGTTTATTTATTGTGAGGTGTAATTTCCAATTTTCACGCTATTCGTCCCGGTGTTGAGCATAATGCTTTTGAGTTAAGGCTTTATTGGGTATCGGATTTTTGAGTTAAGTTGTTGCACCGAAATAGTCACTTCGATACTTACAAAACTGTTGGTAAAACATCCTATACTTCGGTGTCATGATGAAATAGAACTTTTTATACGACTGCCTGAAAAAAGGAGTATATTGTTTTCAGGGTTCATGTATGTATGTATGTATGTGTGAGTTTGTATATTCCACCATAACTAATTCTACACGCCTGTACTGATTTTGATAAATGAGGTATCGTTAGCATTCCTAGCTTATTCCGGGTGACATAGAATAGTAAAATTTAAAAAAATTATGGGTTGACCATGGTCCCGCATTAAAGACTAAAGTTGAAAAAAAAAACGAAAATAAGATTAACTATATTATAATCATCATCCAGAAAATGATGCGTAGATTCAAAAAATATATAACACTATAGTGATTCACAAAAAAAATATCATATAATAGAAATGTGAATAAGATTCTAATTTAGCTAGATTAATTTAGACTTTAAACTTTTTAGTTCGTTTTTTGGCAGGGCAGTCGTGTTTTTTTAATTTTGTTAATTATGACTTGTTTCGCACTAGTTTTATCCATCCTTGGTGATTATGCTATGTCTAGTCGTCCCAGTTTCTCGGAGACATGTTTTATATCAAGCCTTCTAAATGGGACACAAGTATAATAGCCAAGGATGGAGAAAACTGGTACGAATCAAAATCTTTCGATTAAGATCGATTTTGATCTTCTAGATTTCGATCTTTCGTAATAAAGAACAATCTATTAATTAATTTCAAAATGTTGTCAGTCATAATGGTAGATCAGACAATTCCCTACAATTTGGTATGAATTAGTTTTGAGTTAATGCAGTGAATAATAAAATATCAGGGGGCAAAAAAGCGAAATATATGGGTTTACCCTTGCAGCTCAAATGAATAGTCATAAGTAGATCTGTGTAGGAAATTTTTATTATAGCTGGTTTTATTCTATTTATTTATCTGTAATTTTTATAGCAAATCTATCAAGATTTAAATCTAGTTCATGCTCAATGCACCACCCGTCTTTCCAATAAAATATATCCTCCACCAAAGACCTATATCCACGCGTTAAGTACTAGGAGTAACTTGTATAATACTAGAGACGCGCATAGCTAATTTTATGTTTACGTTTAACTCTGGCTTTCTCATAACTTTACATCCAAGGTTGTAAAACTTGTAATATCCGTTGCTAATCATTGGGTTGGATAACTCACATCCTGTATGAAGATTTGCTCGTATTACTAGAAAAACCTGTATTCAATCTTAATCGATTGAATAAAACCTTGACGTGTTAGTTATTTGGTGTTTGCCGATTTACTTTTATGGTAACGAACCTTGCATTAACTCATTTGACATAAAAATCATTCATAGGATTAGTTATTTATTAAAAACTCAATTTATAAATTAAAAAATTTGTAATCTAGATACAAATTAAAAAAAAGGAAAATGTGACTAACTGATCGATTGATCTATCAACGTACCCACAGCTTATACCACTGGACGGATGGGGCTGAAATTTAGCATACCTACCTAAGCTATTACTACGTCTACTAAAGGACTTTTGAAGCTTAAGGGGGTTAAATAGGGGTTTGAAAATAGGCAACGTTTTATCTAGGAAAATTAAACAGTTCCCGTCGAATAAAAAAAACTTATTCCACGCGAACGAAGTCGTGGGCATTGCCCCTAATAACAGTACTATATTATCGACTGATTTCAATGCTGTGAATATCATAACAACAAAGTCATCTACATCACTGCCAAATGTCAATAGTTCAACATAATAACCAGCTAAGCATCACCATTAATCTCTAATTAATCACATGTCATAATCTAATCACAATCACCATCACTAAAGCCGATCACGGCGGCAAATTGCTTCATCGCCTTCTATAGCAATGACAATGGGCGTAATAATACTCATAATGTCAGACATTGTTATAATTTAATCACAAATTCTATCAATCACACTCTTTAGTGATCATTAATCATGATTGCACGAGACGATTTGCTTTTATGTTGTTGAAAATAGGAATATATTTTTAAAATTAATGTAGTCGCCTTTTTCGTGATCATAATAATATTCATGCCTGAAGGTCGATTTTTTCTGAATAATGATCTCTAAATCATAGTTAATATTGTTTATCTGGATTTTTGATAGCGAATTATATCACCAAAATATATCTAATATTTTAATGTTTCGTCAATATTAATTTATTATGTACGGGACGAGGACTTTTAAGAGATTTTAAGAAACCATACTAATGTTACTTACCTATAAAAACGAAATTGTGTCTGTATATTTGTCTACTAAGTTTACACGGCCCATCTGGTCAACAGATATTTAAAAAGTTTCGTCGATCTGTTTGCAAAGTAACGTCTGCTTCTATCGACATGCAAGTTTCCTCATTAAGTATAATAATTTCCTTCACGATTAAAGAAAGAATGAGAAACATGCATTTCCAGAAAAATTTAGAAGCCAGCCCTGGACACTGAAATAGCAGAGTAAAGTCTTAACCAATGATTTATCATTATTATACTCAATACTCAATATAGGTACACTGTAGGTACACTTATTGACGTTAAAAATTACTTACTTATAAAACATGATGGTGATAATTGGTTACGGTATCTGAAAACTAAAGCTACGAGGGTTCCAAACGCGCCCTGGTCTGAGAAGAGCCCACAACAAACTCAGCCGGGGGTTTTTTTTTATTATCACCATTTCACAAATCATCTTTAATAAGGAACTATCAGAGCCATAGAGCAAATTATTGCCAAGTCATAAAATTTATTAACAAAAACAAAGCTTTAGCAAGAAAAGATTACAATTATTTTGCTATAATCCGCCAACAGAAAAAATTCTGTATGGTCAAGCGTGCAGTTACAAGCGAAGCACCGTTTACCTTCCCAACCAAGCAAGAAAGCCAAGTTCCCAAGCAAGATTCCCAAGAGATTCTTTACAATGCAAGATTGTCAATCTTGCATTGTAAAGTCTACATCTCCTGAAGATGCTCCGGTGTCGGGGCGAAACGTGCGTCGAGAATAGTATAAAAGTCTTGTGTGGTGGTGCATGTGAGTGGTGGTGGCATTGCTTGCTTGGGAACTTGGCTTTCTTGCTTGGTTGGGAAGGTAAACGGTGCTTCGCTTGTAACTGCACGCTTGACCATACAGATTTTTTTCTGTTGGCGGCTTATAGCAAAATAATTGTAATCTTTTCTTGCTAAATCATGAACTTCCGCAAAGTAACGCCTGATTCTATCCAAAAACAAAGCTATAATAAAATGAAATAATTATTAATTAATTAACAGAATACAATACAATGTAATGTCATAAAAATGTCCCATAAAGATCTACAGTAAAGATTGTTGGAGATAATCCGTCACGTCATATCTGGAACGCATCGTGGTCAGCTGGTGTGCACGTTCACTCGTTGCGTAAACGCATCCGCTCTTTGTTTATCATTGCTGGGTCAGATTTAAAAAAAACTTTCCAAAATTTTTTTTTTATATATTATATTTTTTTTAAATATGTATATTATATATATTAGCTAGATTAGACTGGTGCTTGGCTGCAATGTTTGCTGGGTCGCGTTTACCTTGTTTATGTCACCGTAAGATTGTAAGAACCGTTAGATTATTCTTCGGTAGATTGTAATCTGTTAGGTATGTTAACCAGATAGAACCTTCAAAAATTGACACTCAGAACATTGAACAGTTTACAATCTTTCGACAGTTTAGAATTTCACGAGTTAGATTATAATCTAACGGTTTTTACAATATATATAGCTAGGCTAGACTGGCGCTTAGCTGCAATCTTTGCTGGGTCGCGTTTACCTTGTTTATGTCTTGTATTGTATGTATTGTTTATGTAAAATTGTAAAAACCATTAGATTATAATCTGTTAGGTATATTAATACGATAGAACCTAAGTGAGACTACCGGATGTATGTCGAACCCTAACCTAACCTACAAGGAAGATACAATAAAACGTAAATACAATTAATATTCCAAAAATTGACACTCAGAACATTGAAAGGTTCACAATCTGTCGACAGTTTATTTCTCGTTAGATTATAATCTAACGGTTTTTGCAATCTTACGGTGACATTTATATTGAAGTGAAACTTCTTTACAAACGGTGCGATTTGAAAATCCGACTAAACGAAAAAGCGACACTAAAAAGAGACAAACATATTCAAAATAGGATTTAGCCTGCGAGAGAATGAGATAGAATACAATCACATACAAGTTATATTTATTTTATTCTCTCGTAGGCTACTTTTCTGAAGTTTCACCTCTGCCGTGTGTGAATTGCACACACACACTTTTCTTTATTTGTTTAGTGCACATAAGATGCCTTGATTTGAATATACCATTATAATAATTAGAGAAGGGAAACACGATGGTTTATAAAAACCAGAACATTAAATGTTTTTTTTTAAATTTATAAGCCTTCAATTCATCTAGGATTCAAGGTTCCTAAATTCAAAGTATCAGCTTAAAGGAAATTAAAATAGATGATGGCTATTTAATAGTATACTTAATCTTGCTTCATAGTTAGGCACCTTGAATCCTAGGTGGATTCAATCTAGGATTTAAGGTCCTAAATTAAAAATGTCAGAAACGAGAAAGTTGAAACACAAAGTTAACTATTTAATAGTATACATAATAGTTAATATTGCAAAAACATTTCGAGTTACAGATGTAACCATTAAAGAAGTGCATTTACTTAGTTACCTACTAAGTTCAAAGCGTATTTTTTTTGGTATTTTACAAGAAATGATAATCCATACTTCTATTCTTTATATTATAAATGTGAGTGTGGTTAGTCCTTCAATCAGGCCGCAACAGAGCAACGGGTCGACGTGATTTTTTGCATGGGTATAATGATATTTTTTAGAATTCTACCAAAACACTAAATTACGTTAAGTAGTTATTACAATGCGTGCCAAATTAAAATTAAATTAAATCAATATTTGTACATCTACCAGTGGTAGAATGCTAGGATCCTCTATTTTTATACGACTGCCTGAAAAAAGGAGTATATTGTTTTCAGGGTTCATGTATGAATGTATGTATGTATGTGAGTTTGTATATTCCACCATTACTTCTATACGCCTGAACCGATTTTGATAAATGGGGTATCGTTAGAATCCCTAGCTTATTCCGGGTGACATAGGCTAGTAAAATTAAAAAAAACATTATAGGATGACCATTAAATCCCGCATTAAAGACTAAAGTTGAAAAAAAAATTTCGAAAATAAGATTAACTATATAATCATCATCTAGAAAATGATGAGTAGATTCCAAAAATATATAACACTATAGTTCAATATCCAGTGATTCACAAACAAATATCATTTATAACAAAAATGTGAATAAGATTCCAAAGGCTATATATGCAAATCGCTTCTTATGGAGGTAAATTCCAAAAATAATATAGCAGGGCAGTCGTATTTTTTAATTCGTTAAATTAATTTCACTTGTTAAGAACATCTATATACGCAATCCACAAATAAATAATTTGAAGTTTTGAAGTTTGAAGTTTAACGATCTAGATTCAACTCCCCGATAAAATGACGCAACACCACGAGAGAGAAACCAGTCCTAGATGTTAGCATTGTTAGCTATGACAGGTAAACACTAAAACAAAGTGTACGGTAGTTTAGTTACGTGAGGAGAAAGGCTTGACCGCTGTCCAGTGTGCCGTCATGGGTTCGATTACCGGTTTTGATAAAACAATGTTTATCGTATAGTAGGTAATAGTCACTCGTCGCTTCGCAAGGAACCTGCCCTAATGAAGAAAGAGTTTATTTAACAAAACAATCAACATAAGCATAATCTAGCTCTTCCACGTTATACTCTAGGAATATCAAGCCGTAGTAGTCCGTACTTCAGATCAATTATTATTTACAATAAACTCCCTAATACTATGAAAGGAGAAAACAAAGAGGCTACCTTTAAAAGAAAATTAAGACATTGGTTAATACAAAAATGTTTTTATAACATTCAAGAATTTCTGACTACATAGACCTCAATAGCACGATAAATGTATTTAAAATAAATTATGTGTTAAAACTTATAATTATTCAATTATTTTAATTTTATTGTAATAACTTATTTAATATTATTTTAGCCATTGACTACGACTTCTAGATTTAATAACTTGACGAGACCATTTATTTATTTAATATTTTTAATAGATTTAGTGAATCTTGTGTAATTAATTTAAAATTTGCAATGCCCTGACAGGGCCTCATGCCGATGTACTTGTATGTAGACATGAATACAAATAAATGGAAATGGAAACTGTTTTTATACTGTAAGATAAATCTTTCATTTGGGCAAATAAAGCCACAGCCGCCGATGAAATAATAATTACCCATCAACTATGGTTCTTCAAAATAAAATTAACTACTTAAATTTAATTAAAAGTCGATTGGTGTAATCGTCTACGTGGATTAAGTTTAATCAATTCCCGCGGAAGAGGCCGGCAAACGCTACTTCTATTCAACCCGTAAATAAATTTGCCGGTATATTGCTATCTCTATTTGACTTGACACATGATCGTGTGAAAGCGCGATAGCAATATGAGTGTTTAGAATTTGTTATACATTTAGTCTTGTTCCGTAAATACCAAAAATGATGAATGAAAACTTGTTGTGTTTTTAACTTCGTGTTGTTATTCTGTAACTTGACAATATAGGCTATGTTCCTGATCAAGACACGCGGAAGCGTGTCCAGCCAAAGTTCAAAAAAACTGGCGAGCAGCACCGTGTGTAATATTACACGAACCATTTGGAGCCACTTTTGACCCCCTCATAACTCAAAAACTATTTCACATAAACATGTCAAATTTGGCGCATATATTGAGACCCGTGAGATACATATGTGCTCCAAATTTCATAAGCACACCTCAAATGGTTATTTAGATATAAACGTACAAAAATCGTCATTTTTATGATCAAAGGATAGATCAAAACTCTGACACGAGGCATGCTACCATTGCTTAAAGCCGTATTATTTTAATATTGTTGACGTTTATGTTGTAGTGTTATAATCATTATTTTAAGGACGTCAAAGTACGTGACATTCAACCGTTAGTTTGAAACAATACTGCTTTAAGCGGTGGTTCATACATTTTGGTTTTAGTGATATCGACTGTTGACCGTGCTTGTTTTCAATGTTTCACAAAAAACTTTTGATTTTGAACTTTTGCAATCAAAATTGATGAGATGTAGAAATGTGCTGTAGAGGTAGTCTGACCATAGATGTAATCTGTCAATGTCAGTGTAACTCCAGGTACACTATATATTTTTCTTGAGAATTCTCGTCTTTAATTATCTTGTACAATGAGTCGTACAATAGAATTACTGGTGTGTGACACACTGACCTTACACCAAATAATAAGTACCTACTAATGTAAAACGTAAACTAAATTAATAGAAAAGTCCTATTACAGTGTAAAGGATTATTTGAATGATAGCAAGGCATGGGTATGAATTGTTACAACGGCTGATTATGTAATGTTATATTATAAGTACATATATATAATTTCAAATATTTGTGAGATGGTGATATCACCTCTTATGCTCTGTAAGCATGACGTTCAGAAGGTGTACTTTGTAGGTACATATTTTGAATAAATATGTTTTGAGTTTGAGATTGAGCCAAGTTCAAAATTGTGATATATATGCCTTGGTTGTTGACTTCAGCGACAAAAGAAGTGAGATCTAAATGGGTGCCAAGTTCAATAGTCAGTCCTGCAATTTATATATCCCATCAAAAACATAAATGTGAAATGAGAGCCAAGTGCAAAATTGTGATATATATGCCTTGGTTGTTGACTTCAGCGACAAAAGAAGTGAGATCTAAATGGGTGCCAAGTTCAATGGTCAGTCCTGAAATTTATTTATAACAACATATAATATTTTATAACAACTTAAAATATCATTTCTTCTTATAACTAAGTATAAAATGTTGAAGACTAAGGCTTTGGCTTGGCTAGTTTCCATATACGAATTATTATTAAGTAGGTACCTAAAAGTACAGTTCCTTAGTCTTCAACATTTTATACTACGTTATAAGAAGAAATGATATTTTAAGTTGTTATAAAATATTATATGTTGTTATAAATAAATTTCAGGACTGACCATTGAACTTGGCACCCATTTAG
The DNA here is from genome assembly GCA_964035005.1 of Erebia palarica. Lineage (NCBI taxonomy): Eukaryota > Metazoa > Arthropoda > Insecta > Lepidoptera > Nymphalidae > Erebia > Erebia palarica. The sequence continues at coordinate 59,370,255 of OZ035983.1, read as the reverse complement.
ATCTCACTTCTTTTGTCGCTGAAGTCAACAACCAAGGCATATATATCACAATTTTGCACTTGGCTCTCATTTCACATTTATGTTTTTGATGGGATATATAAATTGCAGGACTGACTATTGAACTTGGCACCCATTTAGATCTCACTTCTTTTGTCGCTGAAGTCAACAACCAAGGCATATATATCACAATTTTGAACTTGGCTCTCATTTTACATTTATGTTTTTGATGGGATATCAATTATTACGTAAGATATCGTTCGATTTAATATGAAACAAATAAGGAGATAACATGTCATTTATGTCGTAAGTCGTGCAAAACGCAATGCGCTTACATTTAATTTTGGGAAAGTATTTTGAAAAAATAATTATTCAAGGACCTAGATAAGTACCTGTTCAATCTTAATAATTGCATGATATGGTGGAAGTATTCTCGAATTACAAATTATTTTGGTATTACGTTTGTATGGGCAATAGGCATGATGACAGTAACCAAGAATCAATGAAATTATGTATTAATCTAATAAAGTAGGATTCATGGATTATAAAAAACGTATTTATTTTTCTTTTTCGAGTGAGATTGTTGTTTATTTTGATAAAATAAAACTATAAAATACAGCAATCCGCCATAATATATTAAACACCAAGAAGCGAATGACGTCACAATTGTTTGTTTTCGAGCTTTGTCAATCCCACTATTGCTTACACAGCACAGAGTACATTAGATAAAACGATAGTGACGTCACAAACGACGCCATGACACCGGCTAGCGTTTTGGCGTGAATTTTAAAATTTAAATTTCAAATGCCAATTTTATCTACCAAACCTTATTTTTTTGCTGAAATAATATATTTTTTCGAAATAGTAGATACTTCCGAACATAATCTGACCATTTTTCAAAATCAGTCATCATGCCTAAATGTACAACATTGTATGTACTATAATATTCAACCTTGTGTACTGATAGAACGTTTTAATACCTTAATATTGCAAAATACATAAAGACACCTTTGACGACCTCCGTGGCGCAGTGTGTAGCGCTGTTGTCTTAACGTGCGGAGGTCCCGGGTTCGATCCCCGGGAGGGTCAATTTGGGAATTTATAATTTCTGTATTTTCTCTAGTCTGGCCTGGTGGGAGGCTTCGGCCGTGGCTAGTTACCACCCTACCGGCAAAGACGTGCCGCCAAGCGATTACGCGTTCCGGTACGATGCCGTGTAGAAACGAAATAGGGGTATGGGTTTAATATAACTGCCATGCCCCTAACAGGTTAGCCCGCTACCATCTTAGACTGAATCATCACTTACCATCAGGTGAGCTCGCTGTCAAGGGCTAACTTGTAGTGAATAATAAAAAAAAAAAATAAAAAAAAAAAAAAAAAAAAATAAAAAAAAAATAAAAAAAAAAAGAAGCCTCTAACTAGTTAATTGTATTTTATATTCACTGTAGGTACATACTACATAACTCCCTTTTATGACTGTCCATTATGAAAGCGCTCTTCTTAGCAGTCGTGCTGGGTTTGATGACTGACGCAAGTAGATTTAGTATCAGGATTTAGTAGCATTACTGCACCTTGCATCTAAATTTTATGATCGCGTCATTTTGTTTTCACGCGGAGATAAAAGACTCATTCACAGTTGACATACAAACGAGCGGCAAGTAAACGGGCTATATAAATTGTATCTTGCTTACAATTATATGCCAGCAATACAGAATTTGGACTAATTAATTAATAAGCTCGTCTTAGTCAGTCTTCTTAACTCGTCTTAACACTTAGTGAATAGTGAGAGCTATTCTCGGAGAATCTCCACGTAAACAAATTAGAAATGTGGAGCCTTGAGAGCATTAGAGTGATCGATATAATACAACGTGTTGCGAAGCTGAAGAGGCAATTTGGACTAATTAATTAAGATAAGCTCGTCTTACTCAGTCTTCTTAACTCGTCTTAACACTTAGTGAATAGTGAGACCTATTCTCGGAGAATCTCCACGTAAATAAATTAGAAATATGGAGCCTTGAGAGCATTAGAGTGATCGATATAATAGAACGTGTTGCGAAGCTGAAGAGGCAATGGACATGACATAGTTTTAAGAAGCAATAGACGTAACTTTGATCGCAAAACTGCTGTTTTTCTGCAGTTGGCATAACTGCACAGCAACTTGTTCATTTCCATTATAACTGCACACCGACTTAAAGCGGACTGTGTACTCGATTTGCAGTTTAGATGCAGTTATGCCAACTGCAAGAAAACTGCAATTTTGCGTTCAACGTGCAGTTCTAATATGGTCCGTCTGTCTAGAACCTGAACAATTAACTGAGAACAATGCCTAGCATACGTTTGCTTAAACTTCACAACAAAATACTGATCATTGCCTTTGTAAATTGCTGAACAACTTGCTGGTTTACGATCACCATTCACGTGACCAAACGATGTATACAGGTCTAGCCCCACTTGAGATGCACGGAGCGGCGCGGCACGTAGTGGCATATATATTTTGTATGAGTTTGCACGGGGCCACTATTATAGTGCGGAATGGCATGGGAACCCACCGCATTATTATCCCAAGAAAACTCCTACTATTATTTGATTAATAGAAAGGGGTCATTGTAATGTAGGGTAATTTATACGTTAGTGCGGGTAGGCTAAGATATTGTGCCATCCTTTCAATTGAATGTGAATGACACTCATCTTCCTCTCTCGCAATAAATGCCTAAGAGTCAGACAGGTTTCTTTTACACGAACCTCGAACATATAAACTGGCGACGAGGAAATCAGTGAAAATATTAACACGTGTAAAGTAAAGTAAAGTAAAGTAAAATATACTTTATTGTACACAAAGAATTGAAAAGACAAAAACAATAATATTAATAGATACGGCACAACAGGCGGCCTTATCGCTTAAACAGCGATCTCTTCCAGGCAACCTTAGGGCAGAGGAAACTTTTAAAAGAAAGCGGGAGGGGTGTACTGAGACATAATAGCTATATAAAAATATACAAAGTGTAGATGTAATAGGTAATAGACGACAGATGAATAAATAGATTATAATGATAGATAATGTTGTTTCAATTAAGTTTTGAAGATAAGAAGAGATTGAGATAGCTTAATATCCAGAGGGAGAACGTTCCAAAGCCGTATAGCAGTTACCGTAAAATAATTTTGATAGAAGGAAGTTGAGTGTCTAGGAGTAATAAATACTTACTTAGTGTATATTGTGTGGTGGAATACGCGAGTTATTTTTTTTTTTTTTTCGGATTGAGTATGCTGCATAGGCCCTACTGGCCGCTACAGCGTCACCGGGGGGATGGGCGAGCGCTAAGCGTCGCCGAGAAAAGAGCCCTAGGGCTCGATGACATCGGGGGAGGCAACGTCTTCCTAAGGGCGCCTCCTATGAGGCTCGGACCACGGCTTAGGATGACGTTGGGACGAATGGGAGGTCGGTTGGACTAGGTTAGTCCACACGCCCCCGAGGCCGTGGGTTAAGACCACGTCCGGGTGACGTAAGATATCGGGGTCCTCGTCTTCGCCGGCGAAGACGCTGTGTTTGACATACCGCGATGTCAATGAATATTGGAGCTTTCGATGTGGTCAAGGATAACTGGGACTCATACGTAGATAGGCTGGAGCAATATATCATACCAAATGGTGATCCTCAGTTATGAGGAATAAGACGCAGAGAGAGAGTACGGGGCCGTTTCGCGCAGTACATCTCCGTGCTGCATCGCTTAAGTGGGCTCAGCTCCATACAACCTCATACAAAAAATACTTGCCACCACGCCTTTTTTTTTAAATACAAGTTAGCCCTTGACTGCGATCTCACCTGATGGTAAGTGATGATGCAGTCTAAGATGGTAGAGGGTGTGGTAGCTTTGTAGTGGACTGTTAGGGATTACGAAAGGCAAAACACGAGATTCGTGGCACCGTGGCACAGCTATTTAATTGAAAAGGTATACAAATTACAATGAGCACGTCTTATTCCTGTGGCAGTTGGTGAGGAAGAGAGTCGTTCTAGTTCACCTAATATCATACATTGACAGGGTGAATGAACTATGAACGATATTGTGTTTCCAACAGAGGGCTAACCTGTTAGAATCATGGCAGTTATATTAAACCCATACCCCTTTTCGGTTTCTACACGGCATTATCGGAACGCTAAATCGCTTGGCGGCACGTCTTTGCCGGTGTGGTAACTAGCCACGGCAGAAGCCTCCCACCAGGCCAGAGCAGGGAAAATTCAGAAATTATAAATTCCCAAATCGACCCCGCCGGGGATCGAACCCGGGACACTGCGCCACGGAGGTCGTCGGCCTCTGTAGTGGGGCCAGACCTTACTTCGGACGAGATACGCGACTGACCAGTCGATCACGTAACTGAACGAGGAAGCGGACTGTTACGATTATCCTGTGCCTGACCGCGATCCAATTTTGAGATTAAGTACCAAACACTGTTATGGCCTCTCGAAGATAATTACGCCACGTTTTGTTTGTTTCAAATTCTTTATCTACTCCCATGCTATAAATCCTCTATAACAGGTTCTGAAACAGTTAGCATATTGCCAACATTAAAACACCCAATGTCCTAATAACCATAACATCATCCAAACGGGTAACAACACTCCTTTGTTTTTTTTTTTCGATCCCCTCTGCGCAAAGGTTTTACTCAACAGACAGCCACATCTGCTCGATGCGTGGTATCTGTATGAATTAAAAAAAAAAAGTCTATACGAATTTCAAAAAAAGAACATTGTCATACACGCACGTTTCACTACCAGAACGCCGCGCGCTGTAAAAAAAAAAAAGGTTATTAGAATTTTCGCCGCCATTTTTCTTCATTTTTTTTTTATTGTTTTGTTAATATAAATATTCCGCCGAGTACATCGCGATCAGGACCTTCCAACATTAAAGAACATCAAGTGTATTTTATTGCACTATACAAAATGTTAACTAATTATTAATACAAAAAACAATTCTTTCATTATTACTTAGTTTATTTGTATATACTCAGTAATGGATGATATTAGGTTACTAGGACTGGATGTTTTTAATGTTAGCAGTAAGCTAACTATTTCAGAATCTGTTATAGAGGATTCATAGCATGGGAGTAGATAAAGTCTTGTATGCAACTGTTGATAATTAGGTATTAAAACACTCATATACTAATAGCATATAAATATATAATAAACCCACATTCGTGTTTTAATACCCCTTATTACACAACTGTTATTGCACATAAGAACATTACATTGCACAAAGGCGAGATTAATACCTAGAGGTATTCTCTTCCAGTTAACCTTTGGTAGTGGGGACAGGGTTGAATCACAGTGCGTACGATAAGTATAAAGAGAAAAGTTGGTTGAGAAAAATAGCGTTCACAAGTTGTAAAGCTGTAAGTTCTTATTTTATTCTTCCGAAAATTTGGCTTGCTGGTAGAAACTGTACTTTTAGGTACCTACTTAATAATAATTCGTATATGGAAACTAGCCAAGCCAAAGCCTTAGGCTTCAACATTTTATACTAAGTTATAAGAAGAAATGATATTTTAAGTTGTTATAAAATATTATATGTTGTTATAAATAAATTTCAGGACTGACCATTGAACTTGGCACCCATTTAGATCTCACTTCTTTTGTCGCTGAAGTCAACAACCAAGGCATATATATCACAATTTTGAATTTGGCTCTCATTTCACATTTATGTTTTTTATGGGATATATAAATTGCAGGACTGACCATTGAACTTGGCACCCATTTAGATCTCACTTCTTTTGTCGCTGAAGTCAACAACCAAGGCATATATATCACAATTTTGAACTTGGCTCTCATTTTACATTTATGTTTTTGATGGGATATCATTACTTTTTGTACAGAAATTATTGAACTCAATCTCAAACTCAAAACATATTTATTCAAAATATGTGCCTACAAAGTACACCTTCTGAACGTCATGCTTACAGAGCATAAGACGTGATGGTGATAATTAACTACGATATCTTAAAACTAAAGCTACGAGGGTTCCAAACGTGCCCTGGTCTGAGAAGAGCCCGCAATAAACTCCGCTTTTTTTTTATTATCACTATCTCACAAATATTTGAAATTATATATATGTACTTATAATATAACATTACATAATCAGCCGTTGTAACAATTCATACCCATGCCTTGCTATCATTCAAATAATCCTTTACACTGTAATAGGACTTTTCTATTAGTTTAGTTTACGTTTTACATTAGTAGGTACTTATTATTTGGTGTAAGGTCAGTGTGTCACCCACCAATAATTCTATTGTACGACTCATTGTGCACATTTCTACATCTCATCAATTTTGATTGCAAAAGTTCAAAATCAAAAGTTTTTTGTGAAACATTGAAAACAAGCACGGTAAACAGTCGATATCACTAAAACCACTTTAAACAATGAATACAAATCACAATGACTGACAGCTTAGGAGTTACTACATAAACGTCAACAATATTAAAATAATACGGCTTTAAGCAATGGTAGCATGCCTCGTGTCAGAGTTTTGATCTATACCTTTGATCATAAAAATGACGATTTTTGTACGTTTATATCTAAATAACCATTTGAGGTGTGCTTATGAAATTTGGAGCACATATGTATCTCACGGGTCTCAATATATGCGCCAAATTTGACATGTTTATGTGAAATAGTTTTTGAGTTATGAGGGGGTCAAAAGTGGCTCCAAATGGTTCGTGTAATATTACACACGGTGCTGCTCGCCAGTTTTTTTGAACTTTGGCTGGACACGCTTCCGCGTGTCTTGATAGTGAAGTATGATAATTCTATGACACGTTCTATTATTGAAATGAAATATACCTGCACCTTTATGTAGTTCAATTTAACTAAGGTTATCGCAACACATGAAGGTGAAAGAAAATCTTGTTGACAAGCAATTTTAATAATTTCAATTTTTATGATGAGTTCATGTTACATATTAATGTTTTAATAGTAAAAATACTTTAACGAAGTGACTATTTGTACGGGTACTGGACGAATAAATTATATTTATTCGTACATTTATTCAATTTTACGAATGAGAAAGGTAAAGGCTAGGTAGCTAGTGTGTCGGTAGTTGTATTTACTTAATATATGTCACCGTAAGATTGTAAAAACCGTTAGATTATAATCTAACTCGCGAAATTCTAAACTGTCGAAAGATTGTAAACTGTTCAATGTTCTGAGCGTCAATTTTTGAAATATCCATTTTATTTACGTTTTCTTGTCTCTTTCTTGTAGGTTAGGTTAGGGTTCGACATAAATAATCAAGTAGTGCCCGGCCTCAGGCCGGGCACTTAGGTTTTATCGGGTTTAAATACCTATCAGACTACAATCTACCGGAAAATAATGCGTTAAATTGTAATCTTTCGAATAATAAATTGTTTGTCCAGTACCCGTATTAATAATTATAAATTTTATAAATTGTTCGTACGGTAACCGTATTAATAATTATAAATTTTTCGTACAGTACCCGTATTAATAGATGCACTCATACTTTAAATGTAGAAATAAAAAAAAACTCTTAATTTAAAAATACTCTAAATATAGTATTTAGTGATAGAATAAAAATATTAAAAAAAAAAAAGTAACGATGCCATGGGCTTATACTCGTATTAATCCATTTGCCTATTAATGCAGTGGCGTGCACAGTTTTCGGAGCCAGAGTAGGCATTGATTGGGCAGATACTATTCGTAGATACTTAGTTTCAGGCAGGAAAATAAGCATTGAGCTTTTTAACTAGTGTAAGCGATGCTTTTATGCCTCTATGTCGTACACGCCACTGCCTATCACCCACTTTTTTCCGAGACGACAAAAGTAAGTCACCCAGTAATCGGTATACTTTAGGTAGTACAAATAAAATCGCAGCACTGTACATAAATCTTCAATCAGAGAAGATCGCAGCCTCCGGGTGAAAGTGGTAAATCCGGCTGAGGATTTCCGGGCATTTGTACAAGTAATCATGGATGTTACATATTATTACTACACTTTGCTTTGGCAAAAATCAATTCGACAATGCTCGATTGCTTAAACAATCGATTATCGATTGAAAAGCTCGAATGCTTAAACAATCGATTATCGAGCATTGTTGATTCAACATCTCCTGAAGATGCTCCGGTGTCGGAGTGAAACGTACGTTGAGAATAATTTGGAAGATTTGTGTGGGGGTGTGGTGAATATCGCAAGAGACATACAGAAGGGCTGGCTCATTTTTTGCGCAAAGGATCAGCCTGGCTGTCCAGCGCGGAAATGCAGCTATCAATAAAAAAAACTACAAAAAAAAACATATGCTAACGGAAACAAGTGAAATTAATTTAATGAATTAAAAAATACGACTGCCCTGCCATATTATTTTTGGAGTTTACCTCCAGAAGCGATTTGCTTAGATAGCCTTTGGAATCTTATTCACATTTTTATTAAATGATATTTTTTTGTGAATCACTAAATATTGAACTATAGTGTTATATATTTTTGGAATCTACTTGTCATTTTCTAGATGATGATTATATAGTTAATCTTATTTTCGATTTTTTTTTTTCAATTTTGGTCTTTAATGCGGGACCATGGTCACCCCATCAATTTTTGTAAAAATTTTACTAGCCTTTGTCACCCGGAATAAGCTAGGAATTCTAACGATACCTCATTTATCAAAATCGGTTCAGGCGTATAGAAGTTATGGTGGAATATACAAACTCACATACATACATACATACCATACATACATACATACATACATACATACATACATGAACCCTGAAAACAATATACTCCTTTTTTCAGGCAGTCGTATAAAAAAGAGACATACTGTACGACATAGATTTACTTACTGTGGCGGATTATACTCGTAGCGAATTAAAGTTCTACTTCTTTTATTTTTATGGACTTCCGCAAAGTAACGCCTACTTCTATCACATATAGACGCGGACGTAGTCAGGGGCATCAGCTAGTTGATAATGCGTAGTCACAACTAGGCCCCTTGTACCTCATAATATGACTAGATATGGACCGACAAAGTGACTGAGGTCAATTTATCGATATGGTAATTTGGACGGTAAATGTTAAGACAATCTCATGGACAGGTATACACTGACATTTCATACTTAGGTGCCTAGGTCAGCTGTCTGACTGTAATTGATCTTTCACCCTGCATCAAAGCTTTGGAGAATAAATTGTTTTTTCTTTTTCATCATTATATAAGGAACTAGCAAATGCCCGCGACCTCGTCTGCGTGGTTTGAGGTTTTTTTGGTTCCCGCGGGAACTCTTTAATATTCCTGGATAAAAAGTGCCTATGTGCTATTCGAGACTATAAACTATTTCTGTGCCAAATTTCAGCCAGATCCGTTCAGCCGTTGGGGCGTGATTGAGTAACAAACATCCATACATCCATCCAAACTTTCGCATTTATAATATTAGTAAGAAAAGATAAGATAACTGGTGTGCTCAATAGCTATAATACCATAACTATTGTAAAGTTGAAGAAGATTATTCTAACAGTATAGCAAAATAGGGGTCGCTGGTGGTGGAGGTGCTAAAGGGAGAGGGAATGATATTAAATAGTTAGATAATAGTTAAAGTACTTAAGTATTTACCTACAAATATCACATAGTACACTATCTGATACTTACTGATAGGAACTGCCTAAATATTTGGACAAACAACTTGAGGAAAATTGGACATAATGAGAGTCAAATACAATGGTCTAATGCGAAGAAATTGACGTGAGAACACAAACAAACAACGTTACAATGACGTGATGACACAAAACACACTTTAAATACATTATACAAACGAGATAATGGGTTGAGAATCTGTGTAAAAAACGTGTCGCGCTTGTTAAGTGGCCAGCTGATCGTGTGTGGTACAAGCCTTAAGAGTATGTTCAATCGACTGTATGTAAGTTGACCCAAAATGGCGGTCGTCTGCGCAAGTACATTGTATTACACGGCCGAGTGGAGCATCTATGGGGAGCGACTCACAATCGATATACTAGAAACCGCCATAAGCTAGTAACAGCGTCGTATCGTGTGCGCAAGGTTCAGAAATCCTTTGTGGGGTCGAGTGTACGCTTTTATAATATGGTACCCAAAGAGTTTCTGCATTTGCCATTAAATAGATTAAAGACTGTGTTAAACAGCATCTGTTAAGTTGAGGTTATTACACTATCTATGATTTTATTAATGACAAAGTTGCATGGAAGCAACCGGCCTCGCATCCAGTGACCCACAAGTCAGTGTAATACTTGTAACGTATGTGTTGTGTTGTCTACATATTGTAACCTTTTCTTTTCTATGAAAAGAGCAACTGCTGAGTTTCTTGCCGGCTCTTCTCAGTAACTTTCCGAACCGGTGGTAGAGTCTTAACGTTTCATAAGTGACACAAGTTGTCCTACATGAAATAAATATATCATTTATCATTTAGCGAGCCCGCCTCATACCGAACTTCGTTTGACACCCGAAATGTGTTTCTGCAAAGAGTTCAAGTTACGCGGTGGCTACTATACTCTATTCTACCAGATATCATACTTTAATAATATAAATGCAAAAGTGCGTTTGTCGGTTTATTGGTTTGTCTTTTAATCCCGCTGCAACAGAGCAACGGATCGATGTTATTATTTGCATAACGTGGGTATATCTGAGTCTTGGGCTTGGAGCGACTTATGCTACTTTTTATCCCGGAAAATTGTGGAGTTCCTCTGGGAATAAAAAAAACTTATTCCACGCGGGCCAAGTCGCAGGCATCAGCTAGTAAATCCAACATTTCCTCAGATACTCCTTTTTAACGACTTAACTGGTGAAGTTTAGAGCGCTGTTGAGGGTCAAATTTTGACGAAATTTGGTCAAAAGCTGAATTTTCTCTAGTCTGATGGGAGGCTTCGGCCGTGACTACTTACCATCCCACCGAAAAAGACGTACCGACAAGAGATTTAGGCATTACGGTACGATACCTTATAGAAACCGCTTGGGGCATGGGTTTAATTTATCTGCCATACCCCTTACAGGTTAGATAATATTGTATTGTATTCTATCTCTAGATATGAGATAAATATAACTTGTACTCTATCTCATTCTCTCGCAGACTAAATCCTATTATGAATATGTTTGTCTCTTTTTGGTGTCGCTTTTTCGTTTGATTGAATTTTCAAATTACAATGATTCTAAAGAAGATTTACTTCAAAAAGATACATAAAGATTTGCGTACGCCTACGCAAAGGCGTACTATAAGTAATACAACGTACTATTACCTATTCTGTGGTAATAAGCTTAGGTAAATATGAAATCGAAATTATTAATTTAAGAAAGTTTGGAATGTCGAATTTAAATATAACAACACGTTTGTCCATTTTATTTATCGAACAACTTATTTTAGGATTATGTTAATCATTTAACATATCGTGACACTGCAATAAACTTTCACTGCAAAATTTAGCGATACTCATAAATTTAGATAATCATTAATTATTAAAATTAATACCTAATCTTCATAAATCGGTTTTCTGCAGCATAATATTATTATTTGTTACTAAGTCTAGACCATGAAACATTATGTGAGGTGCGCGAGCGCAAGAATTATCGTTCACCTTCTATAGAGTTATAAAACTTGCAGATACGTAAAGGGAATGTATGAAATTGTGCCACAAATGACATGAAACAAATTTCAATAGTTATAGTGCTCAAATAGTTACTTTTTATATGTGCAAGTACAGAATAAAAACTAATGAAAAACACTACGTTCATGCCCGCGATTTCGTCCGCGTGGATTGGGGTTTTTTGGTTCCCGAGGGAACTCTTTAATTTTCCGGGATAAAGGGTATAAAAAAAAATTTACTATATGTTATTCCAGGCTGTAATTAATCTATCTCTGTGCCAAACTTCATCCAGATCCATTCAGCCGTTCTGGCGTGATTGAGTAACAAACATTCATCCATCCAAACTTGCGCATTTATAATATGAAAAAAAAAAACATTTTTTCTGCGATAAAGATTTGAATATCTAAGAAAATGCACACAAAAATAAGATTTATATTTAAAGAAATATGCCTAAACCAAAACAGAGTTCAGCCTTTTTATTCGACTGCCTGAAACAAGGAGTATATTGTTTTCAGTGTTCATGTATGTATGTATGTGAGTTTGTATATTCCACTATAACTTCTATACGCCTGAACCGTTGTTGATAAATGAGGTATCGTTAGAATCCCTAGCTTATTCCGGGTGACATAGGCTAGTAAAATTAAAAAAAAATTGACGGGGTGATCCCGTATTAAAGACCAAAGTAGAAAAAAAGACTCGAAAATAAGATTAACTATATAACCATCATCAAGAAAATGATGATGTAGATTCCAAAAATATATAACATTATAGTTCAACATCCATAGATTCACAAAAAAATATCATTTAATAAAAATGTGAATAAGATCCTAATTTAACTAGATAAATTTACATTTTTAACTGTTTAGTTCGTTTTTGGCAGGACAGTCGTGTTTTTTAATTTTTTTAATTATTGTTCCGATAAAGCTTATAATAAGGCACTGCCCCTTCTATGATATTCGTAACACTGTATATGTATGACGTAACAGCGTTTAGCCTTTCGCTCCGGTAAAGCGTTGGAGCTTACTGAGCTATGTGAGAGCGGATCGCTAATGAGATAAGCTGTTATCACGTTTCATTAAACTAATTTCAATTCACGGAACTAAGATTGAAAATAATTTTCGAAAGAAACCTTTTTTAAGTCATCATTAAGTAAAGATTTGAATATGTAAGAAATTGCACTCAAATATAAGATTTATTTAAAACAAAATATGTCTCAACCAAAACAGTTCAGCCTTTTGTTCCGATAAAGCTTATAATGAGGCACTGCCCCTTCTATGTTATTCGTAAAAATAAGATTTATTTAAAAACATACTAAACCAAAACAGAGTTCAGCCTTTTGTTCCGATAAAGCTTATAATGAGGCACTGTCCCTTCTACGTTATTCGTAAAAATAAGATTTATTTAAAAAAAAAACTAAACCAAAACAGAGTTCAGCCTTTTGTTCCGATAAAGCTTATAATGAGGCACTGCCCCTTCTATGATATTCGTAACACTGTATAGTATAGGAAGTGCATCTGTGACGTAACAGCGTTTAGCCTTTCGCTCCGGTAAAGCGTTGGAGCTTACTGAGCTTGCGATGTGAGAGCGGATCGCTAATGAGATAAGCTGTTATCACGTTTCATTAAACTAATTTCAATTCACGGAACTAAGATTGAAAATAATTAACGAAAAAGATTTTTTAACCCTTCCCTTGATGTTTGTATATTATTTAATATATAAAACATATCAAAAGAAAGAACCGAAAAAAAAGAAAAGATGAAAAAAAACCAACAAGAAAAAAACAAAAACAAAAGGACTAAATGTTCAATAAAAAAATGATAATAAAAAAAAAGAAAAAATAAAAAAAAAAACATTTAACTGGAGTATTATATGCATTTAAAGTAAATTTAATGAGATATTAATATGTTTAGCATAAAGGCTGTAGAGAATATAATTAACGTCACAATCTCTGCTTGAATTATAGAAATTGCCCAAGTTACTACAGAGTAAATAGTAAAGCAACCTAAATAGGTAGCTGAACTAAGTACCCACCTAGAACAGTCTTCGACCCCATATCGAAGGAAAAAAGCGAGGAACACTTAAAAAGAAACCCTTCCCTTGGTACGTCATTTTGCTAATTGGGAGGGGGGAGGGGGGTGGGGGGTCACGTGACTGGACCCGAATTGTGCGGCCGCGCAAATATAAATATTTATACCTCAAATTGCTTGTACGAGCTACGTAAACAGTAGGTACGTCATTCAAATACGAAATAACGCTATACATTAAAGTTAAATTAAAAAGTTAAATCTATCTGCTTTATGATTAAAAAAAAAATAACAAAGAAAAAAACAAATATGGCCCTGTTTTTTTTAACTCAATAAAATAAACAATTAAAGTAGTATCATTATCTTTAAACTATGGTTCTATGGTTAGTCATTTCACAGTAAAATAACACGAAACAAAGACTCTTTTCCATTTTTGGTCACACTAAAACAAAAACAAAAGTAAAAAAAACAAAGTTTATTAGAAAAACTAGATGATGCCCGCGACATGTTTGTTTTTAGCGTAAATAGCATAATATAGCTTTCCAGATCCTCAATTATGCCTATGCAAAAAATCATGTCGATCCGTTGCTCTGTTCGTTCTTCGAACATTGAAAATTGTTCTCTCCGAACACACTTTCGCATTTATTTAGTATGATTAAGTTGTTACGTAAATAATTCTTAGTCCCAGACATAAAGGCTATAAAAGAGAAACTATGAAAAAAGGATGATAGCAAATAACACCATATTTGTTAAGCTTTTACTGCAGATTCGTCTCGTTAAAGAGCAGGCATGACCGCTTTCTCCATCTATGTACCTAATATTGAATTATTTACTTGCTTCAAAATAAATTAAATATAATTTAATGAATTAAAAATACGACTGCTCTGCCATATTATTTTTGGAGTTTACCTCCATAAGAAGCGATTTTTGCATATATAGCCTTTGGAATCTTATTCACATTTTTTATTAAGTGATATTTTTTTGTGAATCACTGGATATTGAACTACAGTGTTATATATTTTTGGAATCTACTCATCATTTTCTAGATGATGATTATATAGTTAACCTTATTTTCAAATTTTAATTTTCAATTTTGGTCTTCAATGAACATGGTCACCCCATCAATTTTTTAAAAAATTTACTAGCCTATGTCACCCGGAATAAGCTAGGGATTCTAACGATACCTCATTTATCAAAATCGGTTCAGGCGTATAGAAGTTATGGTGGAATATACAAACTCACATACATACATACATACATGAACCCTGAAAACAATATACTCCTTTTTTCAGGCAGTCGTATAAAAATACAAAGATTTCTTTACTCGCTACAAGTTAGCCCTTGATTTTTTCACAATACTGAAAAATTGCCTCATAGGGCTGCCTTAGTTTAAGGCAGGTTATGGCAACACCACTACTATAGCATACTATTGCGTGCTTTTCACAACATCTTTATGTAACACAAGGATTGTGGTACAGTTTGGTCTTGGCCACATTAGGTTAGAGTCCATTTAGTTGAAGAGGTGCCTTTCATGCCTCCTTATATGGCTATTAGACCATCTAGCGTTAACCATCGTTAACTATCGCCCTCAATATGGCTAACGCAAGTAGTAATTTGTACTAGTTAAATTGCTCGATGGTTGGGAAACTGATGTGGCAGTGGGCGGGGCGCATAGTCTGAAGAAAAGACTGCACTGCAATCTCACATGATGGTAAGTGGTCATGTCTTTGATGGTAGCGGGCTAACCTGTTAGGGGCATGGCAGTTATATTAAACCCATACCTCTAGCTAAAGCAACACATGAAAGCATCACGTTTACGGATTAAAGCGAATTAGGCTTCATTCCTTGATTCTCACGATAACCCATACATTCAAATCTGGTCAAGCATTGAAGTTATGGTGGTATAAAATACTCACATAATTCATGTTCATACCTACATGAACACGAAAACTTTACACACCTTGTTAGTCGTGTTAAAAGGAGATATTATTCCACTTTACATAACTAAGGATTTCGATATTTTAAATGAAATTTAAATAAAAATATCTGCACTCACTTTCTCTTTCTCCGGGATTATTCCGTCTGAGGTCTGAGTCATCCAATGCAAATATTATATCACGTAATTTTGCGAACAAAAAGTTTTTTTTCTCACATAGGTTCTCAAATAACAATGACTTTAGTTAATAATCTTGTATGAAATGCCACTAAGTTAGAAATTATTTTATATGGCGAAAAAACCGAGCGCGTACTTTTATTAGACCTTTATGTATAGCTGAACAGACCACCACGGCAGGACAAAACGAGTTTCACCTCATGTTTAGTCTGTAGTATGTTTTCACCCTGATAAAGTCATTATTATTTACAGTATAAAGTTGCTATGAGTGAATTTTTTATCATAAGTTTTTGGTGTCGTTTTTGAACTCATTGTCCTGGATCAGCTGAATAGATTGACCGTGAAAATTAGTAAGTAGTCAGACAGACATAATGTACCTACTTGCATAGACAGCCATACATATTTTGCATGGCTGAAGACTCCTTTTGGAACTGACCATTAAAAATTATAGCTATTTATTTATAAAAATATTCTAGATGATGCCCGCGAATTTATCCGCGTGGTTTTTGGTTTTTTAAACATCTTGGGAACTCTACTGGGACTGCCTCGTTGGTCTAGTAGTTAGCATGTTCGACTGTGGCCGACGAGGACCCGTGTTCGAGTCCCGGTCGGGCCACAATATTAAGTATTGGGTTGTTCTGACTAGAAATTCTCAGTACTAGGCCGGAGTTAGGAAGTTGTAGGTGTTTCACCAATGTGCCTCGGAGATCGCGTCAAGCCGTAGGTCCCCGTTACTATCACTGAAAATTCAAATTCAAATTCAAATGTTTTTTTATTTAAATAAACTTTTACAAGTACCTTTGAATCGTGGAGTGAATCTACCACTGGTTCGGAATTTCATAGTCTATAGTCTATATATAAATAGTCGTTAAAGCCCACCAGCAGCAGCCTGGTGGGTCTAAGCTCTAATTCCCTCTCTCCTATGAGAGTGGAGACCTCTTTGCACTAGAAAATTTGTCAGAAACATACTCAAAAGATTGAAAATTGATCAATGCCTTGTTTATGTGCTTTAAAGTAGTAAATGAGTAATGTGATCGGTACGTATGACCCCTAAAATGATTGACCTAGGACCTGACCGCCACCGTCCATACAAAGAGATGGTCTCACCGTGAACTCGCGACATTATTACCGCATACTACACGATGTGTAGTCTGTAATGTTTGTACATACCCGTACGTCATAGGTTGTGTACTAACTGAGCTGTTTTCACCCGTCCCCGCAGCGGTTTTGGGCCACCAGCCTCCGCAGAATATAACAACTGCTTCGTTGGTCTAGTGGTTAGCATGTTCGACTGCGGTTGAGGAGGTCTTTGGCTCGAGTCCCGGGTTGGGCCATAATTAAGTATTGGGTTTTCCTGACAAGAAATAGGCATGATGACTGATTTTGAGAAATGGTCAGATTGTGTTCGGAAGTATCTACTATTTGGAAAAAATATACTATTTCTGCAGAAAATAAGGTTTGGTAGATAAAATTGGCATTTAAAATTTAAATTTAAAAAATTCGTGCCGGTGTAATCGCGCCGTTTGTGACGTCACTATTGTTTTTACCAATGTACTCTGCTGCAGTGCAAACATTAGTGCGATTGTCAAAGCTCGAAAACAAACAGTTGTGACGTCATTCGCTTCTTGGTGTTTAATCCAATATGGCGGATTGCTGTATTTTATAGTTTTATTTTATCAAAATAAATAGCAATCTCATTCGAAATAGAAAAATAAATACGTTTTTTATAATCCATGATTCCTATTTCATTAGATAAATTCATAATTTAATTGATTCTTTGTCTGTCATCATGCCTATTCTCAGTACTAGCTCGGAGTTAGGAAGTTGGCGGTGTGTAACCACCGTGCCTCGGAGGACACGTAAAGCTGTTGGTCCTGTGCCAGTCTCTCTTTGGTCATGTCGGATTTTCCGTCTCATAGGGCTAGATAATGCACCCGTGTTTGCACGTCTTGTGCACTATAATATCTCCCACGCTAATCCTTATGTAAATTGGCTGTCGTGGCTTAAATTCTGTCGGTAGGACAGTATTTTTATTTAGATATGTATGTAATATAGTAGCACTATATTTACGCCTGTGGGCAGGATTTTGTGTGAGTTTGTATGGAGCTTAGCCCACTTATGCGACGCAGCACGGAGATTCACTGTGACATAATATAATAAGTCCGCTCTGCAGACGAGGGGATATCAAAGAATGGACTGCGCCTGTATAGTGGGATTAGACCAGTGGTCGGCAAACTCATTAGCCAAAGAGCCAAGAACATTACAACAATTTCAAAAAAAAATGGGAGCCAAATCTGCTTATTTAACAAACTTTTATTGCACTTAATAAGTAGTACACTAAATAAAACTAAATTTCATACGTAATAAATATTTTTTAATACGAACAATGAGCTTGCATCTCCTTGGAAAGTTTGAGCCAACTAAGAACATTACAACAATTTCAAAAAAAATTGGGAGCCAAATTTGCTTATTTAGCAAACTTTTATTACACTTAATAAGTAGTACACTAAATAAAACTAAATTTCATACGTAATAAATATTTATGAATGCGAACAATGTGCTTGCATTTCCTTGGAAAGTTTGAGTAAGTCAGGTTTGTGTGTTGTTGTTTTTAATTTCAGGCATGACTCCAAGTTCTCATCAATAAGACGACTTCTCAGTTTACTCTTGATAATGTTACAAAACTTAAATAAGCCTAAGTTTAACTAATTGTAGTTTTAAATAACCTATTGTACTTTTAATTATTTTTTTTGGATTTCTCTTTAACTCGTTTTTGGCTCTTTCTATTGTATCACTTTTTATATAAATTGATTTATATTTAACCATGTTATGTATGAGATACTTATATGCATGTAGTGTTTGCTTTCATATGATTTTTTTCATGTATCGATGAATTTATGTAACTTATGATTATCCTTTGTAAAAATCGCTCGCAAACCTTATGAGTTTAAAACAAAAATTTTCATGCTTGAAAATGATTATTTGCTTAAATATGTAGAACCGAAAAAGGAAAGAACAGCAAACGCAGCACTTAAGGTGTCAAACTGGAGCCTTACTTTACCGACCACTGGACTAGACTATAAACCTGAGGTGTCGTTTTAAAATTATTTTTATTATTATTTATTTATTTATTTATTTATAACATATTAATAGTAGTGGTTTACATTTTGATGTGGTGTTATCATAAATTCATACGAATTTTACCGTACACCACAGTGCCGCCGACAATAGGCTTATTCATACAACTATAAAATTACAAATTATTTTACACAGCTATAAATACACACTATACGATTATATAAACTATAACGTCCTAATACTACAACTATAACTAACTAACAATTAAATTACATAAGTACATACATAACAATTCAACAAGTTAAAAGTACATACATAATAAGTTAAAAGTGGGTAGATATAAAATACAATAAAACAGCTGTCTCACAAACGCTGCGTGCGCGGGTGAGAACCGCTCCGTTTGTTTTTACGCATAAAGTTTTTGCTACGGAAATGTCAACGGTTAATGTTCTTAATAATTTGTATGTTTATAGTTTACATGATGACCTTATAGTTTTTTTTTAAAACAGCCGGATATAATAATTATCTATGGGTCAAGGATTCTAACCTTCGACCTAGACCTATTTTTGCAAAAAAAAAACCTGCCAGACAAATGTCAAATTCTGCAAGATTTTGAATGGACATTAGGCAATTTTTGCTTGATTTTTAAACTAAACAAAGACTAATTACCTTAGCTAGAAAACTAGCTAGTATACATCTAGCATCCTTATGCCTAGTAAATGAATGAATAGATACGACTGATCGGTGCCTTACGGCGGATCAGCGATATGGTATGATGGCGATTCGTATTGATTGCTTTAATTGCTTACTAGCTCATACCCGCGACTTCGTCTGTGTTGAGTAGGTTTTGTTAATTCCCACGGAATCATCTATTTTCCGGGGTAAAAACTAGCCCACGTGACTCTCCAAGTCCTCAAATATACCCACGAAAAAAATCACGTAAATCCGTTGCTCTGTTGTGACGTGATTGAGGGACAAACCAACAAACAAACTCACTTTTGCCTTATATTATTAGTGTGATAACATTAGTATGATTTATTTATTTATTTTACTCAAGTTTCTTGTTCCTTGGTTATCACAGACTTCCGCAAAGCGCTTGCGTTACTTTTAAGTTCATTTCTTTTAAACAACAATGTATACGGTCGATGAAACAATCGATACACCGTCGATAATAATCATGGATGTTATTTTTTTAGTTTTCTTTTACTTTATGAATGTATTTTTAACTTTTTTTCGTATTCTTATTGTGTAATTTGCTCCATAAATCACGTAATATGACAGCAAAGTCAGAATACTTAACCTTTACCCTGCATGAGTTCATCGATAGGCCGTTTACATTTGACACCTTTTGGTTATGTAATCTTTACACAATCGTACAAAACTGTGATTTCTGTCAAGTTACAAGTGGATAGTAGCCGAGGTCAAAACCTTCCATGAGAAAACTATAGTTTTTGAACTAATTTAGAAGTTACTGGTTTGATCGAAAATGTAAAAAGATCTTAATTTGTACAATCTCTCTGCGTCGTATTCCTTATTACTGAGGGTCGTGACCCTATTCCATTAATCTCATAATGGCAGGGATTTTCTTGGTATAATGCGGTGGGTTCCCAGGACCTTCCGCATACGACTCGACAGAGGTGACTTACAGATGTTGGTGATAATAACAGGGACTGATGGCTTAACGTGCGCTCCGAGGCACAGAGAAAACGAAAAGGCCAAATTTGGACTTCCAAATTCGGTCATCCATCCAGTTTCTGACTTGGTCAACGTTACAATCGATACGATTTTTGCAATAATGAAAGGATAAACTGACTGTGCCCGCCTCCAGCTGGACTAATGACCTAAAAAAGGTGGCGGTAAGCGCTGAACCGCGTGTTTGGTGGACGTTCACAGGTTGATGGATTGGACTAGACTGTGCTCGAAAGAAACTAACTAAAGAACTGAAAAAACTGTATTAGTAAAATAATTCAATTTTAACGCTTACATCTCTTATCTCAATCTAATTTCACCTAAATTAGGCTTTAGGTCCCATATGTACAATCCCATGACTGGGCCTCGCTCCGATTTGTCTGCATCTCCCTGAAATTCCATATTTAATGCAACTGCCGTATTCCTTACGGGTAAACCCGCTACCATCTTGAACTGGAATATCACTTACCAAGATGGATCACTTACCGTACAGGTGGTGGTACAAGGCACCTCACAAAGGCCAACTTGTAGTGAAAAAAAAAAGATTATTCCTTTTACAACATTATTTTAACACTTAAAAGTTTGGAGCCTTCTTTTAAGAGTTAAATTACCCCTGTGGCAACTTCTCTATCCTCTCTTCCATAACAATAATAAAAAAATAAAACAAACAACAAACAAATAGGATCAGATTGTTGAATGTACCATGCAGAGAGTGCTCAGGAAGGACTTCACAACCTTGTTCCTCCTTCTCCTTACTACCACAGAATTGCGAGAAACTGTCAGCGTTGGCATCCTTATATGGTTGACGTCTAATCTGCTCGCACGAAACGATTTTGCTCGACCGCTAGGGTTCGGATCAGAAACATGTGGACCACCCTCCCAGCGTATGTGTTTCCTGCCACGTACAACTTAGGTAACTTCAAAGCTCGTGATGAAAATGAAATGAAATGAAAAAGTGATTAGGCATCTTTTTTTTTTTATTCTCAATTTTTTTTAGGGGTTCTGTCAATTCTGTCTATGTCACCCCCGTAAGGTCAACAATATGCAGTAAAAAAATGAAATAAATACATAAAGACAGCCACTTCTTAAACATTACCACATCCTTGTGAGTGACCGTGCCTCCTTTGACAGTGGGGCAGCTAGCAGGCATCTTAGGTAAGAGTGTTCCAACCAAAGGCCCAATTGTCTAAGCCAATCGCATTAATTTGACAGCTCATAACGTATAACTCGAACTTTTTAAGGAGTACATACATGCGTACTGACTTACAAGCATCTACGACCTCTTTAAACAGGTCGAATTATACGTTTGACAGACGATTACGATTACGATTTCCTTACATAATCGGGGGGCTAGACCTCATCGTTACTTTGATGATTATCGTCAAGCGCAAGCCTATCTCACAAATAAAAAAAAAGTACGCGGACGAAGTCGCGGGCATTTCCTATTTAAATATAACAACAGGTAAATAAGCGAGTGTATATAACCGCAGTGACCTCAGCCCGGATTATGGCAATACAATTCGAATGGACGACATAGTAGCCTACGCATGTTACGCAAGCGAATTCGGTCCACACAGCGGCGACGCTTCAGAGAAAGTGCATCTACCTACAACCACCAGCCAGTTGGTATTATTTGCTAATTTCCCTAGCCGAGAGGCAGCCTATACTTAAAATTACCTACAGACACGTAAGATCACACGAGTGATGTTATCTAATAAAAGGATTGTTACCTATTTCTCAGAGAAAAAATCGAATTACTAGCTTTTTGTTTTTAGTTCTGTTTCTGGTGGGCTGGATCGTTTTTTGCGCAAAGAATCAACCTGGCTGTCCAGCGCGAAAATGCAGCCATTCTTCGGACATGATTTGTATAGTAATTAGGTTAGCTGGCTATAAGTTTTTTTGTAACGTTTATGCTAAAACAAAAAGCATAGTTACTTTTGTGTTGATAATTTCAAGATGCAAATACGGAAGAACTTACCACGGTGCGTTAAATGTTTTGCTTGTATCTAGAAAATTAATATCTAGAGTAGTCGTGACATTTACTGAGTGGTCGTTTGGTACAACAGTAAAAGTAGTACATGACAATTATAATTGTCCTGTCCTAAAGGTAGTAAGAGTCTATACTTTATTATATGTACTGATCTCAAGTTGACTACAATCCAAAATTTAGGCGGCAGTGTCCATGAATTTGGATTCGAAATAGAAGCCAAGAATGAAGCAAGGTATCTCTTAGGTAAAACGTAACATCATAATCTAATTTATCAGAGCTGTTTGGCAATTCTAATAATAATATGTAAAGTTTTAGCAACATCCAACGTTTAACATATTGACGTAATGTATTGACTAATAATATAATCGCGCGCTGCTAATTTCAAAGATTATGGAATTAATTCGACTTTAGTGCTAATGAGTTACTTTTAATATTATGAAGATGACCGAATACCGATCGCGGTCGAAAGTAAAAGTGAGACACACCTTTATATTAAAACTAAAGTGGAATTAATAGTATTTACATTCGGTTATGGATTACATCAGTTTTATCGGGCATGTTTTATACATGACTTAATATTATGTTCCCCTTTCTTTTCCAAGTATGAAGCTTGTGCAAGGATGTGATAACTACAAAAATTATTACTGCGGAAACCACCTTTCGGATTTCATTCCAGTTTGTTGACTATTGGAACAGATGTCTGTATTTCATTGACATGTTCATCATTAAAGTCGATCGATGACAAGACTTTCGAGTTTCCCCACGTCACTTGCTCTGCATGAGGCCTTGCTCGGTCAGACCTTAATGCGTTTTTCGAGTACCATTTACGGACCAATGTTACGCATCAGCATTCCACTTTACTTAAAACAGTTTACTTAAAATATTACGTCATGAGTAGAGCATACATTTCGCAACTCGAATAAAAGTAGATTGGTACAAAAAGGTAGGTTTTTATTTACAGAAAACTTATATTAACAACAAATATAATACAGTTAACGTCTAACGCAATCACATAGAGTTTCATAACATTAATGCAATGAGATGACTAATTCGTTCGTTTAATGATGAGGGCTGCCGTATGATGATGAGATAGATGGGACACCGTAGGAGCCTGACGGGGCGCCGATGGTTGAGTATCCCGAGCCGTGATCACCTGAGTAACCACCGCCGGAGTAACCACCGCTGGAGTAACCAGAGTAACCACCAGCGTAACCGCCGGCGTAACCACCGTAACCTTCTTCAGCCTGGTGGTACTGAGCTACTTGGATACCTTGCTGAAGGGATTCCAACTCAACTCCTACGACTCTTTCGTGAGGAACGCCGTACACTGGGGCTCCGTAATGGGAAGAGATACCATGTCCGTGACCACCTCCAATGGATGATTGGTAAGCTTGGTTCTGGATTTCGTCTTTAAGGATGATGTGCCTGATTTTTTCGAGTAGATGGGGGTCGATGTGGTAGCCCTCTGAGGTCTGGTAGCCGACTGGTACTGAGGAGTAATGGCCGCCGCTGGAAAGAGGAGAGCCGTGACCTCCGCCTCCAACTACTTGGATAGAAGATGGCGCGGAGTAACTGTATCCGACTGGGGGCTCGGCAACGGCACAGCCGATTAAGGCGAGGGCGACCTGAGGAAAAAAATACTTGTTTTAGTCCAAAACACTCCATAAATCGATCCTTTTGAATCGAGAATAATAGACCTAACGCATCATTATTTTTTGCCCAATTATAAACCTAACTCAAAAAATTATTTAGTTACGTAAACAAGAAGATTTTTGCGATAAATTAAACTATCACTGCAGTTTTTGCCCATAATGATTTTGAGTTGAATTACGTTTAATTGGGAGCAATGATTATTCTAAAATAATCGCATAGTTATTATTCTAATCAGCTCGATTTTTTATTGATGTTGAAATGATTAATTATTCCAAACATCTATAAATAAATTATTTTAAAAAGAAGTTAATTTTGACACGATATCTAATTTTTGATCTGGTTTTTAAAATGTTCAATGTATTAATACTGTTGCATGTTGTTTATCACATGTAAATATTAGATTGGTACGGTTTTCTGATTTGAATCCACATATCGAGTCCGAAATATGTTTAAACACATTTATAAAGTCCACATTTGATTTTGTCACACATTAATGCACTAGGGGTTGGGGTTTATTGGTACGATCCGTCACAACACTGCACTCCTTTTGAAGTTTCGAGGTTTTCGATGTTTCGATGGTTTGACACTTACTATGCTCCACTTAGCCATGATTGTTGTGAACTCAGTGAATGCTGGAGGTTGTATGATGCCTCTTGGAGTGCCCAACCGCTTTTATAGCGAAGATTCTGCCGTCTACTTTTACTTTAGGCCATCCGGTGGTCGACGAGGACGAATATTGGTTACGAATGAACCATATATTTTTTAATAAAAAAAAACTAAAGCATATCCGTCAGATGTATTTGCAATGTGTGAGATTGTCAGTTTTTTTTTGGTTAAAATCGGTCAACATTTGGCATTTAATGAGTAAATACTATAATTTGGAACTACTAGGTGAGACTTCTGATTAGAGAAAGGATTATATTTGTTATCGAGTGTTATTATTTATTGTTACTCATTACTATGTAAACCAATATTGCGTATATTTTAATGAAATGATTGACATTTATGCATACTTATTCAGTTGCGTACACTTTCAAATATTTTATGAGTGTGGATTTTAAATGCATCATTATAGGTAGACATATTTTATAGATTTACAAATTTGCGTTCACTTACGTCAGTTATCAATTTCGTTTATGTATTATACTAGCCTAAACTTGTGTAAACTCATAATAATCAAAATAGTACCATTTTCCATCATGAGGAAATAAGCTCAAGTTAGTGGAATAATAATTTTAAATTATTGTAATTACTTATCATCAAATATTCGCAATAAAATAATGAAACAAACCACTTGAAAACAATAATTGCTTTTAAAAGTTGTTCAGTGTATTGTTAAGTCATTGTTTTTTTTTTTTGGAAAATATGGCTAATTCTGCAGTACAGAATTATGTCTAAACTTACTTAAAGGATAGTTTTATTCGCATTTCTTCCATAAATCTCCCTGAGGAAATAGGTAAATAAAAATATCGTAAGCACGTGCTCCTACAGCTGTAAATAATTATGTGTAAGTAAAAGTAATTAAATGTAAATATATAGATAATTAGACCTGTATGTCATTACAACTGAGTAATCCGTATCGAGACTGGCATTGGGTCCGCGTGGTAACCGGTTCGAAACTTGATTTAATTGCAAAATATTACAATCTCTTTTTTCTATTTTATATTAATTTTATGAATTAAAACCAGAACTTTACTTTATAAACTAGATGATGCCCACGACTTCGTCCGCGTGGATTTAAAACGAATAATTACATAAAAATTAGGTACTAGGTAGGTTACATCATAGTTTTTTTTAGGCTATCTATTTTTGCCCGCATACGTTAAGTTTGATTTTCAAACTAATTTCAAACCTTGACTGGAGGGTTATCCCATAAGGGTTGAATTTTCAAAAATTCTTTCCTAGCGGCAGCCCTACGACTAAGTTATTTTTCAGAACCTAAAAGATTTTCCATCTGTCTGAGACGTCTATAATTCTAATAATAGACGATAATAGATGTAAATGTTTAATTGACGGGTGGAAAGTGTTCGTCAAAAGATAAGAATACCTGCTAGTTACCTTGACTAAGCACCGGAAAAAATCAACATCGAATTAATAATGGGGTAACGTGTAATAAGCTTGATAATTACCTATGTGCGTTCTGCTTTAGCTTAACACGCATTAACTTATCCCCATCTCTGCGGGCCGCCATTACGCGGATACTCCGGTCTGCGGAGGGTCACGTGGGTGGTCTCAAATTTCGCGAAATTTCGCGGCCCGTGCAAATATAAATATTTATAAATATGGTTTACAAAAAAAACAATAAAAAAATGACCCCCTTTTTAAAAATATAAACTCAGAAAAATAGACAATGACACCAGCATCTTTGTTTAAATCTGTAGTTCACTCCCGTAGTTCGTCCCGGGTCGGGCCATAATTAAGTATCGGGTTTTTCTGATTAGAAATTCCCAGTACTAGCCCGGAGTTAGGAAGTTGGAGGTGTTTCACCCCCGTGCCTCGGAGAGCACGTTAAGCCGTCGGTCCCGGTTATTATCACTAACATGATAATAGTCGTTAAAGCCCGCCCACCCGCATTGGAGCAGCGTGGTGGGTCTAAGCTCTAATTCCCTCTCTCCTATAAGAGTGGAGGCCTGTGCCCAGCAGTGGGATGTTAATAGGCTGTAGTGGTAGTTCACTCTATGGTTAGTTATTTTACAGAATTAAAACACGAAACAAGACTCTTTTATATTTTTCTCACTCTAGAATAAAAAAATCAAAAAATTTCTGGTCATTAAGTTATCTCTAAATTTTCTCGTCGTCATACGTCTCTCTTTGCGTCGTATTCCTCATTACTGAGTACAGAATAGTTGGAGTTTTCTTGGGATAATAATACGGTGAGTTTCCACGTCCTTCCGCATACGACTCGACTAAGAGTATTTTTGTAACGAATATTATCAGATGTTAGTGATAATAACCTGGACCGACGGCTTAAAGTACTCTCCGAGACACAGGAAACGAAAACGCCAAATTTGAACATCCAAATTTGGTCACCGATCCAGTTACCGCCTTGGGTCAACGTTGCTTAGCAATCGCAATCGACTGATATTTGTTGGCACAACTAGGTCACTCGTCTAGCGCTTGCCTAGAAGATGCCTATTCACTCTTGATTTGAAGCTACCAATATTATTATCATACTAATATTTTGAATGTGAAAGTGTGTTTGTTTGTCCTTCAATCACGCCACAACGGAGCAACGGATCGTCGTGATTTTTGGCATGGGTATAGTTGAGGACCTGGCAAGTGACATAGACCCGTTAAATTAAAGAGTTCCCGCGGAAAAAAAACTTAAACCTCGCGGACGAAGTCGCGGGCATCAGCTAGTAACCAATATTTTTCTAACACCGATACCAATATAACGTCACACGTGTGCTCTAGGCAATTGAACATGACTTGTATGAATAAAAGAGTATCGTGAGAAAACCTTGACAACTGAGAGCTCTACAGATGGGCAGACTTTGAGGATATTGTCTACCAATCCACAGTAGGGCAGCGTGGTGAACTTTGAACTTAACTCTTTTCATTCTTAAAGGAGACCAATGGCCGGCGGTGGGCTGAGATGGATGAATTGAATATTCATTTTAGAAAAGTATTAAGTAACATACATTTTTTTTAAAACAATGCAACTTAAAGCTAGCTAGCCTAAAAACCTATTTACTTACTATATAAATCATGCCCACATGGAATGGTGGCTAGAATGCTGGCTGCATTTCCCCGTCGGACAGCCAGGCTGATCCTTTGCGCAAAAAATGAACCAGCCCTTCTGTCACCAGATGAGGCAATTTACAGTATTAAGTTAGATATCAGCAGGAATGATAGCATCAATTAAAATAATAAAATGGCCGTGTATAGAGCAAGAAAATAATTGCATCCATCAATTTATACATACAATCACATACGTGTTACAACCGTGTTTCATTACGCAAAGCACCGAAAGTGAATTTATTACAGTTAGCCGATATTATCTGATAAAGTATGCCAAGGCTTGAATAGTGGAAAAAAATAACTAAAGCATGAAGTTTTATTATTTAACCTCTAGGCTGGCGCGCGGCCAGTAAATGGCTTTTGGTAGAGACAAATGATTAAGCGATGGACGCAACGTTTGTGAATAAACCAAGTAGAATCGTTGAGGTAGCTGTAAAGAAATTGCGCCCCAAATTCAGAAGTATCCATATCCATTAGGGGGGCGCAAAAAACCGAGTATTTTTTTATGAGTCTCGAGTGAAAAAATGTTAGTTTTTGATGTTTTAAGAGCCCTCTCTAAATGTCAGCTCAAAAAAAATTTTTTTAAGAGGTCGCTCCTAATTTTTTTTAATTTCAAAAATCGTCAAAAATCAAATTTATTATTTAACAATTTTCTTTCTCGTTACGGTATAATTTTATAGACCAAAAAAATATAAGTTTCCGAAAGTTTCAGTTCAAAATTTAAATTTTGAAAGTTCGCTCATAATTTTTTTTAATTTATTAGTGCATTACTTTACATGTTTTCGAGCGACCTTTTAATATTCAAATTAAAATTCCATACATTTTTTTTAATGTTTTTTGCATAAATGCGAAAGTGTGTCTGTCTGTCTGATACGTTTTAACGGCCCATCTGTTCAATCAATTTTGTTGAAATTTGGTGCAGAGATAATTTTTATTCCGAGGAAGGTCATGACTACTTTAATCCCAGAAAATATGCCAATATTACTAACGCAAAAGTGTGTCTGTCTGTCTGTTATGCGATCGCCCATTATGTTCAACTAATTTTGACGAAATTTGGTACAGCCTGAGGTTGCATCCCGGAGAACGACATATATGTTCCTTTTACCCAAACCGGGAAATCGTTTCCACGGGATTTTTCAAGGGCGTCCGTCCAATGATTCTTAGAAGGGCTCTATATAAGGAAAACCAACAAACAAATGTTCGTTAAAACTCCTCGACATAAAAATATGAACTCTATATTATTTCTATAGTATTTTTTAAAATAAAAGCAGCGTGACGAATGTCTAGTATGGCTCTACCTTAACGTGGAAAAAAAACTTTATGCTTTTAAGGATAGTGACCGTTTTAAAACTTTAAAATATCTACACTTTTATTTAATTTACTATTTTTGCCAATCTGTCTTACCATTCTGATGTAAGCTTTAATATTTTACAGATGGCCAATTGAGTATTTGACAAATAGTTAAATCAGCTACTTTTTTTTAAATGTCCCGTCCCTATTTCCGTCCTAATTATGGGATTTATAAGAAATTCAGAACTGTGACGTCATTAAGTTCGACGCACTTTTTTTCTGTAATCGATTGTTTAAAATGGTTATTCAACATAAAACTATCAGGGGACGTGGATAGAACGACTTTTGGTAGATTCTCTATTTAATAATCACAAAAAAAATATTTGAATAGTAATCAAATACCCAATTCCGTTCTGACTCATACTAACCTAAAACTAATTTAACTTCACTTAGCACTAAATTAACTGTTATTAACATGCGCTGGAAAAACTTGAAGGTAACTAAAGTAGGAAGCCCAGAAAGAGGCTTTGTTTCGTCGTTTAGGGGCCATACTGCCAACGGTTAAAGCCATATTGTTTCATTATTGACTTTCGTATTTTAGAATTATAATCCTTACTAGCGGTTGCCCGCTATTTCCTATGAGATATTCCAGCTGCAAAAGGCCTACTTATAGCAGCTATATAGCATCGGTAAGTTTTTATTATTTAAGACTAATAAGTCCTTAATGCTGACTTCAAAAACTTATGACCTTCATGCAAGCTTTCAACCCCTATTTCATGCCCTTTGGGGTAGATAATCCGAAAATTGCTTATGCAGTTTATTATTACTTAAAACTAATAACCTAAATCCTGTTTTTCAAGTCTCTAACTACAAAAACATAGGACTTGCATACACATTTTCAACCCTCATTTCACCCTCTGTGGGGTAGATTTTAGGAACGTCAAGGTATGTGACATCAAAATGTCATTTTGAGTAATATTGCTTAAGTATTGCTTTAAGCGTTTGCAGTATGGCCCCTGATGCACAGTGCGTTGATGATTTCTAAGGTGGTATAAGCTGCTGTTTTTAACCTGACACACTATAGTGTCCATTCTGAGAAAAGACTATATAAAGGCATATTTATTACTAGCTGATACCCGGGACTTCGTCCGCGTAGATCCGGCTTTTTGGTTCCCTCGGGAACACTTTAATTTTCCGGAACAAACTGTAGTCTATGCGATATTCCAGACTACGTTCCGTTCAGCCGATTTTCCGTGACAACCATTCATCCATTCATCCATCCATCCATGGATCCATATAATACTCGCTGATAATGTATGTAATGTGCTTTTTATAGGTGAAAGAATTGTTAAAATCGGTTGAGTATTTTTTGAGTTTATCCTTATCAAAGAAACAAAGAAATCTTTCCTCTTTAAAATATTAGTTTAGATGTACTTTTCTATATATGTATGGATACCCTTATCTCCGTATCCTTTCTCACTTCGTAGTTATATTTACCAACTAAAAATCACACTTAAAATGTTGTAACTTTTAACCGTCCCATATTATAACGGTAGACAAATTCTGAGTCGTTCTTTATGATAATTTCCTATTGTATTTAAATGTTATGGCTACCGTTTCAAATACTAAAATAGATATAATGTGTTGATATTATTCATTATTTATCAATCGGTACCTAAATTTGGATGGATCGGTTGCATGGTGGTCTAAGCCTTGATGGTATATTCCTTTCGATTTAATTTCAGCCACGGATACCTATATTTTAAACCTACTCAATAAAGACTGCCTGAGTTATTTTTTCCACCACAAATACGATGCCAGGATATGGAGTACCCTTCCGGCATTTGTATTCCCTGCCACGTATATCTTAAGTACCTTCAAGGCAAGAATGAATACGCATCTTCTTCTTTCATCTGTATTGAGTACTAGCGAATGCCCGCGACTTCATCTGCGTGGTTTGAGCTTTTTTAGTTCCCGCGGGAACTCTTTAATTTTCCGGGAAAAGCCTATGTGCTATTCCAGACTATATTCTATCTGTGTGTCAAATTTCAGCCAGATCCGTTCTGCCGTTGGGACGTGATTGAGTAACAAACATCCATATATCCACACATCCATACATCCATTCATCCACACATCCATACATACATACATCCATACATCAATACATCCAAACATCCATCCAAACTTTAAGCATTTATAATATTAGTAAGAAGTAAGATAAGATGATTGTCGTCAAGAGCAAGATGATTGATGATATGATGATTTCAAAAGAAGGAGCTCACCTGATGATAACTGATAAGTGATGATGGGTTTAGAGCTCGCTTGCCTAGAAAATGATTCATTCTTGCCTTAAAGGTATGGCATATATTATATTAGCAATTATATTAAGGTTTATTAGCAATTATATTTAGGTTATTATTTATTATATTAAGGTTATATTAAACCCACACCTCAAAGCAGTAAGTAGACGACCGGAATGCTAAATAGGCAGATAGCTTGGCGGCATGTCATTGCCGGTGGGAGGCTTCGGCCGTGGCTAGTTACCAGCCTACTGGCAAAATACGTGCCGCCAAGCGATTTAACGTTCCGTGGTTAGGTTAATGAGAAACCGAATAGGGGTATGGGCTTAATATAACTGCCATGCCCCTAACAGGTTAGCCCGCTACCATCTTAGACTGCATTACTTACTATCAGGTGAGATGGCAGTCAAGGGCTAACTTGTAATGATTTAAAAAAAAAAAAAACGTAAATACAATGAATATTTCAAAAATTGACACTCAGAACATTGAACGGTTCACAATCTTTCGACAGTTTACAATTTCGCGATTTAGATTATAATCTAACGGTTTTTACAATCTTACGGCGACATATACAATGCGATAATCGTCAGCAAATCGTTTTCCATGAAGATTACATTACCTCATACACAATGCATGCCTGTCCACAAACGCCAAAGCCAAGCGCTCAAGTTCGAGGTGACGCTATTACTGCACTGTACACGTTACATACACTGTGGCGGGTCAATGACACGACCCAAGGTCATCGTGCTAGCAAACGATGATTTGCGGAATCCATCGGTACTCGATAACTGCCTCGTTGGTCTAGTGGTTAGCATGTTTGACTTTTCCTAGGTCAATCATTTTAGGGGTCATACGTACCGATCACAGTACTCATCTTTTTTTTTTTTTTTATTGAAATACCAACAAATATTGCACAAACAATTAATAATCTCAAAATAATACAGTAATGTCTAGTTCTAATGCAATTACTATGTTAAAGCAAATAAACAAGGAATGGATCAATTTTCGATCTTTAATTGAGTATGTTTCTGACGAATCTTTTTGTGCAAGGAGACCTCCACTATTTTTTTTTTTTATCCACTACAAGTTGGCCCTTGACTGCGATCTCGCCTGATGGTAAGTGATGATGCAGTCTAAGATGGCAGCGGGCTAACCTGTTAGGGGCATGGCAGTTATATTAAACCCATACCCCTATTCGGTTTCTACACGGCATCGTAGCGGAACGCTAAATCGCTTGGCACGTCTTTGCCGGTAGGGTGGTAACTAGCCACGGCCGAAGCCTCCCACCAGGCCAGACCA
Organism: Erebia palarica; assembly: GCA_964035005.1. NCBI lineage: Eukaryota > Metazoa > Arthropoda > Insecta > Lepidoptera > Nymphalidae > Erebia > Erebia palarica. The sequence goes on along the minus strand of OZ035983.1, from coordinate 59,337,480 downwards.
GGGAAAATTCGGAAATTATAAATTCCCAAATTGACCCTGCCGGGGATCGAACCCGGGACCTCCGCACGTTAAGACAACAGCGCTACACACTGCGCCACGGAGGTCGTCACATCAACGACTGCGGCCGACGAGGTCTCGGGTTCGAGTCCCCGGTCGGGCCATAATTAAGTATTATTATTAATTATTATTAATACTCTTTATTTTGTACACAACACACATAAAAAGGACACAAAAAATACATAGAAAACAAAAAAGAAAAGTATCGGGTTTTTCGGATTAGAAATTCCCAGTACTAGCCCGGAGTTAGGAAGTTGGCGGTGTTTCACCCCCGTGCCTCGGAGAGCACGTTAAGCCGTCGGTCCCGGTTATTATCACTAACATGATAATAGTCGCATTGGAGCAGCGTGGTGGGTCTAAGCTCTAATGCCCTCTCTCCTATGAGAGTGGAGGCCTGTGCCCAGCAGTGGGACGTTAATGGGCTGTAGTGATCGATACTCACATTTAAAAAGAACGTCTTGTTTAATCTTTCTATAGGCAAATGCCGTTAGTTTTATTTTATTGCAAAGTTACACAAAACAGGTTGCCACCGAAACATTGTCAAAATACATGACAGTAAAAACAGGATCCAGACAACAACCCTACTTATGTGTAAACAACATTATTTAGAAAATACAATATATTATATTAAAATCACAATAAGAGGTATAGTTACCATTAATATTAAACTTAAAAAAAAACTTAAAACTTTAAAATTTACTTTAAAAAAAAACTTAAAACTTTAAAAATTAAAATATTTAAGAGTGCTGTTTTAAAATGTATAAAAAAGGTCTAAATACAATTGTCAAAAGTCAAAATTTAAAATAATTACAGTTATCAAGATATAAAAAGTCAAGAATAATAACTTTCTGACGACCCCTATCCCCCCTATCCCGGTTTTAACTTTATGGGGCTGCCCCACTTCTGCAGCGCATCCGGAATATTTGCATAGTCCAACATCATCATTGCTTCTATACAATCAAGTTTCCCAAGCAGTGGTAGAATCACTCGATGTTTCAAACGCACTTGTCAAAGTCTTGAATAATAATAAAAATCTTTATTTGTTCAAACAAAATGTACAATGACCTTAAATTACCCTGGACCCCCAAACTAGGATATACTCGTGACTTGGGGATCAGTCTCTTCCAAAGTAGTTAAATATTTATTAGTATAATATTAATATGAAGATTTATATATATTTTTTTTATTATAATTCAAGACTTCATAGTCTTGAATAAAAATAATAATAATAAAGACCTTCTTTTGTTCAAACAAAGTGTACAATTTCCTTAAATTACCCTGGACCCCCAAACTAGGATATACCCGTGTCTTGGGGATCAGTCTCTTCCAAAGTAGTTAAATATTTATTAGTATAATATTAATATGAAGATTTTTATTATTATTTTTTTATTATAATTCAAGACTTCATAGTCTTGAATAAAAATAATAATAATAAAGACCTTCTTTTGTTCAAACAAAGTGTACAATTTCCTTAAATTACCCTGGACCCCCAAACTAGGATATACCCGTGTCTTGGGGATCAGTCTCTTTCAAAGTAGTTAAATATATGCCTAGTTTAATACCGCTATGAGTCTATAGTTACTCGAAATAAACTTCTATTTATTTATTTCTTTATTTAATTTCCGGCATAACTAGAGCCAATTTGGAAATTTGTGGTGGAAGGCTTCGGTCGTTGCCACTGGCTCTGTAGTCAATCATATGCATGAATGCATGGAGCATGGATTTGATCACTCCAGCAATGCTAAGGACAGCGGTTACTTATGTATACATTGATATAATAATCGTAAATCAAATATTTATTTAAAAAGAGCAACCTCTGAGTTTCTCGCTGGTTTTTCTCGGTAGGAATGGCATTTCGAACACGTGGTAGATTCACATAACGATTCAAAAGTACTTGTAAAAGTTTATTTGAATAAAAAACATTTGAATTTGAACTTGATAGCCAGTTACAAATTACAAGTTCCCACGATTCCTAGACATTTTTTTTCATTATCATCTAACTAGATGATGACGATGACTTTCTGCGTGGGATAAGTTTTTTTGAGTTCTCGGGGACACTTCTTATTTTTTCAGAACGCGAATTAACCAAAATCAAATTTCATCAAAATCGATTGAAAAGTTGGGCTGTTAAAGCGTAGCAGACAGACAGACACATGTGTCGTGAAAATCTAACAGACCAGCGGACAGAAATACACAAATTAAAATATCAAGTATTGCAATCATCTTAGCAAACATATTAATGTTACGCAACTGTGCACAGATCCTCGCTCTAATAACTTTCATTCTCTCAAGTCTCAATATCACTGGTTTGTATTATAATAATATGCAAGCTATTTGTCGGCGCGTGTGTATTACACGCATACACGTAAAGCGGCCGATGGGTAATATACATACGTCACAATCACACGGCCGGAGAAAGGCTCGAGATCCCACACTTGCTAATTTGGGACTGTTACCATTGACTAAGGCTACAAGATTTTTGTGACGGACGAGAAAGTAATAATTTTATTATCATAATATTTTTCATCATACCTATTCGAAAAACGAATATTGGCTTCAGAGGATAGTGAGAGCAAAATGTAATTTTTAGGCCCATGGGACTTTCCATTTCTCTGTTCTGATTGGTCCGCGTTCGTGCTTTTGATTGGTGCCTAAACGTATGGGTAATGTCTATACATAGTACGTTGATACTCCTAGCTTTTTCTCATACGTAATGATGAAAAATAGTGTGTGTCACTCGGGGCCAAATTGTTTGTTCTCGGGCGGCGTATATTGAATTCCTCGCTACGCTCAGGATTCTACTTTAGAATCCTTCACTTCGCTCTGAATTCAAAATAGCGCCCTCGGGGAACAAAAATTTTCTTTGGCCCCATATAACACAAATAACTATTGATCATTTTGGTAAGGAATTAAAACTATAGCTGGCTAAGAACATTGATCATTTATATGAACGCGCTAAACATGATTCAATATTTTATTATTGTCTACTATGTTAGTTAGTAACACACTAGACCCCGCCCGGCTGACTTTGTACGCGTGGTTAATGTGTTTGAAAAATCCTTGATTTTCCGGAATAAAAAGTAGCAGGTATGTTTTTCAACGGGATGCAACCCTTTTCTTTCCGAATTTCGTTAAAATCGGTTGAGCGGATGGGCCGTGAAAGCGTTGCAGACAGATAGGCGTAGCAAATGAAATACACACGCCTTTCAGCCTTTTGCTTATCAAGCTTGGCGGGGATAAAATCTCTGACTAACATTATTTCCTCACCGGCTAAGATTGCTTAACTGATCATTTGTGATTAACTAATGAAATTGGGTATTTGAAATTTATTAAAAAAAAATTATTTTTAATGGATTATTAAATAGAGAATCTCCCAAAAGTCGTAATATCCACGTCCCGTGTTAGATTTATATCCGAAAACCATTTTCGATTCAAGTAAAAAACATCCAATACTAAGCGCACGTTATGATGTTTGCATGAAAAATATAATAGTTGCTGATTTGACTACCCCAAGCAGCACACAAGTGTTATGAGCATCAATGTACCAGCCCTCATAGAACTTAGAGTTCTTTTAGAAGCGTATCATCATCATCATCATCATCTCCAACCGATAGACGTCCACTGCTGGACATAGGCCTCCTGCAAGGGTTTCCACACGCCTCGGTCTTGCGCCGCCTGGAACCAGCGGCTCCCTGTGACTCTCCTAATGTCGTCTGTCCAGCGAGTAGGGGGTCTGCCAACGCTGCACTTTCCCGTGCGTGGTTGCCACTCCAGCACTTTGGGACCCCAACGTCTATCGGTTCTTCTATATTGTATGATGTATCCTTATAAGAGTGGTTTATGACTTATTATTTAAGCAATATTAACACGGGTCTAATGGAAACACATATACGAGTAGGTACGTCATAACCTGACGAGCAGTTGACCCGCGTTCAACATTCACTGATCGCGCTTACGTAAGCGAAGTGAGCTCGATTGTGCTCCAATACGAGCTCGCTTATCCGTAAAACTATTGATGGATCACGACCCAAAGTGCACGCTTCCTGCCTACCGTCTGTCCTTCAAATACATGCTCAGAAAATTTGACAAGTGACTGTTGAAATCTCTTGCGATCTGCTGGCACCTTTACCATTAGAACTTTGAGGATTTTTAACTAGTCAGTTAATCGTAATAGTCAGTTAGTCGTGCCGAATTGAGAACCTCCTTCTTTTTTGGAAGACTTCCAATTCGGCGCGTATTTTTTTTTAATGTATGTCGGTGCATATCTCCTTGGTTTCTGAACCGATTTGTTTCTTTTTTTTCAGTTCTTAGAGGAAGCTCTCGAGGTGGTCCCATGACTCCAAATCCTTTCTGACTCCAAATCCTCAATCCTGACACTAAAAAGTTAAAATAAAAATTCTTTCCAAAAAACTGACTTCCAAAGCCAAAAGAGTGTGTGGAAATCAAAATTATTTTTTTTACTTTACAGTGGCTTTGGAAGTCAGTTTTTTGGAAAAAAAATTATAGTATATTAGCGAATGCCCGCGACTTCGTCTGCGTGGCTTGAGGTTTTTTGATTCCCGCGGAAACTCTTTAATTTTCCGGGATAAAAAGTAGCCTATGTGCTATGCCAGACTATAATCTATCTCTGTGCCAAATTTCAGACAGATCCGTTCAGCCGTTGGGGCGTCATTGAGTAACAAACATCCATACATCCACACATCCATACATCCATACATCCACACATCCATAAATCCATACATCCATACATCCATACATCCATACATCCATACATCCATACATCCATACATCCATACATCCATAAATCCACACATCCATACATCCATACATCCAGACATCCATCCAAACTTTCGCATTTATATCATTAGTAAGATTAACGCATTACACATGAAATTGAATGAAAGACATCATCACGTCACTAGTTTAATTTCGTTAGCCTGTCACTTTGTATTACTGATTGGGTTGCCGCTAAGTGATGGTCGATTTCGAAAAAGATGTCTTCATTAGATACCTTAACTCTTAAGCCTAGCACAGACATCCGTGTTTCTCTGAGACGCAACTCTATCTCTGTGCCAAATTTCGTCAATTTCAGTTCATCAGATTATTTTGAAAAGGGAACACGCAGACGGACGTACACATTTTTGCATTTATGTGAATATGACGCCTATAATTGGTACTCTATAATAATTATTATGGTCTACCTATAGCACCTAAGTATAGTAAGTCTAGTTATAAGTGGTGGGTAAAAAATCACTATTAGAATTTTTCAATGTTTTGTTTTGTAAACGCCTGTGCTGCCAGTATTTTCAATTGGAATCGATAAGTACTTTTAGTTGTTATTTATTTAACGATAAATGCTTAACTTCACAAGGACGTCATTGCTTGCTTTATGCTAGATTTTTTAGTATCAAAGTTTTGAATATCGAAGAAATTCAAATCAACTTGACGAAAATCGCATGAATCTGAATCAAATAATTCGGTTGTTTGCTTTGGAGACGTTTTCATTATTTTTTTGCGTCGACGACGAATGATTTTAGTCGTTCGTCTGCACTCGTCATAACTGTTAGAAAGGTACAGGCATTCTGATATAAATAAAATGTGGGGCAATTGTCTTAATTTGTAGTTTAATTTAGTCGTTATAATGAACTACTTGTGTTTTATTGAGACATTATTTACTAAAGAGAGGTATAGGCATAGGATTAGGAATATTTAGACCCATAATAATATAATATTAATACATATAACTGCCTTGTTCCTACAGAGTTAGCCCGCTACCATCTTAGACTACATCGTCACTTACCATCAGGTGAGATCGCCGTCAAGGGCTAACTTGTAGTAGATAAAAAATTATCATCCAAAAAAAACGAAACTATATTTATTGTACTCATCCAGCTATAGTTTTATTAGTCGACTATGGCATAAAAAAGAGGAAAGGTGATGATTTTAGCAATCTTTGTTTATAAATGTAAGTATGTAAGTATGAATTGTATGTTTGTTTTATGTATGTTCCACCGTAGCGCCTAAACTACTGAGCCGCTTTACGGGTCACATAGAGTACATTTTATACGAACAAAATCGATACGTACCTATATGATAAGTTACCTCCAAACAAGTCATAATTAAAAAATTTAAAAAACAGGACTGCCCTGCCAAAAAACGAACTAAAAAGTTAATAAAATTCTAAATTATATAATCTAGTTAAATAGAATCTTATTCACATTTTTATCAAATGATATTTTTTTGTGAGTCACTGGATATTGAACTATGGTGTTATATATTTTTGGAATCTACTCATCATTTTTTGGATGATGATTATATTATCCCTCTCTCTCACTCACTCACTACAGCCTATTAACGTCCCACTGCTGGGCACAGGCCTCCCACTCTCATAGGAGAGAGGGAATTAGGAGCTTAGACCCACCACGCTGCTCTAATGCGGGTTAGCGGGCTAGGATTATATTATAGTTATAATTATTTTCGTTTTTTTTTCAAATTTAGTCTTTAATGCGGAACCATGGTCACCCCATCAATTTTTTTTTAAATTTTACTAGCCTACGTCACCCGGAATAGGCTAGGGATTCTAATTCCTCATTTATCAAAATCGGTTCGGGCGTATTGAAGTTATGGTGGAAAATAATAACTCATATACATATATACATGCACCCTGAAAACAATATACTCCTTTTTTCAGGCAGTCGTATAAAAAGGGGTCTCCAAAATTTTTAATACTTACTGTTTGTTATATTAGTATAGAATATGGAAAAATGTAGAACTTAGTGTTACGTTAGGACAATCGATAAGTTCAAATTTAATAGCTGTTGCCTTTCGCTCGTGTACTGGGTAGTAACCCAATTATTATTAGTAGTAAACTTAAAACCCTTTCTAAGTACCGTGGAATTGGTTATTGTGCAATTAATGCGAATAATCATTGTACATTTATTTGGCATACTATCTTCGCCTTTAAATACGTATTATTTTAATTTTGTTGACATTCGTGTTTTAGAATAATTATAATCTGTATTATAGGGACGTCAAGATACGTGACATAAAACTGTCATTTTGAAAAAAATCGACTGTAGCGCCCCAGTTTTGAACCAACTGTAACAACCAGTACATGGTTACAAAATCTTAACTTCCATACTATCCATATCCATTCTCGTATTATAAATGCGAAAGTGTGTCTGTCTGCTTGGCTGTTATGCTTTAACGGTCCATCTTTTCAACCGCACCGATAGGTTGTAGCCCAGGGAAGGACATTTTTATCCCAGAAAATAATTAGGATTTGCACACTGGTTTGGTCGAATTCAATAAGGCTAAACCTAAAGCTACGAGGGTTTAAAACGTTATCTGGTCTGAGAAGAGCTATTTAAAATGCAGTATCGAAAAATCAACTCTACAATTTACGATCTATTACCTATTTCGTACATTGAGTAAGCTTAGTATGTACAATAGGTAATAATAGATCGAATTGCAATCGCTATGAGGTAATCATGACTCGCTCTCTTTGTTCTATCAATGTAATTAGGATTTGCACACTGGTTTGGTCGAATTCAATAAGGCTATACCTAAAGCTACGAGGGTTTCAAACGCGATCTGGTCTGAGAAGAACTATTTGAAATGAAGTATCGAAAAATCAACTCTACAATAATTTACGATCTATTACCTATTTTGTACATTGAGTAAACTTGGTATGTACAATAGGTAATAATAGATCGAATTGTAATCGCTATGAAGTAATCATTTTTGACGACCTCCATGGCGCAGTGTGTAGCGCTGTTGTCTTAACGTGCGGAGGTCCCGGGTTCGATCCCCGGCAGGGTCAATTATGGGAATTTATAATTTCTGAATTTTCCCTTGTCTGGCCTGGTGGGAGGCTTCGGCCGTGGCTAGTCACCACCCTACCGGCAAAGACGTGCCGCCAAGCGATTTAGCGTAAAACCCAAAGCGATTTAGAAAAACCGAATATGGGTTTAATAGATATAACTGCCATGCCTCTAACAGGTTAGCCCGCTACCATCTTAGACTACATCATCACTTACCATCAGGTGAGTTCGCAGTCAAGGGCTAATTTGTTGTGGATAAAAAATAAAAAGAAACGATTTTGACGAAATTTGGTACAAAGATATCCTGCAGGAATTTACGCATAGGAAGTCGCGGGTTTCAACTAGTTTGAAGTAAGTTTCAGCTTGTTACATACTTATCGCCGTTTTCAAGATGACCAATACTTTCAGGTTCACTTCTTTCAGTTCAATATTTTTTAATAAGCTTGGCAATGATTTGATCTAATGGCTCTGATAGTTGCTTAGTTAAGATGATTACTTGTAAAATGGTGATAATGAAAAAAAAACCCAGCTGAGTTTGTTGTGGGCTCTTCTCAGACAGGGCGCGGTTGGAACCCTCGTAGCTTAAGTTTTAAGATACCGTTACTGATTATCACCAATAAGTTTTATAAATAACTAGACGTCAATAAGTGTAGTAAACCTACCTAAATTGAATAAACATTATTTGACTTTGACTTTGACTTTGAATACGAGTTACGGGACTCTGAAAATGATCAAATACCTATATTATTCAGGTTATAATACGAGTTACGGGACTCTGAAAATGGTCAAATACCTATAATATTCAGGTTATAATACGAGTTACGGCACTCTGAAAATGGTCAAATACCTATAATATTCAGGTTATAATACGAGTTACGGCACTCTGAAAATGGTCAAATACCTATAATATTCAGGTTATAATACGAGTTACGGCACTCTGAAAATGGTCAAATACCTATAATATTCAGGTTATAATACGAGTTACGGCACTCTGAAAATGGTCAAATACCTATAATATTCAGGTTATAATACGAGTTACGGGACTCAAAAAAGGGTCAAATACCTATATTATTCAGGTTACAAAATATTTGAACGTTATATTTTGAGTGACCGCTTCCCATATCTTTTACAACATCCTGAGTAGAATGTAATGTAATTTTGCAATAAAAAACGTATTCAGTGCATATCAAGGTGTCAGTCTTCTCAGTTCTCATTCTGTTCGAGCTGCCAAAGTACCACAATCATACAGTATATCTACCGTATGAAACTTCAAGAATACAGTGTATCTACCGCATTAAACTTGAATAAGTTTAGTGGACTCAGCTAATAGTATCAATTTTGTCCGTTTTGGGCTCAATACAACAGTATCTTATCTTACTACTTACTAATATTATAAATGCGAAAGTTTGGATGGATGTATGGATGTTTGTTATTCAATCACGCCCCAACGGCTGAACGGATCTGGCTGAAATTTGGCACAGAGATAGATTATAGTAACATAAAGGCTACTTTTTATCCCGGAAAATTAAGGAGTTCCCGCGGGAAACAAAAATCCTAAATAGAAATGCTTGTGGCATATGTGTGTTACTTAAAAGCAATCTAAGTTCTTAATACTTTTGAATCCTAATATTTTTAATATTATAAATGCGAATGTAAATTTGTTTGTTACGCTTTCAAAGCCCAGCTTTTCAACCGATTTTAATAAAATGGTGCAGGCATAGGGTGTGTCTCGGGGAAGAACATATTTCGCTGAAAAATTAAGAAGTTCACGCGGGATTAAAAATAAACTTATTCCAAACGGACGAAGTCACCGGCGTCAGCTAATAACGGTGATAATCATTATAATAATTATTAATATTATAATCAATAATAATTAAAACGGTGGTATGGATACATAGAAATAAAATTCGGTTGGGTCTGTTTCACGTCTTCTAAAACGAATCCCATGAACGAACGAATTCTTCATTGTTTTAGTTTTTAGTTAACGTAAATATATATAGGCAGTTACACCGTTACATATCTACAATAAACTCACAAAAAATATTTATTTTATATTAAAAAGTATTTAAAATAATTATTACTTCTTTTTTATACGACAAAAAAAAGAGTATATTGTTTTCAGGATTCATGTATGTATGTGAGTCTGTATATTCCACCATAACTTCTATACGCCTGAACCGATTTTGATAAATGAGGTATCGTTAGAATCCGTAGCTTATTCCAGGTGACATAGGCTCATAAATTTTTAAAAAAATTGATGGGGTGACCATGGTCCCGCATTAAAGACTAAAGTTGAAAAAAAAAAACGAAAATTAGATAAACTATATAATCATCATCTAGAAAATGTTGGGTGGATTCCAAAAATATATAACACTATAGTTCAATATCCAGTGATTCACAAAAAAATATCATTTAATGAAAATGTGAATAAGATTCTAATTTAACTCGATTAATTTAGATTTTTAACTTTTTAGTTAATTTTTTGGCAGGGCAGTCATGTTTTTTAAATTTTTAATTATGACTTGTAAGATGATTGGATTAGTTAATTCACATGTCGCACTCGATTACTAATTTGTACGTTCGAATCCAAACTGAATATTACTAAACTGTGGTAGTACTATAAGGTTTAGTTTACGACTTTTTATGTAATACGTTGCGTCGTTTTCACGGCATGTGTCAGGGAAATATAATCAGCTTAGAATCTGAAGTAAATTTAGGTCTTACTCAATATACCTATCTATATTTGGTAAAAGGCCGAGTTTCTTCCCAGTCCGCGTGAAGGTCTCATAACGTAATTTTTTTGTCTAGGCTCTAAACTTCCAGTTTTTTAGACATAATATTGAAAAATGTGATACAGCATCTCAGAAGGGGTCAATTAAAATGAAAACATAAGGTTACAGTTACAAAATCAAACTGTTTATTCTGACATTATTATTAATGACTGGTAGGTTTTTTTACAAGTTACTCTCGATAATCAATATTTATGAATTCACAATGTGGTTTCACTTTTATAATCTTTCTAATTCTAATAGTTAAGTATATCTATAATATCTCTATAAATCAAATAAATCTCATTTTTAAAAATAAACAATAGTATCACGCACCCATTTACCGAAGGCCTCGTTCTAACTGAATAAAAAAAAATGGCGGCAACCGACTAGTAAAATAACCACAGATTATACCACGGATATTACGCATAAAGCAATATAGTATAGATTAATTATGTCGTGTTACAAATGTGACCTAATAATAGCTAATATCAATTGATTGTGCTTGATAAGCAACATTGACCTAAGTCGATTTGTGCCTCGAAGAAATGTATAAAAGTGTATTTAGTAAAGCCAAAATCGTACGTAGTATTAGTTAACTTAAACGCGGAAGGCTGAGAAATAATCACATTCAACATATTAACAAAAAAACCTGTTCCGTGACCGTTAGCAATGATTAAAGAAATGGAGGTCACCTGAGGAGGTGTTTAGAAGTGTTATTTAGGGCCGATTTTTCAATTGTCAGATAAAGTTTATTGGAGGAATAAATTTGACGCTTTGACGGATTTTCAATACAAAACCTGTCAAAACGTCAAATTTATTCCTCCAACAAACTTTAACTGACGATTGAAAAATTAGCCCTTAGTGAAGTAGGTAGGTATCCTTCACTCTAACTTTTGAAAAAGACCTCGTCTTTTTTATTATTCATTCTTTCTATCACTGTACGGACAAAGAAAATGTCGCACACACTTTTATAAGACATAGATTTTATTTTACTATAATATTTAAAGCCTTAAAAATATAATATAATAACTAAAAAATATTATTAAAAGGAGTCCCTTGAGGCAAGGTTCCGAAGATGCTGGCAGCGTTCCCCCTTTGAATAGCTAGGCTAATAAGGAATCCTAATCCTTTTATAAGGATCTGCACATACTACCGCGACAGGACAACGTGTTTCACATACGACACAGGCGTTTTGTGTGTACGTTTTCAACCGTTCGGTCAGTTGTAAACCTAGGTGATCTAGTTGTGACGTTGAGCAAAAATTAAACTGTAAGGCCCAAGTCCACAAGCCTGATAAAAGTGTTCATTTAAAACGGAAAATTTAACTAAAACATCAGTTAAATGCAGTATTGTGCAAGGCGGCCTTAATCAAAATTTAAGTTAACTTATAACGTTAAATTACATTCATGATTTACCCAAAGAAGGCGTGAAAACATAGTAATCACATGATCAACAAAAAATATATCACCGAGTTAACCTCAGTAAAACTCATTATCCTTTCCGTCTGGACACTAACTGTACAGTTAGTCAACCGCGTTGGGACACTTCACACTGTATACGTGATAAAGCAGTTTTTGTATTATGTAAGAGAGTTAAAATATTAAACTTATTTGCATTTGGTCTAAGGTAGGGACGAATAGCGATTTTTCGCTTATCATTTTAACTTAATTAACCCCCCTTAAAATAATCATTAGATGTTGGGGTATCATAGTACGTGGATAGCAACTTTGCAGTAAAAAGAAGAGCTTTGGTAGAACTTATTTTTTTCCATATTTGCCTGTCCGCAGATCCTCTAACTTTCGAGTTCCCAAGTATACAGTTTTGTGTTTTTTTTCTCAAGATAGCTGAAATCTAATTATAATAAAACAAGCAAATGCGACTGACTGGTCTATCATTGCACAGATCAAGCTGAAATTTGGCATAAAGATTTATGACGTCGAAGAGCTATAATTATGACCTCAGCATCCGCTAAATTATCTTAATTAGTTACAGTATCTTAAAACTAAAGCTACGATACAAGGATATTTAAAAATTTAACCCCTAAGCGGTTGAAATTTCAATAACGGGGTTTGAACCGATCAGAAACCATACTAATTTTATAAATGCGAAAGTGTGTTTGTCTATCTGTCTGCTATGCTTTCACGGCAAATTTTTTCAACTGATTTTGATGCAATTCGGTACAGAGATAGATTACATCCCGGGAAAGGACATAGGCTACTTTTTATGACAGAAAATTTAAGTATTCATGCGGGAATCGGAAACCTTCAATCCACGCTGACGAAGTCATCATTTATGTTTAACTAACATAAATTAAACAAAGCCGCGGGCTAAAGCTAGTCATAATATGAGCAGATTTACCTTCCTTGTCAAGCATATGTCCTTTCCTTTTATTTTATTATTCATTTATTTCAGGCATAGAGGCCCATATTATAAAATACTTAAAAAATAAATATTTCAGGCAACGAGGCCCATATTATAAAATACATAGAATACAGAATACTTAAAAAATAAAAACAATATAAAATAAAATACAAACTTAAAATACTATACGAAGATAAATACAAATTAATATGACTACTTCGGTTGAGATTTTTTTATATGATATCCATAAATGACTGATCCATAAATGGTGACTTCATACTATTTAATGTTATTTTAATCAAAGCATCTTAAGCAAACGTCTTACGCGCTACAAAAATTAAAAACAATATAAAATAAAATACAAACTTAAAATACTATACGAAGATAAATACAAATTAATAATACTACTTCGGTAGGGATTTTTTATATGACATCCATAGATGTAGGATTGGTCTCGCTCCACTGAGACCAATCTTACATCTATGATGACATCATACTATTTAATGTTATTTTAATGAAAGCATCGTAATCAAACGTCTTACGCGCTACAAAAAATAAAAACAATATAAAATAAAATGCAAACTTAAAATACTATACGAAGATAAATACAAATTAATAATACTACTTCGGTAGGGATTTTTTTATATGACATCCATAGATGTAGGATTGGTCTCGCTCCGCTGAGACCAATCCTACATCTATGGTCACATCATACTATTTAATGTTATTTTAATCAAAGCATCGTAAGCAAACGTCTTACGCGCTACAATAAACAAAAACAATATAAAATAAAATACAAACTTAAAATACTATACGAAGATAAATACAAATTAATAATACTACTTCGGTAGGGATTTTTTATATGACATCCATAGATGTAGGATTGGTCTCGCTCCACTGAGACCAATCTTACATCTATGATGACATCATACTATTTAATGTTATTTTAATGAAAGCATCGTAATCAAACGTCTTACGCGCTACAAAAAATAAAAACAATATAAAATAAAATGCAAACTTAAAATACTATACGAAGATAAATACAAATTAATAAGACTACTTCGGTAGGGATTTTTTTATATGACATCCATAGATGTAGGATTGGTCTAGCTCCGCTGAGACCAATCCTACATCTATGGTGACATCATAATATTTAATGTTATTTTAATCAAAGCATCGTAATCTTACGCACTACAAAAAATAAAAACAATATAAAATAAAATACAAACTTAAAATACTATACGAAGATAAATACAAATTAATAAGACTACTTTGGTAGGGATTTTTTATATGACATCCATAGATGTAGGATTGGTCTCGCTCCGCTGAGACCAATCCTACATCTATGATGACATCATACTATTTCATGTTATTTTAATCAAAGCATCGTAAGCAAACGTCTTACGCGCTACAAAAAATAAAAACAATATAAAATATAAAATAAAATGCAAACTTAAAATACTATACGAAGATAAATACAAATTAATTAGACTACTTCGGTAGGGATTTTTATATGACATCTATAGATGTAGGATTGGTCTCTCGCTCCGCTGAGACCAATCTTACATCTATGGTGACATACTATTTAATGTTATTTTAATCAAAGCATCGTAAGCAAACGTCTTACGCGCTACAACCTGAGACTTACATACCTTTCTAATGTTTAGTAGTTTGAATGTTAACATACACAGTCATGGGTTTTTGTGTCTGTATGCACACAGCGGCTGTGCCATTGACACACTTGCTGTAACCCAATGATCTTAATGCCTATTCGGTGCATATTTATGGGAATTTCATGCTAATTTTGACTACAGTTTACTTACATAATGTTTTTGTCTAGTTTGTTTTGCAAACCTTAGGAAAATTACTTGGTTAAATAATATATTTCTACGTTTTTCCATATTTTAGTTTCCATACTTCCTTATTAATATTATAAACGCAAAAGTTTGTATGGATGTTTGAATGTTTGTTCCTCTTTCACGCCAGAATGGCTGAACAGGTTTGAATGAAATTTGGCATAGGGATAGATAATCTAATAACATAGGCTACACTTCTCCCGGAAAATTAAAGAGTTCCCGCGGGAACCAATAAACCTCAAATGGATGTTAATTACTCAGTCACGTCAGAACGTCTGAAATGATCTGGATAAAATTTGGCACTGAGATAGATCATAGTCCCCCTTATTCACATTTTTATTAAATGATATTTTTTTGTGAATCACTGTATATTAAACTATAGTGTTCTATATTTTTGGGATCTACTCATCATTTTCTGATGCGGGACCATGGTCACCCCATTTTTTTTAATTTACTAACCTATGTCACCCGGAATAAGCTAAGGATTTTAACGATACCTCATTTATCAAAATTGGTTCAAGCGTATAGAAGTTATGGTAGAATATACAAACTCTACATACATACATACATACATGAACCCTGGAAACAATTTACTCCTTTTTTCAGGCAGTCGTATAATAATATCAGTATGCTTACTCTGAGTTTGATCGAATTTGAAATACGTCTCACTAAAGTGAGGTGAGAGTGAGCTCCTCCATACACCTACAGCCAGCGCTCCAAGCGGAAACATGGCGAACAAAAAGTCACCGAGTCATTCCCACTCCAAGCGAAATTCAATGAGACAGATCGAGTTTATAACTCACCAAACGTACAAAAATTACGATATGACTAATGTCACTTGCTATTTTGGCACTCCGAATGTTACTTTTCACACAGATTGACGTCACAAAATGCGAGAATGACGTCATTTTCACATTCCATGGCGGATTCGTAACTCACCGAAAATATTCGCTTACACTTAGGGTGGTGAGCTCTCACGTCGATTAATCGTATTTGCAATGTTAAAACTGGGAGTAAGCACACAGATAATAACGCAATACGGATCGCTCTAGTCGTATCAATTTGGCGGCATGTGTGGATAAAGGATTTCATTAACCGCTTTAATTGGAATTAATCGCGCTTTAATTCCTTGTTCGCCTTCATTAGCGACGCGTCATACTTGTATGGAGCTTCAGAATAATATTCCCGTGATTTCTTCAGAGAATTAAAAGCAATGGGTACTTTAAGTATTTTTTTTTCTTTACTCCGAGTTAGTTTGTGTTTGTACCTTCACTGTGTATGGTAATTCCAAATAAAGATTTTATTTATTTATTTATTCTTGTTATTGGGGAATTCATTCAATGGGTATTAAGGTTTAACCCCCCTACATATGGGGTTGATACACGACATCAAAGAGTCGGTGACGACTTTAGTGTCGTTAGAGGCAGAGGCGGTTGATGTGTTGATGTTTTTAGAGGGATTGTCCGCGTGGATTGAGGTTCCCGCGGGAACTCCGTGATTTCCCGGGATAAAAAATAGCCAATCTGGTAATCCAGACTATAATCTATCAGTCTGAGTGCCTTTCATGCAGATCCGTTCAGCCGTTCTGTCGTGATTGAGTAACAAACATCCATCCATCCAAACTTTCGCATTTATAGTATAACACGTCATGTTTTGCACATTCTTTATGCGCTATGACGGCTTTTTTGCAAGCTTTTCAGACTAGATGGCGTTAGTAAAATAAGTCCACATTCATTGTTTGACAGGGCCCATCTATGTAGATTGAGGTCGTTGTATATAACTTATAAAGTGGAAAAGTAACATAAATTTGTTATTACTAGCTGATGCCCGCGACTTCATCCGCGTGGATCGAGGTCTTTTGGTTCCCGCGGGAACTCCTTAATATTCCAGGATAGCCTATGTGCTATTCCAGACTATAGTCTATCTCTGTGCCAAATTTCAGCCAGATCCGTTCAGCCGTTGGGGCGTGATTGAGTAGCAAACATCCATACATCCACACACCCATACATCCACACACCCATACATCCATTTGACATTTACTCTTAAATAATTTATAATATAAATTTATAATTTTTTTTTTTAATTATTTACTAATTGACATTGAAAATGGAAAAAATAAATAAATGAAAATTATCGAACGTACATTATTAAATTGACACATTTTAAATGGTTGGACTTAAGGGAATTATGTTGGATATACCTATATTATAAATAATTATGGATGTAAATGTATATTTTTGCACACTGCCACTGGCAGTAAATTGTGAAACGGACTAATTTTTTTAAGATAACAACTGTTGTTACCCATAATTTGGCAAAATAAAAATTATGAATTATGAATTATGAATCCAGACATCCATACATCCATCCAAACTTTCGCATTTATAATACTAGTAAGATAAGATAAGATATAAAAATTGCAACTACCTATAATAATTTGACTGAGTATACGTCTGTAAGCGTAACAGTTTGCCATTCACCTCCCGTTTGATACAATTCGTTATTACTTTTGACCTTTGGAGATTCCAGTTATTTAAATGCTGTTACTTTCGATGTTCATTTCGAAAGTGGAGTATTCAAAAAATTATTGCACGCAATAAAAATCTTTCTTTCTTAATATAAATGCGAATGTTTGGATGGATGTATGGATGTTTGGATGCATGGATGTATGGATGTTTGGATGCATGGATGTATAGCTTTTTGTTACTCAATCATGCCCCAACTGCTGAACGGATCTGGCTGAAATTTGCCACAGAGATAGATTATAGTCTGGAATAGCACATAGGCTTTTTATACCGGAAAATTAAGGAATTCCCGCGGGAACCAAAAACCTCGATCCACGTAGAGGAAGTCGTGGGCATTAGCTAGTTTAAAAAATAAAGATCACTGTACGATGCCCACGACTTCGGTCGCGTGGATTAAGGTTTTTTAATTCCTGCGGGAACTCTTTAACTTTCCGGGATATAAATGCCTATGTGATAATCAAATATAAATTATTTCTATCCCAAACAGCCAAATTGGTTCAGTTATTGAGGCGTGGTGAAACAAACTTTCATTTTTCGATTCATCGATCGCACCTTTTTTTTATCCACTACAAGTTAGCCCTTGACTGCGATCTCACCAGATGGTAAGTGATGATGCATGGTGATGGATGGTAAGTGATGGTAAGTGACAAGATGATAGCGGGCTAACCTGATAGGGGCATGGCAGTTATATTAAACCCATACACCCCTTTTCGGTTTCTACACGGCATCGTACCGGAACGCTAAATCGCTTGGTGGCACTTCATTTCGGCACCTGATGGTAAGCGATGATGCAGTCTAAGATGGTAACCGGCTAACCTGTTAGGAGTATGATAGTTATATTAAACTCATACCCCTAATCGGTTTCGGAACGCTAAATCGCTTGGCGGCACGTCTTTGCCGGTAGGGCAGTAACTAGCCACGGCCGAAGCCTCCCACCAGACCAGGCCAGGGAACTTTCGAAAATTATAAATTCCCAAATATACCCTGCCGGGTATCGAACCCGGGACCTCCGCACGTTAAGACAACAGCGCTGCACACTGCGCCAAGGATGTCTTCAAAACGTGTCTAGGCAAATATAATTAGTTTTAAGTTAGTACGAGTCAGAACGGAATTGGGTATTTGATTACTATTCAATTTTTTTTTTTTGTGATTATTTAAAAGATAATCTACCAAAAGTCGTCCTATCCACGTCCGATCCACGAGTTTTTTTTTTAAATTTTTTTTTATCCCACTACTGAGTTTTCACTAAACACTCCATTCCATTCCATTCCACTACAGCCCATTAACGTCCCACTGCTGGGCACAGGCCTCCACTCTCATAGGAGAGAGGGAATTAGAGCTTAGACCCACCACGCTGCTCCAATGCGGGTTGGCGGGCTAAACACTAAATATTATTAATTCTAAACATAATAAGATGAATAATTTTATATAACATATTACCAGTTTAATAAAATTAAGCATTAACAGAATAATCAATCAATCAATAAACAGTATGCGAAATCCGAACCCAAGTGAAAGGAAGTGATGTTACACTATATAATAATATGTGACGTGTTATACAACATGTGAATATTGCAAACCGATCTCGATGTACCCGTTGTCCTAGATGAGCGATGAAACCGACGCGACGCGATTCGATAATTAAAAAAATAAAAAACACGACTGCCCTGCCAAAAAACGAAGTAACAAAAATCTAAATAAATCTTATTCACATTTTTATTGAATGATATTTTTTTGTGAAACACTGGGTATTGAACTATAGTGTTGTATATTTTTAGAACCCACTCATCATTTTCTAGAGAATGATTATATAGTTAATATTATTTTCGATTTTTTTTTTCAAATTTTTTTTATGCGGGACCATGGTCACCTCATATTTTTTTTTTAAATTTTACTAGCCTATGTCACCCGGAATAAGCTAAGGATTCAAACGATACCTCATTTATAAAAATCGGTTCAGGCGTATAGATGTTATTATGGTGGAATATACATACATACATACATACATGAACCCTGAAAACAATATACTCCTTTTTTCAGGCAGTCATATAAAAATAATAAAGCCTGCTTCTGATGTGGTTTTTGACCGAGAGATGACCAACCCAATGTTCATAAGCTTTAGTCCCCGATCCGTTCCCGTAGTTTTTATACATATTTAAAAAAAAAAAAAAATTATCCACTCGAAGTTAGCCCATGACTGCGATCTCACCTGACCTGGTAAGTGATGATGCAGTCTAAGATGGTAGCGGGCAAACCTGTTAGGGGCATGGCAGTTATATCTAAGCCATACCACTGTTCGGTTTCTGACGGCATCGTACCGGAACGCGTAATCGCTTGGCGGCACGTCTTTGCCGGTAGGGTGGTAACTAGCCACGGCCGAAGCCTCCCACCAGGCCAGACCAAGGGAAATTCAGAAATTATAAACTCCCATATTGACCCTGCCGGGGATCGAACCCGGGACCTCGGCACGTTAAGACAACAGCGCTACACACTGCGCCACGGAGGTCGTCAAACACGATAAAAAGTAGCCTATAAACGGAAAACACACTACGGACCTAAATGGTCAGGCGGATAAAAATCCAAGCCAATTGCTTTTATACTACACACTAGGCGACAGGATAATTTTTATACGACTGCCTGAAAAAAGGAGTATATTGTTTTCAAGGTTCATGTATGTATGTATGTGAGTTTTTATATTCCACCATAACATCTATACGCCAGAACCGTTTTTGATAAATGAGGTATCGTTAGAATCCCTAGCTTATTACGGGTGATATAGGCTAGTAGAATTTAAAAAAAAATTGATGAGGTGACCATGGACCCGCATTAAAAACTAAATTTGAAAAAATAATCGAAAATAAGATTAACTATATAATCATCATCTAGAAAATGATGAGTAGATTCTAAGAATATATTACACTATAGTTCAATATCCAGTGATTCACAAAAAAATATCATTTAATAAAAATGTGAATAAGATTCTAATAAAACTAGATTAATTTAGATTTTTTTAGGTCGTTTTTTAGCAGGGCAGTCGTGTATTTTTTTTTAAATGACCTGTTATGTTTTGTTATCCCGAGGCGTTGCATTTCACGTTGGGATTTCACATTTTCAAAAGAGAATAAGTATAATTATTAAAAATCATCAAATATAGTTAAGGGTTAAATACCTTATTTATTTCCGAACCCAATATTCAAAACTATTTCATTCGGCAAACTATTCAAAATATTATGTCGAAAATATTGTTATTATAAGTATAATTTTTTCAAGCTCGCTAACTTAATTATACAAAACCACAAAATATGTTATGGTTTCAATAAAAAAACATTGGCCAATGTAGGGTTCCGTAGTTGCCCGTCACAATATGCGGACATTTTATAAGTTGACTAGCTGATGCCCACGACTTTGTCCGCGTGGAATTTCTTTTTTATTCCCACGGGACCCATTCAATTTTCCGGGATAAAAAGCAGCCTATGTCACTCACCAGGTCCTCAACTATACCCATGCAAAAAAGTCCGTTGATCCGTTGCTCTGCTGCGGTGTGAAGGACAAACCGACAAACCAATAAACCAATTTTTGACGTTTTCTAAAGCAACCTTAAAACAACCGTTTTTGACATATTCTAAAATTACCGACAGGGGGGGGGGAGGGGGACACTTGACTCTAAGAAAAACTTGCATTGTAAAGCTTAATATTTTGCAAAGGGTCCATCCCTATGTCGAAAAAAGTTTTTCCCAAGCCCACAATATTTTTAAACTACCAATCCAATACCGACACCATGGGATAGACGAGAAAAAAAAACATCCCTACTTTAACTGTAGGGGGGGGCATACAGGTAGTCCAATTGCTATCGTAATTAATGTCACCCATGCCAATTTTCAGCTTTCTAGTACCTTAATAAAACTTAGTAGTCTAGGCCCTTAGGCTTCTGAGATAAGTCGCGGACAGACAGACGGAAGGGCATAGCGAAACTATAAGGTTGCCTTGTTGACTACCGTACCCTAAAACAGAACATCCAATTAAACTTAGACGTTTACTCGTTAACTTTCAAGGCCTATTAAATTTAACTATTAATCAAAAAAACTAGATTATGCCTGCAACTACTACCGTGGAGATTAAGTTTTTTATGATTTCCGCTTGAAATCTTTAATTTACCGAGATAAAAAGGAGCTTATGTCCTTTCACGATGCTACATATGTCTACACCTAGCAAGCTTCATTAAAATTGGCTAAAAAGATGAGTCGCGAAAGTGTAACGGACAGACAAACACACTTTAACATTTATAATATTGGTATGTAAATTTTATTCATCAACTAAAACTTTAACAATAACCTTTTAACCTCTTTTGCTTAAAGATAACTTAATTAGACAAAACTACAAATCGTTATTTATGGTTTGAATAAAAAAACGTTATTTTAAATATACTACATAAATATTATTATAAATTTTCGTTTTAATATCATTATAGGACTTATTTATAACCTTTCAAAGGCCTAGTTTAGTGTTATTATCAGGTATTAAGAATTTCGATTACAACTATAAATACTTGTACGTTGATCGAACCATTAGTCTTCTAAAATTCCTTGCTGAAATCTTTGTTCGCACAAAACCCAATTCAGGCTCAGCTTTACTGGCGTTATTTGAAAAACAAAATGGCACTTGCGATTCTATCGCTTGTCTCTACTATATCATTACACTAATATCATTAAAGGACTGATTAATAACCTTTCAAAGCCTATTTTAGTGTTATTATCAGGTATTAAGAATTTCGATTACAACTAAATACTTTTACGTTGATTGAACCATTAGTCTTCTAAAATTCCTTGCTGAAATCTTTGATCGCACAAAATCCAATTCAGGCTCAGCTTTACTGGCGTTATTTGAAAAAAAAAATGGCACTTGCGATTCTATCGCTTGTCTCTACTATATCATTACACTAATATCATTAAAGGACTGATTAATAACCTTTCAAAGCCTATTTTAGTGTTATTATCAGGTATTAAGAATTTCGATTACAACTAAATACTTGCACGTTGATTGAACCATTAGTCTTCTAAAATTCCTTGCTGAAATCTTTGTTCGCACAAAACCCAATTCAGACTCAGCCTTACTGGTGTTATTGTTGAAAAACAAAATGGCACTTGCGATTCTATCGCTTGTCTCTACTATATCATTACACTAATAACATTAAAGGACTGATTTATAACCTTTCAAAGCCTATTTTAGTGTTATTATCAGGTATTAAGAATTTCGATTACAACTAAATACTTGTACGTTGACTGAACCATTAGTCTTCTAAAATTCCTTGCTGAAATCTTTGTTCGCACAAAACCCAATTCAGGCTCAGCTTTACTGCCATTATTGTTGAAAAACAAAATGGCACTTGCGATTCTATCGCTTGTCTCTACTATAGCTATTAAGGCAAATCCCTTTAGGCCTATTCCCAAGGAGATTTGACAGAGATATGACACAGTAAACACTACTGCCGTACCTGATCCCGAATTCACATACAAAGTTATGGAATTAGTCATAAAATGGATTCGTGACTCAAATATCTAACCTATGCATTACCTATGTCAGTACACACTAACCTATCACAACTTTGGTGACATCGTAAACTCTTCTTTAACTCCTAATTTCTACAGTTCAGTTTTCATTGAGGAGAAATGTGATATAGGTTGTTTTGAGATGGACTACAAAGAAACGGTGTGAGTTGACATTCGATAGAGGGTGTCGTGTGACGTCATTAAATCAGGAAAGTAACAAAATTTAGGGTTTAAAGGGGGTTGAGATTGGACTGTGCAGGAATTGTGGCCGAGAGAGCATGCGATGGTTATATTGGTGTTACATTTTATGGTGGGGATGTATGGAACTAATTTGCATTGTTTTTTTTAATCCACTACAAGTTAGCCCTTGACTAACTTGTCGTGGATGACTGCATCATTACTCACCTGATGGTAAGTGATGATGCAGTCTAAGATTTTAGTACGAAGTAAGTTTTTTCATCGTAATAGAAGGCTATATTGCAGCTTTAACATACAAGTGTAACAAAATATGTATTTTTTACACGTTTACTAATAATCTATACGAATATTATAAATAATAACTGCCTCGTTGGTCTAGTGGTTATCATGTTCGACTGCGGCAGTCGAGGTCCCGGGTTCGAATCCCGGGTCAGGCCATAATTAAGTATTGGTTTTTTTTTATTAGAAATTCTCAGTACTTAACACATAAGCTTTTGCTGGCAAAGCCCCTGTTACTGATATATAACAAATCGCTGTCTGATGGTGAATTTCCAAGGGCATGGAAAAAGGCTAGGGTAGTCCCAGTTTTCAAAAGCGGGGATAGAAAAGATATAACGAAGTATAGACCTATATGTATTTTGTCAACATTTTCAAAAGTTTTTGAATCCTTAATCTGCCCGATATTAATATGGTACATGAAACCTGCAATGATAGAGAACCAGCACGGCTTTATTAAAAAGAGGTCGACTATGTCTAATTTGGCACTTTTTATTGATGATTTATCAGAAGCTCTAGACAAAACAGATCAAGTTGATTGTGTTTATACTGACCTAGCCAAAGCATTTGATGTAGTTGATCACAACATGTTGTTAGATAAGCTTGCCAAATATGGTATCTGCGGAAGTTTAATAAATTGGTTGGAATCATATTTAATAAATCGTGATATGAATGTTGTCATAGGAGGGTATCAATCGAATCCATTTATTGCGACTTCAGGCTCCATTCTTGGTCCTGCGTTATTTGGAATATTCATTAACGACATAGCCGAATGTTTCTTATATTGTCAGTTCCATCTTTATGCGGATGATCTTAAATTGTACAGTAAAATTAATAATATTAACGATGCCATAAATATGCAACAGGATATAAATAGACTTTCTGTGTGGTGTGAAAATAATAATTTAAAATTAAATCACTTAAAATGTTTTAGTATTACCTTCAGTAGAAAAGTAAATAATATTTTCTTCAAGTATAACATAGATGGCAATATTTTAGAAAGCGTCAACCAAATAAATGACCTTGGGATCATATTAGATCGTAAATTGAGTTTTATACCACATACAGATGCGGTTATTAAAAAATCTCTTCAATTATTAGGTTTTATAATAAGAAGTACGCGAGAATTTAAAAGGTCATCTACCAGATTAACGCTTTTTAACTCACTGATACGAAGTAGACTTGAATACTGTTCTGTTGTCTGGAATCCATATTACCAAGTGCATAAGGATAGGATAGAAAGAGTTCAAAAGAAATTTCTACGGCACGTAGCCTATAAAGATAATAAATTAAAGGACATGAATTGCTACAATGATTTCTTAAAGCGTTATAAAACCCTTTCCTTATCCAACCGTAGAGAATTGATGGATCTTTGTTTCTTACACAAGATTATAAATGGGGATATTGACTGTCCAAATTTATTACATAGGGTAAGATTGGCAGTACCAAAGCAGAATGCGAGGTCTTTCATAAAAAGCAAGCAAACCTTTAAGCCTAGAATCACAAAGAGTAACCTTGGCAGGGCTGCTCCTGTTAATAGAATAGTCATAACATATAATAACATATTCAAAAAAGCTCATTTAGATATATTTCAAAATTCCCCGTCGCTTTTTAAATCAAAAATTAAAAAACACCTAGTGAATTAGTTACCTACTTTTTTTTTTTATCATATTCGATTCATAGATATTTAATTTTATATTATCTAAATTATTGGTTTTGGCCTGTTATTTTTTTTGGCTAATGTAATTTTTTGTGTTTTTTTTTGTAATTAATCTAACTGCTTTTATCTTCTTTTGCATGTTGAGTTAGCCTGTAAGTGTGTAATCAATGATAGTCATAAGATTAAATAATTAAGTTGTAATAGAATAAGATAAAAGATCATTGTATTACCGTTGGCTTCCTATTAAATAAATAAAAAATAAAAAAAATAAGCTACTTTTTATCCTGGATAATTATTAAAGAGTTCCCGTGGGCACCAAAAACCTCATTCCTCGTGGACGAAGTTACGGGTATTAGCTAGTTATTATACGACTGCCTGAAAAAAGGAGTATAATGTTTTCAGGGTTCATGTATGTATGTTTGTATGTATGTATGTGAGTTTGTATATTCCACCATAACTTCTATACGCCTCAACCGATTTAGATAAATGAGGTATCGTTAGAATCCCTAGCTTATTCCGGGTGACATAAGCTAGTTTTTTTTTTTTAACTGACCATGGTCCCGCATTTAAGACTAAAGTTGAAAAAAAAAATCTAAAATAAGAATAATATATATAGTCATCATCTAGAAAATGATGAGTAGATTCCAAAAATAAATAACACTATTCAATATCCAGTGATTCACAAAAATATATCATTTAATAAAAATGTGAATAAGATTCTAATTTATCTAGATTAATTTAGATTTTGAACTTTTTAGTTCGTTATTTGGCAGGGCAGTCGTGTTTTTAAATTTTTTAAATTATGACTTATTTATGTATCGTATATTCCTATCGCAATATTGTTAAACGTTATGCTACCTTGAGAATATTATAACGTATATTTGTTGTTTTTTTTAATTTGATACCGCCAATTAAATAAATCTTTATCTAACTTCAAGATGCAACTCGTTAACCGTGAAGAATTAGCAATTTTTATTACTTACAAATTGCTTCTTAATGCTCGTTTTTTGCATAAATTATTAAATAAAATCTGTTCTGTCACGTCCTGTACTTATTAAGGTATGAAATAGGTATGAATTAGAATTTTGAAATCTTAGAAAGGGGGCTTAAAATAACATAAAAACTAGCGAATGCCCACGACTTCGTCTGCGTGGTTTAATTTTAACTTTAATTTTCCGGGATAAACAGTAGCCTATGTGCTATTCCAGACTATAATCTATCTCTGTGCCAAATTTCAGCCAGATCCGTTCAGCCGTTGGGGCGTGATTGAGTTACAAACATCCATACATCCATAAATCCAGACATCCATACATTCATCCAAACTTTCGCAGTTATTATATTAAGTATTAAGTATAGATGAAATAGGTATGAATTCGAATTTTGAAATTTCAGAAAGGGGGCTTAAAATAACAAGTTTAATAATAAAAATAAAATGAGGAATTCCACCACAATTTACGAATTCATCGAAAAAATCTGAAATATCTGTAGTCTACAAGCGTGACACGTAATCGTGCAACCACGCGAGTTTTAAGCAAGGAAAGCCGCGGGCAAAAGCTAGTGATCTAATTCAATTCAATTCAATTCAATTAATTTATTTCAGATAACAAAAATCCATAATTATTGGGTACAATATTATGTCAATCTCATTATTAGAATTTATAAATATATAACATAGTGATGATCCATACTACCATCCATGCTACCATTATTAGACTGCATCATCAATTACCATCAGGTGAGATCGCAGTCAAGGGTTGACTTGTAGCGGAATAAAACGGCTTTAACGGCCCATTGTTGCACAGGTTGCATCCCGGGGCACAGGCTACCTTTTATCCCGGAAAATTAAAGAGTTCCCGCGGGAATAAGAAAACCTTAATTCACAAGTCGCGGGCCTCATCTAGTGTAAAATAATATCCATACTAATATTATAAATGCGAAAGTGTGTCTGTCTGTCTGTCTCCTACGCTTTCACGGCCCAACTACTCAATTTTGATGAAATTTGGTACACAGACAGGCTAAATCCCGGGGAAGGATAGGCTCATTTTTATCCCGTTTTTTTTTGTATTGAGTACTTCCCACGGGAATCTAAAAAACTTAGTCTAGTCGCGGGCAAATTCTAGTATAGATTTAAAGTACTAAGAGGGAGGGAGGGGGGATATCATAACAAAGCAGCACGCAGGTTCTGATAGACACATTTTTGCGCAAAAAGGAAGCATTGCTAATTTGATTATCGGTTCAAAAGCACGTCATCCGCAACGCTCCTTTGATCGCGCAAAAATACAGATGTGTGCTCCACTCTACGGTCTACCTTATGTTGTAGTGCGATTTATAAGCGATAGCGACTAATTGGGTATATGACAACTATTCAAATAAATATTTTTTTTGTGATTATTAAATAGAGAATCTCCCAAAAGTCGTAATATCCGCGTCACCTGTTAGTTTCATGTTGAACTATCGATTAAAGTGAAAAAAGTGCGACTTTGATTACGTCACAACTTAAAATTTCATACAAAATCCATACTAAGCACGCGTTTTGACGTTTGAAAAAAGGTTGCTGATTTGATTAGTTGTCAAATACCCAATTATTGAAGAAAAACTACAGATAGTGGTCGATATGAATCACAACCGATCGAGTAAAAAATACTGATATGTTATAACATCTATCTTATGTTGTATTGCAATTTATGATCAATAGCGACTTATTAGATATCATACTAATATTATAAATGCGAAAGTGTTTGTTTAGTAGTTTAACTTTAGAGTAACATCGGAAACATTTTATCCCGGAAAATTAACATTTTATTTTTGTTTTAAATAAAGTTAGTTTTAAATGGCATTTTTTGTGTTTACTAAAGATTCTTGTATGATGTAACATGAGACATGGTTAACCTAATATTTTTAAATTGATACAGCTTATCTGTTATTTATATTCATGCATAATGTTCACTTATCACTAGACTAAAAAAATATCACGTAGTATAAAATCATTTTGTTTTACTGACTTGTTCCTAACACTTTTATCCATTTAAAATAAAATTAGCTCACTAAGACCCAGATACGCAGTTTATTTAGTTGAAGAGGGATAGGGGTTAAATATAATTGCCATACCCCTAACAGGTTAGCCCGCTACCGTCTTAGACAGCATTTTCACTTACCATCAGGTGAGATCGCAGTCAAGAGCTAATTTGTAGTGGTCAAAAAATAAAAAAAGTTTTAGAAATTTTTAATCGCTTACGCTACCGCTACATCCTATGTCGCTTACCACAGCAAAATAGTGCCTGAGGGCCATCGTTCCCGCTAAGCTAATGAGATGTCAGTACAATCATTTGAGCTTTAACCTTGCGCGTTGCTTTTTGGTATTTAATTTGCCTTTCATACTCGCATTAATTAATCTCGGATAATGTATGTGTGTATGTCACCATCGTATCTATATTCATGACGATATTTCGAATGGAATATGGAAGCTATTTAATCGAAATATTTACTAGTGTGAGATGACACTTTTGCAATATATATTAACTCAGTTATAAACAAGTTTGTAAGAGTATTCAATTTTATAAATTACTAGCTGATGCCCATGACTTCGTCCACGAGGATTCAGGAGTTTTGGTTCCCGCGGGAACTCTTTAATCTCTGTGCCAAATTTCAACCAGCCGTTCTGGCGTGATTGAGTAACAAACATCCATCCATCCAAACTTTCGCATTTATAATATTATTATAGACTAGCTGATGCCTGTGACTTCGTCCACGTGGATAAGGTTTTTTTTCATCCCCCCCGGAAACTCTTTAAGTTTCAGGGATAAAAAATAGTCCAAAAACTCTATGTCCTTCTCCGGGATACAAGTTATTTCTATAACAAATTTCATCAAAATCGGTTGAAAATATGGGCCATTAATGTGTAGCAAACAAATAGACAAACACTTTCGCATGTATAATATTAATATGGACTAGTTATGATAACAATGTCACATTCAAATACACACAGCACAACACATTAGCATCAGTTCAAAGCAGATCCAAAATAGACGGACACACTTTCGCAATTATAATATTAATATGGACTAGTTATGATAACAATGTCACATTCAAATACACACAGCACAACGCATTAGCATCAGTTCAAAGCAGATCCAAAATAGACGGACACACTTTCGCATTTATAATATTAATATGGACTAGTTAAGATAACAATGTCACAGTCAAATACACACAGCACAACGCATTAACATCAGTTCAAAGCAGTTCCAAAACAGACAGACACACTTTCGCATTTATAAAATTAATATGGACTAGTTATGATAACAATGTCACAGTCAAATACACACAGCACAATGCATTAGCATCAGTTCAAAGCAGTTCCAAAACAGACAGACACACTTTCGCATTTATAATAATAATATGGACTAGTTATGATAACAATGTCACAGTCAAATACACACAGCACAACGCATTAGCATCCGTTCAAAGCAGTTCCAAAACAGACAGATACATTTTCGTATTTATAAAATTAATATGGACTAGTTATGATAACAATGTCACAGTCAAATACACACAGCACAACGCATTAGCATCAGTTCAAAGCAGTTCCAAAACAGACAGACATACTTTCGCATTTATAATATTAATATTGAGTAGTTATGATAACAATGTCACAGTCAAATACACACAGCACAACGCATTAGCATCAGTTCAAAGCAGTTCCAAAACAGACAGACACACTTTCGCATTTATAAAATTAATATGGACTAGTTATGATAACAATGTCACAGTCAAATACACACAGCACAACGCATTAGCATCAGTTCAAAGCAGTTCTAAAGCCAAAGACTCTGCAGACCTTTCGTATTAGCCCACTAATTGAATAGAAGCAAATCTTTTTATTACAAAGGTCGGTTATCCGAGGCCTCGGGCGGAAAGGTAATTATTGTTTGAGTTTGTATTCCATTCATCGTTTGAAGCATCTTTCTTTTGTTGTCTTTACTTACTTTATTTTGTTTGTTTGTGCTGTCTTTAATATTAATTTGAATCGTCATTGACCAGAGGTTACTAATACGACTAGGTTAAAAGCAAATATATTAAATATACTCTCTATACTTTTACCACTATGCAATCTTATGTATGGATGAATGTTTGTTACTCAATCACGGCCGAACTTCTGAACGGGTATGGATGAAATTTGGCACAGAGATAGATTATAGTCTGGAACAACACATCGGCTACTTTTCCACCAATCGTGTACATGAAATAGTTTTTGAAGATTTGGATTGATGGAAGCTTTTAGTCCAAAAAATTTTTTTAAACTTTAATCTGTAAGGCATCTGCTGATGTCACTGAACCGATTTGTGTGCGATTTTCATTATTTTAGTTAACCTTCTGTATTAATTAGGCAAATGGGTTTTTTATCCCGAAAAACAAAGTTCCTTCGTGATGAGGATGAAAGTTTTAGTCCATGTTACTTAATAATTTCGTCAACTCGAAGCCGGTTTTGACAATTCTTCCTTTTTTATACAGGCTATATAATATAGATAGGTATACTATTTATCACTATCAGGCTGGTTCATTGTACGGGTATATAAGTAATTCTTAGAGAGAAGGTGTAACTCCTCAAAGGGCTACTATTCTTTCGTTCTGAGTGTAATTGCTTAAGAAAAAATAGATGTTCAACGTTTTTGATAGTAACCCAGGTAAACCTATACATGCGAAGCAGGGGCAGGTCA
Source organism: Erebia palarica (assembly GCA_964035005.1). NCBI lineage: Eukaryota > Metazoa > Arthropoda > Insecta > Lepidoptera > Nymphalidae > Erebia > Erebia palarica. The sequence continues at coordinate 59,306,690 of OZ035983.1, read as the reverse complement.
TCTAGTTTATTAAATAAACAGCAACTTAAATATCTATTAACTGTTACCCGCGACTTCGTCCGCGTGGATAAAGGTTTTTTTGCTGCCCGTGGAAACTCTTTAATTTTCAGGGATAAAAAGTAGTCTATGTTTACAGACTATAATCTATCCTTGCCAAATTTCATACTGATCTAACCCCCGATTATGTAAGGAAATCGTAATCGTAATCGACTGTCAAACGTATAATTCGATCTGTTTAAGAAGGTCATAGATGCTTGCACGTCAAAACGCATATATGTACTCCTTAAAAAGTTCGAGTTATACGTTATGAGCTGTCAAATGAATACGATTGGCTTAGATAATTGGGCCTCTGTTCAGCCGTTCTGCCTTTCTGGCGTGATTGAGTAACAAACATTCATCTAAACTTTCGCATTAATAATACTAGTAGGTATTGATTCAAAATTAATTTTAATCCTAAAATAGTGACTACATAACACCGGACCGTTATCTACTCCGATTTTAGAAACAAGTATTTGCACTAAATCTCTTCCGATGCCGTCGATACAGTCAGCGTGTGACAGCCTCAAATATAACTGACGTCTATCGTTTTTTATTCGGAACTGAATCTCCATGATCAAACGGTTTTTCAGATTAAACTGATGCAATTCACGCCAATTCAAAAGGCTGACCGTCACACCGTTGGGTGTTTTTTTTTAAAGATTTCAGAAAAAAAAAAGAAAAAAAGAAAGACAAAGTTCAATTTGTTTACGTCTTCTGACTGAATTTCAGCCAATCTCCACAGATAAGCCATTTGCACGAGAGATATTATAGTGCACAATTAGTGCGGCCATAGCTTCACTCTTTACCCTTACTCTCATAACCAGTGGCGTGCAGTTCATAGAGGCATAAAAGTACTGCTTACCCAAATGAAAATACATCAATGTTTATTTTTCATCATGACAGTCAATAAATAGGTATTCTAAGTAACAAATGCCTACCCTAGGTTCAAACCCTGTGCACGCCACTGCTCATAACCCAATGACATAACCAGACAGAGATCAGCCACAGGTTTCACGGCTTTACGTGTTCTCCGAGGCATGGGGAAACGCCACCTTCCTAACTCCGAGTTATTACTGAAATTTTATAGTCAGCTCTTAATTATATTCGAGCATGCTAACCGCAAGACCAGCGAGGCACTTATTAAAGCACTCGCAGATTTTTTAATAGGTATATAGCAACCATTGAGTTTCTTGCTAGTTTCTTGTAAATATCTTGATAGGAATTTGAATCAATGGGTGATTCACTTGTCTTGAAGAAGAGCAAGAAATGTTAAATTTTTAATCTCATACAGTAAAATGGTATTATTCTTGACTCAAACTTATCAACGCCCAGCCCAAGAACTTGAACTGAGAAACGTGAAATTTAGCGCATTTCCCTTTATAAAGTAGACAAGGAACAAGGCCTGATTTTGCGAAATTTCCATGAGAGTGAAAACGCGGGCACTCGACGGCTAGTTTCAGACGGATCTAAAGCAAAACCTGCAGCTTCGCCTTATTGGTCTGATGTAGTTTTTAATTTTTTTACCTGTTTCGACTAATCTACTGAAAAAATATAAACGTAAGACGGTGTGATGCGTATCCACTTTTTCGAACAAAAACCTTAAAACTTTACCATATCACAACCGCTATTGTACATCAATATCCATTGCTCTTTACAGTATAAAGAAGCATTTATATTTCTACAGCAAAGCAGAAATGTACATCCGAATGAACGAAATTCACACAAATTAATAGCCATATAGCGGACGTGGCCTATTTTTAATCACTTTATTGATAGGGTAAGAGAAGTGATACTTTGTTTTTCAAAAATAAATAAAAGCCAAAATCTGTTTTCATTGATGGGTCATAGTTTTCCGCGGATGACAGTCGACTGAATATGTAAATATTTTTCGGATGCCATTAAAAATGTCATACAGATAGAAGATATTTTGTTATTTTTATGTCTGCCAACTAACCCGTTGGTGAAGTGGAAGCGGATCATGAGGGATTGAAATCGTGTCGAAGTCAAAGTCAAAATATATTTATTCAAGTAAGTAAGTAAGTAACAACACTTTATTACACACAAAAAAATAACAAAACAGAGGTAAAACGTAATTTGATTTAGGTACTTACACTGTACAGTAATTAACGTCCAGTTACATATAAAATATACGATGGTGATAATCAGTTACGGTATTTTAAAACTAAATCTTTCCGAACCGGTGGTAGAGTCTTAACGTTTCATAAATGACACAAGTTGTCCTACATGAAATAAATAAATCATTTATCATTTAAAGGTATGAGGATTCCAAACGCACCCTGGTCTGAGAACAGCTCACAACAAACTCAGCCGGGTTTGTTTATTTTTTATTATCACCATCTCACAAACATCATGAATTACTTAATTAGATTTATAATTATAATAATACAATATTATAACTTTATCATAACATAAAAAAGAACAAAAAAAAAACATAAATGACCCAGTTTTTTTTAAATAAAAACTCAGAAAAATAAACATTAACACCAGTATCTTTGTTTAAATCTATGGTTCACTCTATGGTTGGTCATTTCACCAAATTAAAACCGCGAAACAAAGACTTTTTTCCATTTCTCTCACTCTAGAACAAAAACCAAGAATGAAAAAAGAAAAGTATCAAATCACAGGTCGCACGAAACTTCCACTATTCTGACTAACTAATGCCTACCCTAGCTTCAAACCCTGTACCACCTTGGTAGACAAAACGCTGGCGTAGCGGCGGCTTAATTCACTGACCGGTAATTAACCCGACCCCGTAACATGCTGAGCCGAGGATTTTTGTCTAAGGCGGCCTTACAACCAGAGATGTGCTATGTTGCTTAGCTGCGGATATGTCACACACCCACCAATATTAGCGCTTGATTTTCCCCATAATAATATTATAAATGCGAAAGTTTGGATGGATGTATGGATGTATGAATGTATGGATTTAAAAATTTAAAAAATAAAATTGATGGGGTGACCATGGTCCCGCATTAAAGACTAAACTTATCATTTAATAAAAATGTGAATAAGATTCTATTTTACTAGATTAATTTAGATTTTTAACTTCTTAGTTCATTTATTGGCAGGGCAGTCGTGTTTTTAATTATTTTTAATTATGACTTGTTGTATGTTATATATTTTTTTAAGTTGGATGGATGTATGGATGAATGGATGTGTGGATGTGTGGATGTATGGATGTATGGATGTATGGATGTTTGTTACTCAATCACGCCCCAACGGCTGAACGGATCTGGCTGAAATTTGGCACAGAGATAGAATATAGTCTGGAATAGCATCCATACATCCACACATCCATACATCCATACATCCATACATCCATACATCTATACATCCATACATCCATACATTCATACATCCCTACATCCATACATCCATACATCCATACATCCAAACTTTCGCATTTATAATATTAGTTATATTAGAAGATGTCTGCACGGATTGTGTAAACCTCTATAATGAAACGAAGCTTCCGTGAGCAAATAAGGATTTGGCTCACGCGAGTGACCGCAAGACCCATCTGCCGCGCTCCGATGAGCAAAAATAACTTAATTATAAGCTCGCCTCTCGAATAACTTAGTGCTGCATTGCTTAAAGTGTGTTATTACTTAGCAGGTCATTCGTGAGACCCGTAATGATTTTACGACTGGCTGACCCGTCTTAGTTTCGCTTTTTACCCTCAGTTACGAATACGAATAACCTCAAATTGTTATGAGCGAAAAACAGAGACAAGGCCCTTGGTCTGTAGACAATAACAATGACATTTAAAAAGAATCACCACAGACTATACACAGATACATTGGCTATGGAGGTAGGAATTTAGTATCGTAAAACCGTAACGATGGGTAATCTGTGGGTGTAATAGAAGTTAAATTAAGTAAGTTTATTTTGATTTTATTTTTAATTTTATTTTTAATTTTATTAGGTGTAAGTGATGGTCCGTGACGTCGTGACCCTTGGGCCCCTCCTGAAAATCAGCGTTGCAGTATGTTAGGTAGGTATATACCTATCTCTCATGCTGTGGCACGAGCTGAGGAGGTGGCCCATTGACCGCACGTTTAATAATTTAAGTTTAATTTGTATCTGTATAAGTTTAGTTATTGCTAAGTATTGTAGTGCTGGTCAATAAACTTTTATTTATTTATTTATTTATTTATTTATTTAGTTATGTACGTTTTTGATACTGCCAATCTGCACTTGGCCAGCGTGGTGGACTATGGTCACCACACTGGCCAATTGTTGGCCTAAGATTCATACTTTTCTCATTAAGTGAGGACATGTAGTGAGCCGTCGATGGGTTGAATTAGTGACGATTGACCCATCGATGGGTTGAACTAATGACGATGTATTTTTTTATTTCTCTACAAATTAGCCCTTGACTGGAATCTGACTTGATGGAAAATGATGATGCAGTCTAAGATGGTAGCGGGCTAACCTGTTAGGGGTATGGCAGTTATATTAAACCCATACCACTAATCGGTTTCTACTCGAAATCTGTGTCAGTAACGTTTTTGAACCAGCCGGTCTGCACTTGGCCAGCGTGGTGGACTATGGCCATACCCTTCTCATTATGAGAGGACATGTAGTGAGCCGCCGATGGGTTGAATTAATGACGATGTATTTTTTTATTTCTCTACAAATTAGCCCTTGACTGGAATCTGACCTGATGGAAATTGATGATGCAGTCTAAGATGGTAGCGGGCTAACCTGTTAGCGGTATGGCAGTTATATTAAACCCATACCACTAATCGGTTTCTACTCGAAATCTGTGCCCGTATAATGGTAATCAGCCACGGCCCAAGCTTCCCCACTAGATCAGACCAGACCTTCGTGAATTGTATAAAACTTTATAATAAAATGAAGCATCCGTGTGCAAATAAGCATTTGGCACACGCGAGGCCCATCTGTCGCCATTTTTCCGCTGAGCGAAAATAACTTAATTTTCAGTGCGCCTCTCGAATAACTTAGTGCTACATTGCTTAAACTGTGTTATTACTTAGCAGGTCATTCGGAAGAGCCGTAATTATTTTACGACTAGCTGATTGATGCCCGCGACTTCCCGAGGGAAATCCTTAATTTTCCAGGATAAAAAGTAGCCTATGTCACTCTCCAGGTTCTCAACTATACCCATGCCAAAAATCACGTCGATCCGTTGTTTTGTTGCGGCGTGATTGAAGCACAAACCAATAAACCAACAAACAAACACACTTTAGCATTTATAATATTAATGATACGCATTATCTATTCCATATAACTGTACAGTATCATAGGCAAAACTTACAATAGCGTGAGATAACTTAACACTCCAGTCAAGAGCCAACAACAATGGCAAAAAATCAACAAATAGCGTAAACGTTTATTCAAATGACTCATTCGTATCACCGATCGCAACTTTCCCACCATCCCGCTTTCTAATTCCCATCGCTTAATCAAATCAGAAAAACAATAGCCTTCAATTGCAAGCAGTTTCATAACGCGACACAGAAATAAGCAGAAATTACATTCATTAAAATAATAGCGTATTGTCTCTGATCTTTGATGGCTGCTTGAGATGCAAAAATTTAGTTTATTTCTGCTACAATTCCGGCAGCGAAGCAATGTTCAAAGGCTTATTGTATTGAAGACAGTTTTCGCGTTTGACTATAACTGTTATAAATAATTGACTAAACACAGCTTTAGGAGATACGTTCTTACCTCTAAAGTCTAGACAAAACAACGGTGCGGGTGGCTCAGGCTTCGCATCCGGCAACCCATAAGTCAGTGTAATACTTATTACGTTACGCAACGTTGTATATTATTTACGAAGTGTAACCTTTTTTTGTTTTTGAAAAAACTCCTACTACTTTCATGTGTTCTTCTCAGTAGAATCAGTTTTCCGAACCGGTGGCAGAGTCTTAAGATTAATCATAAGTGGCACAAGTTGTCCTACGTGAAATAAATCATTTCATTTAAATTTTTTAGTTACATTTCCTTTTCATGTCAATCCCTTAATAAACTTGTAAAATAGTGACAGCATCCAAAATAACTAAATCAGTTCAGGCAGTGCTGTGCATAATAACTTTTCAACCGGTTTATAATCCTGCTGTCATTTTGAGAGACTAAACATTGTAATATGATCCCTCAAGCCTCTTATTTTCAGGGTGTCCATAATAACCCTCTTTTTTCCCACGAGATGTCAGATTACATAGAGCAGACTGCTCAAAGATATTTATATAACGTTTTTATCGAATGGGCAATGCAATGTCCAGATAAACTCGCGAGAGTTTCAGGACGTGAAGATGTAATTTGTAAAAACCTATTTTGGTTTGAATAAAAAAATAAAAAATTAAAAAAAATCTATATACTTACAGTTAAACAAGAATTCTACATTCAGTGGAGGTTAGTCGTCTGTAACAAATAACTCCGTCGCGATTTGTTGTCGCCATCCATCGTACAAGACGCGGCAGTAATGAAAGCGCTTATCCGTAGACTGCTCCGCTTATCTGCATCACCGTGCCTCAAGACGGCTAATCGAGCGCTCATCTGACTTATTTATTTATATTTTACGCATTTTTGTGACGAAATCTAGCACAAAAATGGAACCCCCTCTGGTGTGCGTGACTCATACATCCGAATGCGGACATAAACTACTTACTTTGTAGTTTGTACACAGGAAAATCGAATATCTATGGAATTATTTAAAAAAAAACCTGCAAAGTTGCGAGCATCTCCTTTTTCTTAATAAATTGCTTTCATCAACATAATATTACCTAATTATTAAATTTTATATTCTTTATTTTTAAAAGCTTCATTATGAGGTCTTCCTTTGCAACGTAGAAACAACCGTTATCTTTTGTTTAGATATATAATAACAGGAGTAAGCTACATGCCGTAACAAATAACTCCGTCGCGATTTGTTGTCGCCATCTATCGTAGAGAGACGCGGCAGAAATGAAAGCGCTTATCCGACGACTGCTCCGATTATCTGCATCACCGTGCCTCAAGACGGCTAATCGAGCGCTCATCTGACTTATTTATTTATATTTCACTCAATTTTGTGACGAAATCTAGCACAAAAATGGAACCCACTCTGGTGTGCGTGACTCATACATCCGAATGCGGACATAAACTACTTACTTTGTAGTTTGTACACAGGAAAATCAAATATCTATGGAATTATAAAAAAAATATACCTGCAAAGTTGCGAGCATCTCCTTTTTCTTAATAAATTGCTTTCATCAACATAATATTACCTAATTTTATTCTGTATTTTTAAAAGCTTCATTATCAGGTCTTCCTTCGCAACGTAGAAACAACCGTTATCTTTTGTTTAGATATATAATAACAGGAGTAAGCTACATGCCGTAACAAATAACTCCGTCGCGATTTGTTGTCGCCATCCATCGTAGAGAGACGCGGCAGTAATGAAAGCGCTTATCCGTAGACTGCTCCGCTTATCTGAGTCACCGTGCCTCAAGACGGCTAATCGAGCGCTCATCTGAGTTTGAATTAATGACTTTCGTTGTTATAATGTAACATTCAACATAATAACACATTATTATCAAACACTATATTTAGTAGTTACACATTATATTTAGTAGTTAATTAATCTGTTAGTAAATCTGAAAAGTTCCTCATTTATTTATAGATCAGTTAGTGTAAAATTTTATCGTTTGGAGCTAAAATACTAGATAATATCATTCACTTGATCAGATCGACTAGCCGTTACCTATGTAAAATAAATAAAATCCTTTTTTTTTTTTATCCACTACAAGCCACACATAACAGCTGAATCTCGAAACAATCAAAATTATGGGTCAAAGTAACGTAAACGCGTCGGGTGTAAATCCGGACGTCGGGTGTAAATTCGGGTGTACCTATTGTGGTGGATTTTGCCTAATTAAACAGTCCCTTCCTCATTATAATACCGTGGCATTTGATCTTCACTTTCTTTCACACAATTGACCGTTGTATACAATAAATAAAGTGTTACCGGCGGCGCCGAAAATAAAACCCATGAAACTCGCATGCAGAACATAACAGCTGAATCTCGAAACAATCAAAATTATGGGTCAAAGTAACGTAAACGCGTCGGGTGTAAATTCGGGTGAACCTATTGTGGTGGATTTTACCGAATTAAACAGCCCCTTCTTCATTATAATACCATGGCATTTAATCTTCACTTTCTTTCACTCAATTGACCGTTGTATACAATAAATAAAGTGTTACCGGCGGCGCCGAAAATAAAACCCATGAAACTCGCATGCAGAACATAACAGCTAAATCTCGAAACAATTAAAATTATGGGTCAAAGTAACGTAAACGCGTCGGGTGTAAATCCGGACGTCGGGTGTAAATTCGGGTGAAGCACAACACGCGTAAATCGCGCATCATAAACACGGGGCAGGTGAGTGGTGGTCTGTTTATCGGATCGTGATCGTTACGTGTGTCGATCGTATATCGTTCCTGTACGGTGGGCGACATGAGTTCTGTACGAAGGGTTTGTTGTAAGGTAGAGCTGTTTGAAAACATATAAAATAAATAATAAAATAAAATAAAATAAAAATATTTACTATTATGTTACAATTTTCTAGTCTAGTCTAGACTCAATATTTTATCTGTTGACAAGAATATAAATCATAATAATAAATAATAGTAATAATAATCATAAATAATTGTAATGTTGAAAACATATAAACCCCTATGTAATATCTATACTAATATAAATGCGAAAGTATGGATGGATGTATGGATAGATGCTTGTTACTCAATCACGCCAAAACGGCGGAACGGATCTGGATGAAATTTGGCACAGAGATAGATTATTGTCTGGAATACCATCTACTTTTTATCGCGGAAAATCAAAGAAACCAATAAAACCTCAATCCAGGTGTACTAAGCCACTGGCATCAGCTAGTAATTTTTATACTTGGTTTTATATTTGGTTTTTCGCAGTGCTACCCAACAAAATTTATTCGATTTTTATTTTGATAATAAAAAAATATATATATATGTAACTAGATTATGTTTTTGTTCAATATTTGTGTTTGTTTATCAATATTTTTTGTTTTAACAGTAAAGGAAAAGGTTGTGAGGTAACCTGCATTCCTGAGAGATCACCATGATGAGACCACCACTTACATTAGCAGTGAAGACTTGGCCATTGTGATGGACTATGGCCAAGATCTCATGCTCACCAGTAGGCCGGCGATTTAGTTTTATGATGGATTTGTGGAATGTAAGCTGCCTTGTTGGTCTAATGGTTAGCATATTCGACTGCGTCTGACATGGTCCCGGTTTCGAGTCCGGGCCGAGGGCTTTTCTAACCAGAAATTCTTATTATTAGCCCGGATTTAGGAAGTTAGAAGGAGGAGAGAACGTTAAGCTGTCGGTCCAATGAATGTAGAGGAACAGATAGTGCACCTGTGTATGCGCACACACTTGTGCACTATAATATCTCCCGCGGAGATGGCTAATTTCTCTGGAGATAGGCCGCCGTGACCGAAATTCGGTCGGTAGGGCATTATTAGGTACTATTTTATAATGTATTTTTTTAGGATACCAAACTACTAAACTAACACATAACATCACAAGAAATTGTCCAATATTACGTAAAGACAGGTGTGACGTTAGATTTATAGGCAAGCCATCGATAACTTACATTAAGAAATCATCGGACAGGTTTATTATTAGATAGGATAATATTCTCACGGCTAATTATACGCAAAACAGGAAATCACAATGTAGGGCGATGCGTTGAGTAAGTAGGTACACGCAAATTTTACTTGCAGCAACTTCCTTCTTAGTTTACGATAATAGTTTGACGTTTTACTTCTTTTAGTTCTTAAAGCTTTACGCTTACCTGAATTATTTTTCAACTGATATGAGTTAGATAATCCAATGTGAAATTGACAAAAAAATAACCCAAAGAAATTACCCATTTGTTAAGTCGAGGCTATTACTCTATCGATGATTTTATTAACGACAAAGTAGCATGGAAGCAACCGGCCTCGCATCCAGTGACCCACAAGTCAGTGTAATACTTGTAACGTATGTGTTGTGTTGTCTACATATTGTAACCTATTCTTTTCTATGAAAAGAGCAACTGCTGAGTTTCTTGCCGGCTCTTCCCAGTAGAATCAGCTTTCCAAACCGGTGGTAGAGTCTTAACGTTTCATAAGTGACACAAGTGGTTCTACATGAAAAAATAAATCATTTATCATTTATCATGAGATAAGACTGTATTTTGTACGGAATTATCTACAAAATTAAATTGAAAGCAATTTTTATGCCATTCTTGTCACCGCATAACGCAGTGAGCTAAACAGTGAACGGGAAATTGACGCATTTTCCCCTTCGCGTCAAAGCCGCACGTCATACAATGACACAAAGGATTCAATGGTCAATGTGACGCGTTACATTCTACATGTTATCTATAGTATTGCTTTTCAGCTTCATTTTTAATTATTTCACGAGTTTATTCTTTAACTAGCTTTTGCCCGCTACTGAACTATTGACGTTTGTAATTTGTGTAGGGGTTGAATTTTCGAAAATCCTTTCTTAACAGATGTCTACGTCATATCTATCTGCATGCCAAATTTCAGACCGATTCGTCCAGTGGTTTGAACTTGTCGTTGATAGATCAGTCAGTCAGTCACCTTTTCCTTATTAGATTAAACAAGACGTTGTCTGCCCATCCTTTGTCGAGATGTAACCTATTTGTATACCAAATTTCATCAAAATCGGTCGAAAAGACGGGCTGTGACAGACAGACTGACACGCTTTCGCATTAGTAGTACGAAGTAAGTATGTAAATTAAAATGTATGTCAAATAAAAAGTATTAAGTATTTGTCATTATCTCAGCTCACCAAACAATCTCGTGCCTTATCCATATACTCGACACTGGCGAAACAACCTCTGCCCCTGTGGCATACCTAAAAGCCATCATGAAGTATTTGTCAGGTTAGGTATTATTATGTTTTTAATGTTTCCTCATGTCAATAACTTACTGGAACGCCCATTTCTGGGCACAGGCCCCCTCCATTCTTTTCCATTCTTCCTTATCTTTCGCAAGCAGCTTCTCAGTCCAACGCCCGTCGTTTGCTCTCGCTATATGTCCAGCCCAGCGTCCGTAATTTTTGTCCTCTTTCTTATTAGTTTGTTCTTAATTTTGTCCTTTAATTTTAGGCCTAGCATGCTCCTTTCCATAGTTCTCTGACCAACCTGTATTTTATGTACTATATCCTCGCTCATAGGCCATGTCTGGCAACCATATAGGAGTGTTGGCATCACAACGGAGTCTAGTGCTATTTTCTTTAGTCTTATGTCTAAGTTTGATTTAAAAATAGGTTTTAAGGACGTTTATATATTTTGTAGGTATATTCTGGTCTCTAAGGGCGACCCATAGAGCTTCGTAAAAAATCGAATCGAAGGCCTTAGTACAGTGGCGTGCACAGGGCTTGAAGTCAGGGTAGGCATTAGCTAGTCAGAAAACCTATTTACTGACTTTTATAATGAAATATGAGCATTGACGTATATCCATTTGGGTAAGCAGTGCTTTTATGCATCTATGAACTGCACGCCACTGCCTTAGTATAATCTGCGAACGTCAGGTACAGAGTTTTTCCATACTCTACATATTTTTCTACGAAAGCTAACATGGAATCTGTTATTTTCAGAGAACCACGCCGAAAACATAACATACTCAGCACAAAATAGGTGCCAAACTCGCGTTTATATATTTTGTAGGTATGTTCTGGTCTCTAAGGGCGACCCATAGAGCTTCGTAAAAAAACGAATCGAAGGCCTTAGTATAATCTACGAACGCCAGGTACAGAGTCTTTCCAAACTCTACATATTTTTCTACGAAAGCTAACATGGAATCTGTTATTTTCAGAGAACCACGCCGAAAACATAACATACTCAGCACAAAAAAGATACCGAACTCGCAGCTCGTAGGTACAACGCCATTTCCCCGAAAAGAAATTAGTCCCAAACAAGAGAGGAAAAGGCGAAAGACGTCGGATAACAGTAACACATTTTCGTCGCGAAGGCTAACGATTCCGAAGCGAACTGTCCCATAAATCTGGTACTCCCTGATTGATACATGGCGGTGGGTTGACGCCCATCCCGTAATTTACTGCCAGCTACGCCCACCACCATCGAGATAGCAGACTTTTGTTTTGCATTAATTCCTTTTAGCCTCCTTCGTGCGAGGCTTGAGGGGAATACGTTTCGCAGTTGATGTGATAAAAAGTAACAATTGTTGTTTTTCCTCTGATTCCATCTTCGAAAAAACTTATTTTCTAGTAATCTTGAATAGAAACAGCTGTTGTCTTTATCCTGTTTTTTGATAATGATTCTTTCAAGCGTCTAGACACTTTTTCTTTTGCTATTTTTATGGAAAAGTGGACATCTATACTCTATACCTACTTATATTATAAATGTAAAAGTTACCTAACACACACATTTTTCCGATCGCTTGCTCAGGGAACTCGCTGAGTTCTCTAACTTTTCGGAGTAATGTACATTTTAAGAAACAAACTATCATGAGGAATTTTATATATTAATATTTTTATTTGGCTAGTCCACATCTAACGTGAACAAAACGAAATACTAAATCCTTTCCCCATTCCTCTGTGGTCCTATTCCACTATGATTCCACTATTAAAATTTCGCAAAAAAAATATCTCTCTCAAAAACCACTAGCTTGATTCGAAACCTTAAAATGAGGCTAATTACGGCTTCCTTCAGTGAGGAGTTTTTCTTTTAAAAAGTCTAGTATATAATAAGCTATTGTTGGAAATGTACACAAAGACTGCGGAAGGCAGTAACCATCACGCATCGCTGATAATTCCCGCCAAAGCTGAAAATGAACTGCATATCACTGTTCTGTATCATGCTACTGCACAGGGTGCTCCAACTTAGGCCGTAAAATGTACCTACCTACCCAAAATATATTCAGCCACTAGCCGATGGCCTGCGTGGATTGAGGTTTTTAGGTTCCCGCGGGAATAAGTATCCTATGTGTAAAATTTCATCCAGAGCCAAAGCTGAAAATGAACTGCATGTCACTGTTCTGTATCATGCTACTGCACAGGTGCTCCAACTTAGGCCGTAAAATAGTACCTACCCAAAATATATTCAGCCACTAGCTGATGGCATGCGTGGATTGAGGTTTTTAGGTTCCCGCGGGAATAAGTATCCTATGTGTTAAATTTCATCCAGAGGCAAAGCTGAAAATGAACTGCATATCACTGTTCTGTATCATGCTACTGCACAGGGTGCTCCAACTTAGGCCGTAAAATAGTACCTACCCAAAATATATTCAGCCACTAGCCGATGGCCTGCGTGGATTGAGGTTTTTAGGTTCCCGCGGGAATAAGTATCCTATGTGTTAAATTTCATCCAGAGCCAAAGCTGAAAATGAACTGCATATCACTGTTCTATTTCATATTACTGCACAAGATGCTCCAATTTAGGCCGTAAAATAGTACCTACCCAAAATATATTCAGCCACTAGCCGATGGCCTGCGTGGATTGAGGTTTTTAGGTTCCCACGGGAATAAGTATCCTATGTGTTAAATTTCATCCAGAGCCAAAGCTGAAAATGAACTGCATATCACCGTTCTGTATCATGGTACTGCACAGGTGCTCCAACTTAGGCTGTAAAATAGTACCTACCCAAAATATATTCAGCCACTAGCCGATGGCCTGCGTGGATTGAGGTTTTTAGGTTCCCGCGGGAATAAGTATCCTATGTGTTAAATTTCATCCAGAGTCAAAGCTGAAAATGAACTGCATATCACTGTTCTGTATCATGCTACTGCACAGGTGCTCCAATTTAGGCCGTAAAATAGTACCTACCCAAAATATATTCAGCCACTAGCCGATGGCCTGCGTGGATTGAGGTTTTTAGGTTCCCGCGGGAATAAGTATCCTATGTGTTAAATTTCATCCAGAGCCAAAGCTGAAAATGAACTGCATATCACTGTTCTGTATCATGCTACTGCACAGGATGCTCCAACTTAGGCCGTAAAATAGTACCTACCCAAAATATATTCAGTCACTACCCGATGCCCGCGACATCGTCTGCGTGGATTGAGGTTTTTAGGTTCCCGCGGGAATAAAAAGTATCCTATGTTTTATTCCAGACTATAATCTACCTCTGTGCCAAATTTCATCCAGATCCGTTCAGCCGTTCTGGCGTGATTGAGTAACAAACATACATCCACCAAACTTTCGCATTTATAAGATCATTATAGATTAGTGTAAATGAAAAAGAAAATTAGGAGTTTAGAAGAAAAGCTAGAGCAAACGTTAGTTCTGTCCGCAAAAATCCTAATGACTCTCAATTGCCACCTGAAGATTATTTTTATCTTTAGTTATTTAGGGGCTTTTATAACTGAAGAATTTTACTTTACATTTAGATACAGTTGATAGTTATACATCTATAATTGTATGTCTGTATGTCCATAAGTACACAAATGTATGAAAGGTTTTTAACTATTCTGTATAATACTTGCTAATATTATAGTATTTGCCATAGTATGTAAGGTAAGCCCACCACCACCACCACCACTACAGCCAATTAACGACCCACTGCTGGGCACAGGCCTCCACTCTCATAGGTGAGTGGCAATTGGAGCTTACACCCACCACGCTGCTCCAATGCGGGTTGACGGGCTTTAACGACTATTATCATGTGAGTGATAATAACCGGGACCGACGGCTTAACGTGCTCTCCGAGGCACGGGGGTGAAACACCGCCAACTTCCTAACTTCAGGCTAAATACTGAGAATTTCTAGTTAGAAAAACGTAACTATAAACCCACTTAATTATAGCCCGACCCGGGAATCGAACCCGGGACCTCGTCGGCCGCAGTCAAGCATGCTAACCACTAATGCTTTGACGACCTCCGTGGCGCAGTGTGTAGCGCTGTTGTCTTAACGTGCGGAGGTCGCGGGTTCGATCCCCGGCAGGGTCAATTTGGGAATTTATAATTCCTGAATTTTCCCTGGTCTGGCCTGGTGGGTAGCTTCGGCCGTGGCTAGTTACCACCCTACCGGCAAAGACGTGCCAAGCGATTACGCGTTCCGATACGATGCCGTGTAGAAACCAAATAGGGGTATGGGTTTAATATAACTGCCATGCCCCTAACAGGTTAGCCCGCTACCATCTTAGACTGCATCATCACTTACCATCAGGTGAGATCGCAGTCAAGGGCTAACTTGTAGTAGATAAAAAAAAAAACTAGACCAACGAAGCCCATTAGTTTCTAAATAGAACTAGATTCTTTTATTTACATGTAATGTATATATACAATACGTTTATTATGTTTTATATTTTGTACTTACTTACTTAATAATAACGTGTATTCTATTGTATATTATATAACTGCCTCGTTGGTCTAGTGGTCAGCATGTTTGACTGCGGCCGACGAGGTCCCGGGTTCGAGTCCCGGGTCGGGTCATAATTAAGTATCGGGTTTTTCTAATTAGAAATTCCCAGTAGGTACTAGCCCGGAGTTAGGAAGTTGGCGGTGTTTTCACCCCCGTGCCTCGGAGAGCACGTTAAGCCGTCGGTCCCGGCTATTATCACTAACATGATAATAGTGGCCCTGGACGAGACCTCCGCACAGGCGCACAATCGTGCCAAGAAAGACGCAAATCATGATAAACTACACCGACGGAAACATTTAAAGCTGAACTCGTACTGCACTGCGTTCCGGGTGGAGCTGTACGCCATGGATAGAGTTAAAATAGCGCACTCAATTGTGAACTGGCAAAAACGAACCCTGGATCTTAAGAGATCCAGGCCCGCTTTAGAATCCAGAAAAGTGAGAAAGTCTCTCACCATTGGCGTACAGCATCAGCATGAGCATAGAGGTGGTACGAGAATTCGATTTGGAAGATGCCCCCAAAAATGTGACTTGCTGACCGAATGTCACACTCGGAAGGACTTTTTTTTTGATATTATATTTAAAAAAGGGAGAAAATTCATTAATAGTCAAATTTTTCAGATTTTTTAATAGTATAATAAAAAGACAAATTTTCGGTTTTAGTAATAATATAATATGTATAGTACAAGGGATAAATAAAGAAGAATTATAGAGACGTAAATCATAAGTGGGCGTTAAAGATTTACAGTGTCGTTTATATTAATAATAATATAACAAGCAACTTAAATAAAAACGTTCCCACTTATGGTTTGAGTCAAAATAACTATATACTTATAATATATACATATTTATACTTCTATATAATAAAATTAGTAAAATATAAACCCTTGACAAAAAAGGTCTCCGACCATCACATCGGAGGAAAAAGTGGTTCCTCTTTAAACAGAGGATATAAAAAAAAAAAAAAAAAACATGATAATAGTCGTTAAAGCCCGCCAACCCGCATTGGAGCAGCGTGGTGGGTCTAAGCTCTAATTCCCGCTCTCCTATGAGAGTGGAGGCCTGTGCCCAGCAGTGGGACGTTAATGGGCTGTAGTGGTGGTGGTGGTGGTATTCTATTGTGCCACACTACCCTACACATCTTATTCGATCCTCTCACCAAAGGTTGCCTGGTAGAGATTGCTCAGTAAGCAATAAGGCCGCCTTTGCATACCTAGTTTATAGTTAACTTTACCTTGTATTTTTCATGTGTGCAAAAAAGTATTTATCTATCTATCTAGAACAATAAATAATATATTTGTATCAGCACCCTGTATATCCCGTTCCTTAGCGCTAGTTAGACTCTAGACGGCGTCCGCCATGCGAAAAAATTAAAATAAACAAAGCCAACACTCGTCCCACACCCCCGGGCAGTTGGTAATAACGCTTTTGTCTTAGATTAGCTTTTAAGAAAGGCTTTATTCTAGCCCTGTGCTGTGTCTGTGTCGTGTTGTGTGACTCTGAAATTAGTGGCGAGTATTTTTTTACAAATGCCCTGAAAACAGTAGGTACTGGGACGAGAGAGCGGGTGGGAGTTTTGGTACTGAAAGTTTGATGATGCCTCTAGTGTTTTTTATACGACTGCCTGAAAAAAGGAGTATATTGTTTTCAGGGTTCATGTATGTATGTATGTATGTATGTGAGTTTGTATATTCCACCATAACTTCTATACGCCTGAACCGATTTTGATAAATGAGGTATCGTTACAATCCCTAGCTTATTCCGGGTGACATAGGCTAGTAAATTTTTTAAAAATATTGATAGGGTGACCATGATCTCTTATTAAAGTCTAAAGTTGAAAGAAAATTTTCGAATATAAGATTAACTATATAATCATCTTCTAGAACATGATGAGTAGATTCCAAAAATATATAACACTATAGTTCAATATCCAGTGATTAACAAAAAAATATCATTTAACAAAAATGTGAATAAGATTCCAAAGGCTATATATGCAAATCGCTTCTTAGGGAGGTAAACTCCAAAAATAATATGGCAGGGCAGTCGTATTTTTTAATTCGTTAAATTAAGTTCACTTGTTAACCACTACAAGTTAGCCCTTGACTGCGATCTCACCTGATGGTAAGTGAGGATGCAGTCTAAGATAGTAGCGGGCCATACCCCTATTTGGTTTCTACACGACATAATACCGGAACGCTAAATTGCTTGGCGGCACGTCTTTTACCGGTAGGGTGGTAACTGGCCACGGCCGAAGCCTCCCACCAGGCAAGACAATTTGAAACCCTGCCGGGGATCGAATAATGTATCGAAAAAAGGAAAACATAGGACCATGGCACAGATATATGTGGATTTTATTTATTGTGCAAGAATATTTTCTCTATTGTAATTATCCACGGAGGAGACAGACAAATGTTTTGGTATGGAGAAACAGCCGGGAGAATTCCTCTTAAGTTAATAATTTACTAATCAGTCGGGGCGTTATGATGAAAATTAATTACGCTATCTTTAACCTGATGCTACGAGGGTTCCAAACGCGCCCAGCTTTGCAAAGAAGCCCATAACGAACATCACAACCACCGCTGCTTCAGCCCATTAACGTCCCACTGCTGGGCACAGGCCTCCACTCTCATAGAAGAGAGGGAATTAGAGTTTAGACCCACCACACTGCTCCAATCTGGGTTGGCGGGCTACAACGAACACAGCCGGGCATTTTTTTATTATCACTCCCTAAAACTTCAAACTGTTTATTTACGGATACGGATGGATGAATGTTATAAACTATCAGAGTTGTTAAGGCAATGCATTCCATTAGGTTGTGGTTCTTTCGATTATTTTATTCTTTAGCGGAACCTATCTTTAGGATATTACTCGGCGACCTAAGCTGGAAAAACTGTTCCATGCTCCTATTTAATAAAAGTTATAATCCAACAAATTCGTAAAAAAAGTGAAATAATTGTAAAAATAAACGACTAATTTCCTTAAAAAATGTCGTACAATTACGAGCACGTACAAGTACAATACCAAAAATATTTAACACTTGCTATAGCTTCACCGCATAAAGGCCCTCTAGACTGTATAGTTTAAGTCTACCAGGAGATAAGATAGAAGCAGGCGTTACTTTGCAGAAGTCCATGACAATGAAAAAACTAGAAGAAAAAACCACGCACGATTGTAAAGTCAACATCTCCTGAAGATACTCCGGTATCGGAGTGAAACGTACGTTGAGGGTATTTTTGATGGTTTATGTGGAGTGGTGAATATCGCGGGCATCAAGTTCAAGATACGCACTGTACCACATAGATTTGCCTTATGGATTATAGCTAAATAAACTTCTAGTTTTTTCATCTACCAGGAGAGACCAGAGGCCCAATTGTCTAAGCCAATCGTATTCATTTGACAGCTCATAACGTATAACTCGAACTTTTTAAGGAGTACATACAGGCTTTTTTACGTGCAAGCATCTGTGACCTCCTCAAACAGGTCGAATTATACGTTTGACAGACGATTACGTTTACGATTTCCTTACATAATCGGGAATCAGAGACCCAATTGTCTAAGCCAATCGTATTTATTTGACAGCTCATAACGTATAACTCGAACTTTTTAAGGAGTACATACAGGCGTTTTGACGTGTAAGCATCTATGACCTCCTAAACAGGTTGAATTATACGTTTGGCAGACGATTACGTTTACGATTTCCTTACATAATCGGGAATCAGAGACCCAATTGTCTAAGCCAATCGTATTTATTTGACAGCTCATAACGTATAACTCGAACTTTTTATGGAGTACATACAGGCGTTTTGACGTGTAAGCATCTATGACCTCCTAAACAGGTTGAATTATACGTTTGACAGACGATTACGTTTACGATTTCCTTACATAATCGGGAATCAGAGACCCAATTGTCTAAGCCAATCGTATTTATTTGACAGCTCATAACGTATAACTCGAACTTTTTAAGGAGTACATACAGGGGTTTTGACGTGTAAGCATCTATGACCTCCTTAAACAGGTACGTTTGACAGACGATTATGATTACGATTTCCTTACATAA
Source organism: Erebia palarica (assembly GCA_964035005.1). Lineage (NCBI taxonomy): Eukaryota > Metazoa > Arthropoda > Insecta > Lepidoptera > Nymphalidae > Erebia > Erebia palarica. The sequence goes on along the minus strand of OZ035983.1, from coordinate 59,287,192 downwards.
TCGGGGGTCAGATCAAATTTGAAATGCTGGATCTCCGACTATGCGTACTGGAGTCGACATCTGTTAGGAGGTTGACTTTTAAAGGACACTCTTTTGTTTCGTTATAACGTATGGAAGCGGGATGTGACGCGTGTGTGATTGCGACGAGTGGACTTTTGAGGTTGGGTTTTTATTTGTTGACGTGTGGTTAATGAGAGATACGCGACCATTGTTCCCATTTACTCTTTATTTCCCAGTTAATCTTTCATGTTGTCATTTACAAGAACTTACATAAACATAAACACACACACACAAACACACACACACACTCATACACACACACACACACACACACACACACACACACACACACACACACATTCATACACACTACTCACCAGTTCCCATTGCTTAAGTTACATAATAACGTACAATAATTTTTATTTTTAGTGAATAATATAGTTAATAAATAGTATTTTTAGTGAATGCATAAATAACTAGTTCAATAAACATGTGCTTGTGCACACATTTGGTTAACTGGGGAGAGGGCTGGTTATCCTTAACACAGGTCAAAAAAAACCAAGCTAGGATAGCCAGTTCTTGATCTTGCAACATTTTGTGTAAATAAATTTTTGAAGCACAATAATCGTTAACTTATCGGTTTTCACAATCTTACAGTGACATATACATGCCAAATTACAGCTTCCTAGTGCTAATCGCGGCGGACGGACGGATGGTTAGACATGTCGAAACTATAAGGGTTCCTTTTTGACTACGGAACCCTAAAAACAAAATGCAGGGATATAGTCTTGACATGCGTCACAAGATCACGTCAACAGCCGTCTGCCGCCCTCCGGCGATGACGTCACGAACTGCGAATATGTACATCAAGCAACAATAGTTCGCCTCACCCCCACATTATGCGCTGTAGTGTTAATTTGACCGTGATCTATTGTCTGTGTTTTCCAAAGTTTAAAAAAATATACTTGGTTATTGTTTTTTAACCCCCGGTCGCAAACGGAGGGGTATTCTGTTCAAATTCTAATGTTTTTCATTCGAAGTGCTTTTGAATGGTCGAGTGAATCTACCACTGGTTCGAAATTTTTTTTTAACCCCCGACGTATTCTGAAAATGTTTTTTTAATCGAAGTGCTTTTGAGTCGTCGTGTGAATCTACCACTGGTTCGGAATGCCATTTCTACCGAAAATAATCAGCAAGAAACACGGCAGTTGCTTTTTTGAAAAAAATTATTTACAATTTCATCAATGAAACGGTTTAGCGGTTACATAAGTAGATACATAAGTATCTGCTGTCCTTAGCATTGCTGGAGTGAGTCAAATCCATGGTCTTTTATCATTTACGTAATAGAGGGGTTAGCATGTTCAACTGCGGCTGACGAGCTGCCTTGTTCGAATCCCGAGTCGGGCCATAACAAATACCTATTGGGTTTTTCTGACAATAAATTCTCAGGAAGTTTACCCCCGTGCCTCGGTAAAACCGTCGCTCCGGTTCCTGTTCTTTCTCCGGTCGTGTCGGTTTACGAGATTCAAATTCAAATTTAAATTCAAATGTGTTTTTATTTGAATAAACTTTTACAAGTACTTTTGAATCGTCAAGTGAATCTACCACAAAGAGTGAGACTAAAGGAACAGGGAGTACACCTGTGTTTGCGCATACACTTGTGCACTATAATATCTCCTACGCGGATGGCTAATCTCTCTGGAGATTGACCGCCGTGGCAAAAGGTCATGTAGGGATCCGTCCAAGGATCGCAAAATGACTCTTCCACGAATAGAAATGCTAAGAATAAAATAAGTTACCTATGCATAGAATCTAATTTTAGTTAAGAAGCAAGCGCGTTCCAACCTAGACCTCATCATTGCTTTGCATTGAGCATGATTGTCGTCAAGCGCAAGCCTATCACCCAATAAAAAATAAAAAAAATAAACAAAAGATTTTTGTTTGAGGCACTAAATATTGACTTGAAACATGTAACCAATGACTTTACATTATTTATTCGTAGAACTCATCGTCTCCTAATTTAATATTCTCAAAAATAATTGCCAGCCCACAAAATCGAATCACCTTTAAAAGGGATACAAAACCAAAGCATTCCCCACGTATCGAAAATCTCCGGCCAGACTTTATCAATTCGCACTTTACCTTCATTCAAGTTTCAAGCGTCCGAAAGCCTTTCGGCAAATTCATCTCAAAGGCCCGCTATCAAAACGCAAATATCTCACGTACCTAGGTGTCCCCGTGAATGCACACATCTGGAAGCTGCTAATATTTCAAGCGCGACCACCATTTTGCTTTCACATCTTTACCGCGTTAACTTTACACATCACAAAACCTTTACAATCCGTATTGCTGGGTAATAAAGTTCAGTTTTGAATGTGGTTTGGACTTGTGATGGTTAATGTAAGTTGGGAGGTCAGTGTAAAGATAGCGTTTACGGAGCTCGCCGTGGTCGCGGCCAGGGTGAAATATGCAGAGGCGGTATCGAATGTGACCTTTACAAAGGAGTGTTACGGTAAGACAGTCCGTATGGAGACACTCCGTGCCTGCAGGTGATTGCGTGTGCCCACTGTTTCACGTCAGCGAAACTATTAGTGTGAGGTCGGACGTCATTTTATGAATTGGGATGATGCCTATATCAAAAATAAATTATTTCTAACTGATTATTAAATAGAGCGTCTTCCAAAAGACCTAAGATTCACATCCTCGGTTAGTTTTAAGTTTGATAACTATTTTAAAACGTAGATTAAAGAAAAAAAAGTGCGTTGAAATTTGATGACGTCACTATTGTGATTTTCATACAACTTCCATACTAGAAGCGCGTTTTTAAGTTTGATAAAGAGTTGCTGATTTGATTGAGTTGTCATCATCCCTATTGGGAGTTGCTTAATTTCTGCTTTCTGGTTTTTTATTATACGACTGCCTGAAAAAAGGAGTATATTGTTTTCATGGTTCATGTATATATGTGAGTTTGTATATTCCACCATAACTTCTATACGCCTGAACCGATTTTGATAAATGAGGTATCGTTGGAATCCCTAGCTTATTCCGGGTGACATAGGCTAGTAAAATTAAAAATAAAATTTATGGGATGACCATGGTCCCGCATTAAAGACTAAAGTTGAAAAAAAAATCGAAAATAAGAATAACTATATTATAATCATCATCTAGAAAATGATGAGTAGTAAGTAAATTTTTTGATTCCCGATCAAAAAATTTAATCCACGCGGACGAAATCGCGGGCGTCGACTAGTTAGCTATAAAAGGTAAGGATCAGTGGTTTGAATCAGCCATAGCTCACTAGGAACCCAAATGACCAGCAGTAGACGCAAGTTATTGACGGATGAGCGCATTCATACACATATGGAACACAGTGGAAACGTGCAAAATTTCAAAACCTATCCTCGGGGAGCACACTATGTCCTCTCAAAGTGACCGACATTAAACATGCATAGCTTAAGTATAAAGTGTTAAGGCTTTGTACGTAGGTATCCACTTATGTTGTAGAATAACAGAACATTTTGCTAATATCATGTGAATTCTAAACATACCTTCGAGGAATGGATAGACGTTGGGGTCCGAACTCCGCACTGGAAGACGTTGGGGTCCCAAGGTGCTGGAATAACAGCTCCGCACTGGAAACAGCGTTGGCAGACCCCCTACTCAGTGGACAGTATCAGACGAGTCACAGGGAGCCGCTGGATCCATGCGTTGCAAGACCTTGCAGAAATCCTTGGGAGACCCCTCTATCCTTTTTTTTTGTCCACTACAAGTTAGCCCTTGACTGCGATCTCACCTGATGGTAAGTAATGCAGTCTAAGATGGTAGCGGGCTAACCTGTTAGGGGCATGGCAGTTATATCAAACCCATACCCCTATTTGGTTTCTACACGTCATCATACGTGAACGCGTAATCGCTTGGCGGCACGTCTTTGCCGGTAGGGTGGTGACTAGCCACGGCCGAAGCCTCCCACCAGGCCAGACCAGGGAAAATTCAAAAATTATAAATTCTGCCGGTCATCGAACCCGGGACCTCCGCACGTTAAGAACGTTAAACGCTACACACTGCGCCATGGAGGTCGTCAAATCCAGCATAGACGGGTGATCTATCATTTCATACAAAACAAATTACAAATTTTCATTTCACAACCAACGTTTGCCAAAATTATGAATCAAAAATTCATCTTTAAACAAACAATCGGTTCTATAAATGATTTTTTTGAAAATTTTTGAAAAAAAGGTGAGTAGGTATTAAAGATAGTTCGGCAAAAACCAACAAGCTAATAATTTTTTCATTTTTACTTTTTTAATCAATATGTTTAAAAAAAAAAAAGAGCAACTGCTGAGTTTCCAGCCGGCTCTTCTCAGCAGAATCTTCTATATTAGACTGCATCATCACTCACCATCGGGTGAGATCGCAGTCAAGGGCTAACTTTTAGCAGATAAAAAAAAGTGCTTGCTTGGAAACAATGGACATACCAAAAAGAAGACCGTGGTCTTAACCACTAGGTTTAACCGCTTAGAGCAAATATTATATTCGTTATATATTAATCAATATTCCTCACATTGCGCTTTATTCGTGTAATAAGTACCAAATTCAAGTTGAAATCTAGAGTTATCTTTATATTATTTTATGTAGAAAATTTTAATAGGTGCCTGTTTAGCCTTTAAGTGATTGTATATGTGTTTCTTCACACTATTATGTATATATCACCGTAAGATTGTAAAAGTCGCGAAATCGCAAAGTGTCGAAAGATTACAATTTAACGCATTATTTTCCGGTAGATTGTAATCTGATAGGTTTATAAGCCCGATAAAGCTGCACTACCTCATTATTTATGTCGAACCCTAACCTAACCTACAAGAAACAGACAATAAAACGTAAATACAATGAATATTTCAAAAATTGACACTCAGAACATTGAACAGTTCACAATCTTTCGACAGTTTCGACGAGTTAGATTATAATCTAACGGTTTTTACAATCTTACAGTGACTTATATAATGTTGAATGTATTATTGAGGTTGCACCCGTGGTTTCGTATCCCATCCTCGTCGCCAAACGAGATATATGAGACGTAATGAAGCAACCGATAGTCAGGACGACCCGTTTATTACTGATCAAACAGAGCGTTGTACGCACATAGGTAGGTACATATATTAACAGGTGCAAGACACATCATTTATATATATTTATTTTAATAAAGAATTTATAAAAATATTAATAATATTCGTCATATAAAATGTTAGCTACGTGTCAAGCTTCAAAGCAGCTGAGAGCGAAGTGGACGTCCCGATCGATGACGTTTGACCCCTCACCTGCCCCCTGCCGGCCGTCTTCACTGCAAGTGTTAAGGGCTAGCCGCTGCAATCTTTATCTTACTAATATAATAAACTGTAATGTAAGTATGTGTATGTATAGTATGTAATTGTATATTTAAGTTTATATGGTATGTATGTATTATATATGTTATTTTATAATATATTTATGCATTGTATGTATTAAGATATTTGTGTATTTTTGTCTATGTATTGTTATGTAGTTTTTTGTATGTAGTATTAGTATAATTCAGCCTGGTTTCCTTGTGTTCTCCTAATAAGGTTGCCTGGAAGAAATTGCTACTTAGCAATAAGGCCGCCCTTTGTACTTCTTTGTGTTATTTTATGTTTTCTGTAATTTATTTTTGTTATGTGTGGTACAAATAAAGAGTTTAATAATAATAATAATAAACTAGTGGGCCCGGCAGACGTTGTCCTGCCCTGAAACTTTTTGACGACCTCCGTGGCGCAGTGTGTAGCGCTGTTGTCTTAACGTGCGGAGGTCCCGGGTTCGATCCCCGGCGGGGTCAATTTGGGAATTTATAATTTCTGAATTTTCCCTGGTCTGGCCTGGTGGGAGGCTTCGGCCGTGGCTAGTTACCACCCTACCGGCAAAGACGTGTCGCCAAGCGATTTAGCGTTCCGGTATGATGCCGTGTAGAAACCGAATAGGGGTATGGGTTTAATATAACTGCCATACCCCTAACAGGTTAGCCCGCTACCATCTTAGACAGCATCATCACTTAACATCAGGTGAGATCGCAGTCAAGGGCTAACTTGTAGTGGATAAAAAAACTAGAAAACGATTACAGCGCACCCTACCGGGTCCAATTATGAATATAAACCAGCCCTGGGCCCACTGAAACACACACAAAATGGTCCATCTAAATCGGCCCAGTTTTAGTTCCCGCGGGAACTCTTTAATTTTCCGGGATAAAAAGTATCCTATGTACGTTTCCTGGTTCTAAGCTACCTCCCCACCAATTTTCTGCCAAATCGGTTCAGCCGTTCTTGAGTTATAAATAGTGTAACTAACACGACTTTCTGTTATATATATATTTATATCTTTGATATATATATAGATTCAAATTCAAATTCAAATGTTTTTTTATTCAAATAAACTTTTACAAGTACTTTTGAATCGTCAAGTGAATCTACCACTTGTTCGGAATGACATTCCTACCGAGAAGAACCAGCAAGAAACTCGGTGGTTGCTCTTTTTAAATAAATATTTCATTTACAATTATTATATCAATGTATACATAAGTAACCGCTGTCCTTAGCATTGCTGAAGCGATCAAATCCATGCTCCTCTATCATTTACATAATCTTCAACAGTATAATAAGTTTTTTTTCAAGAGCATACTTTTAATGTATTTCTTAAATTTGTGTATAGGCAAGTTTAGAATGGGTTGTGGAATTTTGTTATAGAAAAGAATGCTCATACCCACGAATGACCTTCTGACTTTTTTGAGGCGGAGCGATGGAAGGAAGAAGAAAGAAATGCGAAAGTTTGGATGGATGTATGGATATATAAATAATTTTAAAAAATTATTTTCCACAAATATTCCAATAATTTAAACAAATGATTTTAAACTTAACCTACTTAAGAACTAACATACTCCTTGATGTCTGAAATGTATTTGAGACCAATGCCGCATTAAATATCCCACGTTCGTCTGCATACAGGCTTTTACGATGCAATATGGATGTATGGAAATTTGTTACTCAAGCACGCCCCCATGGCTGATCGGATCTAGCTGAAATTTGGCACAGAGATAGATTATAGTCTGAAATAGCACATAGGCTTCTTTTTCTGGAAAATCAATGAATTTCCGCGGAAACCATAAAACCTTTAGACGCAGACGAATTCGCGGGCATTCGCTAGTTAACATTATAAATGTGACAGTTCGGTTGGTTGGATGGATGCATGGACGGGTGGATGTTTGTTACTTAATCACAACTGAACGGCTGAACGGATCTAGATGAAACGACAGAGATAGATTATAGTCTGGAATAACACATAGGCTACTTTTGTACTGTTGTCCCGGAAAATTAGAGAGTTTCAGCGGGAACCAGCTTGGTGTTTTAGACTTTGTAATATTATGTACTCTTTCATACTTTTGCGACAATCTCAAAGTAAATATAGCGTTTGACGTGTCCTCTTATTTCCTTTTGAGATGGACAATGGAGCAGTGCGAGTGGCCATATCATGCAAACCATAGAGACATGAGAGTAACGAAATTTTTTGAAATTCACTTTCATTATAAAGTCTGCTTAAATTAAGATGACTTTTGGGCTTGCAAGAATCTATACTAATATTATAAATGCGAAAGTTTGGATAGATGGATGTATGGATGGATGTTTGTTACTCAATGACGGCTGAACGGATCTCGATGAACAGAGATAGATTATAGTCTGGAATAACACATAGGCAAATTTTTATCCCGGAAAATTAAAGATATCCTGCGGGAACCGAAAAACCTCAATCCATGCGAACGAAGTCACGGACATTAGCTAGTAATCTAGTAAATCTAAAATAATTTTGGAGTAAATTTTATTTCAATAAAGATAGCTTCCCCTTAACACCGACACCGTGTACTGCAATCTGCCATCTTTTATACCGACTTCCGAAAATGAGAGCATTCTCAATACACACGTCTGCGTCTGCTCCGTCCTTTCATTTCATATCGGCTTTTACGTTCCTACTTCGGAAGCTCTTTCTACTAATGTAGCTCAGATGATCTAAATCAAAATTGCAGTATCCATTTCAACTCAAGCAAGGATTTTTTTTAACGACTGCCTGAAAAAAGGAGTATATTGTGTTCAGGGTTTTCAGAATACAGTACTTTAAAATATTCGGGGTCATAAAATGGTAACATTTTTTCTTTATTTCTTACTAAAAAGTTCAATTACAATTAATTAGGTACAATGCGAAATTATTTTGCAAAATAAAAGCGCAACAACATGCATCCATTTTGAAATTGACGTATATTACACGTGTCATGATGACATTTGACATAAAAATAACCTGAGAAATGAGAATTAATCTTAAAATACACAACAGCAGTCATCGAGTCGATAGAAAGATTTTATTTTATAAGTTGACAACATTTTATTTTTGTACCTCTTAATAATACTGCATTAAAGCATATTTTATTTTGTTTTCTATGATTTTATACTATTTACAAGTACCTGGCCCAAGATGAAACAACCCCTTTGAAGTAATAAAACGAGATAACTTTACAGAAAAGTAAGTATTTCTGCTTATTCCTCGATTTGGGAGTGATATTCATATTCCTGTCCGGCGGACCAAAACAAATCCACAACTCAGGGTGTAATAGTTACGTACAACGTACTGCATTAATGTTAAACAGAGATGTTAAGTAAAATAAAACTGGAAATGACAAAAAAAAACATTACTTTCTCCAATTTTTTCAATTGATTTTAACAGAAGTTGCATCGTAGAAAAATATACTTTTTACTCCTGAAAATCAAAGACTTCACGAGAGTTTTAAAAATCTTGGACAAAATCGCGGATATCATCTAGTCCATACCAATATTAGGTATAATTAATTCTAAAGTAAGTCTGTCTGTTTGTTACATTTTCATTATTACATTTTCATTTACCTGTTCAACTGATTTTAGCAAAATTTGGTACAGAGAGAGAAATTTCCCCGGGAATGTTATAATAGGTATCAAACCATCTCGGAAAATATGAGAGTTCCCAAGGTTTTTAAAAATCTTGTAACATGTCTACTAGACAATGTCTAGTGCTGCCTGATCTCTCTATAATTACTTTTTATGTTTTTTTTTTGGGTTCATTTCATTTATTATTAATGCTTTCATGTAGGTACAATGTTAATTTTCCTGGTCTATGAGAATAGGATAAGTAAGAGAATAGAGAATGCACCTGTGTTTGTGTGTTTTGCATACTCGTTCCTCGCACCTTTGTGGCCGCATTGCCGTGGCCGAAATTCGGTCAGAATAACACAGTAACTTATTATAAACTTACGTAACTAACATTTGCATATGATACGTGTACATTTCATAAGTTACTTGCTTGAACGCCTTACGTGAGTAACATTTACACGCGTAATCGCGGCCTTCCAGTAGTTTTACATCCGTCCGTGAGTATTTACGGGGACTGCTTACCGAACTGCGTCCGGGGCGTCGTAAAATTCTATCGCTCCTATTGTCCCCGGACATGTCCGGGCGCGGAAACGGACTGCTTTATTATTATTGTATAATTAAATACATTATCGATACGTTACACTCGGTTATTGGCACGTGTTATTGCGAAGTGAAATACCTATATTTTTGTAGAAATAAGAAAGCAACTATACCCACACTACTATACATACAGTCAAAAATCTGAACTATCTTCTGTGAAATTCTAAGGACGTGCATGAAACAATTTGATTCCTTATTTCTAATCTGTACCGCTATGATATGGAATGCCCTTCCGGCTTCCGTTTTCCCTTCTATATCTTCAAATCAAGAGTGAATAGGCATCTTCAAGTATAACTATACACTTAGGCTACATCACCACAAATGCTAATCTATAATTTAAAAAAAAAAGATTGCGTTCAGTACATATTATCGTAAAAATCTACAGTACATTAGAGTCCTACAACAGTAGAGATAACTCAGTATTTTTTTTGATTAGAGAATGTTTAATTATTCAACGATTTAATTGATGTGTTTAAATTATTTAAAGATTTAATTGATTGATGTTATGAATGATCCTGCGCCATTTTAGTAATTTTCTTTCAAGATGTTTTAAATTGAGCAGTATAAATTACGATTTGTTAATTGTTTTCATGTTTTATTATAATCCACCTCTGGTTGATAACAGGTATTAGAGCATTTACTTTCGTAATACCGATTACGAAAGCAAACGAAGAAAATATACGAAACTACATACGTTCATGAAGCTGACTTCCCTTCTGCTTTAATTCAACAATGAATGTAAAACCACAATTTCAATCTATAGAATTTCTAAGTTCAATTCTCATATGAAGCAATGTAACTTCTCTGTGTAGTTTAATATATTTTACTTTAATATATTGTAAAAAAATACAGTTTCTTGCATTCTCCTCAAAAATATACACAACAGTATTGCTTGGAGGTTGCCAAATCGAAAACTGAGCTAAAAATTGCATCATCGATTTACTTCAAGTATAGAGCGGCCAATGTGGGCACTTTTTTTAAATCCACTGTCTACAAGTTGCTTTTGACTGTGATCTCACCTGATCTTACCTGTCTCCCGGTCTCACCAGCTCCCCTATTCTGTAACTCAGTGGCTATCGAAAAATGAAAGCCACTGACATATATATTTTGTCCATTGAAGGTTTACTATGAAAAAATGAATGAACATTTCATAGTAAATCTTCAATGGATAAAAAATATAAGTCAGTGGCTTTCATTTTTTGATAACCACTGAGTTACAGAATCGGGCTGCTGGTGCAGTCTAAGATGGTAACCGTTATCTATTCTAGTATCACGTCGGGAGCGTATGGTATGATCGCCCGATGCAATAGGAAGATCTTCCTCCGAACCGATGTCATGCTCGGGGATCCCAACTGAACCAACTGTTGTACGTTGAAAGTTCTATATATTGATTTATTTGTTATGAACACAATATTAACATGCATTCTGCCATTTCTAGCGTAAAACATTTAGAATTATTAATATCAAACATTATTAAGTTATACTAATTAAATTATTTAACAAAATTAAATTGGTCAATTAAATTCAAAATTATTATTACACTCAATAATGGACAAATCATACAATACATATTATCATATCTTCGCAGGAAAAAAAAATTAATTACAAATACATGTCATTACTAATTCTTAGATAAGTTATTGTTTTAATGATTTATAGTCAAAAAAATCATTAATTGAGTAAAATGAATAACTCAAGAGCCATTTACTGAGGGCAGTACATAGTACGTATATAGTACAATTCCGAAAGAACTTCGTAATGGTGATTCCGGCGGTGGTACGTGATTGGCTAACGTGGCTAAACGTGGCGGCGTATTCAAATGATAAAATAAATGATAAATGATTTATTTATTTCATGTAGGACAACTTGTGTCACTTATGAAAGGTTAAGACTCTACCACCGCTTCAGAAAGATAATTCTACTGAGAAGAGCCAGCAAGAAACTCAGCAGTTGCTCTTTTCATAGAGAATAAAAGGTTACAATAAGTAGACGACACAACACATAAGTTACAAGTATTACACTATTTTGTTTACGTCATATTATCAAGCAGGTATGTGCCCCTACAACCTGTTCGGGGCATGGCAGTTATAGAAATCCCATCGTACCGTACCACATCGTACCAGAACTTTAATGTTCATCCATTGATTTCTTGGGTACTAGGTGTAACATGTCTATATCAATGTTTAGTAGTAAGGTGCTAAAAATTTGTAACAGTGACACAGTCACCCTCGACTGAGAAGTTGCCAACTGGCACTTGCAAAATCGAAAATAATTTTTTCGGTCTCTCACTCAACTCGTATAGGGTTTAAATATCTTTGTATCCGAGCCCAAATCTACGGCAAGTATTTGCATATGGCGTCGTTTTATAAAACTGAAATCTTCTGTCTTCAATTATGTCTTTTTGCTGTACCAAAATTTACAAGAGTTAAGTAGTTCTGGAATGAACGAGGCACTTTCTTTAGAATGCCAATAGCTGCTCAACAGTTAAATGATGAAAAGAAATGTAAAAGGTTGACGGTTCAAATCTGTGCTATCGTTACCCCTATAATACCTAGCACAATTATTGTAAGGGCGAAAATACCCTATGAATAGGAAAAAATGTCAATTGCCTGTCGCGATAGTTTGTGCTCCATTATAGAAGTGTGTACGCGGATTTTTTTATGCTAGACAAATATTTTATGCCCTAAGAATAGGACGGGCCATAACCCCTATCTGTCAACAGTAAAAAAAAATAAAAAATTACTAAAAAATAAAAAATTACTTTTTGCTTCAAAAATACGACAACATTTTTTTTTAATTATGTCCTAGATGATGCCCCGCTCCCGCGACTTCGCCCACGTGGAATAAGTTTTTTAAATTCTACCCTATCTCTGTACCAAATTTCATCAAAATCGGTTGAACAGGTGGGCCGTGAAAGCGTAGCAGACAGACAGTCAGACACACTATCGCATTTATAACAATATTTAGTAGGGATTTATATATCTATTTCGTACTACAAAATTGATTTCAAGCTATAAAGTCACAATTTGGAGGAAATCTGTCCTTGGTTTTATGAAGTGGACGTTTTTCTTTGGACTAGCTGCACCTACGTTTCAAAATACTTAAACAGTGATAATACGTAGGTAGGTAACGTAACTAGTATATTTTTTATGAACTAGAATAACAAGCTGCTTCTGACATAAACACGAAACACGCTTTGCACAGCGGATCACGTTCTTGAACAGCACTTTAGTGGTATTCAAAATTAGTAGCACTCTCCTCTACGAATCCAAAATTACAGTAGTAACAAAGGTGATTACAATTTTTAATACCTGTAAAAATAAAATGTAAAGATATGCCAGACGTATTCCTATATTTACTTGTGCACAACCTGAGTACATCTCCCTCCCCCTTTCCATAAGAATTCTTCCGCTCGGACTCAATCGTTAGTGACCGCTGGGAGCCGGGGGAGCCTTCAGTGCCTGTCATCCGTGAACTGTGAAGCTGGAAGCTGTGGACGTTTTCTTTTTATACGACTGCCTATATGTATGTATGTATGTATATATTTATGTATGTATGTGAGTTTGTATATTCCACCATAACTCCTATACGCCCGAACCGATTTTAATAAATGAGGTATCGTTAGACTCCCTAGCTTATTCCGGGTGACATAGGCTAGTAAATTTTTTAAAAAAATTGATGGGGTGACCATGGTGCCGCATTAAAGATTAAATTTGAAAAAAAAAAACGAAAATAAGATTAACAATATAATCATCATCTAGAAAATGATGAGTAGATTCCAAAAATATATAACACTATAGTTCAATATCCAGTAACACATAAAAAATATCATTTAATAAAAATGTGAATAAGATTCTAATTTAACTAGATTACTAGATAGATAGACTAGATTTTTAACTTTTTAGTAGTTGGCAGGGCAGTCGTGTTTTTAATTATTTTAATTATGATTGTGACCCCAAGAATAATTCCTCAGGCGACGAAAGTTTATAGTATGATATAGTATCATGAGCTAAACGTACACCTATTATAAATATCCACCAAAAAATCACAAATCATTTTTTTTTTTATTGAAAATAATACAATAGAACTTAATGCTAGCTAGCCTAACCTAATTACTATATAAATCATGCCCACGTGGAATGGTGGCAAGAATGCTGGCTGCATTTCCGCGCTGGACAGCCAGGCTGATCCTTAATAATAAATAAGGTTTTTTTATGCTATATTGTTACAGCAGGTAAAATTGGTTTAAATATCGATATTCTGCATTATTATTTAATTTGATATTTCGGGTTTGAGGGTGAATATACTACTTGCTATTATTTTAAAAAGAAATCGAAGAAATATTCAGTCATTAATATTAAGTTTTAGGTTTAAATACCGGATGTTTTTTTTGTTGGATATTTTTGTGTATGTTTTGTACCATCCAATACTAAAACCCAGACAAGTTTCATCGACTGAGGATTTAATGCGGGGGTCTACATACATACCACTATACACATTTACGACATATAAGTACCTATTTACGAAACTCATAATACATGGACGTCATCATTTTTGACGACCTCCCTGGCGCAGTGGGGAGCGCTGTGGTCTTATAATGGGAGGTCCCGGGTTCGATTCCCGGCAGAGTCAATTTGGAATTTACTAGTGGTTCGCCCGGAACTGAGACCTCGCGGTATCTTAAGATAGTTTTAACTATATATTGTAATAGTTAACTTTTAGCATTAGACACAAAAGGGCTATAGAGTTATTGGAAAAACGAATAAACTTTTACAGAGCGCCATCTATTGACATTATTGTGAAGTTCTGTTAAAAATACTGAAGCTCATTAAAAATTAAATAATTTCGTTTCCTTATATTATTTATCTCATTTTAGTATTTGTTGTTGAAGTACAGGATATAATTCAAATAATTGATCAAGTTTCAGGATCAGCCTTTCAGAAAATTGAGAGTTCTGAGGTCAACTTTGGACGTTAGAAAATCTCCACTTTGAAAGCCCCCCATTTCGTCAATTTTAGGGGAAAAATTAAAAAAAAATATTTTTGGTCTCTATTCCTAATTATCTTTAAAATGTTATACCCCAACCCTATGTAACGCTATAAAAAATATTTTAATTCGCGTCTGGTGGGATGCTTCGGCCGTGGCTAGTTATCCTAACGACAAAACCGATAGCCGTCCACTGCTTAACGAAGATCTCCTGCATGAATCTCCACGTCGTTCATTACTTCGCTTCGTTATCTTTAATAATGTTAAAATATTACTTGCAGCAAGGGTGAGGAGATGAAGGAAGAGTGTTCTTCATAATGTTAAACGTGTGTGGAGTATCTGCACTTAACTAGCGTGGTGGACTATGGCCAAACCCTTCTAATTCTGAGAGGAGACCCGTAATCAGTAGTGGACTGGCATTAGGTTGAAAAAGTGAAGACGGTGATTCACTGAAAAATTAGATACGCTTTCAGTATAAAACCCACGCAATACTTAATAAATCTAGGTCAAATACTATATTGCAGTATTAAAAGTGCAAATAATATTGCGATATTTCGGTAAAAAAACCAGCTTCACTAAACACGGAAATAACTAGCTATCATCACACCTGGCCCGTGCAAGCATAATCGTCCATTAAACGTAGGGTCAGC
The DNA here is from genome assembly GCA_964035005.1 of Erebia palarica. NCBI lineage: Eukaryota > Metazoa > Arthropoda > Insecta > Lepidoptera > Nymphalidae > Erebia > Erebia palarica. Next base: position 59,272,008 of record OZ035983.1, on the reverse strand, counting down.
AGGTAAACAAAGCGACATTAGGGGTGGATTAGCGCGGACTGAAATATGTCGGTGGCGGTAAATTTTCTTACGCCCTCCCTCTCGCGTTGCGACCCATCGACAGCCCTGACGGGTACCGATAGCAAGACAATCGGTTTATACTGAAAAATTAAAATAAAAGCAACATTTTTTCAAGTTAAAGTTAATCATAGAATAACATTTCCGCTTAGTTGGTCGCCAAATTGAACAGCTGTTATGAAGCGGCCATCTTTTTTCGAAGTGGTAACAAGCAGGTACCACCTGTGTTCGAAGGTATAAATTAGTGTATTAGCCTAGAATTATTATTGTCTTTAAGTCGGAGATATAAGTTCTTTTCGACAAAGCATGTGGCGAAATGTCTTGAAAAATCAACGCTCGTGAGACAAATGCAACTATTGATTCTACCAAAAAAAAACGTTACCACATAAGGTGTAGGAAATTTTCTCTAGTTTAATTTATTACATAACTATTTGATAAATGATATCATAAAATGAGTCGGAAAGGAGATATCAAAAACTGTTTTTGGGTGCCATTTTTCCAATATTGCGGCGCGAGCGACAAAGATACGAGGTAGCAAAGTAAAAATTCGAAAAGATCAAAATGTATGAAATCACCAATTTTCAAAACTCCCGGAAAACTTTCCAGTTCAAAATACCAAATGACTGGACTATAAATTTGATGGTAAAAGTCTATGCAATGTTAAAAAATTATAACTAAAGTAGTCTTTTTCCGCAGACCCTACCGATGTCTCCCGATTCGTCCCACCGAAAATTTTCGTTCGAGCCGTTTCTAAAGCGCCTTTTTTAATCTCTATAAATCAAATTTATGACTTGTGTAAGCTTTCTGTTTTATTTACCCTTTTATAATTTCGTAGCTCGCTCCCGCTCCCGCTGCCTCCAGATAAGGCAGGGTCGGGGGGCAGACTGAGTGTGGAAACACACGAGAATTAATCTGGGCCTGTTAATCTTATTATTGTGTTTATATTTCTGTCACGGTGGATGTTTGTGGTTGTGTTTTCGTCACGTATATCTACATGGCTGTTCTTTTCTGTGGATTACCTACCATCGATTAAAGCTGTATTATTTTAATATTACAGTTTTATATGACGTACCTTGGTTGCCCTAAAATAAGAATTATTAATCTGAAACAAGTTCGATAACAATACTAAAATAAACTGCTTACTGCAGGTGGGTTTTTAAAAATTGATCACTGCTCCATGGCTTGGCTGGGGTAGAATTGCTCAAATCCAGTCTTAACACAGTCTCAGAAGATTTTTCATACCGGTCATCCGACGGAGACTTCTGGATACTGCGGGGTTACAGGGGCAAAACGGGGGCATATCTGCAAGCTGAGAGAATTTCCAAGAGAATATAAGTACCAAGTTTCAGACCCCAACATTCCCTGGCTGTGATCTTGTAAGGTCTCGGGGTTCGGTTACCAGCAGAGGAGATTGGGAAAATTAGGATGATTTCATTGCCGTACCCCCGTACCGTGCCGTAGGTTAGCCCGCTATGATATTAGACTGCATCAAGACTAACCACCTGGTGAAAATGCAGTCAAGGGCTAACTTGTAGTAGAAAAATTTTCCTCAGCACTTATAGCTTCCCTTTACGAGTAAACTTCATAGGCTACATATTTCGACGACCTCCCTGCCGCAGTGTTGAGCGCTGTTGTCTTAACGTGGGAGGTCCCGGGTTCGGTCCCCGGCAGGGTCAATTTGGGAATTAGTAATTTCTTAATTATCTCTAGTCTGGCCTGGTGGGAGGCTTCGGCCGTAGCTGGTTACCACCCTACCAGCAGAGGCGTGACGCCAAGCGATTTAACGTTCCGTTTACGATGACGTGTAGATTGAGGGTATGGGTTTAATATAACTGCTATACCACTAACAGGTTAGCTCGCTACCATCTTAATCTGCATCGTCACTTACCATCAGGTGAGATCGCAGTCAAGGGCTAACTTGTATTCTATCTATATCTATATATATATATATAAATCAATTTCTGTTCGTTTGTCTCGCTAAAACACGAGAACGGCTGGACCGATTTGGCTGATTTTGGTTTTGAAATATTTGCCGTAGTCCAGGGAAGGTTTAAACGGTGAGAAAATGAGGAAAAATGGCGAGGAAGATAGGGCAGGACAACGTCTGCCTTGCCCACTAGTAGTTGATAAAAAATAGGGTTCGCTACGAATCGCCGAAGTTCACATTTCGCACCATTTATACACTCCCTCAGGTTTTTGTCGCTCGTTTCCAAATTCCATCTGCTACGGCAATGGGCGTGAAGTAATTAATTTCGGCTTTGTTCGCGCGCGCTCGGCATTGTTCGACAACCTTCGGCGTGTGTCGGTGTTTTCTTTGTATTGACATGATGTATGTACGCCAATTGATGGCTTTTTAGGATTCCGTAGTGAAACAGGGATCATTTATTGTAGATAGCCCAATCCTGTCTGTCCATCTGCCTGTGTGTGATACATCTACAATTGGGATGATGCCTATATCAAAAATAAATTATTTATAACTGATTTTTAGATCTTAGGTCTTCCAAAAGACCTAAGATTCACATCCTCGGTACGTTTTAAGGTTGATAATTATTTTAAAGCTATCTTTTTTAATCAGAGGTGATTGCGATCGTTACACTGTAGCTGTCAGAGATACGCGGTCACCAAGCTGGGCGGTATCTGAAAGACGTCGTTCATGTTTTATCGTGTCAGAACCACAAGGTCTAGCCCCATTTGAGTAAAACTATTAATATTATTAGTATTAGTTTGTACGGGACCGTATCGCGCAGTGCATCTGCTTGCTGCGTCGCTTTCTTTTTTTTTCCACTACAAGTTAGCCGTTGACTGCAATCTCACCTGATGGTAAGTGATGATGCAATCTAAGATGGTAGCGGGTTAACCTGCTAGGGGCATGGCAGATATATTAAACCCATACCCCTATTCGGTTTCTACACGGCATCGTACCGGCACGCTAAATCGCTTGGCGGCACTTCTTTGCCGGTAGGGTGGTAACTAGCCACGGCCGAAGCCCACCAGGCAAAGAGAGACTGACTGATCGCTCCAAGACTCACGCACACTTACACAATTTGCATACTAGAAGTGAAATTCACGCGTGCTTGTGAATTGCAAGAACTATACGAGTGTCTTCTCCTTCCTCCGAGCCTTTTAAATTTATTGACGTTTATGAACATCAAAAATAATTAAATTTTGAAACAATATTTTTTTCATTTTAACCCCTTTTTTTTTGTTAAAACAACTATTTGATGTAGATAGATAGATAAAATTTTATTGCCACACAAAACATTAAAAACAAACAAAGCAGTGAACAGGCAAAAAGAAATTCGTGCACAAAGGCGGTCTTATCACCTCTCTTCTCTCTCCAAGTGATCTCCTCCAGACAACCTTTAAATAAAGAAACAAATGCAACGAAGCGGGATAGTGTAACAATACATATAGTATACATTCTAATAATACATAAACAATTATACGAATAAAAAATACTCAAAATATGTACTGCTATTGGGAAAACTATCGTTTACAAAATAATGACCTATAAAGTTTTAAGCAACTGCTACGGAACCCTACCTAACGCGTGTTCTGACGCACTTGACCAGTCTTTGTGCTAAGGAGGCAGGTGTTTACTGTATTGCTGGTGATATTTGACGGGACGCGAATCGGAATGAGTTATGACGAGGATTTAATCCACGTTTTGCCGTTCAAATGATAATGAATGTCTTTGCAGGATTCATTTATAAGGAGGCGTCTTTTTTACCGATTTTGTAGTGAATATTTATAGTTCAAAACAGAAGTTATAAGAGAAATTGGCCTTCTAAAATAAAGGATAAAATTGATTTGAGATGATTCAAAATTCAAATATTTTTGACTCGAGTAGAGTTTGACAAGTGCTTTTGAATATTCGAGTGAACATACCACTGGTTCGGAATTCATTCCTACCGAAAAGAACCAGCAAGAAACTCGATGGTTGCTCTTTTGAAAACATATTTAAATTGAAGTATTTTGGTTCTCTATATTATTAGCTGCAATGCCCGCGATTTCGTCCAGGTGGAATAAGGTTTTTATAAGAGGAAATTTCAAAAAACTGAGTAAAAATACATAATTCTTAATTTTTGAATATAACTTGAACCGATATAACACTCTTGGGGGTGGAATTTCGAAAAACGCTAGTATGCAATATTAAGAAAGTACCTGTTTGATGGCAATAATAGGGATGATGCCTATATCAAAAATAAATTATTTCTAACTGATTATTAAATAGAGGGACTTCCAAAAGACCTAAAATTCACATCCTCGGTTAGTTTTAAGTTTGATAACAATTTTATAAATCTTTACAGAAAAAAAGTGCGTTGAAATTTGATGACGTCACAATTGTGAATTTCATACAACTTTCATACTAGAAGAACGTTTTTAAGTTTGATAAGGAGTTGCTGATTTGATTGAGTTGTCATCATCCCTATTAAAAATGCTATGACTAAACATGATAAAAACCCTCGCAATGATCGCGTACTGAGTTTAAAATTACAAAAGCAGGTCCAAATAAAACGCGTCAACATACAACAATAAATCTAGGGCCGGACCTCCCCCAAGGCGCACCCCCCCCACCCCCTTCACCCCCCTTCACCCCCCCCTGTCAGCCCGTGATAGACGGCGCTGTATAAACCTGACGAGACGACTACTCGCCTCGGAATGGCTCTGCGGAGCCCACTATATCATTTTTATTACATGCCATCTTCATTTTCATATTTCATATTTGCATTTCACCCCCCCGGAGCCCACCCTTTTAAGTATTCTCGCGTTTTTTTTTTCTGTAATCGACGATGTGGTTAATGTCATAGAAATTCTCTGTAACTGTTGAGAAAATTTACCTTTGTTTTGGTTATACGCTGGTGCTCTTATCTGGCCTGGTGGCCAAAATTGGAACTAATTTTTATACCTGTTTATGTTTTGTTTTTATCTTATTTTTCTTACTATGCTCGCGAATTCGTCTGCGTGGTTTGACGATTTTTGGTTCCCGCGGGAACTCTTTAATTTTCCGGGGATAGCCTATGTGCTATTCCAGACTGTAATCTATCTCTGTGCCAAATTTCAGTCAGATCCGTTCAACCGTTGGGACGTGATTGAGTAACAAACATCCATACATCCATACATCCATACATACAGACATCCATACATCCATCCATACTTTCGCATTTATAATATGAGTATAGATGTACTAGCGACGCTGTCACTGGGTCAGGTATGTTTGTGGAACTATTGAGAGTGGTAGAGACTTGACATATTATCGTAAGTGGCACAAGTTGTCCTATGTAAAATAAATAATTTCACTGCACTTCATTAAAAAAAATAAAAAAGGAGTATATTCCAAGTATTTCCAAGTATCCAAGTATATTCCACAAAATTATCTGACCCGGTGACAGCGTCGCTAGTAGATATCATATTAATATTATAAAAGCGAAAGTGTGTTTGTTTGTTGGTTTATTGGTTTGTTGGTTTGTCCTTCAATCACGCCGCAACGGAGCCACGGATCGACGTAATTTTTGATATAAATATACTTGAGGACCTGGAGAGTGACATAGGCTACTTTTTATCCCGGAAAATTAAGGAGTTCCCGCGGGAATCAAAATTACTTAAACCACGCGGACGAAGTCGTGGGCATTAGCTAGTGAAAAATAAAATAAAAACAAAATCTAGAAAGCCACAAAAATTTGTTCCAACTTTGGCCACTGGACCAGATAAGTTTGACGGACTGTACCTACTTACAAGTTTTTCAGGCAAGTGCTGCTAGTTGTATGTACTGTACCGAAATCGACGATGCGATGCATACAATCTTTATATGCAAAAAATGGGATAGGGAAAGACAAGAGCTCGTTAAAAAGATTGGGGGTATATGTGCAGATACATTGGTGCACAAAATGCTTGAAGAGGAGGAAAATTGGACAGCAGTAACAAACTACTTTGAAATAATAATAAAAGAAAATGAGCAAGAAGAAAAACGCAGACTAAAAAGGCCGTGAAAAGGACGCAAGTGTTGCTGTGTTGTAGGTTGAAAGACAGGTACACGGCCAACAGGCAGACAGTAGGGGTTTTAGTCGGTAGTATGAGTCCAGCACTACCCGTGTGGTAGTCCATGATGATTTCCCCTGCTGTATAAATCCAAAAAAAAAAGGCAAGCGCTGCTAAAATTAAGTGACTAGTACACAAAGTCACTGTTTTCAATATGCATAGACGTAATTAGGTAAGGAAACGCGACGTATGCTTTTTCCGTTAATGCCGTGCAAAGTCGCATATTCACATAATATCAGAGCGGAGATCGGGCCGGAGTCTCTTAAACACGCCTCTATAAATACTGGGCTAAATACCTGGCCGGCTGTTAAGGGGCAGCTATTCCTGAAATAATATATTTTTATAACGACTGCCTGAAAAAAGGAGTATATTATTTTCAGGGTTCATGTATGTATGTATGTATGTGAGTTTGTATATTCCACCATAACTTCTATACGCCCGAACCGATTTTGGTAAATGAGGTATCGTTAGAATCCCTAGCTTATTCCGGGTGACATAGGCTAATAAAATTTAAAAAAAATTGATGGGGCGACCATGGTCGCGCATTAAAGACTAAAGTTGAAAAAAAAACCTATATAATCATCATCTAGAAAATTATGAGTAGATTCCAAAAATATATAACACTTTAATTCAATATCCAGTGATTCATAAAAAATATCATTTAATAAAAATGTGAATAAGATTATCTTTTTTACTTAAATTAGACGCAGTGGTGCAGCGCAGCGCAGTGAGCGCTGTGGTTTTATAGTTCCCTGGTTCGATTATCGGCAGGGTCGATTTGGGAATTTATAATTTCTAAATTTTCTCTGGTCTGGTCTGGCGGGCATCACTGTGTATCTTTTAATGTGAGATTACCAGGAACAAGACACCGGCTACATGTGACTTTAGCATCTTCAAGGTTTTAACCTTGACGCTTTAGGGTTTAAGCCTAAACTTTTCTATAAAATTAGACTCACGAACGTACTCAGTAGACCATTCATAAAATAATTATTTATAGGATTCATAGGATAATTATTCATGTCATTTTTTTTGAGTGACTTGACTTGACTTGGGGAGTAAGTTGGTGAATGCGTGACGAGAGCGTTACGAAAGTGTGATCGGGCGAGCCGAACAAAATTTGAGAGGAAGCCATAAGTTAGTGAAGAAAGAAAGAGAGAGAGTTACGTTTCGTATATTACTTTTTTTCAATTAAATTCAAATGTTTTTTATTCAAATAAACTTTAACAAGTACTTTTGAATCGTCAAGTGAATCTACCACTGGTTATCTGGTACTGTAGGGGAAAGAGAGAGGTGCGAGCACACATATTCTCTCTTCCTCTCATAGCCAGTTACTAAGTTTTACTACAGTCGTGTGGTCTAAAGCACACTGGTTTTTTTGAGTAGGTAATTTTTTTGGGTGGTAAAGTGCTTCCCCTTAACTATGCAGTGACCACGAGCTCAAGAGACAAAAACTGCAAGTGTACAGCCCCTCTTTACGAGCGGCGTGCGGTGCCGGCAGAATTATAAGAGGTTTTAGCACAACTAAACAGATATTAAATTCAGCGTGTAAACGGGGCTTTGGTTTTTGGGATGCGCGCTTAGAATACTTCACCTAACACTGCTCTCGTGTGTTTTAGCATAGAGGATATTTTACCTCAAAATCTACAAAGTCTAGAATACAATGTTTTACTATTTTACCTCGTAGTCTACAAAGTCTAGAATACAATGTTTTAAGTATTTAATTTAAATAGAAAGATGAGAGTGTTATAAAGTCCCAGGCTTTACCATAAGTAATTACGTTGTTTGGTTCGGAAATAATTCTAGTTTATATTACAATTCTAGTACGCCCTATTGATAAACAAATCGTTACCATTTTACAGCTTAAAACGTACTACTTGAACTGTTTAAGGAGTTCATATAAATAGAGAAAATGTGTGCTCGCACCTCTCTCTCTCTTTCTCTCATAGCCAGTTACTAAGTTTTACTTCAGTCGTGTGGTCTAAAGCACACTGGTTTTTTTGAGTAGGTAATTTTTTTGGGTGGTAAAGCGCTTCCCCTTAACTATGCAGTGACCACGAGCTCAAGAGACAAAAACTGCAAGTGTACAGCCCCTCTTTACGAGCGGCGTGCGGTGCCGGCAGAATTATAAGAGGTTTTAGCACAACTAAACAGATATTAAATTCAGCGTGTAAACGGGGCTTTGGTTTTTGGGATGCGCGCTTAGAATACTTCACCTAACGCTGCTCTCGTGTGTTGAGGCTTTTAGCATAGAGGATGTTTTACCTCGAAGTCAAAATACAATGTTTTAAGTACTTAATTTAAATAGAAAGACGAGAGTCTTGTAAAGTCGCAGGCTTTACCATAGGTATTTACGTTGTTTGGTTCGGAAATAATTCTAGTTTGACGACCTCTGTGGCGTATTGTGTAGCGCTGTTGTCTTAACGTGTCGAGGTCCTGGGTGCGATCCCCGGCGGGGTCAATTTGGGAATTTATAATTTCTGAATTTTCCCTGGTCTGGCCTGGTGGGGGGCTTCGGCCGTGGCTAGTTACCACCCTACCGGCAAAGACGTGCCGGCAAGCGATTACGCGTTCCAGTACGATGCCGTGTAGAAACCGAATAGGGGTATGGGTTTAATAAAACTGCCATGCCCCTAACATGTTAGCCCGCTACCATCTTAGATTGCATCATCTTACCAGATCGAGATGAGATCGCAGTCAAGGGCTAACTTGTAGTGGATAAAAAAAAATAGTTTAAATTATAATTCTAGTAGGCCCGATTGACAAGCAAATCGTTATCATTTTACAGCTTAAAACGTACTATTCGAACTGTTTAAGGAGTTCATACATGCTTGTAAGCAAGCATCTATGAACTCCTTAAACCGGTCGCATTATACGTTTGACAAACGATTACGATGATAATTTCCTTACACGATCAGAGGATTGGTTAAGAATAAAATTGGAAATGCAGTCTTCGAAGATATATTCTTTTCTACTAGTCATTTGGAGACTGAAGACAACTAGACAGAGTGATGATACAGTCTAAGATGGTAGAGGGTTAACCTGTTAGGAGTGTTGCAATTATAATATTTAACCCATACCTCGGTTTCTACATGGTATTGTACCTGTCTGCTACGCTTTAAAGACCCATATTTTTAACCCATTGTGTTGAAAGTTGGTAAAGGGAAAGGTTGTCCGGGGAAAGTCTTAGGCTACTTTTTGTCCCGGAAAATTAAGGAGTTCCCGCGGGAATAAAACCTAATGCGCGTGGACATCTAACAAATATTATAATTCTGAAACAAGAGCGTTACCATTATTAAAATAACACTGCTTTAAGCTATGGTAGTAAGCCAGCAGGGGCCATTCTGCCAACGCCTAAAGCCATATTGTTTCATTATCGTTGACTTTCGGGCTATAGAATTATAATCGTTATTTTAGGAACGTCAAGGTACGTGACATAAAAAGTGATTTTGAGTAAACCGTCAAGGTCAGTGGCGTGCACAGGATTCGAAGCTGGGGTAGGCATTGGTTGGTCAGAACACCTATTTACTAGCTGTTTTGATAAAAAATGAGCGATATTAATTTCCATTTGGGTAAGCAGTGCTTTTATGCCTGTATGGACTGCACGTCACTGAGATATTTGCTATGATTGTAAGCCACCAGAACGCACACCTCATCGTCACAGTATTATCTACATCGATAGTAATTTCCCGGAGCAGTAAAACCCATTTTTCGCGACCGATCAAACAAACATTACAATTTATGAACGGTTTTATGGAATCCGCGGTATATTATGTGAGCTCGCTGATTCAGCAGCGCCTACCTATCCGAATTAAACTATACTAAAGTGTGTTGGTTTGTCCTTCAATCACGGCACTAGTAGTAGTTCTACGTACTACAAAAGTTAGCTGTTCTGTGACGCAAGAGTGCAGCGAATCACCGTGAGTTATAAGTTTTAAAGTATTTCCTAGTATACTTAGTATACCTAGTATACTTAGTATACCTAGTATACTTAGTATACCTAGTATACTTAGTATACCTAGTATACTTAGTATACCTAGTATACTTAGTATACCTAGTATACTTAGTATACTTAATATACCTACCTATATTAGTACCGAAATGGTTAAAAAATTCTAAAATTCGCGTACTTAGGCTCACTTTTTACTAACCCAGTCCTACTTAATAATAATCCAAAAAGATACCTATTCGGTGGTTGTTCCTTCAATCACGGTGCCACGGATTGACTTGTTTTTATTATAGACCTGGTGACAATATAGACTATAGCCAGACAAACTTATGAGCCCCCCGATTGTCTAAAAGTTGCCGATCAAATCGTCAAAGTTCGGCGTCAAAGTAAAATAAACAGTTTTAGTACGCTTTACCGTTTTACGTTTAGGTATGTACGGTACCCTAAACGGATGAGAATAGATACACGAAATTGAGCTTTAATTCAATGCTGTTATGGTTTATTTTACTTTGACGCCGAACTTTGACGATTTCGTCGGCAATTCTTACACAATCGCACCTCTGTTCCAGTGTAAGAGTTGCTAGTATCTATGAAAAATAAAATAAACATAAAAACTAAACAGGCATAAAAATTTATTCCAATTTTGGCCACCGGGTCAGATAAGGTTTTGGGACTATACGTTAGTGACATAGGTTACTTTTTATCCAGCTTCTTCTACTATTATAAATGTGAAAAACTAGTAATTGTTTGTTGCTTTGTCCTTAAATCTAGGGGCAAAGAATCCCATTGATAATATAGTTGACTTGAAGAGTGACAAAGGCTTCTCTTTATCCAGTGTGCTTAGCATTATCTCGCGACGAGAGAGAGAGATGTTGTCGTTGTCAGCAAATTTTTCGTTTAACCTAACATGCACAAAATGCGGTATATTACAAGAAATAAATAGTTGGCATGTAAAGGTTCGTAGAGAAAAATACCACAGATAACAAATACATAACGAGACAAGTAACCATGTTAGCATCGGTAGACAAATAGAGATAACGAGTAGACATAATTTTACTCGTTGTGCGCATGCTAGCCATACAGGAGTACTCGAACAGGACTACATTGAAACTCTTTTCAAAGGGTTTTTCGGTAAATTAGCGTGGAAAAAGTCCACGCGAACGAAGCTGCGGGCATCAGCCAGTAAAACAATATTCTCTTCTCAGTGTATTAGTGTAAATATTTGGATCGTAAAACCCATCCAGCTTCTATACGGTGAATCAGCCAGTTAAGCCGCATAAATCCATCGGTGCCCGCGAGTAAAACAGTACATACATAATTTTGTTACGCGTTTTAAATCAAGAAACGTGCGCCAGCGGCTTTGGTCACCATCGATTTGATTAATTATGGATAATTAAAAAAAATAAAAAGCACGCCCTGCCAAAAAAGGAACTAAAAGTTAAAAATCTAAATTAATCTAGTTAAATTATAATGTTATTCACATTTTTAATAAATGATATTTTTTTGTGATTTTTTTTTTCATTTTTAATATTATATTTTATACTATATTATATTATATTATTACATTATATTATTATATTATATTAATCACTTTAGTCTGAATACATTAAAATAGCTGACTTATTACAAAATAGTAAGTAACAAAATGAATCACTGGATATTGAACTATAGTGTTACATATTTTTGGAATCTGCTCATCATTTTCTAGATGATGATTATATAGTTAATCTTATTTTCGATTTTTTTTTCAACTTGAGTGTTAAATGCGGGACTATGGTCGGGGTGACCAATAATTTTTTTTTTTTTATTTTACCAGCTTATGTCACCCGGAATAAGCTAGGGATTCTAACGATACCTCATTTATTAAAATCGGTTCAGGCGTATCGAAGTTATGGTGGAATATACAAAATCACTTACATACATACATACATTCATACATACATGAACCCTGAAAACACTATACTCCTTTTTTCAGGCAGTCGTATAATAAAATGATAAAAATTCAATTCATTTAAAGGAATGGCATTACGAACCAGTGGTAGATTCACTTGATTATTCAAAAGCACTTGTCAAAGTCTTACTTGAATAAAGAAAAATGAATTTGTATTAATAGTATACTATAGTTTTTGCTCGAATTAAACTTTTACAAGCGCTTTTGAATTGTCGAGGAAATTTACCATTGGTTCGGAATGGCATTTCTACCGAGCAAGAAACACGGCAGTTGCTCTTTTGAAAAATATATAAATAACATCTTATTAATACCAAAGAGATATATTTATTGTTATTGAATAATAGATAGCTAAAAGTAGAAAAAAAAGTTCAGGTGAATAAAAAAGTATCAGTTTCATTTTATTTTGCAGATACTTATTTATTCAATCTTTTAACTCGATCCGGTAAGTTTTTGAAACTTATCGTTTTATAGCTGTCAACCAAATTCAATGAAATTTGCTAACCATAATTCATTTATTATCTTTTTCGTCATTTATTTTCTTGTTAGTCATAAATATTAATTCAAAATAGCTCTCTCAAGTTACCTAATATAGTCAGATTTTGTGGTTACACACCAATCTACCATAAAGTTGTATTATTACTATTTGCTAGCATTGGATTCTGCACACTTAAAAGTTTCTTTTCATGGTGACTATATTTCTATTGGACTACTTTCAATTTCCATTAATAGTCATGCCCAAATCTGTCGAACAAAGGAGCAATAGGCACGATGACAGTAACCAAGAATCAATGAAATTATGAATTTATCTAATGAAATAGGATTCATGGATTATAAAAAACGTATTTATTTTTCTATATCGAATGAGATTGCTATTTATTTTGATAAAATTAAACTATAAAATACAGCAATCCGCCATATTGGATTAAACGCCAAGAAGCGAATGACGTCACAATTGTTTATTTTCGAGCTTTGACAATCGCACTTATGTTTACTGCACACTGCACAGAGTACGTTGGCAAAAGCAATAGTGACGTCACAAACGGGGCCATGACACCGGCGTGCGTTTTGACGCGAATTTTAAAATTTTAATTTCAAATGCCAATTTTATCTATCAAACCTTATTTTTCTGCAGAAATAATATATTTTTTCGAAATAGTAGATACTTCTGGACATAATCTGACCATTTCTCAAAATCAGTCAACATGCCTATTGTACCAATATATCCATAGCCCATGGTTACCATACAGGGCATAGTTGCCACTGTTTACGTTAGGACAGCGTGAGATCGCTCGAACAATTCGTCATCGCGCGAATGAATCTCTCAACACGTACCACCCTGTTTTAATGTAGACTTACGCATAAAATAGATGTGACAAAAAATTATTTACATATCGGTACGTTTTTTATTATTAACTGAGAAAAATTGTATTAATATGGAAGAGACCTTTTATATCCTTATGCAAATAAATAATAATCTTAATATGGACTTAAATTTTAATCTTTTAGTCAATCGGTCCGTTCGCATGCAATGCTGGGTATAATACGTCCAACAGCTAATAGAAGTACAATAACTGTCTATGAAATATATTTACTACCTTTGAGACTTTTATAATTGCCAATTATTCACCTTCATACTAATTATCACTTTGATTTGTTATATAACCATGTCAGAGTAGTCTATCAGTCCATAACGCGTAATTTTCCTGCCTCAATCTCGCTAAGTCAAGTCAAGTCAAGCAATCACAGCGAAGAACAATTATAAAAGCTCCTAAACAAATAAAGAAAATAAAATTGCCAGTCATAAGGACTGCCGATAGAAGTGAAAAAGATTTTTTTTAAATATATACCTTAACACTAAGTCATTAAAGTTTAATTTCGAATGTAGTATATTTATATGTTCGCGAGCATGTCGGTCTAGCGAGCATGTGGGTCACGCGAGCATGTCGGTAACGGTCACGCGAATCTACATTTTTACCTCCTACCAAAAAGTGCTCAACGTACCAAAAGAAGTTTTCATTTCAAAAATTTTTACTTCAAAAACGAGCTGACTGGTGACGAGCTCACTATAAAGGCGTTGGCTCTTTGATTTATTACAACAATGTTATGAGTAGTTCTGTCTAATGCTCTCACAGTCTATAGCGCGTGAGTCCCAGCTCTCAATCTCGCTGAGTCGTGTCATTCAGCGCCCTCGAAGTTGTGGCGACAGACAGACGAGCTGACGGGTGACGAGCTCGCTATAACATCATTGGTTCTTTGATTGATTACAAGAAGGTTATGAGTAGTTCTGTCTAATGCTCTCACAGTCTATAACGCTTGAGTCTCAGCTCTCAATCTCGCTGAGTCGTGTCATTCAGCGCCTTCGAAGTTGCGGCGACGGACAGACGAGCTGACGGGTGACGAGCTCGCTATAACATCGTTGGTTCTTTGATTGATTACAAGAATGTTATGAGTAGTTCTGTCTAATGCTCTCACAGTCTATAACGCTTGAGTCTCAGCTCTCAATCTCGCTGAGTCGTGTCATTCAGCGCCCTCGAAGTTGCGGCGACAGACAGACGAGCTGACGGGTGACGAGCTCGCTATAACATCGTTGGTTCTTTGATTGATTACAAGAATGTTATGAGTAGTTCTGTCTAATGCTCTCACAGTCTATAACGCTTGAGTCTCAGCTCTCAATCTCGCTGAGTCGTGTCATTCAGCGCCTTCGAAGTTGCGGCGACGGACAGACGAGCTGACGGGTGACGAGCTCGCTATAACATCGTTGGCTCTTTGATTGATTACAACAATTTTATGAATAGTTCTGTCTAATGCTCTCACAGTCTATAGCGCTTGAGTCTCAGCTCTCAATCTCGCTGAGTCGTGTCATTCAGCGCCCTCGAAGTTGCGGCGACGGACAGACGAGCTGACGGGTGACGAGCTCGCTATAACATCTTTGGCTCTTTGATTTATTTATGACTGTGAAGATGTATCTATATACTCGAAGTTTTTGCTAAAATTAAAATGGGGAAGAGTTTAAACGCATTGAATTGGGAGCTCACTCTTATTTTAAAGCCGGTTACCTCCAAATAGTTTTGTAGGTACAAAAATAAAAAGATCTTCAAATTTTATTTGTAAGGGGATTATATGTGTTGTTTCTTACAAAATTTTTGTGCACCAATCTGTAAATAATCTACTACCTATGTTACTAATTGTACTATTATCTAGAAAGGAACCTTTTACCTATTCGATATTAAAATAAAGTTTTAAACAGAGAAAGACAGATGAGGAAATATCAAACTGATAATTTAAATACAAAAATTCGGTATAAGTAACGCTACTAATATTAGAAACGATTTGCTTCCTCGTTCCTAATTCGAACCGCTAGGATAAGGAATATCCTTCTGGCTTCCGTTTTCCCCTCCTTTTTTAATATCAGTACCTTGAAATCAAGAGTGAATAGGCATCTTATTATCACCACTTGCAAGCAGGTCTGATTGCAGCCAAGCGCTAGGCTACAAAAGTAATAATTTATTCGCCTTAAAATATTGTTCGAAGCTTCCAAATAGTTGATAATGTAATAGTTGAAATAAACATTGTAATTAGTTATGTAATTGCAATAAATTTGTTTATACAAACATCTTTATAACCACTTAAATTCAATACTTAAATCTGCTCAATTCTAATAAATGTATCGTTAACGGGCTTCAAAAGTTATAGCAAGCGTTTTAATTCTGTTTTTAATCTCCAATTAATGAAAATAATAGGTATCGTAAGTTTGTACCTCGAATTTAGAGCTTAAATAAATTTACTCGTATATATTTAAACAAAAAAAACATTTGGTACCGATTACCTACTTTATTCAATAGTTTATAATATTTCTAGTCGACGCCCGCGATATCGCGCGCGTGGATTAAAGTTTTTTGGTTCCCGGGATAAAAAGTAGTCTTTGTGTTATTCTATATCTCATTGCCAAAGGACATTAACCAAATTCGCCTAAGAATCAACATGGGTTTGAAATATACAGTAATTCTTAGCTTATTTTTTAACCTTTATTTCAAATATTATAATTTAACGGACACTTCAAATTAATTACAAAATAAATAAATGGGTATGAAATTGATTATTATACGTCTCCGTCTCTCGATTATTAACGACAGATCAATAGCTTACAAGTTTAAATAATATGCAATACCACCGCTTGAGCGCTAGATCCGTATCGTAAGAAACAAGATAAAAGCAGCTTAAAGTGCTGTGCGCTAGTATTCTGGACCTCGCAACGCCATCTATTGAAAGTACAATAATTAAATATATCTAACGCCATCTGTAATGTTTTGATGAACTACGGCGAATCTTTTCTTATCTACATACTGTTTACAGCTTTATTACAATTGGATAAAGATGGTATTTATTTGTTTAAGCAGATTGATTATGAAAGTTGAAATAGCCTCAAAATTGAAAATATTTTTGGTAATAAGTAATTTCTTAGCAAGTGTCCGTTGTTATAATCTACTCTCAAGTATAAAAAGGTATTTATTTGAACCCAGTAATCATTGTTTTATGACTTTTGATTCTTAGGCGAACTTGGTATGGGGACTGAACAATGTCCTTTCATCCAGATCCGTTCAGCCGTTCTGGCGTGATTAAGTTACAAAGACCCATCTAAACTATCGCATTTATAACATAAAGTAAACATTGTTTTATTCGTTTTCGTAGCCAAATCTCATCAAAAAGCAAACGCTATTTAAGTACTTATTGTTTCATTAGCCACCACGTACAGAAGAGGTGTTTCCATGGTCATTCCAACATAATGAACTTACTTATCTCCCTACCTATAGCAAATCATTGAGACACTCACAGCGCAACATGGAGCCAAGAATCGATTTGGATACGTCCATCCATACTTCCATGCTAATATTATAAATGCGAAAGTGTATGTCTGTCTGTCAGCTACGCTTTAATGGCAGATCTTTTCAACTGATTTTGATGAAACTTGGTAGGACGTAGGCCTTTTTTTATCCCGGAAAATTAAAGAGTTCCCGCGGGAATACCAAAAGCTTCATCCACGCGGACGAAGTCGCGTTCGTCATCTAGTTTTTTTACACATTATTACCTAGCGGTAATATGGTGTATACCTGGTATATACCTACCTAAGTTAACGGTATCTTAAAACTAAAGCTACGAGGGTTCCATACGCGCCCTAGTCTGTGAAGAGCCCACAACAAACTCAGCCGGGTCTTTTTTTTTCACTATCACCATTTCACAAATAATCATCTTAACTAAGCAACTATCAGAGCTATTAGATCAAATCATTGCCAAGCTTCCTTGTCATTTAAGTGATCCTTTACATGGTAATAGGATTTTTTAATGAGTTTACATACATCCAAACTTTCGCATTTATAATATTAGTAATAATAATAATATATAATAATAAATTCATTTATTTGCTTGAAAAATGGGTTACATTATAGATAGATGATTACAATATTTATACGTAATGATGCCAAACATGTTTTGCCATATTAAAGGCGTGCAAATATTAAATTTATACTTAGTCACTAGAATATCTACTATTGGACACTTAATGTTGTTACATCTAGTTACCTTAACATTTATTATTATATATATATTATTTTTATTATGAATTATTTTTGCTATAAATTACAGCTACGCTAAGACAATCACATTAAAATTTATAATGCCGATAGAGCTATTTAATCAATTTAGTATATCTAATTTTATTCATATTAATACTGAAAACTCCATGTCAAATAATAAATTAAAGAATTATATAGAAATAGTAAGATAAACGTTACTTCCGTACTTTTTCGCTAACTTCAATGCCATGTCCGTGCTTGTGTGAGATCTCGGGAAGTCTGACGGGAGCGACTGTAGCGTAACGTCTTGTTTAAATCAAGCGGGAATGATGGCACCTTGTCATTTAAGTAATCCTTTACATGGTAATAGGATTTTTTATGAGTTTACATACATCCAGACATCCATCCAAACTTTCGCATTTATAATATTAGTAAGAATTAGTAAGATAAACGTTGCTTCAGTTCTTTTTCGCTAACTTAAATGCCATGTCCCTGCTTGTGTGATGTCGGGAAGTCTGACGGGAGCGACTGTAGCGTAACGTCTTGTTTAAATCAAGCGGGAATGATGGCGCCTTGTCATTTAAGTAATCCTTTACATGGTAATAGGATTTTTTTATGAGTTTACATACATCCAGACATCCATCCAAACTTTCGCATTTATAATATTAGTAAGAATTAGTAAGATAAACGTTACTTCCGCACTTTTTCGCTAACTTAAATGCCATGTCCCTGCTTGTGTGATCTCGGGAAGTCTGACGGGAGCGACTGTAGCGTAACGTCTTGTTTAAATCAAGCGGGAATGATGGCGCCTTGTCATTTAAGTAATCCTTTACATGGTAATAGGATATTTTATGAGTTTACATACATCCAGACATCCATCCAAACTTTCGCATTTATAATATTAGTAAGAATTAGTAAGATAAACGTTACTTCCGTACTTTTTCGCTAACTTAAATGCCATGTCCCTGCTTGTGTGATCTCGGGAAGTCTGACGGGAGCGACTGTAGCGTAACGTCTTGTTTAAATCAAGCGGGAATGATGGCACCTTGTCATTTAAGTAATCCTTTACATGGTAATAGGATTTTTTTATGAGTTTACATACATCCAGACATCCATCCAAACTTTCGCATTTATAATATTAGTAAGAATTAGTAAGATAAACGTTACTTCCGCACTTTTTCGCTAACTTAAATGCCATGTCCCTGCTTGTGTGATCTCGGGAAGTCTGACGGGAGCGACTGTAGCGTAACGTCTTGTTTAAATCAAGCGGGAATGATGGCAATAACAGTTAGCGGGGAGTTACGACGAGACGAGATAATGGCGGTCGAGGAGATTTCGTCTAAGTAATTGTTAATTTTGCGGCACCGACGCCGCGGGATAATTGTTTGTTTTTATTTCTTGTGGCAGGTAATTTTGCGTGGTAGGAGGCTTCGGCCATGGCTAATACATTATCAGTCATCATTTCAACCCATCGCTGGCTCACTATTGGGTATTTGACTACTAGTATAACTCCCATGCCCCTAACAGGTTAGCCCGCTACCATCTTAGACTGCATCATTACTTATCCTCAGGTGAGATCGCAGTCAAGGGCTTACTTGTCGTGGATTAAAAAAAAAGTCAAATAAATCATTTTTTTAAATTCATAATTCGTTTATTGTCCAGAACATGGTACATTATAATATAGTTACATATTACAGATGTTACAATAAATACATTGTAGGTTCTGCATGTTCTACCGTAACCGGTGTACAATTTTCAAGTTAACTATTTAATTATTATAAATTAGTTGTGAGCCCAGATTAATGATTAAATAATTCTTACAGTCAAACAATAAAAATCAATAACAAAAATTACAACAAAAGTATTTAAATCTTCTAATTAAATTATTTTATCTTAATCTTATATGAATTAAATTCCCTGTATACAATTTTCATAATAATAATATTGTGAATGTCAATGGATGTAATATATTTTTATTCAATTCATTAATTATTTAAATTCGAAAAAAGTTATGCATGTTAAGCCATTGGAATAACTTAGTTTTTTTATAATGATGATTTCTAGATCGTAGAGGATTCTTATTAGTATAATAATGAATGGTAAAATGCGTCAAGTATTCCCATCAAAATATGTATTAATAAATAATTTGCACATATGATCGGCAGATTGTGACTCGGAAGTCGGAACTAACCTACAATAATTGTAACAACACAACTCAATAATACTATAATAATCGTATAAAACTTATCTCAAATCAATCTCAAATTAAAATTAAAAAGAAAAACAAAAATCCGAAATTATTTATTTGCAGAAACATAAAATTAAATGTTTATATTATGATTTACTTAATAAATTAAAAAAAACAACTATTGTGCCCTAGTCAGTCCTCGGTTAAGTCTAATTTTAGGTAAACCTAATTATAATACGGTCTCCGCGATACAGGTTCCCTAGTGCGGAGACAAAAGTTAAAATAAATTGACTGTAAGCTGTTTATTGGCAATAAATATATATAATATTTTTTTTATCTACTTACCTACAAACAGCAAATAAACTATGATTATGATTAGTGATTATTAAATAGGGGACTATTGACTATTTTTCAAATACCCAACTAAAGACGAGCCTCCTCTCAGAATGATTTGGCCAAAGATCACCACGCTGGCCAAGTGTGGATTGGCAGACTTTCAAGAATATGTGGGAATATGCTCCGCTAAGTCAGAGTTGTGTGTCCGATAATCGAAACCCCGACTGCAAAAAGGAGGTCGGGTGTCTTCACCACTAGGCTATCACCGCTTCAGAGAGGTTCAGCCCCTAACCCGTTGTCCTACTTGAGCGACAAACGCGACAACGCGATACGATACAACGCGACGCGACAGTATCAAAGAGTAGCTGATCCTTCACGTGTCTTACTTTGTCATTTATAGAGAAGTTTGTCATTTTATATAGCGTCGTATTGCATCGCATCGCTTCTGTCGCTTTTTTTTTATCCACTACAAGTTAGCCCTTGACTGCGATCTCACCTGATAGTAAGTGATGATGCAGTCTAATATGGTACCTAGCGGGCTAACCTGTTAGGGGCATGGCAGTTCTATTAAATCCATACCTCTATTCGGTTTCTACACGGCATCGTACCGGATAGCTAAATCTCTTGGCGGCACGTCTTTACCGGTAGGGCGGTAACTAGCCACGGCCGAAGCCGCCCACCAGGCCAGACCAAGGAAAATTCAGTAATTATAAATTCCCAAAATGACCCTGCCGGGGATCGAACCCGGGACCTCCGCACGTTAAGACAACAGCGCTCAACACTGCGTCGCAGAGGTCGTCAAAAACGAGTCACCTAGGACAACGAGTAAACGTTATAATCCTAGGGATAGACATGCATCAATTGGCGACAAGGCCATCCATCCAAGGCGTCGAATTAATTTTCACTCCGCTCTGTTATCCGTATGCAAATTCCGATAGCACGCCACTACATCCCAAACTCCAAGAATTCCATTACCAGCGTCCTAGTTACCACCCACTCCAAATAAACCCACCCAGTGCCCTCGAAAATGTAAGGGCTGCTATATACATTGTCGGTTGAGCACAATAGGCATGATGACAGTAACCAAGAATCAATGAAATTATGAATTTATCTAATGAAATAGGATTCATGGATTATAAAAAACGTATTTATTTTTCTATTTCGAGTGAGATTGCTATTTATTTTGATAAAATAAAACTATAAAATACAATAATCCGCCATATTGGATTAAACACCAAGAAGCGAATGACGTCACAATTGTTTGTTTTCGAGCTTTGACAATCACACTATTGCTTACTGCACACTGCACAGAGTACATTGGTAAAAACAATAGTGACGTCACAAACGACGCCATGACACCGGCGAGTGTTTTGGCGTGAATTTTAAAATTTAAATTTCAAATGCCAATTTTATCTACCAACCCTTATTTTTCTGCTGAAATAATATATTTTTTCGAAATAGTACCGAACATACCTTCCGAACATAATCTGACCATTTTTCAAAATCAGTCATCATGCCCATTGAATGGTGGGATCGGATTTGTGTAGATTAACATGACAAAAAGGAAAGTCGGCTCTCAGTGTCACAAGTAACAACTGGGCGAGGAGTTAGGCTTAGGCTTTTTAGTTTAGTTTATTCATTTAACGCATGACTTGTAATAATTAAAATGTTACATATTATGGAATGTACATATCACAATCTGACCAATAATGACAGATTTACTTTAATTTTATTCCACCACACGTTAGCCCTCGACTGCGATCTTACATACCCTGGTGTTACGTGTTGATGCAGTCTAAGATGACAACGGGATAACATGTCAGGGACACGGCAGTTTAAATATTGAATATACCCTAATACAATTATATGCAGCATCGTACCGAAATGCTAAATCGGTTATCGTCACGTCTATGCGGGTAGGTTGATAGCTAGTCCCAGCCAATGCATGCAATGTCCCGTGGTTGAACAGTTAACAAAATATGTTCAACCACGGGATTGCCCCTGCCAGGAATCGAACCCGGAATCTCTCGCTCATAAGACCGTATCGTATGTACCGTACCGACTATGTGTACAGCAGCCCTAAAAGAGACCGGCCATAAATCGCCGCACATGCTAAACTAAGATAGACACATCGGGACGAGACAAGTCAGCAGCGCCCTTATCACAGTCCCAGTTATTTACGGCCTGGCCTGAGTTATGGCCAATTTACAGGCAGTCATTAAGGCCTTAATGGCCTCAAGGTGTCCGGGTGAAAAGTTTCCCGGGATAACTTGGGCGGCGTCAGCGTTTTGCTATGATGTACGGTGCACGTTTTTGCCCTGCATTGTTAATGGATCAAAATGGGCCCCGCATATCTAGCTAGAGTGCTTATCCAGGTGGAAAATTTACTGTATGTTAGGAAAGAAAAAGTGACGGTTGACTTTTTGAGAGCTTTACAAAAGAGACCTATTTTGTATATCATACTTTTTTCTACTGTATTGATAAATCAAAATGAATATAATGACTATATGATGCTCAAAATCGGTTGAAAAAATGGGCCTTGAAAGCGTAGCAAACAGACAGCCATAGTAGTACAGTATTAATAATATTAATTTTAATATTGATAATGTTTCTGTTTTTTGAATTATAATCCTTATTTTAGGTACGTCATATTATAATCCTGTAATAGTAGAATATTACTTGCGATGGTAGTAAGCCTGATGTTTTAAAAAAATCTGTAACCAGACTGTCTGGGGCCGTCAAAAGTGGATGAAAACGCAAATGGGTGGCCACAAAACGGACGCTTAAAATAGCAAAATTCATTACAACGAGTCGACATAGCTGCGAATGATAACCTCATTTGTATGGGATCAAACGCACATTAAAGCATTGTCATACGGGAAAATTATTGTGACGCCTCTCGTTACTAGCACTTCGACGCTGGTGGAGCTCGCGGACTAGCGCCGGCTGTGGAGTCGAATCGTCGACTAAAATTTTTTTTTTTTTCGGATTGAGCATTCTGCATAGGCCCTACTGGCCGCTACAGCGTCACTGGGGGGATGGGCGAGCTCTAGGCATCGCCGAGAAAAGAGCCCTCTTTTTTTTTTTTGTTTACGGGGGGAAATCTTCCATAGATACCCGACCACATAGGATTTTATGTGGGATTTTTACCCACTAAAACCCCTTCGGTGACCGTCCTCAGCTAATAATGAGGGGAACTCTTAAAGAACTTACGCCGGTGCCCCTCTCTTGAGCGACGCCCATTATGGACTCGTTCTAGGGGAGGGAATCTCCCCAGAGCAAAGAGCCCTAGGGCTCGATGACATCGGTGGGGGCAACATCTTCCTAAGCGCGCCTCCTATGAGGCTCGGACCACGGCTTAGGATGACGTTGGGATGAATGGGAGGTCAGTTGGACTAGATTAGTCCATACGCCCCCGAGGCCGTGGGTTAAGACCACGTCCGGGTAACGTAAGACATCGGGGTCCACGTCTTCGCCGGCGAAGATGCTGTGTTTGGTAGGTGTTTGTGTGTAGGCCTAAGTGGGGAGCATTGTCATTGGTGTTTAAACATCGTGTCTTACTTTTTTTAATCGTCAAGACCTAGCCCCGCCATAGAGGACCTGGGCGGCGCACAATAGGCATGATGACTGGTTTTGAGAAATGGTCAGATTGTGTTCGGAAGTATCTACTATTTCGAAAAAATATATTATTTCAGCAGAAAAATAAGGTTTGGTAGACATAATTGGCATTTGAAATTTAAATTTTAAAATTCGCCCGCCGGTGTCATTGCGCCGTTTGTGACGTCACTATTGTTTTTACCGATGTACTCTGCTGCAGTGTGCAGTAAACAATAGTGTGATTGTCAAAACTCGAAAACAAACAATTGTGACGTCATTCGCTTCTTGGTGTTTAATCCAATATAGCGGATTACTGTATTTTATAGTTTTATTTTATCAAAATAAATAGGAATCTCAATCGAAATAGAAAAATAAATACGTTTTTTATAATCCATGAATCCTATTTCATTAGATAAATTCATAATTTCATTGATTCTTGGTTACTGTCATCATGCTTATTATATCGCAGCGTCGCTTAAGTGGGCCCAGCTCCATACAAACTCATACAACAAGTCATAATTTAAATAAATAAAAAAACACGACTGCCCTGCCAAAAAATGAACTAACAAGTTAAAAATCTAAATTAATCTGGATTAGAATGTTATTCACATTTTTATTAAATGATATTTTTTGTGAATCACTGGATATTGAACTATAGTGTTATATATTATTGGAATCTACTCATTATTTTATTCTTTATTCTTTATTCTTTATAAAAACATGCCAGGGAAGACTTTACAGTCGCCCAATTCATCTTCCCTGGCTACAAAATTACCTACAACTACAATTACAACTTAAACATAACAAAGACATACATAACTAAATATATATATATATACATAACTATATTTTCTAGATGATGATTATATAGTTAATGTTATTTTCGTATTTTTTTTTTTCAAATTTCGTCTTTAATGCGAGACCACGGATACCCCATCAATTTTCTTTTAAATTTTACTAGCCTACTGTCACCCGGAATAAGCTAGAGATTCTAACGATACCTCATTTATCAAAATCGGTTCAGGCGTATAGAAGTTATTGTGGATTATACAAACTCACATACATACATACATACATGAACCCTGAAATTAATGTACTCCTTTTTCAGGCATTCGTATAAAAAAAATATTTGCTACTGACCAGATAAACCTCGCCCTGTTGCGAGAGAAATTTAGTAATTTTTTTGAATGTTTTTATTTCTCTGGGCAGGCATAAATATGAATCAAAACATATGTATAAACATTACAGTGGTTAGTTAGGTCTAACAGTGGTCAATTCTGTTTAAGATAATCTCTAAAGTAAACTAAAATGACCGCTCTAAATCTTAATAAAAAGAGCCATCATTTTATTCTAGTTTGGAGCTAATGGTGTACGTAGCAGAATTGGTGTCATTATGGCAGCAATTGACAGTTTTGTTAAAATTCAAAAGTTGCAATCTTTGTTTTTGATTTAAAAAAAAGACAAATAGAGGAAGCAGGCGTTACTTTGCGGAAGTCCATGACAATGAAGAAACTAGAAGTTTAATGCGTTTATAATGCGCCACGGAATGAAAATCTATGTGGTACAGTGCGTATCTTGAACTGGATGCCCTCGATATTCACCACACCACATAAACCCTCAAAAATACCCTCAACGTACGTTTCACTACGATACCGGAGCATCTTCAGGAGATGTTGACTCTACAATGCACGATTGTGAACACTTAACATTGTGAAGGACTCCATGGATGCTGTAGCCAGCAAATTTTGCATTATCGCCCGCCAGTATGACAGGCCGTGATATATACTCGGACGTATTATAAAGGCGATAAATAAATAAATTTCGGGGAAATTTAGAACGATTTTATTGGCGAGATAATTTAAACGCCGCGACGCTTTGTCGAGTCGTACGCCGCAAAGCCTTTGTGATTGTTACTAATTGAATTTATTGAAGGTATTTCACTGCCTTCATTCTAGTACATTTAGCTAAATTTTGTTTTAGGTACACATGCTTGGTGGAGAAAGTTTTTCAAGTCAGATTGATAGAAGAGTAGGTACTACTTACTGACTTTTTAATTTTTCGTTTTTTTTTTAATCCATTACAGTTAGCCTTTGACTGCGATCTCACCTGATGGTAAGTGCTTTTGCAGTCTAAGATGGTAGCGGGCTAACCTGTTAGGGGCATGGCAGTTATATTAAACCCATACCCCTATTTGATTTCTACACGGCATCGTACCGGAACGCTAAATCGTTTGGCGGCACGTCTTTGCCGGTAGGGTGGTAACTAGCCACGGCCGAAGCCTCCCACCAGACCAGACAAGGGAAAATTCAGAAATTATAAATTCCCAAATCGCCCCTGCCGGGGATCGAACCCGGGACCTCCGCACGTTAAGACAACAGCGCTACACACTGCACCACGGAGGTCGTCGTCGTTGCGAAATAGACATACGATACCTATATTCAATCTTGCCTCTAAGGCTTTAATTATAAAAAAGATTGAAATTATTATTTTTCATTTACACGGGGATCCCTTAATTTTCCGGGATACCTATGCCACTCTGTCGATCAGTTAGTTGCTCTTTTGAGGCGTGATTGAAGGACTTACCAACACACAGATACACATTCACATTAATAGTAATATAGTAAGAAGGTATCAGTATATTGTAAGTATAGTATAATATTTGATTGGTTCTTTCTTTTTATGGTCGCTCCAGTGAAAATTTTTTAAAGATTTTAATCTTTTTAGTTCGTTTTTTGGCAGGGCAGTCGTGTTTTTCAATTATTTTAATTGTGACTTGTTATCAAACCCATCTAGCTTTTGCGGTGAGCGACAGGACCGGCGGCGGTAGGGTGGTGCTTCGGTATAGGCCTATTACACTGCACTTATCACAGGGACCCTTACACTTGAATCAGTGTAGTGTAATAAGATTTAGGAAGTAAGTTAAATATTTAAACAAATAACTAGAATTTAAATTAGGTAATATGTATAGCAAATATAAATTTAAATTCCCATCCTAATCATCTTTGGTATGAAACTTAAATATTTTAATAACACCGATAAAATTCTGTTGACAAATCTTAGTGCATAATAATTTTAGCGTTTATGAACAAATACCTAGGCCTATTACACTGCACTTTTCACAGGAACCCTTACACTTGAATCAGTGTAGTGTAATAAGATTTAGGCAGAAAGTGTCTCTAAATTGGTCCTTATTGCTGTGCAATAAGCAAGGTTCTAACTAATGTAATAAGCCTATAACGCTGAGGGTTATCTACAGTCTATTTGACGAGGCAAAGTAAAACATATAAACAAATATGGCGTCAGATCACGTGATTATAATTGTCATTGGACATATAGTGATGGAAACATTGACAGACTAGTTGTGACTGAACGATTGAATGAATACATTCTGAAATCGATTACCACATACAGTCGAATCAGTGTAGTGTAATAAGATTTAGGAAGGAAGGGTCCCTAATTTGGTAAATTAAAAAAAACGCTCTAACTAGGGCCTTATCACAGGGCCCTGAGATTAATTTAACGAATTAAAAAATACGACTGCCCTGCCGTATTATTTTTGGAGTTTACTACCATAAGAAGCAATTTGCATATATAGCCTTCGGAATCTTATTCAATTTTTTTTATTAAATGATATTTTTTTATGAATCACTACATATTGAACTATAGTGTTATATATTTTTGGAATCTACTCATCATTTTCTAGATCATGATTATATAGTTTATATTATTTTCGATGTTTTTTTTTCAAATTTGGTCTTTAATGCGGAACCATGGTCACCCCATAAATTTTTTTTAAAAATTTTACTAGCCTATATCACCCGGAATAAGCTAGGGATTCTAACGATACCTCATATATCAAATTCAGTTCAGGCGTATAGAAGTTATGGTGGAATATACGAACTCACATACATACACACATGAACCCTGAAAACAATATACTCCTTTTTTCAGGCAGTCGTATAAAAATCAAGAGGACCTACTCTACTATCAATCTGACTTGAAATACTTTCTCCACCAACCATGTGTACCTAAACAAAATTTAGCTAAACGTACTAGAATGAAGGCAGTGAAATACCTTCAATAAATTCAATTAGTAACAATCACAAAGGCTTTGCGGCGTACGACGCGACAAAGCGTCGCGGCGTTTAAATTATCTCGCCAATAAAATCGTTCTAAATTTACATGAACCCTGATATCAATATACTCCTTTTTTCAGGCAGTCGTATAAAGAGTGCAGTGTAATAGGCCTATGAGTCGGTTTGACGTTTGCGGCAAGTCCGCACACAAATAAATATAAACTCATTTTTGTTGATAATGAATAGCGCGTAATACGCGGCTGGACGTGATTGCGGTCGCAAACTGTTTGTCTGTCCAGTAATTATTTTAATTATAATAAGGACTCGACAATCTGTTTTTGATATTTCGAATTGTCGCAACAATAATTCAATGGATACGAAACGATTGCGAATTCCGGATCGCATTTGCGGAATTAATTTGCAATTTATAAAATACATTAATATATTATTATTATTCACTGCGAGTTGTAACGGAATCGGTTGGAAAACAAAAGAGTTACAAAAAGCTCGTCGGCCGCCATTTTGTTTTTCCGAAATGTCATAATTTTTCCTTACTCCCATCCCGCACTCGAACACATCTCTCAGACATCACTGTATCGTTTTCTGTGTCTTTCTAGGAGAACAATTCTGTCAATGAGTCAGTCAGTGAGTGGTATTTGAGATATTTAAATTGTAAATAATGATCTTGAGTATTGCCGGTGTGTGTATAAACCAATATTGCAACGGGAAGGCAACGCTTGTAAGTGCGGGCGAAAAAGATGCACTGCACTTTAATACTATTAATATAGTTTTTAGGATACATTGTTACTAACCACCTATATGGATTCTATGATCAGTAATAAAAGTTTATTTATTTATTTAAATCTATAGCGGTGGGAATCGAAGAATATTTGTTCTCCCCCTTACTCGGATTAGAGAGAGGCGGTGGCATGCACAGGATATAATATCAAATCAGGGCATGCATAATGAAATACGTCGTATAACCACAGGTATAACTTTAATGCTTATGCTATTACAACAAGGGTAAGCAGTGCTTTTATGCGAGCGACTGCCTCGTTGGTCTAGCGGTTAGCGTAGTCGACTGCGGATCACGAGGTCCTGGGTTCGATTCCCGGTCGGGCATAAAAATTGTTAGGTATTGGGGTGTTCAATTAAGAAATTCTCAGTGCCAGCCCGGAGTTGGAAGTTGGCGGTGTTTCACCCCCGTGCCTCGGAGAGCACGTGAAGCAGTCGGTCCTGGTTATTATCACTAACATGATAATAGTCGTTAAAGCCCGCCAACCCGCATTGGAGTAGCGTGGTGGGTCTAAGCTCTAATTCCCTTTCTCCTATGAGAGTGGAGGCCTGTGCCCAGCAGTGGGACGTTATTAGGCTTTAGTGGTGGTGGTGGTGGATTTGCATGCCACTGGGCAGAGGAAGGACGTTTAGTCGTGACATTCGGAGTATTTACTCGCTTATCAAGATGAAGCGTGGATTATTTAATTTTCCGAGATAAAAGTTGCCTGTGTGTTCTTTCCAAATTTAAATCTGTCCCAAATGCCGTCATAATCGGTTGAAAAGATAGATCGTGCTAGCGTAGCAGACAAAAGTGTATCTATCTGTCTGTCTGTCAGACAGATAGATACACTTTTGCTCTCATAATATAATCTCACCACCCAAACAAAGCCGTCTGTTTTTATTTGCTACACATAAAACTTAAAAGTATTACTTCGAAGGATATAAAACACCTTTCAGATACAATCACAAGACGTGGGGTTTCAAATAAAATTGTTACCTGCTCACCTTGTGTCTCACTAATGAATATTATAAAAATGTTTTAAACTCAATAAACTAAATTTACTTACAATATGTAGGACATCCAGGCGTCTCTTATGTTACGTCATGTTGTGAATCTACCACCAGTTCGGAAAGAAGGTTCTGCGGAGAAGAGCCGGCAATAAACTCAACTTTTTTAAAGAACCCTATAAATACAGTAGCCAAAACAGTTCCACTTTAAAACTATAACGGTGTGAATCGAAGGTAATTTGTCTCCCTCGGTTTAGGCAGGGGGAGTACATTTAGCCGTGAAATTCCGAGTATTTATTCGCTTAAGTAAGTAGATGAAGCGTAGTTTTTTTTTTAGATAAATAGTTGCCTGTGTTCTTCCCAAATCTCTCTCTGTCCCAAATATCGTCATAATTGGTTGAAGAGATAGACCGTGTAAGCATAGCTCATAATATGAAAATGTTTTAAAGAACCTTAAAAACAGAAGCCAAAACAGCTCCACTTTAAAACTATAACGGTGTGAATCGAAGGGCATTTGTCTCCCCCCTCCTCGGATTAGGCAGGGGGAGGACATTTAGTCGTGACATTCCGAGTATTTATTCGCATAATAATAATTCCTCAGCGCGTCGACGGCGGCCTTTAAGAGTTATGGCTGGGGGAGACACCTTTAAGGTGACAGAGCTGAGAGCTGGGAATATGTGGATCTGCCGTGTTTTGTACGTTTCTGCCTTCTGGGAGAGGTAATATTCGTACCTATTTGTGACCATATAATACACTTAGATTTTTTTTTTTCATATTATATAATCGACACCGTCCGCGTGAATTTAGTTTTTTATTCATGCGGGAACTCCTTAATTTTTCAGAATAAAAAGTAATCTATAGTTGTCTCCGGGTTGCGAGCTATTTTTGTGCTAATTTTCGTCACAATCGGCTAAATTAGAGCCATTCCATGTAACAGACATAAATACACACTTTCGAATATATATGGAGACCTAATTGATCAGAACAATTATTCTTAAATATCATCGTCGTCTAAAATCCGTCGTGACCTCTTTCCATTAATTAAGTAATGGTAGGAGATTTCTTAGTAAAATAATGCGGTTGATTCTCACGTTCTTCCGCATATACTTACATTTTTGGATATAATATAAGCAGGTTTATTTATAAACTGATGGAACAATAACTATGAACGTTTATAGCCTTTTTATACAGCACAGACACTAGCCTTATCCATAATAGCTTTCGCCGTCCGTCCACCGCCTCAAGATTAAGGCATTAACTGTTAGAGCGTCGCAGGGCGCCGTCCTCAATATTGTTATACCTAAGATTACTTCTACGACACACTATTCACTAGAAAAGCCACAAAACTGTTTAATAGGCCAACCACGCAAATAGGCTTTGTAATGGTTCTACATTAAAATATAGCCTAAGATTTGGTCCGCAGCTTCGCTTACGTTAAGTTCTATTTTCATGCTAATTTCAAACCTGTATTTAGGGGTTGAATTTTCAAAAATCCTTTCTTAGCGGACGCCCACTTCATAAAAGCTATCTGTAGCCATCAAAATTTTGCCAAATGTAAAAAACCAATTTTAGCCCGATCTGCCCGGTGGTTTGAGCTGTGATTTGATAGATCAATCAGTCAGTCGTTTTCCTTTGAAGGTTTGCGTAGTAGCTTTACTATCACATTTAATATTACACCATCACTTCGGCGGTCAATATTAATCAATTTAAGAGGCGTTTAAATTCACAGTGTATATACCTACTTATCTTTATTAAGTGGTATTCAAAATTTTACTCAGCTTCTTAAAGATTACTAGGCTTATTCTTTTAGTTCATTACACCTCACACAAGATCTTTGTCTGCGATACTAGATGCTTCTTGTCTAGGCCCAAGGGTTTGGGTGTCGATGGGTCAGTATTTTTATATAAATAAATAAAAGGACAGCCAGTCAGTCAAGGTGACTGATCTATCAACGCCACTGGATAGGTTGGGCTGAAATTTGGCACACAGACAGCTTTAATGACGTAGGCATTAAGAACGGATTGTTGAAAATTCAACAACCCCTAAGGGTGTTTGAAATTTTAATTAATATTGATTCTATCGTGGGGGAAGGCGCGGGCAAAAGCTAGTTTTCACATACACCTCTATTGTATTTGTGAATTTTCTCCTTCAAGGCTAATATCTTTGTAGGTTCTAGCACAAGGATGGCGAACCAATGGCACGCGACTTATTATTTTGGGCACGTTACCGATCACAAAATTCATTATGGTTCATTATGGAAAAATAAACCCTAATATAATTATATTTGTCATCTAATCTGCAACAATAGAAGTCACACTAACTTTAATTTATATAACGCGTATAATTGAGACATTGCAATTGGTTTTTATTTTATGTAGTAAAGAGGTTTGAGTTGGTAGTATTTATTATTATTTTCCCAATAATCACAAAGTCAAAATTATTTGATGGCCTCATCAAACATTTATTTAGAAAAAATGGCACGTTGATTCATAAAGGTTAGCCTACCCTGTTCTAGCATCTGTATATCTCTGTGCAGAGCCTTCCGCGGTGTTCCAGCATTAAAACAATAGCCGTGATTACCTCATCAAACGCGAATATCCACAGATTAAGCTGAGGAATTAACGCGTCCTACGGGACCCCACTCAAGGGTTAAAGATGGCGTTCGTGTTGAAGAACAAGACATCAGGACAAAGGACATGACCAGTAATTGCCCTCCGATTCGGGACAATGCACAGGATTTCCGATTTTACAGTAAGGTTTAAAAATTCAAAACGAAATTATTATGGATTTATTATTCCAAATAAGGTCAGGGTTCAAATGACAAAAAAAACAGTACGTTTATTGTTTAAATCTTGAGCGTCCGCTTTCCTCTTTAAGCACTACTCCATTTTGACGTTCCATTATATCCATGCCTAATAATAATCTTGTAACCCTACATGAATACCATTTAAGTACCTTAGTCATTATATTATGAACGATTTATTTT
The DNA here is from genome assembly GCA_964035005.1 of Erebia palarica. NCBI lineage: Eukaryota > Metazoa > Arthropoda > Insecta > Lepidoptera > Nymphalidae > Erebia > Erebia palarica. Next base: position 59,239,477 of record OZ035983.1, on the reverse strand, counting down.
TGATCAATTAAATAGTAATGAAAAGGAAATGTATGTTTTGTTTATAATTATTTTTATTTATTGACAAGTCTCAAACCAATAGATCGAATAAAGCATTTTGAAATACTGCGTTTAAAGGAACGCCCTTTCACATAGCATATGCTGCCATCTGTGGTCGAATAGTTGAACTTGTTAACCAAAAGTAGTAACCAATTTCTAGACTCACCACAATAACTTGCGCCATCTAGTGTGGGAAAGCAGTTTTTTGGTGAAACTTTTTTTATTTATTTTCTCAGTTTTCAGAGCCTTCAGACTCCTGAAACTTTTTTATTTGAAAACTATAAAATATAACAATTACAATAATAAAGAAATAATACTTGAAAATATTTTTTTAGACTCGCTCAACACAATAAATAGCGCCATCTAGTGTGGGAAAGCAGTCTTTGGTGAAACTTTTTTGTTCATTTTCGCAGTTTTCCGAGCCTTCAGACTCCTGAAACTTTTTTATCTGAAAACAGTGAAATATTACAATTACAATAATAAAGAAATCATTGCTGAACATTGATTTTTGACACCTAGGCAAGCTGCCATAGTTCCACCGGTCAAGTCCTTTAAAGAACAACATCAGAACTTTTTATAATCCCTCGACTTAAATTATTACTTGTTATTTACTAGCGAATGTCCGCGACTTCGTCTGCGTTGTTTGAGGTTTTTAGACTATGTGCTATTCCAGACTATAATCTATCTCTGTGCCAAATTTCAGCCAGATCCGTTCAGCCGTTGGGGCGTGATTGAGTAACAAACATCCATACATCCATCCAAACTTTCGCATTTATAATATTAGTAAGATTAATTACTTAAAAATCAGGATATCTACTTCCCATTCGATGGCGACAGCGTTAATCATAGCTAACCTTGTCGTGTGTAACGTTGTAAGTATGGAATTTCATAATTCATTGGTGGTACTTAACTTTCTCGCGATTGAATAAGTAGAAAACTTCCACTCGGTTAAAATACCAGCTCTAGAATCTTTTATTTATTTAAAATTGAAATTAGAATCGTGGAGGAGTCGAAACAAACATTCAAACATTTATACTTTCACATTTATAATGTTCGTATTTTTATAAACAAGTTAAACGTTTACTTGAACAAATGATTTTTGTTCAATTGTTGTTACAAATGGGTCAAAATATTGACAACAACAATTCCTATTTGTATAGAAGACAAGGACTATGGGACTTTTACGTATAACTGAGTACAAAAACTGTACTTAGAGAATGTACTCGCACTGTATATCACTAATACCAATCAAATAATTGCTCGAGAAAAAAGTCTCGCAAAGCCTGACAGATAATAACGAATAAGTAGAAAAACTTCCACTCGGTTAAAATGCCGACTCTAGAATCTTTTATTTATTTAAAATTGAAATCAGGATCCTGAAGGAGTCGAAACAAACATCCAAACATATAAACTTTCACATTTATAATGTTCGTATTTTTATAAACAAGTTAAAACGTTTAATTGAACAAATGATTTTTGTTCGATAGTTATTACAAATGGGTCAAAATATTGACGACAAAATTTAACATTTGCATGCCAGAAATGGCTGATTACATTGGATCATAATAGAATATAAGTATCACCCACTGTACCTGTATTCATGCAAATAAAGGATATTGTATTGTATCGTATTGTATTGACAACAATTCCTATTTGTATAGAAGACAAGGACTATGGGACTTTTACGTTTAAATGAGTACAAAAACTGAACTGAGAGAATGTACCTACTCGCACTGTATATCACTAAATAAGGGATGTTTAAGTTAAAACGTTTACTTTACGTTCGATAGTAATTACAAATGAGTCAAAATATTGACAACAACAATTCCTATTTGTATAGAAGACAAGGAATGAGGGACTTTTAAGTATAAATGAGTCCAAAAACTGTACTGAGAGAATGTACTCGTACTGTATATCACTAATACCAATCAAATAATTGCTCGAGAAAAAAGTCTCGCAAAGCCTGACAGACTGCTGGAAGGGAAATATCTCCCTGTATATCCCAAGATATTGGCGTGTGTTGACATATTTACGAGCTCCTCGACTATTAAGTGGTGATTTAGTGCTGCATATCGGGATGGATACGTTTTTATCGCGGCCATATATCCACTGGATCCGGGTCTATTATGGGTGTACGGGTGTACGGGTGCTGTGGGTGTATGGGTGCTATTGTCGATCGAGGCGGTCCTAATGTCTGGAATAAGTTTCGAAGTATGAACTTATCTATCTTTGCTTGACTTGACTTTTTTATTTTTATTTATTGTGTTTCGGTATACCAACGGTAGACAAAGCTTAAATTAAAAATAGTACATAAGTTCTATAACCGTGTGGCACGCCACTTATAGGTATACACAGCTATTGAAAAATAAGCTATTATAAAAAAGTTAGTACTTTAAAGTAAGTAGGTACTTTAGTTAACAGGTAAAATAAACAAGATTTTAAAATCCATCAAGTAGTATTTGTGTTTTAAAGTGCCTTTGTGATGAACTGTTGGTAACTTTGTGATGAATTCACCTGATTGTAAGTGCATCATCACTTACCATCAGGTGAGATCGCAGTCAAGGGCTAACTTGTAGTTGATAAAAAGAAAAAATGAACTAATAACTTGTTAAAGTATTAAAAAAGAGGATTAAAAACAAATTTAAACGATAAATAGCCCAAATGGATGACCGACTCATGATCTTAGCACGAGGCTCCTCTCAGAATGAGAAAGGGTTTGGCCATAGCCTACCACACTGGAAAATCAGTGCGTACAGTTTGACAAGTAACACACATAGGTAAATGCGAAAATATACAGAAGCAGGCCCGGGGATCATACCCCTGGCCACCGAGGTAGGTCATTTAAATCCCTGATTTCTCACCGCTTTTATATTTGTAATCCTTCAATAATCACATACCTAACTAAAAACAAGTACCTAATACTTACCCTGATTCCAACCCTTTACCCACTGCTACCAAGCATTACTGTGAATTACTGCCTACCTAAACAATGCGCCGAACTAATTAAATTCAAATTAATCGTGAAAAAAAGCGAAATCACGTTAAATTGACCGTAAAATTTCGAGAAGAAAAACAATGGGGCACCGGCGATAACGGGCCGCGACTTAAATTAAATCGGAGCCGTTTCGACAAACCCTTCAGTTTTGTAAACATACGCACGAGAAGTAGGAACGCAATCGTGATAGATAGATAGATAAATACTTTATTGCACACTTGAAAAATACAAGGTAAAGTTAACTATAAACTAGGTATGCAAAGGCGGCCTGATGAAGGTGATGTTTTTTGTACGGTGTGTTTTTTTTTATCTACTACAAGTTAGCCCTTGACTACGATCTCACCTGATGGTAAGTCAAGATGCAGTCTTAGATGGTAGCGGGCTAACCTGTTAGGGGCATGGCAGTTATATTAAACCCATACCCCTATAAGGTGTTACACGGCATCGTACGGTGTTAATTATAATTTTCTCAAGCGCGTACTTAGATTTAATATTTCGGATCTATGTACAATCGTAGTCTGCAGTTTGTATTTAAATACTTTCAAAACAATTTTAATTAATGGTGATCATAAAAACAAGCCCCGGCTGAGTTTGTTGTGGGCTTTTCTCAGACCAGGGCGCGTTTGGAATCCTCGTAGCTTTAGTTTTAAGATACCGTAACCAATTATCAGCATCATGTTTTATAAGTAACTAATTTTTAACGTCAATAAGTATACCTACAGTGTACCTGTATTGAATGAATGATATTGAGTATTTACTTAGCAATATTTACAGACACGCCCAATTAAAAGTTCACCCTAACCGTAACTCAGAGCTTAACTAAAACAAACCATCACCATTACCGGCCAAGTATTGAGCACAGGTCTCCACTTAGAATGGAAAGATCATAAACCTCCACGCTGGACAAATATTATTGGCATTTGGCAACTCATTTCAATACATCAAAAAAGTATTCCAAAAGTATCGCTGCTGGATTAAACTACGTTAGGTTTCATTAATAGTTTCTTGTTTAATTTAACCCTATGTTACGTTTTAATTTCACAACACAACATTCTTATCGATATTAAAAACAAAACTTAAGATGGTTTTAAATAAAGACCAGACTTTCCTTGCAACGAAGTCCATAAACGTCACGATTATTAATAAAATACGAACCCGTATCCCGCCAGCTACAGAGGGTTAACTCTTAAACTCCAGCCGAGGTATGAATATTTACGAAAGCATTAATTATTTTTTAACTTTCTTCAGCTTAAGAGGATTTTCTTGGGAAGTACTGAATGACTGTATTTATTTTTAGTTAGCCAACTCCGGCTCTGCGTCGATATATTTTAAAAATTGGCAGCAACTTCGGAATTAATGGCGCAAAATTTTGATTAAATTATAATTTGCGTTTGCGAATAAAGGAAACTTTGTGTTTGATTGAAATATTACGCTTTGATGTTGCATTTGATTTATTACTACAATACCATATTGCGATCATCTGGTTTGGACTTAAAAAAATCGACTTTATGTCCCTCCCTTAATAAACGGCAATTTCATAGGTAAAGACCTATTGTTGTTTTTGTCTTTTCAATTCTTTGTGTACAATAAAGTATATTTTACTTTTACTTTAAAAGGTTTTATAAAAATAATAAAAAGGAAGTCTAAGACCGTTGTATCGCTGCGTTCATTTATTTCAGTTTTTGCGATGGACCCTAACGTCCATTATAAAACTTTACTTCAAAAATTTATAAAGAACCTTGGGATGTAATCGTATTCAACTCAAATAAAATATAAACTTTCAACACGATCTTACGGGGATTTGAATCGAATACAAAACCGAGTCATTTCGAATAAATAACTTCTCATAAACCGTAGCACAAACTTCGTAGCACCGTAGCGATACGTAGCCGCGTAGCTCCGTAGCTCATAACGCGGGGGCGGGATAGATATAAAATTTAATTTGTCTACTTGAGGAAAACGAGAAAACACGACAAATTAGTAATAAACACGGACAAATAACGCGCGGAGTTTGATAGTACATTCAAATCTAGCTACACATTAACTGTAATGGGGAGGTCTGCGCCTCTGAGATGATGAAGAAAGGAAAAACTGGATATTCCCTTTATTTTTTATAGTTTTTGAGTACATAAAGTTACAATAGCGTACGAAAGAGCCCTTACTGTTGCAGGTGTGTTGTTAGTTAATGTTGTTACAATTAAATTAAAATTAACCAAAACACGTTAAAGCAACTGCTGAAGTGAATTCTGTGGGGGTTTTGTTTAGCCGCTTACCTAAATTACTTACATAAATAAATTACTACTTATTAAATTAATTACTTAAATATAAATAAAAAGTTTCATCCTAAAGAAATAACATGGGTAGTGGGTACCCAAAATGAGTAAATGGTCACCAATATTTGATACCCCGTTTTGTGTGAATTTATACCCAACCTGCGATCGGCCACTTGAATATTTCTGTTCTTACCTAACTTAGGTTTTTTTTATTCCACTACAAGTAAGCCCTTGACTGCAATGGCTAACCTGTTATGGCAGTTATATTAATTAAACCCATACCCTTAGTCGGTTTCTACACGGCATCGTACATCGTAAATTGCTTGGCGGTACTCCTTGCCGGTATAGTGGTAAGAAGCCACTGCCAGACCAGACAAGGCCAGAAATTTATAATTCATAAATTAGAAATTCCCAAATCGACCCTGCCGGGAATCGAACCCGGGACCTTCCTCCTTAAGATAACAGCGCTCAGCACCAGGGAGGTCGTCAAAAATAATAAATATAATATAAGTTTTATAAAAAAAGAGCAGGCATATCCATATCAAGTCTTTCCAACTCACCACAGCACAGCAACAAATTCTCGGCTCATTTGTTTTTTATTCAGCCGCTGTAATCGAAAGTATAAATCGAGTTTAACTGCAGGAGGCGTCGGGAGGCGGGCGCTAGCGAGCCGGTAATAAGAGAATAAACTTAGCCCACACTTAATCCGCAACATGAGATATCAGCTTAGGCCTTTTCTTACACCTTGCACAAGTTTAGAGCGTTTATCTTATCTTCTATTATTATAAATGCGAAAGTTTGGATGCATGTATGGATGTATGTTACTTAATCACGCCCCAACGGCTGAACGGATGTTTTTTTTTTTTAATCCATTACTAGTTAGCCCTTGACTGCGATCTCTCCTGATGGTAAGTGGTGATGCAGTCTAAGATGGTAGCGGGCTAACCTGTTAGGGGCAAGTTATATTAAGCCCGTATTCGGTTTCTACACGGCATCCTACCGGAACGCGAAATCGCTTGGCGGCACGTCTTTACCGGTAGGGTGGTAACTAGCCACGGCCGAAGCCTCCCACCAGGCCAGACCAGGGAAAATTCAGAAATTATAAATTCCCAAATTGACCCTGCCGGGGATTGAACCCGGGACCTCCAAACGTTAAGACAACAGCGCTGCACACTGCGCCACGGAGGTCGTCAAAAAACGTTTATCTTATCTTCTATTATTATAAATGCGAAAGTTTGGATGCATGTATGGATGTATGTTACTCAATCACGCCCCAACGGCTGAACGGATGTGGTTGAAATTTCGCACAGAGATAGATTATAGTCTGGAATAGCACATAAAAAGTAGCCTATGTCGGCCTCAGGTCCTCAACTATACTCATCCACTTCAATCAGAAATACAAGCCAATAAACCAACAATCAAACACACTTTCGCATTTATAATATAATATTCATAGATACGGCACAACAGGCAGCCTAATTGCTTAAACAGCGATCTCTTCGAAGCAACCTAAGGGCAGAGGAAACTTATAAAAGAAATCGGGAGGGGTGTACTGAGACATAATATTAATAAATATTATAAATATTATAAACATAAAAACAATGTCAAAAAAAAATATTTGCTAAAAACTTTTATTTGTTAAAAATATATAAGAAAATATATAATATTTTTTTTAGCGCCCCTCGTGGGTGTAGGCTTCCTCCAAGCTCTCCCATAGTTCTTCCTTAGCTCCAAGGCGACCGATAATCTTCGGCATCAATCATTGTTACAGTATCAATGGTTGTGATTGGCTGAATTTATGGTATTGTTGCTGCGTCAATGGATTTTGTCCAATAGTGGAAGAGTGTTATCCAATCAGAGGTGATTGCGATCGTTACACTGTAGCTGTCAGAGATACGCGATGTCGCCCAGCTGATCAATTGGGTATTTGACAACTAGTCAAATCAGCAACTTTTTTCTAACGTCAAAACATGTACTTAGTATGGGATTTTGTATGAAATATTGCACAGTGACGTCATCAAAGTTCGACGCACTTTTTTAATTTAATCGATAGTCTAAAATAGTTATTCAACATAAAACTAACAGGGGGTATAGATATTACGACTTTTGGGAGATCCTCTATTTAATAATAACAAAAAAATAATTTATTTGAATAGTTGTCAAATACCCAATTATGAGACGCCCATGTGCCAAAAATGAAAGCGAGCTAATCAGGAATAACAGGGATGATGCCTATGGAAAGAATAAATTATTTATACTGATTATAAAACTGCCTCGTTAGTCTAGTGGTTAGCATAGTCGACTGCAGATCACGAGGTCCTGGGCTCGAATTCGGATCAGGCATAAAAAATATTAGGTATTGGGTTTTTCAGTTAAGAATTTATCTATCACTAGCCGATGAACTCCTTAATTTTCCGGGATAAAAAGTAGCCTTTGTCGCTCTCCAGGACCTCAACTACACCCATGCCAAAAATTACGTCGTCCGTGGCTCCGTTGCGGCGTGATTGAAGGACAAACCAACAAATCAATAAACCAACAAAAAACAAAACCACACGTTCGCATTTTTAATATTCGTATGACTCTAAACCGATAGCGTTAGAGGCGTCATTTATGGCATTAGAGGGAGATTAACAGAATCATCAGAGCCTAATCGAACGCAATCAAAATGAGACTAGCTATGTATGCAAATAGGCACCAATAAAACCATCAATAATAACCGATGCCCATCCGATGCAATAAACTAGAAGCGTGCGCGCCTCTGATAGGCGATCTCCCCTCGTCAGTGCCTCGTAAACTAGACCCTACGGCTCGGCGGCCATATTGCCAACGCTTAAAGTAATATTATTTCATTACTGTTGACTTAGGAGTTTTACAATTATAATTCTTATTTTTATACGACTGCCTGAAAAAAGGAGTATATTGTTTTCAGGGTTCATGTATGTATGTATGTATGTGAGTTTGTATATTCCACTATAACTTCTATACGGCTGAACCGATTTTGATAAATGAGGTATCGTTAGAATCCCTAGCTTATTCTGGGTGACATAGGCAAGTAAAATTTTAAAAAAATCGATGGGGTGACCATGGTTCCGCATTAAAGACTAAAGTTGAAAAAAATATTCGAAAATAAGATTAACTATATAATCATCATCTTGAAAATGATGAGTAGATTCCAAAAATATATAACACTATGGTTCAATATCCAGTGATTCACAAAAAATATCATTTAATAAAAATGTGAATAATATTCTCAAATTGACAGTGTGATGTCACGTACCTTGATGTTCCTAAAATAAAGATTCCACTACCCACTACAGCCTATTAACGTCCCACTGCTGGGCACAGGCCTCCACTCTCATAGGAGAGAGGGAATTAGGAGCTTAGACCCACCACGCTGCTCCAATGCGGGTTACAGCAATACTTAAATAATATTACTCAAAATGACAGTCAGATGTCACATACCTTGTCACATACCACATCCATACTTTTAAATGCTAAAGTGTGTCTGTTTGTTTGTCTGATACGCTTTCACGGCCCATCTATTCAACCGATTTTGATGACATTTGGTACAGTGATAAGTAAAGTGATTTAAAATGCGTAAGTTTGGATGGATGGACGGATGTATGGATGAATGTTTGTAACTCAATCACGCCAGAACGGCGGTACGGATCTGGATAAAAGGCAGGCAGAAAAAGATTCTAGTCTGGAATCAAACATAGGCTACTTTTTATCTTACGTGTCGTATTTTATAATTATTGTAACCTCTTTATTTTTTTGATGAAAAGAGCAACTGCTGAGTTTCTTGCTGACTCTTTTCAGTAGAATCAGGTTTCCGAACCGGTGGTAGAGTCTTAACGTTTCATAAGTGACACAAGTTGTCCTTTGTGAAATAAATAAATCATTTATAATTTTTATCAAAAGGTGAAATTAATTGATAAATATTGATATTTATTGAATATTGGCTTCATTTTCAAAATTACACAAATACTTAGGTATAAATAGGTAACTATCTATCTACTAACTGACTTAGAAATCGTAAATAAAAATACAAAATCATTTGACAGAAATACCAAAATATTTATTTTCTCAATTTACTGCTATTCAACCCGCAAATATAAATTTGCCGGTATATTGCTATCTCTATTTATCTGATGACACATGATCGCGTGCAAACGCGATAGCAATATGAGCGTACAGAATTTGTTATACGTTTAGTCTTGTTCCGTAAATACCAAAAATGATGAATGATAACTTGTTGTATTTTTCACTTCGTGTTGTTATTCGGGAACTTGACAATATAGGCTATGCTCCTGGTCAATTAGTACGTAACATATCGTCGGTTTTAATATGATACAAATAAGGAGAAAACATGTCATTCATGTCGTAAAAACAAGCAAAACGCTATGCGCTTACATTTAATTTTGGGAAAATACTTTGAAAACATAATTATCCAGGGGCCTAGATAAATACAAGTTCAATCTTAATAATCGCATAGTCTGGTGGGAATATTCTCGAATTACGAATCATTTTGGTATTACGTTTGTATGGGCAATTCACCCTCCGCTGGCACCTTAAGTTCACTTGTCTTGCTAATGATTTAACGAACTAACTAAGCCTTATGCATAGGACTGCTTTAGAAATATAGAAAATGCATGTCCTAAATTCTATTAACATTAAGTACTCAATTATATTTCGCGTGTACATTAACAGCACGTGAAACCGCGGTCGCAAGCCAGTCCGCTCGTAAAACGCATAAATAACAATGTTTATCAGATTTGTCCGTCCATTCGCGTAATTAGCTAAACTTAACGGCACACTTATTTAATTTAACGACCAACAACAGGACCCTATTTTATATATATGTTACTGTTTTCGTGTGACGTTCAGGTAATCTGTAGAAAGCCTATGTGTTTTTTTTATTCAACTACAAGTTAGCCTTTGACTTAGCCTTCACCAGATGGTGAGTGATAATTCAGTCTAATAGGCCTAATACAACTGCACTTTTCACAGGGACCCTTACACTTGAATCAGTGTAGTGTGATAAGATTTAGGGAGTAAGGGTCCCTATTTTGGTCCTTATAATAATCTAGCAATGGGGCTGATTCTGTAGTGCACAATCTCTAAAATTAGAGCATTATAAATATTGCTAACCCTTTCATAATACTCCCTACGGAAAGGGACAGTACTAGATTTAAAGCTGCCATTTTAGTTTAGTTTAGAGATGTTACATTACAGAATCAGCACCAATAAGTACCAAATCACCTTACCACAGGGCCTTGTGAAAAGTGCAGTGTATTAGGCCTATTAGACGGTATTAGCTGGTAGCGGACTATCTGTTAGGCCTACAGCAGATAAATAAATCCACTAGCAAATGCCCGTGTCTTCGTCTGCGTGGTTTGAGGTTTTTTGGTTCCCACGGGAACTCTTTAATTTTCCGGGATAATAAGTAGCCTATGTGCTATTCCAGACTATAATCTATCTCTGTGCCAAATTTCAGCCCGATCCGTTGAGTCGTTGGGGCGTGATTGAGTAACAAACATAAATACATCCATACATCTATCCAAACTTTCGCATTTATAATATTAGTAAGATTCCTTGCCTCACTTCTGATCGGTTTTTTACATGGCATCGTACCGAAACGCTAAATTTCTCGGCGGTATGTATTTGCCGGTAGGGTGGTAACTAGCCACGGCCGAAGCCTCTTAGCTGTTTTGTTATAGACAAAACTTTCATCCCTGTTGGAACGCTGTTAAATCAATTATATAACAGCGTTTCGACAGGGTACAAATATTTTTTTTTTCTACATAGAAAAGACAATTCTGAATCAATGTTAAAAGCTACGAAATTATCCGCCTTTTCATAAAATGTCTAAATCACTTATTTACCGGTAACATAACATATTTGACTAAGCGCTAATATTAATTACATTTATTATATTTGCACGATTCAAATGAGATCGTTTAAGGGATATTCTGTAATTGACAAACAAACACCCATTATATTTACTGATTAAAATAATACTAGATATTAGTTTCGGTAATGAACTATTTGATAGCATAATATGATTTGTATTGAAATTAAATATTTAAACAAATAACTAGAATTTAAAATTTAAGTAATATGTATGGCAAAATTTCAATTCCCATCCCGATCATCTTTGGTGTGAAAGGTCTTAACTGAAATATTTGTTTACACAACATTAAACCATAACGTTGTGATATAGAGTTTTTTATACGACTGCCTGAAAAAATAAGTATATTGTTTTCAGGGTTCATGTATGTATGTATGTGAGTTTGTATATTCCACCATAACTTCTATACGCCTGAACCAATTTTGATAAATGAGGTATCGTTAGAATCCCTACCTTATTCCGGGTGACATAGGCTAGTCAAATTTTAAAAAAAATTATGCGGGGAGGATGGGATGACCATGATCCCGTATTAAAGACTAAATTTGAAAAGAAATATTCGAAAATAAGATTAACTATATAATCATCATCTAGAAAATAATGAGTAGATTCCAAAAATATATTACACTATAGTTCAATATTCATTATCTTTTGTACTAGCCAGTTGTTTATGTTTGTGCTATATATCTTTTGTCTATAAGTCTCTTTGTAATTTACATATACGTTATTTTAGGCATGAATGTTGTTGGCTGGTCGAATAAAAAAAAAAAAAAAAAAAAACAGTGACTCACAAAAAAAAATATCATTTAATAAAAATATTTTTGATTAATTTAGATTTTTAACTTTTTAGTTCGTTCTTTGGCAGGGGAGTCGTGTTTTTTAATTTTTTTAATTATCTCCACCCTCTTCCCTCTTCTCCTTACCTCGCAGATGTGAAACCACCTTTAAGCACCGCTTAAACCGCGTTGACAAATCTTAGTGCATAATAAAGCGTTTATGAATAATAAGAACTCATTCGACTTTAAACTGGATTCAAGAAATATAATGTCACGCCAGAAACGTCATCATAAAACGTGTCTTCTATAAATAAGATCGTTTGGCGGCAGGTGCACTCTCTGTTCCTTTACTCTCATAGCGGATGGGACGGCAAATCCGACCTGACCAGACAGAGGTTAGGCGCAGGCTTTACACGTGCTTTCCGAGGCACGGAAGTGAAACACTGCCAACTTCCTCACTCTAGGCTAGTACTGAGAATTTCTTTTCAGACAAACCCATTACATAAAAACATGCCTTGGGACATAGACAGCTTTTAAAACCTAAACCCATGCGGACGAAGTTGCGAATTATATCAGTTGGTATTACCATTAGCAGTTTTATTTTATGCAAAAAGCAACTTTGAGCATTACAATAAAATCGCTTAAAATGTATCTCGAACGGGCGTCAATAAAAACCGTTAATGAGGTTAGTAGCGTTTTAAATTCAAAATTAAAACAGGCGAAACAGTTCAGCCTATTTATGTCGGCCATTATAAACCTACCAATGTAAAGTGCACATGTAATTATCGTAAAACGTCACATGTTTATGTATTTTTAATTCCGTCGTATATCGCGCGCTGCGGCGATAAAATGGCGGGCACTACAATATGGCCGCGATTCGGAAATCGTTGTACAGTAAAGTTGTTTTAATGTGATAGCTTTACTATCGATGCTCTTTGGGTATTCCAAGTTTTAGTTTTTCGTTTTTGCAGTAAGTAGGTAGCCTAAGCGATGAATTTTGGATATTTTTTTCAGACTTTGGCGCGTTTGGTATCCTCTTAGCTTTGATTTTGCCAAAAATATAAGGAAAACTTACTAACATCATCCATGTAAGAGTAAAAATTTAGAAAATGTAAGTCTATCAGAATAAAATAGACTGGCTTTATAGAGATGATGACCGCGACTACATTCGCGTGATTAAAGTTTTTTGATTCCCGTGGGAAAAGCCTATGTCCTTCCCCGGGATACAACCAATCCCTGTACCAAATTTCATCAAAATCGGTTAAACAGATGAGCCGTGAAAGCGTAGCAGACAGACAGACCGACAGACAGACGGACAGACAGACACACTTTCGTATTTATAATATTAGTATGGATTTTGCAATCTATCTAAGAATTTTTTTTCTGGTTATGAACAAGGGAACGATTCTGTTCTACACTTATGTATACAACGTATATTGATCGTAATTTGATAAATCAAAACCCATGTATTCGTTTATAGCTTTATTCCTTACAATAATATCATATCCATATAGTACCAAATTTAACTAAATTGTATAATCTTTTATTAATCCGTTTTTCTTTTCGTCCTTCGCGCTCCATTGTCGGGAAGCAACCTCATTGGCGAAGGCCAATGAGGGTGCGTCCCGCCTATTGAGAATACCCTTATTTTTTAAATTAATTTATTTTACGGCCCTGGATTCAAGTCGAGACAAATATCGTAGCACAGAATATAAAACTAGAAAATCATGACAGTACCAAGTAAATACTTGACAAGACATTTTTCACCAAAATCTCGAAATTCCTGAACTCACTTGATTGTATCATAAAACATAACACATTGTTCGCTACTGACACCGTGTAATGTCAAGCAAAACATGTCTGACTACCGGCAACTCACTGACAACATTAAATTTCACTTAAAACACAGCATTATAAACCTTACCACTATACATTTAGTGATTTCCCAACCACACGAATTGAGTGGTACTGTGAACTCTTAACAATTTATAGTTGCATTCAAAACTAGCAAAATTGAACTGTATGACTATGTGATACGGAATGAAAAAGTGCACTTAAAAAACTTGTATGCCATATCCTGTGCAAACTTTTTATTGTTGCTGAATTATTTGAAACTGGACTTAACTGCTTTGAATTAGGTTTGAAATAGGATGTGTTTTGTATATTTGTTTGTTCAGACCGTCACTATCTCGACAGTCGGTTGTCACTCAGGTGCTTTTTTGAAAATCTGTCCCGCCCGGGGACGTTCGAAAGATTACCGCGTTTTTTGTTTTTCATTACTTAAACATTGTTTTCGACTACTTTTAGTAAACTACAAAAGGAGTCATTAATATTGTACAAGAGCACAGCAAAAGATTTTGTTTCCAAGTTATACCATTTTGTACGATAATGTCGCAGTTCAATCTGCGTGTTTTTTTAAATCACGTTTTTATTCGAACTTCCCTAATTTTCCGGGATAAAAAGGTTATATCAAATGGACAGGCACAGACAGTGTTCTATATGACCGTCTGCATTGTAATGAAATTTGGTACAGAATACAGATGCTATCTCACGCACGAAATTTTCTCAAGCTGTCAATTTGAAATTAATATGAAATGATATGTGTACTTCAAAATTCCGCGTCGCTTTTTAAATTAAAATAAAAAAAAAACACCTGGTGAATTAGTTACTTTTTTTATCATATTCGATTCATAGTTATTTAATTTTATATCATCTAAATTATTGTTTTAGGTCTGTTTATTTTTTTCTGTCTAATGTAATTTTTTGTAATTAATCTAACTACTTTTAACTTCTTTTGCATGTTGAGTTAGCCTGTAAGTGTGTAATCAATGACAGTCATAAGATTAAATAGCTAAGTTGTAATAGAATAAGATAAAAGATCATTAAATTACCGTTGGCTTACTATTAAATAAAATAAAATAAAATAAAATAAAAATGAAATACTTAGGTCTACGGACGGATATAGGCTAGCATAATTAAAAAAAAAATTGATGGGGTGACCATGGTCCCGCATTAAAGGCTGAAGTTGAAAAAAGCATCGAAAATAAGATTAACTATATAATCATCATCTAGAAAATGATGAGAAGATTTAAAAAATATATAACACTATAGTTCTATATCCAGTGATTCACAAAAAGAATATCATTAATTAAAAATGATATTATTTTTGTGAATTCAACAATTTTTGAATTACTACTTGTAATTCTGTTGGTAGTTCAAATAAATTAAATTAAAATCTCAAAAAAAGAAAAGTGAATAAGATTCTAAGTTAACTAGATTAATTTAGATTTTTAACTTTTTAGTACGTTTTTTGGCGGGCAGTCGTGTTTATTAATTTCTTTAATTTTTTTAATATGTTCACTTGTTAAATCCACTGGACCTTTCCATATCTAATTCCCCGCCAATCGCCAATCAGTCTGCTTACCAATGCAATAACAATTGGAGGCGGCCATATTAACGGCATTATCAAAAAGCCATCGTTCCGCTCGTTAGGCCGGGGCGCAAAATGGCGAATTAAAACTGCATCCAATTCACTCGGTAACGATAATTATCAGTAATTAGAATAAAGTGGCACAGGAACGGAGGCGGGGATCGCTTATTTCTATGTTATTACTATGTTTAAATAAGAATTAACAGCTAGAATCATAATTAGGATTAATGTATGTAGCGTGTAACGATATGGCTGACTTAAAGGTCACCTATAAAAGCTCTTTAAAAACTCGATTAAAAAAAAGTTTTTTAACTTTTTAGTTCGTTTTTTGGCACGGCAGTCGTGTTTTTTAATGTCTTTAATTTTTTTAATTCGTTCACTTGTTAAATCCCCTGTACCTATCCATATCTAATTCCCCGCCAATCGCCAATCAGTCTGCTTACCAATGCAATAACAATTGGAGGCGGCCATATTAACGGCATTATCAAAAAGCCATCGTTCCGCTCGTTAGGCCGGGGCGCAAAATGGCGAATTAAAACTGCATCCAATTCACTCGGTAACGATAATTATCAGTAATTAGAATAAAGTGGCACAGGAACGGAGGCGGGGATCGCTTATTTCTATGTTATTACTATGTTTAAATAAGAATTAACAGCTACAATCATAATTAGGATTAATGTATGTAGCGTGTAACGATATGGCTGACATAGAGGTCACCTATAAAAGCTCTTTAAAAACTCGATAAAAAAAAACTTTTTTAACTTTTTAGTTCGTTTTTTGGCACGGCAGTCGTGTTTTTTAATGTCTTTAATTTTTTTAATTCGTTCACTTGTTAAATCCCCTGTACCTATCCATATCTAATTCCCCGCCAATCGCCAATCAGTCTGCTTACCAATGCAATAACAATTGGAGGCGGCCATATTAACGGCATTATCAAAAAGCCATCGTTCCGCTCGTTAGGCCGGGGCGCAAAATGGCGAATTAAAACTGCATCCAATTCACTCGGTAACGATAATTATCAGTAATTAGAATAAAGTGGCACAGGAACGGAGGCGGGGATCGCTTATTTCTATGTTATTACTATGTTTAAATAAGAATTAACAGCTACAATCATAATTAGGATTAATGTATGTAGCGTGTAACGATATGGCTGACATAGAGGTCACCTATAAAAGCTCTTTAAAAACTCGATAAAAAAAAACTTTTTTAACTTTTTAGTTCGTTTTTTGGCACGGCAGTCGTGTTTTTTAATGTCTTTAATTTTTTTAATTCGTTCACTTGTTAAATCCCCTGTACCTATCCATATCTAATTCCCCGCCAATCGCCAATCAGTCTGCTTACCAATGCAATAACAATTGGAGGCGGCCATATTAACGGCATTATCAAAAAGCCATCGTTCCGCTCGTTAGGCCGGGGCGCAAAATGGCGAATTAAAACTGCATCCAATTCACTCGGTAACGATAATTATCAGTAATTAGAATAAAGTGGCACAGGAACGGAGGCGGGGATCGCTTATTTCTATGTTATTACTATGTTTAAATAAGAATTAACAGCTACAATCATAATTAGGATTAATGTATGTAGCGTGTAACGATATGGCTGACATAGAGGTCACCTATAAAAGCTCTTTAAAAACTCGATAAAAAAAAACTTTTTTAACTTTTTAGTTCGTTTTTTGGCACGGCAGTCGTGTTTTTTAATGTCTTTAATTTTTTTAATTCGTTCACTTGTTAAATCCCCTGTACCTATCCATATCTAATTCCCCGCCAATCGCCAATCAGTCTGCTTACCAATGCAATAACAATTGGAGGCGGCCATATTAACGGCATTATCAAAAAGCCATCGTTCCGCTCGTTAGGCCGGGGCGCAAAATGGCGAATTAAAACTGCATCCAATTCACTCGGTAACGATAATTATCAGTAATTAGAATAAAGTGGCACAGGAACGGAGGCGGGGATCGCTTATTTCTATGTTATTACTATGTTTAAATAAGAATTAACAGCTACAATCATAATTAGGATTAATGTATGTAGCGTGTAACGATATGGCTGACATAGAGGTCACCTATAAAAGCTCTTTAAAAACTCGATAAAAAAAAACTTTTTTAACTTTTTAGTTCGTTTTTTGGCACGGCAGTCGTGTTTTTTAATGTCTTTAATTTTTTTAATTCGTTCACTTGTTAAATCCCCTGTACCTATCCATATCTAATTCCCCGCCAATCGCCAATCAGTCTGCTTACCAATGCAATAACAATTGGAGGCGGCCATATTAACGGCATTATCAAAAAGCCATCGTTCCGCTCGTTAGGCCGGGGCGCAAAATGGCGAATTAAAACTGCATCCAATTCACTCGGTAACGATAATTATCAGTAATTAGAATAAAGTGGCACAGGAACTGAGGCGGGGATCGCTTATTTCTATGTTATTACTATGTTTAAATAAGAATTAACAGCTACAATCATAATTAGGATTAATGTATGCAGCGTGTAACGATAGGGCTGACATAGAGGTCACCAATAAAAGCTCTTTAAAAACTCGAATAAAAAAAAAATTAAAACAAAAAAAAAAACATCTGGAACAATTTAAGAGGCAAAAGAATTTAAAAATTAGGGGTTTGAGTGTTATATTTATATAGGTATGACTAGCTTTTGCCCGCAGCTTCCACCACCACCACTACAGCCCATTAACGTCCTGTGGCATGCAGTTCATAGAGGCATAAAAGCACTGCTTACCCAAATGGAAATACGTCAATGCTCATTTTTCATCAAAACAGTTAGTAAATAGGTATTTTGACTAAATAATGCCTACCTTAGCTTCAAAATCTGTGCACGCCACTGTTAACGTCCCACTGCTGAACACAGGCCTCCACTCTCATGAGAGAGAGGGAATTAGAGCTTAGATCCACAACGCTGCTCCAATGCGGGTTGGCAGGCTTTAACGTCAGAAAAACCCGGGCTTTAACGACTATTAACATGTTAGTGATAATAACCGGGACCGACGGCTTAACGTGCTCTCCGAGGCACGGGGGTGAAACACCGCCAACTTCCTAACTCCGGGCTAGTACTGAGAATTTCTAGTCAGAAAAACCCAATACTTGTTAAGGCCCGACCCGGGACTCAAACCCGGGACCTCGTCGGCCGCAGTCGAACATGCCTACCACTAGACCAACGAGGCAGGCGCGGCTTCGATCATGTTAAATTAGATTTTCAAACAAATTTCAATTTTTACCCGTTAGGGTTTGAATTAAAAAAAATTCTTGCCTACGTTATAATTTGAATTTAAATTTAATTGAGCTGTGCGTTGATAGGTGAGTCAGTCAGTCAGTCAGACAGTAACCGTTTCCTTTTATATAAATATTTAGATAATACTTATGTTTTATTATTATTGTAACCTACTACTTTCCAGGTCCTCATTTCTACCCATGCAAAAAATTACATTAATCCGTTGCTCTATTACGGCGTGAGTGAAGGACAAACTCTCTATTTAAAGTTCTTGGGGATAGAAATTACAAAAAGTGTGAAATACGTATTTCATAATTTTAAAACGGAAGCCCAAATACCAAGTTTTATGACTATACGGAAACTATAACTTGAAAAACGATGGAATTTCATACGAACTTTCAACCCCTATTTTACCCGTCTGGGGGTAGAATTTCGAAAAATCCTTTCTTAGTAAATACCTACTCTTAACAAAGAACACACCCTCCAAATTTCATGTCTCTAGGACTAGCGGTATAGGCTGTGCGTTGATATAGAAGTCAGTCAGGACTTTGAACTTATAATATATATAGATTGTGATCCCCTTTGAATTATGAACTTTGTCCTCTTGGATTAAGGTTTTTTGATTCTCGCGGGAACTCTTTGATTTTTAAATTAAATTTCGAAAAAAAAAAAACATACATTGAAAGGGCCATATTGCATAGATGCTATTTTTATTTATACGACTGCCTGAAAAAAGGAGTATATTGTTTTCAAGGTTCATGTATGTATGTATGTATGTATTTAGGTATGTATGTGAGTTTGTATATTCCACCATAACTTCTATACGCCTGAACCGATTTTGATAAATGAGGTATCGTTAGAATCCCTAGCTTATTCCGGGTGACATAAGCTTGTATAATTTTTAAAAAAAATACGGGGTGTCCATGGTCCCGCATTAAAGACTAAAGTTGAAAAAAAATATTCGAAAATAAGATAAACTATATAATCATCATCTAGAAAATGATGAGTAGATTCCAAAAATATATAACACTATAGTTCAATATCAAGTGATTTACAAAAAAATATCATTTAATAAAAATGTGAATAAGATTCCAAAGGCTATACATGAAAATCGCTTCCTAAGGAGATAAACTCCGAAAATAATATAGCAGGGCAGTCGGCATTTTTTAATTCGTTAAATTAAGTTCACTTGTTAAAAGCAAAACATTGCAAGAAGTAGGTTCATATAATATACACTAGTGTAAGTTACTAGTCCAAAGTCGATTGCTTTCATACATTCCTACTCAAATAATAGAAATTCAAAACACAAGAACAAGTGTTGCCTCAGTACGAAATGTCACCAGCCGTGTAAGTGTTACGGGTTTCAAGTATGCAAACAGGGTGTTCACATTCGGTGCTAAATCCACGATGTACAGGGTGCGCGTGCAATAGGTACGCCAGATATTGCCAATACACGGCTGCAGATTTAAGATGGCCGACTAAGACTTGCCTTGTTTTAATTGAAAGTTGAAAAAAAAAATCGAAAATAATATTAACTATATAATCATCATCTAGAAAATGATGAGTAGATTCCAAAAATATATAACACTATAGTTCAATATCAAGTGATTTACAAAAAAATATCATTTAATAAAAATGTGAATAAGATTCCAAAGGCTATACATGAAAATCGCTTCCTAAGGAGATAAACTCCGAAAATAATATAGCAGGGCAGTCGGCATTTTTTAATTCGTTAAATTAAGTTCACTTGTTAAAAGCAAAACATTGCAAGAAGTAGGTACATATAATATACACTAGTGTAAGTTACTAGTCCAAAGTCGATTGCTTCCATACATTCCTACTCAAATAATAGAAATTCAAAACACAAGAACAAGTGTTGCCTCAGTACGAAATGTCACCAGCCGTGTAAGTGTTACGGGTTTCAAGTATGCAAACAGGGTGTTCACATTCGGTGCTAAATCCACGATGTACAGGGTGCGCGTGCAATAGGTACGCCAGATATTGCCAATACACGGCTGCAGATTTAAGATGGCCGACTAAGACTTGCCTTGTTTTAATTGAAAGTTGAAAAAAAAAATCGAAAATAATATTAACTATATAATCATCATCTAGAAAATGATGAGTAGATTCCAAAAATATATAACACTATAGTTCAATATCAAGTGATTTACAAAAAAATATCATTTAATAAAAATGTGAATAAGATTCCAAAGGCTATACATGAAAATCGCTTCCTAAGGAGATAAACTCCGAAAATAATATAGCAGGGCAGTCGGCATTTTTTAATTCGTTAAATTAAGTTCACTTGTTAAAAGCAAAACATTGCAAGAAGTAGGTACATATAATATACACTAGTGTAAGTTACTAGTCCAAAGTCGATTGCTTCCATACATTCCTACTCAAATAATAGAAATTCAAAACACAAGAACAAGTGTTGCCTCAGTACGAAATGTCACCAGCCGTGTAAGTGTTACGGGTTTCAAGTATGCAAACAGGGTGTTCACATTCGGTGCTAAATCCACGATGTACAGGGTGCGCGTGCAATAGGTACGCCAGATATTGCCAATACACGGCTGCAGATTTAAGATGGCCGACCAAGACTTGCCTTCTTTTAATTGAAAGTTGAAAAAAAAAATCGAAAATAATATTAACTATATAATCATCATCTAGAAAATGATGAGTACATTCCAAAAATATATAACACTATAGTTCAATATCAAGTGATTTACAAAAAAATATCATTTAATAAAAATGTGAATAAGATTCCAAAGGCTATACATGAAAATCGCTTCCTAAGGAGATAAACTCCGAAAATAATATAGCAGGGCAGTCGGCATTTTTTAATTCGTTAAATTAAGTTCACTTGTTAAAAGCAAAACATTGCAAGAAGTAGGTTCATATAATATACACTAGTGTAAGTTACTAGTCCAAAGTCGATTGCTTTCATACATTCCTACTCAAATAATAGAAATTCAAAACACAAGAACAAGTGTTGCCTCAGTACGAAATGTCACCAGCCGTGTAAGTGTTACGGGTTTCAAGTATGCAAACAGGGTGTTCACATTCGGTGCTAAATCCACGATGTACAGGGTGCGCGTGCAATAGGTACGCCAGATATTGCCAATACACGGCTGCAGATTTAAGATGGCCGACTAAGACTTGCCTTGTTTTAATTGAAAGTTGAAAAAAAAAATCGAAAATAATATTAACTATATAATCATCATCTAGAAAATGATGAGTAGATTCCAAAAATATATAACACTATAGTTCAATATCAAGTGATTTACAAAAAAATATCATTTAATAAAAATGTGAATAAGATTCCAAAGGCTATACATGAAAATCGCTTCCTAAGGAGATAAACTCCGAAAATAATATAGCAGGGCAGTCGGCATTTTTTAATTCGTTAAATTAAGTTCACTTGTTAAAAGCAAAACATTGCAAGAAGTAGGTACATATAATATACACTAGTGTAAGTTACTAGTCCAAAGTCGATTGCTTCCATACATGCCTACTCAAATAATAGAAATTCAAAACACAAGAACAAGTGTTGCCTCAGTACGAAATGTCACCAGCCGTGTAAGTGTTACGGGTTTCAAGTATGCAAACAGGGTGTTCACATTCGGTGCTAAATCCACGATGTACAGGGTGCGCGTGCAATAGGTACGCCAGATATTGCCAATACACGGCTGCAGATTTAAGATGGCCGA
The DNA here is from genome assembly GCA_964035005.1 of Erebia palarica. Lineage (NCBI taxonomy): Eukaryota > Metazoa > Arthropoda > Insecta > Lepidoptera > Nymphalidae > Erebia > Erebia palarica. The sequence goes on along the minus strand of OZ035983.1, from coordinate 59,217,126 downwards.
CTAAGACTTGCCTTGTTTTAATTGAAAGTTGAAAAAAAAAATCGAAAATAATATTAACTATATAATCATCATCTAGAAAATGATGAGTAGATTCCAAAAATATATAACACTATAGTTCAATATCAAGTGATTTACAAAAAAATATCATTTAATAAAAATGTGAATAAGATTCCAAAGGCTATACATGAAAATCGCTTCCTAAGGAGATAAACTCCGAAAATAATATAGCAGGGCAGTCGGCATTTTTTAATTCGTTAAATTAAGTTCACTTGTTAAAAGCAAAACATTGCAAGAAGTAGGTACATATAATATACACTAGTGTAAGTTACTAGTCCAAAGTCGATTGCTTCCATACATTCCTACTCAAATAATAGAAATTCAAAACACAAGAACAAGTGTTGCCTCAGTACGAAATGTCACCAGCCGTGTAAGTGTTACGGGTTTCAAGTATGCAAACAGGGTATTCACATTCGGTGCTAAATCCACGATGTACAGGGTGCGCGTGCAATAGGTACGCCAGATATTGCCAATACACGGCTGCAGATTTAAGATGGCCGACCAAGACTTGCCTTCTTTTAATTGAAAGTTGAAAAAAAAAATCGAAAATAATATTAACTATATAATCATCATCTAGAAAATGATGAGTACATTCCAAAAATATATAACACTATAGTTCAATATCAAGTGATTTACAAAAAAATATCATTTAATAAAAATGTGAATAAGATTCCAAAGGCTATACATGAAAATCGCTTCCTAAGGAGATAAACTCCGAAAATAATATAGCAGGGCAGTCGGCATTTTTTAATTCGTTAAATTAAGTTCACTTGTTAAAAGCAAAACATTGCAAGAAGTAGGTACATATAATATACACTAGTGTAAGTTACTAGTCCTAAGTCGATTGCTCCCATACATTCCTACTCAAATAATAGAAATTCAAAACACAAGAACAAGTATTGCATCAGTACGAAATGCCACCAGCCGTGTAAGTGTTACGGGTTTCAAGTATGCAAACAGGGTGTTCACATTCGGTGCTAAATCCACGATGTACAGGGTGCGCGTGCAATAGGTACGCCAGATATTGCCAATACACGGCTGCAGATTTAAGATGGCCGACTAAGACTTGCCTTGTTTTAATTGAAAGTTGAAAAAAAAAATCGAAAATAATATTAACTATATAATCATCATCTAGAAAATGATGAGTAGATTCCAAAAATATATAACACTATAGTTCGATATCCAGGGATTCACAAAAAAATATCATTCAATAAAAATGTGAATAAGATTCCAAAGGCTATACATGAAAATCGCTTCCTAAGGAGATAAACTCCGAAAATAATATAGCAGGGCAGTCGGCATTTTTTAATTCGTTAAATTAAGTTCACTTGTTAAAAGCAAAACATTGCAAGAAGTAGGTACATATAATATACACTAGTGTAAGTTACTAGTCCAAAGTCGATTGCTTCCATACATTCCTACTCAAATAATAGAAATTCAAAACACAAGAACAAGTGTTGCCTCAGTACGAAATGTCACCAGCCGTGTAAGTGTTACGGGTTTCAAGTATGCAAACAGGGTGTTCACATTCGGTGCTAAATCCACGATGTACAGGGTGCGCGTGCAATAGGTACGCCAGATATTGCCAATACACGGCTGCAGATTTAAGATGGCCGACCAAGACTTGCCTTCTTTTAATTGAAAGTTGAAAAAAAAAATCGAAAATAATATTAACTATATAATCATCATCTAGAAAATGATGAGTACATTCCAAAAATATATAACACTATAGTTCAATATCAAGTGATTTACAAAAAAATATCATTTAATAAAAATGTGAATAAGATTCCAAAGGCTATACATGAAAATCGCTTCCTAAGGAGATAAACTCCGAAAATAATATAGCAGGGCAGTCGGCATTTTTTAATTCGTTAAATTAAGTTCACTTGTTAAAAGCAAAACATTGCAAGAAGTAGGTACATATAATATACACTAGTGTAAGTTACTAGTCCTAAGTCGATTGCTCCCATACATTCCTACTCAAATAATAGAAATTCAAAACACAAGAACAAGTATTGCATCAGTACGAAATGCCACCAGCCGTGTAAGTGTTACGGGTTTCAAGTATGCAAACAGGGTGTTCACATTCGGTGCTAAATCCACGATGTACAGGGTGCGCGTGCAATAGGTACGCCAGATATTGCCAATACACGGCTGCAGATTTAAGATGGCCGACCAAGACTTGCCTTCTTTTAATTGAAAGTTGAAAAAAAAAATCGAAAATAATATTAACTATATAATCATCATCTAGAAAATGATGAGTACATTCCAAAAATATATAACACTATAGTTCAATATCAAGTGATTTACAAAAAAATATCATTTAATAAAAATGTGAATAAGATTCCAAAGGCTATACATGAAAATCGCTTCCTAAGGAGATAAACTCCGAAAATAATATAGCAGGGCAGTCGGCATTTTTTAATTCGTTAAATTAAGTTCACTTGTTAAAAGCAAAACATTGCAAGAAGTAGGTACATATAATATACACTAGTGTAAGTTACTAGTCCAAAGTCGATTGCTTCCATACATTCCTACTCAAATAATAGAAATTCAAAACACAAGAACAAGTGTTGCCTCAGTACGAAATGTCACCAGCCGTGTAAGTGTTACGGGTTTCAAGTATGCAAACAGGGTGTTCACATTCGGTGCTAAATCCACGATGTACAGGGTGCGCGTGCAATAGGTACGCCAGATATTGCCAATACACGGCTGCAGATTTAAGATGGCCGACTAAGACTTGCCTTGTTTTAATTGAAAGTTGAAAAAAAAAGTCGAAAATAATATTAACTATATAATCATCATCTAGAAAATGATGAGTAGATTCCAAAAATATATAACACTATAGTTCAATATCAAGTGATTTACAAAAAAATATCATTTAATAAAAATGTGAATAAGATTCCAAAGGCTATACATGAAAATCGCTTCCTAAGGAGATAAACTCCGAAAATAATATAGCAGGGCAGTCGGCATTTTTTAATTCGTTAAATTAAGTTCACTTGTTAAAAGCAAAACATTGCAAGAAGTAGGTACATATAATATACACTAGTGTAAGTTACTAGTCCAAAGTCGATTGCTTCCATACATTCCTACTCAAATAATAGAAATTCAAAACACAAGAACAAGTGTTGCCTCAGTACGAAATGTCACCAGCCGTGTAAGTGTTACGGGTTTCAAGTATGCAAACAGGGTGTTCACATTCGGTGCTAAATCCACGATGTACAGGGTGCGCGTGCAATAGGTACGCCAGATATTGCCAATACACGGCTGCAGATTTAAGATGGCCGACCAAGACTTGCCTTCTTTTAATTGAAAGTTGAAAAAAAAAATCGAAAATAATATTAACTATATAATCATCATCTAGAAAATGATGAGTACATTCCAAAAATATATAACACTATAGTTCAATATCAAGTGATTTACAAAAAAATATCATTTAATAAAAATGTGAATAAGATTCCAAAGGCTATACATGAAAATCGCTTCCTAAGGAGGTAAACTCCGAAAATAATATAGCAGGGCAGTCGGCATTTTTTAATTCGTTAAATTAAGTTCACTTGTTAAAAGCAAAACATTGCAAGAAGTAGGTACATATAATATACACTAGTGTAAGTTACTAGTCCTAAGTCGATTGCTCCCATACATTCCTACTCAAATAATAGAAATTCAAAACACAAGAACAAGTATTGCATCAGTACGAAATGCCACCAGCCGTGTAAGTGTTACGGGTTTCAAGTATGCAAACAGGGTGTTCACATTCGGTGCTAAATCCACGATGTACAGGGTGCGCGTGCAATAGGTACGCCAGATATTGCCAATACACGGCTGCAGATTTAAGATGGCCGACCAAGACTTGTCTTGTTTTAATTGGCCGGTTTGACCGGTAATATATGGAGTTGTTGTAACCTCACAAAATTCATTATTCATACAAAAATTAATTTAACGAATTAAACAATACGACTGCCCTGCCATATTATTTTTGGAGTTTACCTCCATAAGAAGCGATTTGCATATATAGCCTTTGGAATCTTATTGACATTTTTATTAAATGATATTTTTTTTGTAAATCACTTGATATTGAACTATAGTGTTATATATTTTTGGAATCTATTCATCATTTTCTAGATGATGATTATATAGTTAATATTATTTGCGATTTTTTTTTTCAACTTTAGTCTTTAATGTAGGATCATTGTCACCCTATTATTATTTTTTTTAATTTTACTAGCCTATGTCACCCGGAATAAGCTAGGGATTCTAACGATACCTCATTTATCAAAATCGGTTCAGGCGTATAGAAGTTATGGTGGAATATACAAACTCACATACATACATACATACATACATGAACCCTGAAAACAATATACTCCTTTTTTCAGGCAGTCAATATTTTAATGCGATTTTTTTTATATCTTTACTATTACTAATATTATCATCATACTAATATTATAAATGTGAAAGTATATTTGTTTGTTGGTTTGTCCTTCAATCACGGCGCAACGAAGTATCGGATCGACGTGATTTTTTGCATGGGTATAGTTGAGGACCTGGAGAGTGACACAGGCTTTTTGTCCCGGAAAATTAACCAAAATCTTAAACCATGTGGACGAAGTCGCAGGCAACAGTTAGTATACTTTTAAATGCAAAAGTTTGAATGAATGGATGTTTGTTACTCAATCAAGCCAGAACGGCTGAAATTTGGCACAGAGATAGATTATAGTCTAAAATCAAAAAATCTCAATTCACAAGTCGCGGGCATCATTAAAGTCTGTAATTTTTGCTAAATTTGAGTCAAAGCGTAAATTTGTTGCTTTTTCGTTTCGATGAATTATCAAATCACAACGGTTCTACAGAAGTTTCACTTCAAAGAACTAAACTGATAAAAAAATTGTTTCATATTTGACCACCGGGCCAGATAAGAAGAAGAAAGAAGGGACTGTAATTATGTTGTAGGTACAATAATATTTCGTAGGTAACCTTTTCTAAAGCACAAATTAAAAACACTATTCTCAGTAACATCCCTACAGCGAAAATTAAAAAGAAAGCCATTACAATAGGTCTTTCACTACTTAGATTTTACCAAAAACTTAAATGTGTAATTTTAAGTCCAAAAAATGTTTTCATTCACATTGTTTCCCAAGCCATTGTTGTTATACTTATTCTTTCAACGAAAGCAGCGCCTAATTATAAGATGTTATACCTTTATTTTCTGCCTAAATTAAAATGTATTTTCTTGTAATGTAGTTCGCTTTGTTGTACTTAATTATAAAAAGGCACAAGAGATATAATGGTAATGGACATTATATAAAAATTCTTTCCAAAAAACCCGACTTCTAAAGCCACTGTAAAGTAAAAAATAATTTTGATTTCTACACACTATGTTGAAGTCGGGCGAGCCTGATGCGTGAACTTTGCTTATCTCTGTTATACTTCAACATAGTGTGTAGAAATCAAAATTATTTTTTACTTTACAGTGGCTTTGCAAGTCGGTTTTTTGGTAAGAATTTTTATTTTTAACTTTTTAGTGCCAGGATTGAGGATTTGGAGTCATAATTTTTTAAGGGACCACCTCGAGAGCTTCCTCTAAGGACTGAAAAAAAACAAATCGGCTCAGAAACCACGAAGGGATGCACCGAAATGCATTAAAAAAAAATACGCGCCGAATTGAGAACCTCCTCCTTTTTTGGAAGTCGGTTAAAAAGTAAGCCATGGTCCATAACATTATAATTATCATATATGTAACTGAAAAATATACTATACTAGAAGATGCCCGCGACTTCATCCGCGTGTATTAAGTTTTTCACTCCCGCGGGAATTCTTTAATTTTCCGTCATAAAAAGTAGCCTACTCCAAGGCCCCGGGATTCAACATATCCCTGTACTAAGTTTAATTAAAATTGGTTAAACAGATGAGCCGTGAAAGCGTAGCAGACAGACGGACAGACAGATATACTTTTGCATTTATTATCAGTATGGATTTATAATATTACTTCCTATTGTTTTAAACGCGAATTAAACCTCTTATATACCACCCATACCACTACATACAATTTCAAACACTACCTGTCTAGCCCTAGTTTTTTTTTAGGCCCTACTGGCCGCTACAGCGTCACCGGGGGGTGGGGCGAGCACTAGGGCTCGATGACATCGGGGGGGGATGGCTCGGACCACGGCTTAGAATGACGTTGGGTTGAATGGCGACCTCCCATTCTAGTTGGACTAGATTAGTCCACATACCCCCGAGGCCGTGGGTTAAGATCACGTCCGGGTAACCTTCATCGGGGTCCTCGTCTTCACCGGCGAAGACGCTGTGTTTGGTAGGTGTTTGTGTGTAGCCCTAAGTAGGGAGCAACGTCCGTAGTGTAGCCCTAGTGAAATACCAATTTTCTTTTAAGCTTTACCTCACGTAGATACAAGTTAAGTCCATGTTACTTCACAGAAATCTTATGTACTCATATCTTTGTACCGCATCTTCGTTAGCGCTTCAACGTACCACCAATGAATTCGGCTGCCTTCATTGTTCACTCGCTTTAAACATCTTAGAATACAAGAAAATATTACAATTATATTGCTATAATCCGCCTGTTGGCGGTGTTTCACCCTCGTGCCTCCGAGAGCACGTTAAGCCGTCGGTCCCGGTTATTATCACAAACATGAAAAGTCGTTAGAACCCGCATTGGAGCAGCGTCTAAGCTCTAATTCCCTCTCTCCTATGAGAGTGGAGGCCTGTGCCCAGCAGTGGGACGTTAATAGGCTGTAGTGGTGGTGAAAAACACAATAATCAGCTAAGAATATCAGCTCCATATAGGTTGTCAGTGGGCACAAACCGCACGGGGCCGAGTTACGGCCGCGGCCGCGTGTGGACAAGCGTCCGTATAGCTACACACTTTATTGCGCCGATATCGCTCGACAATCGGCCGACAACGCTGCCGAGTTTTGTGTGCGCTCCCGACCGACCTGGCGATGAGATACGATTGAGGTTTGCAGTCATCGCATATATCATTTTTCTCAAACATGCTTGGAAATTTGAGCATTATTTTGACATTCAACAGCGGCCGGCAAAAGTTGTATGAAACTCCATATCTGTCGTGGTTTAGCGGCCAAGTAAATTACATAGTAATTTCACATCTGTCGTGTAATTTAAAAATGGAACGATCTTTTACTCCGGTTCATGGCAACCAAGGAGGTAAGTTATCAAAGGTTTTATTTAAATTTCGAACTAGCTTGCAAATAGAAAGCTGTTTATTGAAAAAAAACAAACGAACACTTTGACGCGGGAAAAATTATTGTTGTTCATTGTTCGTCATTGATTTTGAAATGTATTTGACAAAATGAGTTCAAGTGAAGACAATGAGTGTGATGAACTTACTTTAACGCCATCTGCAATTCAAGAGGGGGCAACAAAAATTTTGCTACCGCCAAAATCTAAAGAAAAATAGTTTAAAATAAGTTCTGATTAGGTACTACTTAGTTTTAAATTCGGCGCATTATTTGAGAATAGTACTCAAGCCTTGACCACAAGTAGGCATTGATGGACTTACGTATATGCTTACACGTTCGTCCTTCAATGCCTATTTTGCTGGCCGCTGTAGTAATGTACTATTGCAGTATTTATACCTTACAAGCGTTTTTTTTTTCAGCCACTACTTCCCACCTACTTAATTTTTACACGACTGCTCCAAAAAAGGAGTGTAATATTTTCAGGGTGCATATAAGTATGTGTGTATATGAGTTTCTTTATTCCACCATAACTTCTGAATGCCTGAACAGATTTGGATGTTTTGGGATATCGTTAGATTCCTTACATCATCCCGAAAGACACTGGCTATAATTTTCGAAAAAAAAAATTTCAATCAAAACTAGTATTTATTAATTTTTATAATCAATTTTGTGCCGATACTGAATAAGCGACACGATTAATTACATTTAATTAAAAAAATCGCAGTTAAAAAAAATCGGGATTAAAATTTATCTCCTTCCCCAGGATGCAACTAATCTCTATACCAATTTTCGTCAAAATTGTTTGAAATGCTGACAGGCTGTGAGAGAGGCAGACAGACACACTTTCGTATTTGTAATATTAGTACCTACCTAAGGATACTAATTTGCATATTAGTAGAACATTTACAGATCATTTCTAAAGTGGCTAGTGCTCATCATATTATTATGCCCATATTATTTTCCAAACTTTTCCATTTTATTGACATCTCCCTCTGAAAAATATATATATTAAAATACATTCATCTCATATTAATTGTATTCGAATTAAATTACGAAACAGACGGAATGATTCCCCAAAAATTAATTGATGATTGATGAAACAGTGTTTCATATAAATAAAAAATTGAAATTGAAATCGAACAGAACCTAAAATCTGCAAATGAATCCCCAAAAATGGATTTGATCCATAAAGATATATTATGATCATGCAAATACAATGCAAATATTCCCGCGCGCAAAATATTTCAAACAGAGGCATTTCCATGGAGAGTTTTAGATCACGTCGTATAACGGGCCACCGTTATAATAAATGGCCATTATAAAATAGAAGGTTAAATTAGAATTTCGGCGGCGATGATTATTTATCATCATCGCAGTCAATATCGCGATAATGACTGCACTAAATATGATTTAGGGATAATGTTCAAAAGGATCCAATGGCCCCTGATTCATATGGATCGGGTAATGAACATTTTATTGATTACATTTTATCAATTTTTATACGACTGCCTGAAAAAAGGAGTATATTGTTTTCAGGGTTCATGTATGTATGTATCTATGTATGTGAGTTTGTATATTCCACCATAACTTCTATACGCCGGAACCGATTTTGATAAATGAGGTATCGTTAGAATCCCTAGGTTATTCCGGGTGACATAGGCTAGTAAAATTTAAAAAAAAATTGATGGGGTGACCATGGTCCCGCATTAAAGACTAAAGTTGAAAAAAAAAATTTGAAAATAAGATTAACTATATAATCATCATCTAGAAAATGATGAGTAGATTCCAAATATATATAACACTGTAGTTCAATATCCAGTGGTTCACAAAAAAAATCATTTAATAAAAATGTGAATAAGATTCTATTTAACTAGATTAATTTTTTGTTTGGCAGGGCAGTCGTATTTTTTAATTTTGTTTATTATGACTTGTAAACAATTGAGCTAGTTCTCAATAGTAATCTTACTAATATTAGAAATTTGAAAGTTTTGATGGATGTATGGATGTATGGATGTATGGATATATGGATGTTTGTTACTCAATCATGCCCGAACGGCTGAATGGATCTGGCTGAAATTTGGCACAGAGATTATAGTCTGGATTAGCACATAGGCTACTTTTTGTCCCGGAAAATTAAGGAGTTCCCGCGGGAACCAAAAATCCTCGACCCACGCAGACGAAGTCGCGGGCATTAGTAGTTAGTTAGTGATAACTGAAAGTGTAGTGTACCTAAGTGCTGCCTGCAAGAACATAGTGCCTTCAATTAGAATAAAGAAACACTAAAATGCGAAAGTTTGGATGCATATATGGACGTATGGATATATGGACGTTTGTTACTCCATCACGCCCCAACGGCTGATCGGATCTGGCTGAAATTTGGCACAAAGACAGATTAATGTCTGGAATAGCACATAGGCTAATTAAGGAGTAAAAAACCTCAACCCACGCAGACGAAGTTGCGGGCATTAGCTAGTTAGAAATAAAGGCAATTTTTTTTATTTATTTTTTATTTTATTCGCAACCCAACTGACAATATTCGCCCATAACACGATGACGTTTCACCCAATTTTCTGGCCATAAGTGGTATAATTTATCCGTTGCATTGTTGCGCGTAAATCGCTCTAAACGACGCCAAATCGGGCGCCCGTCATTTGGAGAGGTTTACGTCCACATTTACATTAATTTTGGAAATAAACGCACGCATTGTCTGTCATTCGAGTACTTGGTAATGTTTTAACAACGACTGCCTATTTGGTCTAGTGGTTGACGAGGTCTCGGGTCCGAGTCCTGGGTCGTTCATACCTAAAAACTCGTTTTAAACCTACGTGGTTTTTCGCAGTGCTACCCACCAAAATTGTAACGATTTTTAATTTGATAATAAAAAAAAACAAAATAAGAATTGGGTTCTTCTGACAAGAAATTTTCATTACTAGCCCGGAGTTAGGAAGCTGGCAGTGTGTCACCGCCGTGCCTCGGAGAGCACGTAAAGTTGTCGGTCCTGCGCCTGATCCCTCTCCGGTCGTGTCTGATTGTCCGTCCCATTGGGCTATGAGACTAAAGGATCAGATAATGCACCTGTGTTTGCGCACACACTTGTGCACTATATCCCTCGCAGAGGGTTAATCTCTATGGAGATTGTCCGCCGTGGCCGAAATTCGGTGAAAAGGATTAGGAGGACTTATTAATGTGTAAAGGTCTAGCTGCAGTAGTCGCGGCGCGGCACGTAGCGGTAGGATGGATGGATGGATGGATGGATGGATGGATGGATGGATGGATGGATGGATGGATGGGGATATTTGTTACTCAATCACGAAAGAACGGCTGAACGGATGAATGAAATTAGGCACAGATATAAACTTTACTCTGAAGTTATATAGAATATAAGAACGGGATAAAAAGTAGCCTATGTGTTATATAGGCTACTTTTTATCCCGGAAAATTAAAGAGTTTCCGCGGGAACCGAAAAACCTCAAACCACGCGGACTGAGTCGCGGGCATGAGCTATTAATGTCATAAATTCTACTGTATCCCGAGTAGAATAGCCCAAAGAGTAGTAATAATTTAGGTATAATATAATATGAGAGACATTCGCCCAACACACGAGAGTGCTGTTTAGTTAGCTTCAGTCCAAATTGTGGTTTTTGCGGTTCCCGCTGCACTTGCTACGTGCTGAATAAGTCCATGCGCTTGTACTACCTTGTACTTCTATGGCCCTAATATGCAGGTTACCTACAGTACTACGTTTAATAATTGTCTTTTTTTATACCTGGTGACGATAATTTTTTTCGATACGTCGTCCCCGCAGTCGTGAGGACTGTGGTTTTATAAGCGGGAGGTCCCGATTTCAATCCCTGGCAGGATCAATTTAGGAATTTATCATCTGAATTTACTCTGGTCTGGCCTGGTGGGAGGCTTCGGCCATGGCTGCAACCTTACCGGCAAAAACGCACCGCCAAGCGATTAAGCGATCCGGTACGATGCCGTGCTGAAACCGATTAGGAGTACGGGTTTAATATAACTGCCGTACCCCCAATATATTAGCCTGCTACCATCTTAGACTGCATCATTACTTACCATTAACTGATTATATCATTATAATCAGTTGTGTCGTTGTTCCGCGCTGATTTACGCGTCTTTGTGTATCAGTTTTTGATTATTGCCCGCTTCTATAGCTAAGATTAGATTATCATTTGCTAGCGCAGCCAGAATTATTGCATATATGCTATGTCAAATTTCGGTGAAAAGTAATAGAAGTCCGTCTCTAACAACTCAAAACAGTATTTCAGGTAGTCAACGTTAAACTCAAGCACCGATGGTTCAATCACAACATTTGAGATTGTATTAATGACTGATGCGCGTTTTACAGAATAGAGCCACAGTAGCAAATAGCAATAATAATTATTGGTATAGCAGCTCGTCACTAAATCAAAGCTGGTCATTCGTGCGCTCATTACGTCGCACCGCCATTATCGCTCCGCAGTGAATATAATCAGTTGCGTCGTTGTTCCGCGCTGATTTACGCACCTCAGTGTGGCAGTTTTTGATTATTGCCAGCTTTTATAGCTCAGATTAGGATATCATACGCTAGAGCAACCAAAATTATTGCAACCTTAATTAATGCTTTGTCAAATTTTGGTGAAAAGTACTATAGTCCGGCATAATTATCTAAACCGGTTACAGCGTCGCTTATATCTATGTAAAATACAATAAAAACAAAAACTAAACAGGCATAAAAAATAGTTCCAATAATGGCCACCGGGTCAGAAAAGTTTGTGGGACTTAAAGAAGTCTAACTTTAATAACTCAAAGCAGTATTTTTACGTCTTCAACGTCAAACTCAGCCATGGATGGTGCAATCACAGTTGAGATTGTAATAACTGATACACGTTTTACAGAATAGAGCCACAGTAGCAAATAGCAATAATAATTATTGGTATAGCAGCTCGTCACTAAATCAAAGCTGGTCATTCGCGTGCTCATTACGAAGCGCCGCCATTATCGCTCCGCAGCGAATATAATCAGTTGCGTCGTTGTTCCGCGCTGATTTACTCGCCTCTGTGTGGCAGTTTTTGATTATTGCCAGCTTTTATAGCTCAGATTAGGATATCATACGCTAGAGCATTCAAAATTATTGCAACCTTAATTAATGCTTTGTCAAATTTTGGTGAAAAGTAGTATAGCCCGGAATAATTATCTAACCCGGTAACAGCTTCGCTTATATCTATGTAAAATACAATAAAAACAAAAACTAAACAGGCATAAAAATTAGTTCCAATTTTGACCACCATCAAAACTAGTGGAAGCTGCATCATAATAGCGTTAACTAGATGAGAAATCGTCGCCCAGTGTATTGATTGGTCATTAAATCAAGCAACGCATTGGCGGCGCTCATTACGCTGCGGCGCTGATATCGCTCCGCTGCGAATATAATCAGTTGCGTCGTTGTTCCGCGCTGATTTATGCCCCTCTGTGCGACACTTTTTGATGATGGCGTCCTAGTTTTATGGCTTAGTTTGGGAGATAATATTGGATGGTGTCATTATCCATAACTAGGTGATGCCCGCGACTTCGTCAGCGTGGACTAAGTTTTTTCGATTCCCACGGGAACTTCTTGGTTTTACGGGATAAAAAGCCTATATCCTTCCCCGGGATACACCCTCTCTACCGAAATTGATCAAAATCTGTTGAACAGGTGGGCCGTGAAAGCGTAGCAGACAGACAGACACACTTTCTCATTTATAATATTAGTAGGCAAAAAAAAATGTGATCATCGATCGTTCAAAACTGGTGGAAGCTGCATCATAATAGCGTTAACTAGATGAGAAATCGTCGCCCAGTGTATTGATTGGTCATTAAATCAAGCAGCGCATTGGCGGTCATTACGCCGCGGCGCTGATATCGCTCCGCTGCGAATATAATCAGTTGCGTCGTTGTTCCGCGCTGATTTATGCCCCTCTGTGCGACACTTTTTGATGATGGCGTCCTAGTTTTATGGCTTAGTTTGGGAGATAATATTGGATGGTGTTATTATCCATAACTAGGTGATGGTCGCGACTTCGTCCGCGTGGACTTACTTTTGTCAATTCCTACGAGAACTCCTCGGTTTTACGGGATAAAAAGCCTATATTGTTCCCTATCTCTCTACCAAATTTGATCAAAATCTGTTGAACAGGTGGGCCGTGAAAGCGTAGCAGACAGACAGACACAGTTTCTCATTTATAATATTAGTAGGGAAATAAAATGTGATCATCGATCGTTCAAAACTGGTGGAAGCTGCATCATAATAGCGTTAACTAGATGAGAAATCGTCGCCCAGTGTATTGAATGGTCATTAAATCAAGCATCGCATTGGCGGTCATTACGCCGCGGCGCTGATATCGCTCCGCTGCGAATATAATCAGTTGCGTCGTTGTTCCGCGCTGATTTATGCCCCTCTGTGCGACACTTTTTGATGATGGCGTCCTAGTTTTATGGCTTAGTTTGGGAGATAATATTGGATGGTGTTATTATCCATAACTAGGTGATGGTCGCGACTTCGTCCGCGTGGACTTACTTTTGTCAATTCCTACGAGAACTCCTCGGTTTTACGGGATAAAAAGCCTATATTGTTCCCTATCTCTCTACCAAATTTGATCAAAATCTGTTGAACAGGTGGGCCGTGAAAGCGTAGCAGACAGACAGACACAGTTTCTCATTTATAATATTAGTAGGGAAATAAAATGTGATCATCGATCGTTCAAAACTGGTGGAAGCTGCATCATAATAGCGTTAACTAGATGAGAAATCGTCGCCCAGTGTATTGAATGGTCATTAAATCAAGCATCGCATTGGCGGTCATTACGCCGCGGCGCTGATATCGCTCCGCTGCGAATATAATCAGTTGCGTCGTTGTTCCGCGCTGATTTATGCCCCTCTGTGCGACACTTTTTGATGATGGCGTCCTAGTTTTATGGCTTAGTTTGGGAGATAATATTCGATGGTTTTATTATCCATAACTAGATGATGCCCGCGACTTCGTCAGCGTGGACTAAGTTTTTTCGATTCCCACGGGAACTCCTTGGTTTTACGGGATAAAAAGCCTATATCCTTCCCTATCCCTCTACCAAATTTGATCAAAATCAGTTGAACAGGTGGGCCGTGAAAGCGTAGCAGACAGACAGACACACTTTCTCATTTATAATATTAGTAGGGAAAAAAATGTGATCATCGATCGTTCAAAACTGGTGGAAGCTGCATCATAATAGCGTTAACTAGATGAGAAATCGTCGCCCAGTGTATTGATTGGTCATTAAATCAAGCAACGCATTGGCGGCGCTCATTACGCCGCGGCGCTGATATCGCTCCGCAGCGAATATAATCAGTTGCGTCGTTGTTCCGCGCTGATTTATGCCCCTCTGTGCGACACTTTTTGATGATGGCGTCCTAGTTTTATGGCTTAGTTCGCGAGATAATTTTTGATGGTGTTATTAATAATTATTGGGTTGATCAAATTTTTTTTTTTATTGCGAGATAGGCTTGACGACAATCATCATGCTTAGTGCAAAACAATGATCAGATCTAGGTTGGAACGCGATTGCATAAGATGCCTATTCACTGTTGCCATGCTTTCTTTTTTCTTTTTTTTTATTTGTTTTTAATCGTACAAGATAATCATTGCTATCTTACCTGGCGGTAAGTATGCACGTGGTAGTCTTCCATGCTTACTTAAACAAGTAAGGTTGTGGCTTGATCGTACAACTGTACGAACTGATTAAGAAGTTCATAGTACATTCTTTTTGACGTGCAGGCGTCTATGAACTCCTTAAACAGGTCGAATTATCCATTTAACCACCACCACCACTACAGCCTATTGACGTCCCACTGCTGGGCACAGGCCTCCACTCTCATAGGAGAGAGGGAATTAAGAGCTTAGACCCACCACGCTGCTCCAATGCGGGTTGGCGGGCTTTAACGACTATTATCGTGTTAGTGATAATAACCGGGACCGACGGCTTAACGTGCTCTCCGAGGCACGGGGGTGAAACACCGCCAACTTCCAACTCCGGGCTGGCACTGAGAATTTCTTAATTGAAAAACCCAATACCTAATAATTTTTATGCCCGACCGGGAATCGAACCCAGGACCTCGTGATCCGCAGTCGACTACGCTAACCGCTAGACCAACGAGGCAGTAACCATCATGTGTCCATTTAACACACGTCTATAATTAAGTACACGAGGCACTGCGAGGCACGGGGGGTGAAACACCGCCAACTTCCAAACTCCTGTCTAGTACTGAGAATTTCGAGTCGGAAAAACCCAATCCCGTCCCGGGACTCGAACCCGGAACCCCGTTGGTCGCAGTCGACCACTAACCAACGAGGCAGTCAAAAGGCTAAACTCACCATTAGCAACAAATTCGTTCGAATAAACACTATTACACAAAAAAAAACTGAACTGAAACTACAGCTTTACTGTTACCTATTTTGTGCTGAAACTGAAGAGTGGTGCACTGAAATATTATTACCTAGTAGCTAACTCAGCAGCCAAAGTACTCGTATCTTCAGTGGCTGGCTCATAAGCCGGTAACTCAATTAACGGAATCTGCCTTCACTCCTCTGGCGCTGTAGTGCCGGCCTCATAAATTGACAAACTGTCCAACTCGCATGAACAACACGAATAAGTTTCTGCTTACGGTCAGTGCGCGAAATATTGAAAACATACCCGCTTTTATTGCCAGCTGTAACGCTGATGTTACTTCGTTAGCTTCGTATGTGAGTAGGTATATATAATGCTGGCTCTTTATTTAATACAATCTGCCTTCACACCTCTGTCGCTGTAGTGCCAGCCTCATAAATTGACAAACTGTCCAACTCGCATGAACAACACGAATAAGTTTCTGCTTACGGTCAGTGCGCGAAATATTGAAAACATACCCGCTTTTATTGCCAGCTGTAACGCTGATGTTACTTCGTTAGCTTGGTATGTGAGTAGGTATATATAATGCTGGCTCTTAAGTTAATACAATCTGCCTTCACACCTCTGGCGCTGTAATGCCGGCCTCATGAATTGACAAACTGTACAACTCGCATGAACAACACGAATAAGTTTCTGCTTACGGTCAGTGCGCAAAATATTGAAAACATATGCGCTTTTATTGCCAGCTGTAACGCTGATGTTACTTCGTTAGCTTGGTATGTGTGTAAGTATATATAATGCTGGCTCATAAACTAATATTAATACAATCTGCCTTCACTCCTCTGGCGCTGTAGTGCTGGCCGCATAATTTGACAAACTGTCCAACCCTCATTAACAACAAGAATAAGTTTCTGCTTACGGTTAATGCGCGAAATATTGAAAACTATTGCCACCTGTAACATTAATCTAAACCAAAAAAAGTGTGTGATATCAATCATTTAGTCTTTTATCGTTTCTGTAATTGATTTAGCGTGAAATTTGCGCCAAACGGGCAGTAAAGAACCTGGCTTTCTTACCAAATCTGCAGCAGATCTGCTCACAGTATGAGCTCGTGCATTCCGTGTCCATGATTAAGCGCACAAATTGCACCAGGCGAGCAGACGAAGCAAGCCAAGCCTAGTCCTAAAGGCTTCTGTTTATCATAATAGTACCGCTCATAATCAACCATGTTTTTATTCTTACAAAATCTGCGGATTTTCTCGTAATACGTACCCGTATTTTTACAGCATAGGGTCCGCAGGCACCGTCCTATGCTTTAACACGTAACTTGCAACGGACGAGTAACATGAAGCAGTGCTTTGCCAGTCCACCATATCTTTTTTCTTACCAATCCGCAGCATTACCGCTTATGATACGAGCCCATGTGTTTCCAGCATAGGGTCCGCAGGCACCGTCCATGATTTAACGCGTAACTTGCGCCGGACGAGCAGCACGAAGCCTTGCTTCGCTAATGAACCATGAATTTCTTACTAAAGTGTAATTTATAGTTTGTCGCAGCAGTGCCGCTCGAGATATGCTCCCGTGTGTTTCCAGCATAGGGTCCGCAGGCACCGTCCATGATTTAACGCGTAACTTGCGCCGGACGAGCAGTACGAAGCCGTGCTTCGCTAATGAACCATGAATTTCTTACTAAGGTGTATTTTATAGTTTGTCGCAGCAGTACCGCTCGTGATATGCTCCCGTGTGTTTCCAGCATAGGGTCCGCAGGCACCGTCCATGATTTAACGCGTAACTTGCGCCGGACGAGTAGTACGAAGCCGTGCTTCGCTAATGAACCATGAATTTCTTACTAAGGTGTATTTTATAGTTTGTCGCAGCAGTACCGCTCGTGATATGCTCCCGTGTGTTTCCAGCATAGGGTCCGCAGGCACCGTCCATGATTTAACGCGTAACTTGCGCCGGACGAGCAGCACGAAGCCGTGCTTCGCTAATGAACCATGAATTTCTATTTGTTGTTCGCTGTTCAGGTAATTAAGTAATAGGTGTGTTTGTCATACTTACACAACTGTGACAAAACTATAGTTGTTTTAAGTGTTATTGATATTAAATTTCACTCTCTTGTGATTTCGTTCTAAATTAGAAACCTAATAGAAATCTTAATTCTAATATAGTCTCACAAACTTATCTGACCTGGTGGCCAAAATTGGAACTAATATTTATGCCTGTATAGTTTTTTTTTTCATATACAGTAGCGACGCTGACACCGGGTCAGATAAGTTTGTAGGTAGTCCTACAATTATCTGAATAGTCTGTCGACTATTCTCAGAATATTATATGTAGAAGCATAAATATGGTAAAAGTGGTAGCAGGTTTGAGTATCATCCACTCCAACTATTGTAATTACTTCACTGAATAAATAGGTAAGTACTAATGGGAAGGTATTTTTCATTAATTCATTTAAAGTTAATGAAAGAACACAAGCTTATTACATGACATAAAAATAGCGATGAAGATGGCGATTCTTCATTCATATTATATTTACTTATTACTATGTTTTGGTATAAATAAAAATACGTACCAAGATATTATAACAAAAGAGATTTATTCTTATTTTTCAAATCAATACAATACATTTTAATAATCATTAAATACTTACTAAAGTATTGTTTGTACATACAAGAGGTCAAACTTAAAACAATTTTACTATTCGTAGAATTTTTAACTTTAAACAAAACCTATTTATTATATACCTATACTTATTATAATTCATAAATACTTGTATCTATGAGAAATCAAGCTCCTAACAAAAATCAGTACATCACATAACCTAACACAGCCAAAGTTACCTACCTACCTTCATAACAAAACTTTAACCAGTTCTTTTACTACATTAATCCTAATTTTCTAAATAATTTATCACAGTCACTCAAACGCCCTGTTTTTCCAAAAATCGGTTAGCTCCTTAAACTTATCACAACACTCTCTTTGCCTTCTTGGACTACATTTTATCATAGGACTACTCATCACTGAGCTGAACTTCCGAACTAACGTAGTCACCGAATCCAAATGAGACTTATCACCTTCCAAAGTATCTATGATGGAATTAAACTGCTCAAATGCCTCTTCAAAAGCTTCTTCTATGTGCCTATCAATATCATTCGAATTACTTACTTCCTTCTGTGGCACAGTATCGTCAAACGACAAATCAGTTGCAGATATACTACACTGCACTAAATCTGGAAACTTCCTCTTCTTAGAATTACTCTTATCTCTTACTGTACTCGTAGCTATCGATAGTTCTTCTATAGATTTAAAAATATCATCTATTTTGTCGCAAAGCTCTTCGATGGACGCAGCCGAAGTTAGTTGACCGTTGACGAAATAAAACTGCTTGAACGATTCGTTTCTCGAATCTTCTCGAATGTTGCTTATGAAGTCTTCATATTCGATTGACGCTGATGATATTTTGGATATTTGACGTCCGACTTTCCTTCTGACCTTTTTGAAGAGGAATGATGAGTCGAAGGTAGTTCCGTTTAGGTCTAGCGTGCTGAAAACTGGTTTTATTGTCGGTGTATCTTCTTCAATGTCGATCAAATCTATGGTTTTCCATTCTTCTTCAAGTTTTCTCCACTGGTCGTTTTCGGATAATATAGTATCTGCGTCAAATATTGAACTCATCGCTAAATTACAATGTTTTCGTATAACGTAGTGCTTTCGTCAGAGGGAAACGTGTGACTGAAGATCACTGCGATTGTCGCGTATTTAAATCAAGCCATCTCGGTCTTAATGATGTTGTTTACAATAAGTGCGTTTTCAAAGAAGGTTATTCTTTGTAAATAATAGGATATTACGGTTAATTATACGTGTAAATAAAGGATATGTACGTTTAAATAATAATTTGAAGTAGAATAGTATTAGGTGATAGTAGGTAATTACAGTTAGCTAATTATAATTCTTTTTTAGCTGTTCATAACTTATTATTGCCATAAATACATTTAATTTTTTGTTTTTAAACTAAAGTTATCTTTATCAGACCGAAAGAATAAAATTAATAGTTAATAAGTAAAATAATTGCTGATTTATTCTGCTTAGATCAATTCTGAAATAGGTATATTCAAATGTTGCAGAGTGCATCACATTTTCTTTATTTTAATTTCTCGCGACCTCGATCGCGTGAAAAAATATTTTAAAAAACCCGGGGGAACTTTGATTTTTTTGGGATAAAAACTAGCCTAGATAAATCCTTTCCCATGACAAAACCAATCCCTGTACCATGCGTCAAATTTAGTTGAACAGATGGGCCGTGGCGGACAGACAAACAGACATACATGCTATATGCCATGCCCCTAACAGGTTAGCCCGCTACCATCTTAGACTGCATCATCACTGACCATCAGGTAAGATCGCAGTCAAAGGCTAACTTGTAGTAGATTAAAAAAAATACAGAAAGACGGAAATACTTTCGCATTTATAATATTAGTTAGATGATGTGAATATTGAATTGATTTTAACGAACTCCCTACAGGCTCAGACGCGCAGTGTTGAGCGGTGTTGTCCCAGCGGGTTCAATCCCCGGCAGGGTCAATTTGGGGTTTTTTTTTTATCCACTACAGGTTAGCCCTTTATTTTAAGTTAGGATTTTATAATTTCTGAAATTTCTCTTATCTTTCCTGGTCCTGAGAGGCTTGGCCGTGGCTAGTTAGGAACCATCCTACAAAGCAATCGAAGCAGGGGGCAAAAGCTATTTTTAGTATAATAGGTATCAATATAGATATGAATTAATAGTTTCAATGTACGACTCCCATAATAGAATAATATTCGTTCACATAATTGAACATAACAATCAAAGCAACGTGTTTAGTTAAAACGAATTTATGATAGTATTTGTTGGTCGTTAGAGTGAAATACTGATTTAATTACGGACCCACCTCCGCTTTTAGCGAGGCAGCATTGTTATAATATATTATTGTTATCGTTTTGTATATTTTAAAGCTAGGTCTTCATTTTCGTCAGCCTGGGATATAGGACATACTAGACAGATGGATAGATAAGTTCTTTATTGCCTCACAAACATAAAGTAAACACTTAAAGAGTACAGAAAACAAAGTGCGCAAGTGTGGTCTGAGGCAGATTATTGAGGAGATAGGTAAGATTGTAAAAACCGTTAGATTATAATCTAACTCGCGAAATTGTAAACTGTTGAAAGAATGTGAACCGTTCAATGTTCTGAGTGTCAACTTTTGAAATATTCATTGTGTTTACGTTTTCTTGTCTGTTTCATGTAGGTTAGGTTAGGGTTCGACATAAACAATCAGGTAGTGTTAGGTTCTATCGGGTTAATAAATCTAACAGATTACAATCTACCGGAAAATAATGCGTTAAATTGTAATCTTTCGACAGTTTGCGATTTCGCGAGTTAGATTATAATCTTACGGTGACATATATACCGGGTGAATCTTATTGTCGTCTCGAAAAAAAGAGGGTGACATATTATCTAATATCATGCTCATGGCATCGTTACTTATTTTTTTTACTCTTTAATATTTTTATTCTATTTAAAGTATTTTTATTTTTATTAAAATATTCAAAACAAGAATTCAGACAGGTTTCATCACGCGATGTTTTCCTTAACCTTTAAAGCAAGTAATATTTAATTTCTTAAAACTTACATAACTCCGAAAAGTTAGAGGTGCGGACCCGGGGTTCAAACCCGCGACCCCGTGAGGTCGGGTGTCTAATTAATTATCACTTAGTTATCACCTCTTCCGCGCTTAACAAGTCGGCGTTATGATTTTTTAGTTAAAGTGGGATTTCCTGAAATCCTGATCGAATAAACTATTAGGTAATGTCTTTCCTTATCAATACTACCCGCATTTTTTTTTCTATCCGCAAGACTTAAAGAAGTTCAAGGTTAAAATTTACCGTAACACTCCAAGAAAGTGACACATAAAAGTTAACAAAAAGACAAAAAAAGACCTTGCATCCCATAAACTAGAGGAAACTTATGGTATCTCATAAACATCCAAATACTATACCTTAATCTTATTATTTATCGCTTGGCAAAGCGTCTGGCAATTAAACGCATCCAGTGCCGGCCGTGTATCATACACAGTAATCCGGGGGACAGGATGATAATAACAAAAAACAATAAAAATAACGAATTACCCCGCGGACTGGGCTTGAATCGGGAGACGCGTGCCGAACAGAGCCAGATGTGGAGAAGCTCATTATGGCTATTATCATCATAAACTAGAGGGCCCGGCAGACATTGGACTGTCCTGAAACTAGAACCCGATTGTAGCGCCCTCTATCGAGTTCCATCATGAATATAAACCATTACTGGACCCACAAAAACCTCCATATAAATCGGTCAAGCTGTTTCCGAGTTTTAGCGAGACTAACGAATATAAATAAGAGATTGGCTGTCAACTACTCGTATTCAAATTAACAACTCTTTGTCAACTTCAAAACACGCGCTTAGTATGAAAAATTGTATGAAATGACGTCATAAAAATTCAACGTGCCCACTTTAATCAATTGTTTGAAATGGTTATTAAACTAAAAGAGGATTTATGAAGATCCTCTATTTGATAATCACTAAAATGATTTATTTTTCTCATAGCAAATAGATGTTAAACGAGAACTTTAACATTTTTCTTTAAGTTTCAACGTACATATAATATTTCTCTTAAATTGAAAAAAAATTAAGTATCTTCTTTGTAAGGTCTATTAAGCAATCTATTTTATTACAGTCTAGTAGTTTTAAAGAGTATCTTTAGTAATCAACACAAAATACATAGTTAATTACATTACTAGCCAAGAATTAGCTATGTAACTTTCAAAATAATCTTAATCTTTACTTTGTATTTTATAAAGTTTACTTTGCAAAATTGTAAGTTATTTTTAGTATTTTCTTTTTCTTTATTTAGGTGTGTCGTCTAACCACAAAATATCTTACAAGTGTCAATCAAATGGACATAACTCGAAGGAAATCGATCGGGCAGTGTCGGCAAAAAGTTTAACAACTGTTCGACTCCACAACCCTATCCGACCTTATTCCAAATCCGAGTTCTGTTTACGCTCATTCTTAATATGGGACAAAACTGTTGGAGGAACAACAGTTTTTGTTGTATATTTTATGTTGTGTGACGCCATAACTCAACGGGTGACACGACTGAGCCAGTGAAATACAGACTGTACAGTGGAGTCGCCTTATTTATATCGGGGTAGTTATTTTTATTTATACTCGTGTTTTATTGGTTTACTGCGTTACGGACTGTTGGCCCCGTTTTCGGATTTTCTTTAAGTGGTTATCGAGATGATATATCCGTTGATATGCTGAGTAGTTATGGGAAAGTAGCTGTTGTCCGCGACTTCGTCAGCGTGGTATAAGTTTATTTGATTCCCACGGAAACTTCTTAATTTCCTGGGATAGAAAGCAGCCTATGTCACTCTCCAGGTCCTCAATTATACCCATGCAAAAATCACGTCAATCCGTTGTTTTTATACGGCCCGTGATTGAAGGGCAAACCTATAAACCAACAAACGAATACACACAACAATCTATCTCTGCAACCTATCTCTGATATATTGTCCGAATAGGTAGAAGAAATGGGCGCTAACAGATAAACTTTTGCATTTATAATATTAGTATGATTTCTTAGTTAATCTCAAACGGTAATGGACTACATACGCAATTACACCTGTGTAAGTCTGATTCGTTTAGAGATTGTGTACTTACAATAGAATTGGCCATAATGAAAGAAGAAATAAAATCCAAGTATGTATACCTTTTAAGGGTTATCCCTGAGTTCCCGCTTGAGTTCAGGAATAACACCAGTCAAATTGGGAGATGCCGAGCGATCCTTCGCGCCCAGGTAGGTTTTCCCGTATTGTTTCATTATTGTTCACTTTCTTGTTTTAGAATTATACTCCTTATTTTAGGGACGTCAAGGTATACATGACATCAAACTTTCATTTTGAGTATTATTGCTTAAGTATTGCTTTAAGCGTTGGCAGTATGGTGGCAAAGGAAAAGGTGAATTAAAAATTATACCCAGAACCTACACACATCCGTCTGTATGAGTGTCTATACGTAATCTATATAAAACTTAAATACAATACTAATATTACAAATGCTAAAGTTTATCTATAAGGGCCCATTTCTTCTACCTATTAGGACAACAGATCAGAGATAGGTTGCATCCCGGGTAGAGAAGGACATTTCAAACCGAAAAATCAAACGGTTTGACACGAACAAACTCGCGGACATCCCCTAGTCTAAAAATTAAATATAGTAAATCCATACTAATATTATCAATGCGAAAGCGTATCTGTCTGTCTGTCTGTTAGTCTGCTACGCTTTGACGGCCCATCTATTAAACCGATTTTAATGAAATTTGGTATGGCGGTAGGTTACATCCCTGCTATCCATATGCTATTAAAGAGTCCCCCTGGGAAAAAAAACTTAATCTACGCGGACGAAATTGCAGGCATCAGCTAGTAGTATCTATTTAAAAAATAAAGTGTCCTCCTGTCACTTTTCGGAAAAGTTTCCTTAAAAAACGAAACAGTGTCACTCCATTAGTGACGTCACGGCCCAGGGGCCCGCTCTCAATCAATTTGGACAAAATCATCGGACTGAAGTGTTTTTTAATTAATTTTATGAGTGAACAACGCGAGCACCGGGAATGCATGGAGTCGAAAATGTTAAAATACTTTGATGGATGTTTTAAACTTGATCAAAAGTTTAAATACGTTACTAGTGCTTATCAGTATTTAAAGGTGACTTTTTTATTTCTTATATTTCAAAATACAGGTTAAAATACAACAAGTATATACTTAGTAGATAATAAGAATATTTACAATGAGTAAAATGTTTATGAAAATGATTAAAATTATATTTCAAAATACTGAATTTTAATTTTCAGTTTTCATTAATTCATACAAAGTGTAAAATTTATTTGAGGCTTTTAAAATGAAAAACAATGTGTCATATTTAATCATTATAGGTATAGTCCCTTTTACAAAAGAAATCGCCTAGACGGGGCGCTATTAGCCACCACATTTATAAAACTTTTGTATGCAATATTTTTTTTAAATACTACAAATTAGCTCTTGACTGCTATCTCACCCGATGGTACGTGAAAATGCAGGCTAAGATGGTAGCTTGCTAACCTTTTTGGGATATAGCAGTTATCAATAATATAGTAGGTATTGCTAGAATCATTAATATTTAGCTATCTGACGATATCGTTATTCTTATAATCCAGATAATCATTGATCATTAATCGTTGATCATTGGCTTGTAAGCACGACAAAGTAGGTACAGGAAAAATAACGTGCATCAGACTACAGGCACAGAATAGGTAATAGTGCTACAGGCAGCATTTTATATTGTACAACTTTCGTTTCTTACTAGTATGTGACACATGAAAGGGTGTTTTTTAATGTTTTGACCCCAGACTCTCCAAGCAACCGCTGTCCATGCGAATCTCGTCCACGCACTAATTCAATATGGCCGACGTAAGCCATTTGCGTTCGCGCTTGACGCATCGCTCGTGAAAAAATCAATTACGATTTTTTGATAGCGATGACCAGATAGGTAAGTGTGGAACAGACTTTCTTTGTAAGATCTATATATTTATTTTGTCTTAGGTATGTTTTGCAGTTGGCCAAAGCGAGTTAGAATTTTTTAATAACTAGATGGTGCCCACGAATTTGTCGGAGTCGTTATATGGTGTTTGGTCCTGCGGGTACTATAAACATAAATTTCCGGGATAAAATGTAAAATGTGTTAATTCAAGGTATAAGCCCAATTGTTTCTGTCGTTGTGGAGTGAAAAAGTAACAAATGTCCAAGTTTACAAACATTCTAACTTTAACATTTATAATGTGATATTAAGAAGTAAGATAAGATATTTTTTATAAGTATTGTTAGGGTGGTGGCCGCGAAGCTTCCCACCAGACCATGAAAATTTACAAATGTTTTTTTTTTTATCACTACAAGTTAGCTCTTGACTGCGATCTCACCTGATGGTAGGTGATGATGCAATCTAAGATGGTAGCGGGCTAACCTGTTAGGGGCATGGCAGTTATATTAAACCCATACCCCTATGCCGTTTCTACACGGCATCGTACCGGAAGGCTAAATCGCTTGGCGGCACGTCTTTGCCGGTAGGGTAGTAACTAGCCACGGCCGAAGCCCCCCACCAGGCCAGACCAGGGAAAATTCAGAAATTATAAATTCCCAAATTTACCCTGCCGGGGATCGAACACGGAATAAAACAACAGCGCTCATCGCAGCGCCAAGGAAATAGTCTGCCACTAATGTCAGCACGATCAGGAGTTGTATGAAGAAGCATATAAAGAAGCCATTTCCACACGAAGCTGCCCCTCACCGTGTTATAGTGGCGGCGTTTATTTCATCGCACGGCGGCAAATTGACACCACAATCTGAAGGTAATGCGGGGAACAGCTTTACGTGACAGGCGACCAAGTGATCACAGTATATACATGCCAATTTATTTACCTATAATACGAAAAATGTTTGACTAGACCGACTTTTGAACTAACAAACTTATGGATAGAAGCAGGCGTTACTTTGCGGAAGTCCATGATAAGAAAGGTAAAGTACGATTTCTTTACACTTTCGTTAGCCGCACAAGACCGTGTTCTGTGGTGATCCATACAGGAGACCTTCGTCCAGCAGTGGATGTCTTTTAGATGAGACGATAACCACGACTGCGGCAGGGAGCTCCTCAAAAACTACCTCTCTTCTTTTTGAAGAAGAAGAAAGAAGAGAGGCCACTACTGAGCCAAGTGGATTGGCGGACTTCACACACCTTCGAGAACATTATGAGGAACCCTCAGGCATGAGAATGGAAGCCATGCTTCTACGCCATGTTGAAACAAGGGATATTTAATTTCTTATAACGCATATAACTTGTAAAAATTTTAGGCCGGGGATCGAACCCGCGACCCCGACCACGGGGGGTGTTGTATGTCTTATTGTTTATGTCGGGTGTCTTAGCTACTAACTATCTATCAAGATGTGCGATTGTGTAAGAATTGCCGATAAAATCGTCAAAGTTTGGCGTCAAAGTAAAATTAACCGTAAAAGCATTGTATTAGAGCTCAATTTCGTGTATCCATTCTCATACGTTTAGGGTATATACCCACGTAAACGTATGAGAATGGATACACGAAATTGAGCTCTAATTCAATGCTATTATGGTTTATTTTACTCTGACGCCGAACTTTGACGATTTGATCGTCAACTTTTACACAATCGGGGGGATGTATACCAATAGCTTATAAGTCATAAGATAATTATGTAAAGCGAAGCTATAGGTTGACAGGCAGTCTGGACCGGTCCGAGACGTCGGGAATACTTAAGGGTCGTTTGAAGAACAGCACTGGAGCACTACTACACTACCACTTCAGCATCAAACTGAGGCGATGCCCTTTTTGGGATTGTGTATGGCACAGATTGAAAAGTTAAGTTAGGTTAGTTCTACTTTTAAACTTTATGTTTTTGTTGTTCTTTGTTTTTGTATTATGCCAAATAAAGATTTTAATTATTATTTTTTTTGATTTGATGATATTTCCTTTATTAGATAAAAATAATGACTCTTAACAAATTAAAATCTAAATAAAACTAAATTAAAAACTTAACATTATTTCTTTTATTTTAAAAGTATCGTATTAACCCGGCGTCATTGTGGTACAAAATTGTTACACGGATGTTAAGGTGGGTCGATATAACCCATGTATATAATGAACGATATTTTCATGTTTTCTATTTTTTTTTATTTTCATAATCCTTGTCATTATAATGTATATTTACACTCTGATCTTAGGAATAAACGAAAAAAGATATGAATCACAGAACATTTATTCAAAATATTTAAACTTTTACTGAAACTCCCAAAATATTAACAAAATTGAGATCCCTTAGAGTTTCATCACCTTACTACGCTAAAATATAGTATTTTCAGTCGTATATGGGACCTAAATTATAAAATTAAAAACATGAACATAAAAACATAAGAAAAAACTTGAATAATCACCAAAAAAAAAATTCAGTACAAAAATCATACAATAAATGGCGCGAAATTTTGTTACGTAAATTGTGAGTATGGGTCATATTGACCCTTTTGACAAGTAAGCACGTTTAGCTTCCAGCGCGGTCACCGTTTGACTCATTTCTTTTCAGAAACGTTTAGAACACAGCGTTGGCTCCAGCTACTGAGAAGACGGCCAACGACGCTCGCGTACGTAAAAAAATATTTGCATTCTTAAATACACTGGGTCATTCTGACCCAACCTCAATGACGCCGGGTTAACAGCATCAAAGATCGAATAAGGGGGGGTGTACAGTTGCGTCACAAATGGTGCACACAGTTGCGTACGCGCATTATCTGCACCTGCAGCTAATGGCCCGTGATTTAGTAACCGCACACCGTATCCAGATTAGTTAACCGCTATTACGAGCTAGGCTACGGGTCATCGTTTGGAGATTCGAAAGTGTGTCTTACTTACAATTTGTATTAGATAAGCCGCCTGATTCTGTAATTTTAAACCGACTTCCTACAAACTTATCTGACCCGGTGACAGTGTAGCTAGCAGATATGAAACAAGTCAGAATTTGAAAAAATCAAACACACGACTGCCCTGCCAAAAAACGAACTAAAAAGTTAAAAACCTAAATTAATCTAGTTTAATTAGAGTCTTATTCACATTCTTACTAAATGATATTTTTTGTGAATCACTGGATATTGAAGTATAGTGTTATATATTTTCGGAATCTACTCATCATTTTGTAGATGATTATATAGTTAATCTTATTTTCGATTTCTGTTTTCAAATTTAGTCTTTAATGCGGGACAATGGCCACCCCATATTTTTTTAAATTTCTTTCCTATGTCATCCGGAATAAGCTAGGGATTCTAATGATATCTCATTTATCAAAACCGGTTCAGGCGTATAGAAGTTATGGTGGAATATACAAACTCATATACATACATATATACATACATACATACATGAACCCTGAAAACGACATACTCGTTTTTTCAGGCAGTTGTATAACAAAAATTAGAAACCTTAACAGGCTTAAAATTCTAATTTCAGCCACCGGGTCAGATAAATTTGACGGCTTGTACACTGATTTCGCCGAGATTCCGAGGTAGTTACCAGAACAAGGTCAAGAGGATAGCTGAACTCATAAAGCATGGAAATAGAAACGTAACGAATAGGCATGATGACAGTAACCAAGAATCAATGAAATTATGAATTTATCTAATGAAATAGGATTCATGGATTATAAAAAACGTATTTATTTTTCTATTTCGAGTGAGATTGCTATTTATTTTGCTAAAATAAAACTATAAAATACAGCAATCCGCCATAATGGATTAACCAATGAACCAACCAAGAAGCGAATGACGTCACAATTGTTTGTTTTCGAGCTTTGACAATCACACTATTGTTTACTGCACACTGCACAGAGTACATTGGTAAAAACAATAGTGACGTCACAAACGACGCCATGACACCGACGGGCGATTTGGCGCGGATTTTAAAATTTAAATTTCAAATACAAATTTTATCTACCAAACCTTATTTTTCTGCTGAAATAAGATATTTTTTCGAAATAGTAGCTGATACTTCCGAACATAATCTGACCATTTTTCAAAATCAGTCATCATGCCTATTAATTAATGTTTCACAGACATAGCCGCGTGCACCGCCTAGTGTCTTGGCACAAGGGTTGAGTACAACACCATTAACATCTAATACCAATATATCAAGTGTCCGCTTATCAATTTATGGTCCCGCAGTATCGAAACTTGCTCCGGGAGTGCATCTTGCACAAGTTTGATAATAAATTAAAACGTGCAATATTTACTGCCAACCGCTCTGTTCCAGTGTTCTGTACAATGTATTGCAGTGTAGACCTAGCTGTAGTAATCAATTAGTAACATTTGAATGAACTAATTTAAATTAGTTTCTCTTGCGTTAATTGAAGACAATAAATAATAACGCTATGTAGTATATATTACGGCTGAAGCCTCCCACCATACCGTCCATAGAAAATTTAGAAAGTACCAATCTCCAAGTTACTCCTCATTCTCATGGATCCATATATCAAATAATCGTAGGAATTTTCTTGAAATAATAATGCGGTGGGTTCCCACGTCCTTCCGCATACAACTCGACTAAGAGTATTTAAATTCTTAGATTATTTGTAACAATTATTATCGAACCTCGAAATTTGGTCACCCATACAGTCACCGACTTGGGTCAACGTTGCTTAATATTCGCACTCAACTGATATGCGTTGTCACAACTAGGCCACTCGTCCCTCAAGTTACCTTTACCGGTGATTAAACCTGGGACATCACAATTGTAAAATACAGCACTCACCACTACATGGGGAGGTCTTTTTTTGTGTCCCACTCAAATTATCCTCTGACAAGGTGTCAGAGTTCTTTTTGCTACGAGTTTTGCACTGAAAAAAGGTGCCAACTCATGATGGTCGTGAAGTAAGTAGACCTGTTTTTTTGTGTGTGTTGTTTTACGCACGTGTATTGTGTGATTATGACCCTATCGCCATCAGCCAATGAGTGCCCATTAATTAATTAAATAATAATATATCTTAATATATAAAAGAAACAGGACGAGTGCTCCATTCATTAATGAAACAATAATATATATCTTAATATAAGAAACAGTGATTTGAAACAGTGAAAAGGATTTTGTAAAATAAACACCACAGTCGCGGACGAAGTCGCGGAAAAAAGCTTGTATTCTTAAAAAAGCGAGGGTGGTTATCAATTTTTTCTTGAAAAAACCTGACCTCTATACGCATGCCAGATTGCAGTCAAGCGCTAGCCTTATATATTTAACGAGTCATAATCAAAAAAATTACAAAACACGAGTGCCCTGCCAAAAAACTACCTAAAATGTTAAAAATGTAAATTAATCGAGGTCAATTAGAATCTTATTCACATTTTGATTGAATAATATTTTTTTATGAATCACTGGATATTAAACTATAGTGTCGTATATTTTTGGAATCTACTCATCATTTTCTAGATGATTAATCTTATTTTCGTTTTTTTTTTCAACTTTAGTCTTTAATGCGGGACCATGCTCAATTTTTTTTTAAATTTACTAACCCATGTCACCCGGAATAAGCCAGGAATTCTAACGATACCTCATTTATCAAAATCGGTTCAAGCGTATGGAAGTTATGGTGGAATATACAAACTCACATACATACATACATGAACCCTGAACACAATATACTCCTTTTTTCAGGCAGTCGTATAAAAAAGTGTGGTTCCACCGATACCGCTATCTCCGATGTCGCGATACGCGGTACCGAGCGACGTACGATGCACCTGGGACTGTATTAGCGCTGACATGTTTATGCGCTCCTGGTACACAATTACATGAGCTCTCCGTAATGAGAGTGTTATGAGCGGGGAATGTACCTAGTGTACCTGAAAGCACAAAAATGTACGCATAATATTCTGACCATAACCACAGTAAATCTGATTACTGTGCCATAACTAATTCGTCTGCGTGAATTTAGGGACCTTTAAAGTTAGAGGCAAATATTATTAGTATGGTATTATATAAAAAGCGGGGGTGGATATCAATTTTTTCTTGAAAAAGCCTGACCTCTATACGTCAGATTGCAGTGAAGCCTTATATATTTAAAAAGTGTGGTTCAACCGATACCGCTATCTCCGGTGTCGCGATACGCGGTACCGAGCGACGTACGATGCACCTGGGACTGTATTAGCGCTGACATGTTTATGCGCTCCTGGTACACAATTACATGAGCTCTCCGTAATGAGAGTGTTATGAGCGGGGAATGTACCTAGTGTACCTGAAAGCACAAAAATGTACGCATAATATTCTGACCATAACCACAGTAAATCTGATTACTGTGCCATAACTAATTCGTCTGCGTGAATTTAGGGACCTTTAAAGTTAGAGGCAAATATTATTAGTATGGTACTATATAAAAAGCGGGGGTGGTTACCAATTTTTTCTTGAAAAAACCTGACCTCTATACGTCAGATTGCAGTCAAGCGCTAGCCTTATATATTTAAAAAGTGTGGTTCCACCGATACCGCTATCTCCGGTGTCGCGATACGCGGTACCGAGCGACGTACGATGCACCTGGGACTGTATTAGCGCTGTCATGTTTATGCGCTCCTGGTACACAATTACATGAGCTCTCCGTAATGAGAGTGTTATGAGCGGGGAATGTACCTACTTAAAGCACAACAAGTCAATTTAAAAAATTAAAAAATACGACTGCCCTGCCAAAAACGAACTAACAAGTTAAAAATCTAGTTAAATAGAATCTTATTCACATTTTTATTAAATGATATTTTTTTGTGAATCACTGGATATTGAACTATAGTGTCATATATTTTTGGATTCTACTCATCATTTTCTAGATCATGATTATATAGTATAATCTAATTTTCGAAATTGTTTTTTCCACTTTAATCTTTTATGTGGGACCATGGTCACCCCATAATTTTTTTTAAAAATTTACTAACCTATGTCACCCGAAATAAGCTAGGGATTCTAACGATACCTCATTTATCAAAATCGGTTCAAGTGTGTAGAAGTTATGGTGGAATATACAATTTATTTTATTAAAATAAATAGCAATCTCATTCGAAATAGATAATTAAAATACGTTTTTTATAATCCATTAATCCATCATTAGATAAATTCATAATTTAATTGATTCTTGGTTATTCATCATGCCTATTTCTGTCTACGTACGTCATCCAGCTTTGACCCGGAAGGGGCGAAACGAAGGTTTGATAAATGCCTCCATTTTCAGGAACAAGCAACAATCAGGTGCTCAGTCTCTCGGTTGTCGGCGCCCGCCCACAAATTAATTCGCTTAACGTTGCTTACCGGGCATCACCTGCCCCTTCGCGGATGTACTTATGTCGTATCACTGGATGAGTCTTGAAATATTTAGACAGATAGATAGATAGATAGATACATGAGCTGTTTATGGCACACACTTAAAAACAATAACGATAAAGAAAAGCTTAAAAGATAAGACAGAAGGGTGCTTAAAAGATACTCAAATCTCAAACTCAAATCTTTTTTATTCAAGTAGACACGCGTTTTGAAAAGTCGAGTGAATCTACCACTGGTTCGGAATAATATAAGAAACTCCTAGTATGTAATTCTTTAGTCTTTCATTTTAGATATTTTTTGACATTAATTCACCCTTACATCCATTTATTTTATAAGAAAATGCAGCAAAATTCGCATAAAAATTTGAAAAATGAAACAAATATTATATACTTTTACATGAATTAATTATTAATTTTGAAACAAACTCCCTGACATTA
The DNA here is from genome assembly GCA_964035005.1 of Erebia palarica. NCBI lineage: Eukaryota > Metazoa > Arthropoda > Insecta > Lepidoptera > Nymphalidae > Erebia > Erebia palarica. The sequence continues at coordinate 59,184,040 of OZ035983.1, read as the reverse complement.
TTTTGGAATTATATTGATAGTAATCAAGATTTTAATTGAACTGATTTCTAATGATGTACTGTTTCATAAGTTCCGTTTAGTTTCTCTAATCGTTCACCAAATATAAATGGAACAAACTTGATGACAAGAAATTATTTTATCATGAAATAATTAGTCTTCCCTGATAAAAATTGAAACTGTATGAATTGTTAAAACTTGTAACGTGATGTTTGTTAAAGACTTGAAGTACAAAGTTATGTTATAAAATAAATCCTGGTCTCTTCCAGACAACTATATGGCAAGGCCTATCAATTTATGCTGACAATAAAGCGATGTGAACACAGCCGCGAATTAGACAGGACGGTTAGAGGCCACATGCGTTACCTTGGAGCAAAGGCTGGATGGGACATTGGAGCCAACATACAAATGTTGGCGTATTATACATACTTTTTCACATTCTTATTAAGCGTGGAATACACATGCTACGTAGTAGCACATAAACATGCTAGTTTACAGCTAGTGCTAATTATTAGCATACAACTAACACGTGTATACGAAAAGAGCATGCTTCTGAATAAGCACGCTACTTAATCGCAAGCCGGTCTATTTTTTCGTGCTTACTAGCACACGGTGTAAGGCGCAGGTGAGGGGGGGGTAACTCCAAAGTAAGTCTGAACGTATTCTATGCGAGCATGCTATTTGATTTGAAACGTTTTCAGTTAAGTTTTAGTGGTTGCATTCGTAAATGGTTTCGGAAACCTCTAATATCTTCTTGCCTCATTTCATTTAGTAAACAATCACTTGCTCCCAGACCTTGTGTTCTGCTAATCCAGTTACGCACCCAAATCTTTTTCCTTCGTCTATTGCTCCATTTCATTAAAAGTTTCTTTATTAAATGTGTTGGAAGTAAAAATATAAGTGAATTTAATTAATTCCGCAAAGAAACGTCCATTTTGAACGCCAAATAATGAGCATGTGTATCTCAGACGTGCTAGAAAGAAGTATGCTCGTAATAAGTATGCTACTGAGGTCTGTGCTTTCATGAGCAAATGTATACACTCGGAGAGCATGCTTTAAATTAGCATACTACCTAGTAGCAAACAAGCGTGCTTTTCTAGTAGCATGTGTATTCCAGGCATTATGAGAATTTCTTATAATAACAGTCAATCAATCAATCGTTTTACAGTTAAGATTACAACCTAAATCTAGAACAAAAATACAATAATGAACCTATTTTGCCAATACACCAACATATTTCCATCCAACATCCAACCTAGGACAGGACAAGTTTTACCTAAGAGTTACCACAATTAGACTCGTTTTCCTAGTTGGCGAGTTACAAGTTCCCCCGTAGAAGTCTTACTTTTTTTTTAATTTTGATTATACCACTACAAGTTAGCCCTTGCCTGCGATCTCACCTGATGATAAGTGATTATGTTGACAAAGATCGTAGAGGGCTAACTTGTTAGGGGTTTTCATTACATTCATGCAGTGGCGTGCACAAGTTATAGAGCTAGGGTAGGCATTAGTTTATAGTTAGTCAGAATACCTATTTACTAGATATTATGATGAAAAATTAGCAATGACGTTTCTATTTGGGCAAGCAGTGCTTTTGTGCCTCTATGAACTGCACGCCACTGCATCCACGCTGATAAGCCTACTACGTACAACGGATAACGCCAAACGTTAACTAGTCTTACTCTTACTTACTAATATTATAAATGCGAGTTTGGATGGATGTATGGATGTATGGATGTATGGATGTATGGATGTATGGATACATGGATGTATGGATGTATGGATGAATGGATGTATGGATGTTTGTTACTCAATCACGCCCCAACGGCCGAACGGATCTGGCTGAAATTTGGCACAGATCTCTGTGTCAAATTTCAGCCAGAACCAGCCAGATTTCAGAAGTAGCATAATATGTGCTATTCCAGACTGTAATATATCTATATTACAGTCTGCAATAGCACATATGCTACTTTTTATCTCGGAAAATTAAAAAATTCCCGCGGGAACCATAAAAACGGCTAAACGGATCAGGCTGAAATTTGGCACAGAGATAGATTACAGTCTGGAATAGCACATATTATGCTACTTTTTATCCCGGAAAATTAAAAAATTCCCGCGGGAACCACATTCAAATGTTTTTTATTCAAATAAACTTTTACAAGTACTTTTGAATAGTCAAGCGAATCTACCACTGGTTCGGAATGCGAAAAAACCTCAAACCACGCAGACGAAGTCGCGGGTATTCGCTAGTCACCAAATAAAAAATACCCTGCACGTTTCTGACGTGAGCAACATGTCTCTATTGTCAAAGCAGTTCACCTTTAACGTCTTAATTAATAATGCAAGCCACTTACACAAATCGAATCCCAGTCCCGCAGTGTAGTGGGCACCAGTACTCCATTAATCAGTTCATTGTAGCGCGGGTGACGTCGAGTCAGGCTGTATTGTGGATTTGTTGACAGGGATCACGGTGCGACAGCCGGCTTACTCTGATGTGGGGCCATTTCCTACTTAACTACAAGTGAATAGCTATTCAAAAAGATTAATTGTTGACTGGGATTAGGTATTGATAAATGATAAATGATTTATTTATTTCATGTAGGACAACTTGTGCCACTTATGAAACGTTAAGACTCTACCACCGGTTCGAAAAGCTGATTCTACTGAGAAGAACCGGCAAGAAACTCAGCAGTTGCTCTTTTCATAGAAAAGAAAAGGTTACAATATGTAGACAACACAACACATACGTTACAAGTATTACACTGACTTGTGGGTCACTGGATGCGAGGCCGGTTGCTTCCATGCTAAGCAAGCAGTCAAAGCAGTTCACCTTTAACGTCTTAATTAATAATGCAAGCCACTTACACAAATCGAATCCCAGTCCCGCAGTGTAGTGGGCACCAGTACTCCATTAATCAGTTCATTGTAGCGCGGGTGACGTCGAGTCAGGCTGTATTGTGGATTTGTTGACAGGGATCACGGTGCGACAGCCGGCTTACTCTGATTTGGGGCCATTTCCTACTTAACTACAAGTGAATTGCTATTCAAAAAGATTAATTGTTGACTGGGATTAGGTATTGATAAATGATAAATGATTTATTTATTTCATGTAGGACAACTTGTGCCACTTATGAAACGTTAAGACTCTACCACCGGTTCGAAAAGCTGATTCTACTGAGAAGAACCGGCAAGAAACTCAGCAGTTGCTCTTTTCATAGAAAAGAAAAGGTTACAATATGTAGACAACACAACACATACGTTACAAGTATTACACTGACTTGTGGGTCACTGGATGCGAGGCCGGTTGCTTCCATGCTAAGCAAGCAGTCAAAGCAGTTCACCTTTAAAGTCTTAATTAATAATGCAAGCCACTTACACAAATCGAATCCCAGTCCCACAGTGTAGTGGGCACCAGTACTCCATTAATCAGTTCATTGTAGCGCGGGTGACGTCGAGTCAGGCTGTATTGTGGATTTGTTGACAGGGATCACGGTGCGACAGCCGGCTTACTCTGATTTGGGGCCATTTCCTACTTAACTACAAGTGAATTGCTATTCAAAAAGATTAATTGTTGACTGGGATTAGGTATTGATAAATGATAAATGATTTATTTATTTCATGTAGGACAACTTGTGCCACTTATGAAACGTTAAGACTCTACCACCGGTTCGAAAAGCTGATTCTACTGAGAAGAACCGGCAAGAAACTCAGCAGTTGCTCTTTTCATAGAAAAGAAAAGGTTACAATATGTAGACAACACAACACATACGTTACAAGTATTACACTGACTTGTGGGTCACTGGATGCGAGGCCGGTTGCTTCCATGCTAAGCAAGCAGTCAAAGCAGTTCACCTTTAAAGTCTTAATTAATAATGCAAGCCACTTACACAAATCGAATCCCAGTCCCGCAGTGTAGTGGGCACCAGTACTCCATTAATCAGTTCATTGTAGCGCGGGTGACGTCGAGTCAGGCTGTATTGTGGATTTGTTGACAGGGATCACGGTGAGACAGCCGGCTTACTCTGATGTGGGGCCATTTCCTACTTAACTACAAGTGAATAGCTATTCAAAAAGATTATTTTTATACGACTGCCTGAAAAAAGGAGTATATTGTTTTCAGGGTTCATGTATGTATGTATGTATGTATGTGAGTTTGTATATTTCACCATAACTTCTATACGCCTGAACCGATTTTGATATATGAGGTATCGTTAGAATCCCTTACTTATTCCGGGTGACATAGGCTACGAAAATTTAAAAAAAAATTATGGGTTGACCATGGTCCCGCATTAAAGACTAAAGTTGAAAAAAAAAATTCGAAAATAAGATTATCTATATAATCATCATCTAGAAAATGATGAGTAGATTCCAAAAATATATAACACTATAGTTCAATATCCAGTGATTCATAAAAAAATATCATTTAATAAAAATGTGAGTAAGATTCTAACTAGATTAATTTAAATTTTTAACTTTTTAGTTCGTTTATTGGCAGGGCGGTCGTGTTTTTTAATTTTTTTAATTATGATTTGACTGTGATTAGGTATTCGACACTAGTCATATCAGGTGCTTCTATTCGAGCGCTTAGTATAGGATTTTTTTAACAAACACTGAATTGTGACGTTTTCGACGCACTTTTTTACTTTTGGAAGGTCCTGTATTTAATAATCACAAAAAAAAATGACCACTTAATTGTCAAATAACTAATTTTATATTGACAACCTTCTTAGCGCAATTTTAAGCGATGTTCCCCCCTCTCCCCGGTAGGGTCAATTTGGGAATTAAAAATTTCAGGTTTTTCTCTGGTCTGGTCTGGTTTGGCGGGAGGCTTCAATCGTGGCTAGTTACCACCCTACCAGCATAGACGAACCGCCAAGCGATTTAGCGTTCCGGTACGATGACGCGTAGAAACCGACTAGGGGCGTGCGTCTTTACCGGTAGGATGGTAACTAGCCACAGCCGAATCCTCCCATCAGGCCAAAAAAAGAGTTTCTTATGATATATTATTATTATTTTAGAAAAACTATCAAAATAGAATCGCTAGTTGGCGATACTAAAACAATAGTAATACAAAGCCAACCAGAATAAGCTCGGGTCCCTCGTGTAGTGAACAATCACAAATGAATGGACGCGAGACAAAAGCGGAGCTCCTTTGTACTAATGAAGAATGGTCATCCTACTCCGTTGTTAGTGTGTTAGGCGTTAGATTAATTTGAGGCGGCACTCTCCAAATCAAACTTGTTTTGAGAAATGTGACTGGCTGTTTTGAATAGTATACGAGTCTACTCATTAAGTGGCTAGGGACATCAAAGTTAAACAGCATTTGTTAATGAAACAAATTGTTTGTTAATGAATTTTCTCAATGAAAAAGTTGCATGGAAGCAACCGGCTTAGCATCCAGCAACCCACAAGTCAGTGTAATACTTGTACGTATGAATTTTTACATGATTTGGTTACGGTTTGTTGCCGGAACACAAATAGTTAAGGATAGAACTTTTCGTATGTCACAGGATGTACCTACTATTGGGTATTTGACAACAAATCACAATCACAATACTGAACAGTGTCGTCATCAAAATCCGACTCACTTTTTTACTTCAAACAATATGTAGTTTAAAATGTTTTTCGAACCATAGTGTTTATAAAACTGACAGGAGACGTGGATATTACGAATTTTAGATGAAATCATGCTTGACTCATTTATTTATATTAATTATGCAATTTATATTCATCAAAATACATTACATAGCCATGGAAACATAAACAAGTGTTTCCATGGAAACATCAATAACGTAACGAAGACAGTTTGATTTTACTCCCCATAAATTTTCATACCATATTATATGAAAATCGATTCTTACGGAGGTAAACTCCAAAAATTTAATAGTTGACAAATGCGCCTTTGGTCAGTCCCACTTTGACCTGTGGTTACACAGGTCAAAGTGGGACTGACCAAAGACGACCAAATGTTAGCTACGATAGACAAATAGATATATCGCGAGAAAATGGGTAGACATAATTATCTCGTAGTGTGCATGCTAGGCAGGCTGGTGTCAGCGTCGTTAGTATAAAAGTAAAATAAAAACAAATACTTATGTTGAAGAACAATCCAGAAGTAGGTATTAATAAAACACTTTTAATATATTTGTACTCTAACCACGAGAGATTTAATGTAATTAGTTAATTTATAAAACTCAGTTAAGCAATACTACAGTATCAAATCATTTGACCAGGCTGCAGTTGCTACCGCAGGCTCGTAAACAAGGTAACGATCTAAACACCGAAGGTATTCAATAATCGTTTGAGTCTCGGTGGAGACTGCCCTGCCGATGGTAAAACATTCGTATTTATACAAGTTAATCCAATATGGCATTGGGAAAGAACCGAGTGAAATACATCGAATGAGTCAAATATCAGTACAATCGAACCTTCATCAATAAATTAATTAACAATCTTTTAACTTTTGTAACAATTCAATTCAACTTTAAACGCAAAGCTGACGGTTAACAGACATAAAAATTAGTTTCAATTTTGGCCACCGTGCCAGATAAGTTGGTGGGACTGTACACCTTTCCTTTTAGTCCGACATTCGGATGAAATTGTAATTTAAAGGTACATTTGTAGCGTTTGCCGCGTCAGCGCTTATCAGTCGAGTAATCCTTGACACGACGTCAGCCCAGAGCGGCAGTGACGTCGGATTACGACGTCCACCTCACAAAAAATACAACAGTCCGCCGCTTTTTGGGGTTTCGACCAATCACAACGGTAGTATTGTGGAGGAAAATGAAACATTTCACCCGAGGAAAACTGTTTATTTTTGAGTGGTTCTATTTTATCTGGCTGCAAGTGTAATTTATTCTGTTTATTGCATTATTGCATTATTTAATCCACCCACAAAAACCCACAGCAGACTCACTACTGAGTACGAGTCTCCTCTCGAAGGTAGAAGGGTTTTCCATAGTCTATGGAAAACCCTTCTACCTGCGGATTGACAGCTTCACACACCTTCGAGAACATTATGAAGAACTCTCGGGCATGGGCAGGTTTCCTTACGGTGTTAGCCTTCACCGTTTGACGCATGTGATATTTAATTTCTTAAAATGGACATAGCTCCGAAAACTTAGAGGTGGGTTAGTATCTACATTATGTATGGGGTCGAATATCTAAACCACTATATGCTATTATTACTGCTTCTAATCCAATAGTATTATACTTCTGCATTAATCAAATAATTCTACACTAATAAATAGCAGTCAGAACTGAAGTGGGAATCTCTTCAATTAAATACACTCAGTACTCACAACGTGGACCTACCCTCAGCAAGTAACAAAACAAACTTCCCGCCGGCTCAAACCGCCTTAAACTGGTTTACGCCTGCTGTGAATCGGTTCGAGCTGGCTTAGCGCGATTTACATAAAGTTCTAGACTTAGGTTGCCCCGAGTGCAATTTATTTATTTAATTTCCTAATAATATGCATAAAATGCTTAGAGCTGTTTAAATATTGCTATTTTTGTTATTTTGATACGAGTCTGATGTTATAATCTTTTATTATATTTTATATTTTGTATTATTTTTATATGGAGTTAAACTAAGGTTCTTTATTACAGGATGTGATGAATGTTTATCATAGTTTTAAAAAGGTTGATTTGTCTCTCTCGAAAATTATGACTATCATGATAATTACTATTTTCATAATTGAAAATCAGACATTAATATTTAATGCCTGTGTGCACAAGACCACATAAAGTTAAATGTTCTATACTAAACCTGTCCTTTACATGTCAACCCCGGAATAAACTTGTCCAAAAGTCATCGCAAAATTTAACTACTTAAATCAATTTAGGCTGTGTTATTGCCCTATGAAGTAACGACAGTAAAATATAATGATAAAATATTTAATAATCTACCAGACTACATAAGAAATATCGGAAAAGAAAAAGAGTTTAAAAACACACTAAAAAACAAATTGAAAAATCATTACACTATTAATGATTTTAAGACATACACAAGTAACATCGCTCTCCCTACTACCATGCGCTGTTGTTGCTACACCCAAACTGGGTATCCATAGCCTGCCTAACTTATTATTGACTAAATAAATAAATTTTATAGGTGTACGTATAGAAATTGAAATTAAACTTGAAGAATATTTTAATATTCCTAACCTAAACTAACCTTGAAACCAATCCCGTACAAACTATTCTGCATAACACCAACCCAAATCTCAGTTTTAAAAGTAAATAGGGCCGCGTGCACATGTGCAGTGATCCAAAAGGAAGCTAACACGTGTCACGCTGCATTACCCGCGGCGGGATCTTTACGGCCGCATTTGGGACATTTGCGATTCTATGGAGCCTCGCTGACATTCCGCTAAAAGGGTACCCGGTAATTGTCAGCCTCTTTTATTTTTAGCGGCTCCACCGGGTTTAGTTTCTCGCCTCGTTGCCGCTAAATGTCGTTACTCGTACTTCTTTTTACGAAATAACTTGTTTCTACAACTAATTTCACAACAAATGCTTCTAGACACGGCGGCCCGCTATGCCAATTTCATTTTATATTTTACACGAGTGTCCAAAAAAGGAGTGAATTGCTTTCAGGGTTCATAAGTGAGTTTCTTTATTCCTCCATCACTTCAAAGTGCTTGAAAAGATGTGTATGTATAGGGTTTTATTATAACCCTTACATAATTCCAGTGACACTGGCTATAATTTTTTTGACATAATTCGATATGGCGGCTGTATGGCACCATTTTCAAAACGGCAGCATACAACGCTTATGCAAATTTTTTTGAATTAAAAAAAAGAATATGTGTCATTTATTTTTTCTAACTGCATTAAAATTCAGCTGAGTCTTGATACTTAAAAATATGCATGTAAGTTTCCTTGAGATCCTAAACTCTCAATAAAAAAAAATTCAATCCACGCGCACGTAATTTAATCACGAGTTAGTGGCTTTGATTAATTCTACAAATAATTAGTGAAATAAAACAATTCTAAGTTATTTTATAGAGAAAAATAGTAAGGACATCTACTGCACAGAAAAATTATTAACTTCTAAAACCATTACGCGATTTCAGTGAGGTACGAAAATGAATCATCCTGTTAATCGACTAACACGTATCCCGCTCAACCCTAATTAGTTTCTGAGTACGCACAAAAGGTTGTCAGATGAACCGATCAGTGGCACAACGCGTGCACCGCAATGCAAACACGACAGAACAAAGTTTGTGAACTGGATTGCACCGGATTACGCCAGTCTCCGGCTGTGCGGGGCGGCTCCAACCAGTTAGAACCGGTTAGAAGCAGTCACACGTGGATCAAGGGTTGCCAAGCTTTGTGCTACGCTTAATTACATTTTTAATTCATAAACGCAGTCACTCAATGTTCTATACTTTTATATCATAAAATTTGTTTTACAATACATGTTATTTTTGCAACGCCAGCAACTGTCTGTACTATTTTTCAGATAGCGACTGTAATTTTATAAATACAACGTTTTTAAACTAAACATACTAGATAGGCCTTAATCTAGTGCTTTCCTTTGCCGCAGATTGCATTAAGAAGCACATTTAAATATATCATAATATAGTTTAATTCAATTACGTACAACAAAATAATAAGCCACGTCATGATCGCAATATTTTAGGAAATAAAAACCTGGATAAATAAATGAATAATAAATAAATATGGACCTGAAAAAATTTAATAGTGATTGAAGTGGTAACCCTATAGTCAGGTGAGATCTCAGCAAGGTTTACTATTGGTATTATCTGTGCAATTGCGGCGGGCATGAATATTAGCCTGGATGTTAATCCGCGGCATTTATTGCGTATTTCATGCTTTCTATGTAGTTCTACTGCACTTACTAGAGTAAATTAAATTACTCACGCTCACGCACAATGCGTCCTTTGGCCCTTTTACTGAGTAAAACTCTCAACGGCTTTACGGCACGTTAATCATTTATTTTCTACGTGACATTGGCAAAGTGGAATTTTCTGGCGTGGTACTACAAAAAGCCATAAAATAAAATAAGAAGGAGAAGAATTTCTTACCAAGAAATACATCCACCAGCAAAATTGGCAGGTACCGTGATATTATAATCATTGGGTAGTTAAATGGTCGTAATTAAGTAATAATGTGGTACTGATTGACAATGTAATTATAGTTGTTTAGCTCTGTTACCTCAACTATCTTTAAACTGTAAGAGAAACGTAAAGTTGCTCTAATCATCAAAATATAGAAAGTACTTAGGTTATATTTTTGTAACAAAATTAATATTTACAGGATAGTTACAATTGTTTCAGCCTTTTCATAAATTTTTCACCTTGTTCTTGCAGTGAAACCCGTGGTCGTAGTCGTACAAGTTTTTGGTCTCGCACTAATTGATTGGCAGTAATTGAACCTACTACACAGTGCGGCCATATCTCAAGGCGACAGCAGGCTATCAATAAAGCCGCTAAGCCTCACCAATAGCCCCCGCGTAAATTAAGACGCTCGATTTACGAGCGTTACTGCCGTCGCAAGATGTCGCCCGTGTTAACTGTCACTGAGGACTGAGGACTACAGACCAATGATTGGCTATTGCAGGACTATAAAGCTATGCTTTGAGGAATAAGCTCTAGACTGTAGGCCATACTCTAATTTAAGTGTTTTATGTATACAGCAGGTTGTCAATAAAGCCGCTAAGCCCTGCCAATAGCGCGCGTTAGTTATGCCGCTCGATTTACAAGCGTTACTGCCTTCACAAGATGTCGCTCATGTTGACTGTTACTGAGGACTGAGGACTAATCTACAAGTGATCCGTATCCAGCATTACACTATTGCAGGACTATAAAACGATACTTTAAAGAAATATTCCTAGACTAGGCTATCAATAAAGCCGCTAAGCCTCGCCAATAGCCCCCGCGTAAGTTAAGACGCTCGATTTACGAGCGTTACTGCCGTCGCAAGATGTCGCCCGTGTTAACTGTCACTGAGGACTGAGGACTACAGACCAATGATTGGCTATTGCAGGACTATAAAGCTATGCTTTGAGGAATAAGCTCTAGACTGTAGGCCATACTCTAATTTTAGTGTTTTATGTACACAGCAGGTTGTCAATAAAGCCGCTAAGCCCTGCCAATAGCGCGCGTAAGTTATGCCGCTCGATTTACAAGCGTTACTGCCTTCACAAGATGTCGCTCGTGTTGACTGTTACTGAGGACTGAGGACTAGTCTACAAGTGATCAATGTCCAGCATTTCACTATGGCAGAACTATAAAACGATACTTTAAAGAAATATTCCTAGACTAGGCTTTACTCTATTGATAAAAGTGTCTCATGTAAACAGCAGGCTATCAATAACCGCTAAGCCAAATAGCCCCCGCATAAATTAAGACGTTCTCTTTATGAGCGTTACTGCCGTCGTAAGATGTCGCCCGTGTTGACTATCGTTAAGGATTGAAGACTTGGCGACCAATGACCAATGATACGCTGTAAACGATACGTTAAGTAACGGTTTCTAGACTAGGCCTTACTCTACTCATATAATAAGTGCCTTATGTAGACAGCAGGCTATCAATAAAGCCGCTAAGCCTTACCAATAGCCCCCGCGTAAATTAATATTAAAAATTGTATTTGCACTAATAACTAATTAATTGTAATCCCTAATTTAATCTAATTTTAATTTTAATTTAATTAAATCTAATTTAATTTCACTTATCTATCATTTAAGTTAATGTATTTTTGTTGATTTTTAATCTTACTAAAATTGTAAATATTAATAGTTGTAATAGTATTGACATCTTTATTGACATATTGTACCCATCTCTGTTTTAACTGTTATGTTTATGTTTTGAAAATTTGACTGGAGACACCGTGGCAATGTTGTATATGCCTATAATTGATACAGATATAATAGCACTAGTAATAATTGTAAACCTTTTCTTATTATAAAATGACTCTGTATTTGGATCGCTGGCATATCAAATAAATAAATAAATAAATAAATAAATAAATAAATAAATAAATAAATATGCTCTATTTACGAGCGTTACGAGTGTTGACTTTAGGTTTGAGGACTACAAGCGACCAACGAACAATGATACACCATTGGTCGTTTTAATGTGGTAAGAAACTGTTTCCTGGCTAACTCACTATGCTCAGTTATGTGTTTTAATATGCAGACAGCAGGCTATAAATAAAAGAACAATATCAATAATTCTCCAGTCTGTGCCTTTGATTTCACACACTTCCACCAATAGTCATTCTATGAACCCACTTAGACACGTGACCAAAAAAGGGAAAATGCATGGAACAAGATGATACTATAAATTAAACCGATCACAATAATGTTAATAACGTTGTCTGTAAGAGATTACTTGAGCAATAAGACCACCTTTGCACATTTCTATGTCATTTTACTACTGCTTCTAAACGTATACTGTATATTTTGTGTGTGCAATAAATATGTCTAAAGATGTTACAAAGTTATATAAATGACTAGCTAATGCCTAAAATGCTAATGACACTTGTAAACGTATATTTGAATAAAAAACTTTTCAATCTGACTGCAATTATAGAAGAAATTGATGCAACTGTTTCGTAATCGGTCTTAAGGAAAGTACTCGGCTAGAGTCAGAGTAAAGAATCCTGGTTAGATGACCCTGATGACAATCTATACTTACTTCTATTCTAATAATAATCGAAAGTTTGGATGGATGGATGTTTGTTACTCAATCACGCCAGAACGGCTGAACGGATCTGGATGAAATTTGGCACAGACATAAATTATAGTTTAGAATAACACACAGGCTAGTTTTTATCCCGGAAAATTTAAAAGTTCCGGCGGTAATTAAAAAAAACTCGATCCACGCGGATGAAGCTGCGGACATCATCCAGTTATAAATTAATACCTAATCCATATTACCTACATTTGCATCGTAATCATCAATATACGTGAACAGGATACAGGCAATCCAGTTGAAGCGTATGCCCTTAAATCAATAGGTCTTTGTGCAGGTGCCCCGAGTGCCATCCAGCCTGTTTGATTTAATATAATGGGCATATGCGCACATTAGACGATCAATTGGTCGTCAATTGTTGGGTTAATTTGCAGTAAATACACACTAATCCGCCATGTCGGGGGTAGATTTGACGGTTTGTACGCGCGCGTCGCTAATTTGCTGTGAAAATTGTCCATTAAATGATGCAGAATGTTTTAATTAAGCACGTTTAGGTGCCTCACGATGTCATAATCAATGGAATATCTAATATTATAAATGCGAAAGTTTGGATGGATGTATGGATGTATAGATGTATGGATGTATGGATGTATGGATGTGTGGATGTGTGGATGTATAGATGTATGGATGTTTGTTACTCAATCACGCCCCAACGGCTGAACGGATCTGGCTGAAATTTGGCACAGAGATAGATTATTGCCTGGAATGGCACATAGGCTACTTTTTATCCAGGAAAACCAAAAAACCTCGATCCACGCAGACGTAGTCGCGGGCATTAGCTAGTTGTTTTTATAAAACACAGTTAAATGCTTTCCCACCTGTTCGAATCCAGTGCTCTTCAGCTAAATCATAATCTTAGTACATTTATAATTAAGTTATAGTAATTTTATAGGGTACCAAAGTACTAAGTCAGAGAATTAACGAATTAAAAAATACGACTGCCCTGCCATATTATTTATGGAGTTGGCCTTAAGAAGCGATTTGCATAGCCTTTGGAATCTTATTCACATTTTTATTAAATGATATTTTTTTATGAATCACTGGATATTGAACTATAGTGTTATATATTTTTGGAATCTACTCATTATATTCTAGATGATGATTATATAGTTAATCTTATTTTCGATATTTTTTTTTCAACTTTAGTCTTTAATGCGGGACCGTGGTCACCCCATCAATTTTTTTGAAAATTTTACTAGCCTATGTCACCCGGAATAAGCTAGGGATTCTAACGATACCTCATTTATCAAAATCGGTTCAGGCGTATAGAAGTTATGGTTTAATATACAAACTCACATACATACATGAACCATGAAAACTATGTACTCCTTTTTTCAGGCAGTCGTATAAAAATCGAAGTGCCTCACCCAATAAACTTAATAGGCCCTTACAGTTTAATTGATTGTCAGTAATTGGGGCCACAAACTGCGCGGCCATATCTCAAGGTGACAACGGGCCATCAATAACGCCGCTAAGCCTCGACAATGGCCTCACACGTAAATTAAGACGCTGGATTTACGAGAATCGCTTACTGCAGATGTCTCTTGTATTGTCTATCAATGTGTGACTGCATTACATAAGGCTGTCCGTTGATCTAAATCTATACTTCTATATACTAATATTATAAATGCGGAAGTTTGGATGGATGTATGGATGTCTGGATATATGGATGTATGGATGTTTGTTACTCAATCACGCTCCAACAGCTGAACGGATCTGGCTGAAATTTGGCACAGAGATAGATTATAGTCTGGAATAGCACAAAGGCTACTTTTTATCCCGGAAAATTAAAGAGTTCCCGCGGGAACCAAAAACCTCAAACCACGCAGACGAAGTCGCGGGCATTCGCTAGTTATTTTATGGCAGTGTATCAATGTACTAATTCGGAGAAAAAATCGAAGTGCCTCTATCAATGTGTGACTGCATTACATAACTGCTTCGTCGGTCTAGCGGTTAGCGTAGTCGACTGCGGATCACGAGGTCCTGGGTTCGATACCCGGTCGGACATACAAATTGTTAGGTATTGAGTTTTTCAATAAAGAAATTCTCAGTACTAGCTCGGAGTTAGGAAGTTGGAGGTGTTTCACCCCCGTGCCTCGGAGAGCACGTTAAGCCGTCGGTCCCGGTTATTATCACTGACATGATAATAGTCGTTAAAGCCCGCTAACCCGCATTGGAGCAGCGTGGTGGGTCTAAGCTCTAATTCCCTCCCTCTCATGAGAGTGGAGGCCTGTGCCCAGCAGTGGGACGTTAATGCGCTATAGTGGTAGTGGTATTACATAAGGCTGTCCGCACATCTAAATATAATATAAATGGAAAAGGTGACTGACTGATCTATCAACGTTCCGGGTTCGATCCCCGCCAGGGTCAATTTGGGAATTTATAATTTTCTCTGGTCTGGCCTGACGGGAGGCTTCGGCCGGGGCTATTTACCAGTTTACCGGCAAAGACCGCCAAGCGATTTAGCGTTCCGGTACGATGCCGTGTAGAAACCGAATAGGGGTATGGGTTTAACTGCCATGCCTCTAACAGAGGATTAAAAAAAACGTACAGCTCAAACAGGATGGATCGGGCTGAAATTTGGCATACGCAGGCATCCACTAAGAAAGGGTTTTTTAAAATTCGACCCCTAAGCCTTAGGGGTTGTATTTTCAAAAGTGCTTGTGACAAATGACAGTGAAAGGTGCCGTGGCGTGCACAGTATTCGGAGCCAGAGTAGTCATTGGTAGATCTAGATACTTACCTACTTTCAGGCAGGGCATGATGAAAAATAAGTATTGACCTTTTTAACTGGGATGCCTCTATGTAGTGCACGCCACTGCCCTAAGGGGGTAAAATTTGTTTGAAAATCGTTCCTATCGTGACCAAAACCGCGGGCAACATATAGTCAAAGTAATTTATTTAAAGCACTGTACTCTTTTTTAATGCCAACTATTGAATTTATCTACCAATGTTAATATAATGTGAAAAATAAATAGCCTAAAACTAAATCCACCAGGGTTCCAAACGTGTCCTTAATATACAAGTCTAGATTAGATTAAATTACATTAGATTAGATTTTCTAAAACATAGGCTACTTTTGATCCCGGTAAATTACCCTCTCTCTCATGAGAGTGGAGGCCTGTGCCCAGCAGTGGGACGTTGATGGGCTGCTGTGGTAAATTAAAGAGTTCGTGCGGGAACATAAAAACATCAATCCCGGCCCAATACCAATTAATCCCTGCGCACAAAGTCGGAGGAATAAGCTAGTAAGTTTCATATATTAAAGCTTCAAATAGACTGCCATATACAATGTCCCAGCATAAATGTGCTCGCAAGTAGAAAGAATCTGAAACCTTTTAACGCCCGGTCCCTATATCAGGGTCGTCCAGCTCCTCTTCGATTCGGCCCATAACATAAACATGGCGGTACACTATTAAAACTTGGACTCGTTTTGTAAGCCGAAATATTATTCTACCTTCCCTCTATCTCCGTATCGGCCAGGGCTGCCAACTATATGCGATTTGCATTTTTATTTTATTTTATTACCGCGTTCGATTCGGTGTGTTCCGTTTCTAAACTTTGCGCATTCTGTTTACGATTTTGTTATCCGTACTGTTATCTAGTGCTGTTCTCAGTTGGTCGAGATTTAGATTCGTATTTGTTACACTAATATTGTCTAGATTCGGGATTTTGTTGGGAAATAAAGTCGACTGTGCTGAAATTTTATTTTAATTTAAGTTTATTGACGACGTCTCTGGCACTGCGTGCTGTTTGAAAATTCGCCTCGCTGTCAAGATTCTTATTCCTGGCTCAGTTTTATATCTACGACAGTAATGTTAGTGTTACAATATTTTTCAGCAATAATAGATTTGGTATAGTAGTAATAAACAAAATTATCGATATAAATATCAGTCGATAGCTGCTAAAGGGATTAACTTTGAGACCCTTCGACAGAGAATCTTTTCATATAATCAAAGATATTATGGGGAAATAATGCATTTCAAATATTGCGCTTCCAAACTGTTAGATCCAGCAGTCCAAACAAAACTATATTTTTCGTAAGGTTGATCGATCAATCAATATAAGAGAATAGAATAAACGGAAGTTAGTATACCTAGAGTATAAACACACAGAATCGAATTACAGAGTCCAATGTTCGACACAGTCCAGTTATCTTGTAATCTGCTGCGTCGATCGATAAGGTGGCTATCCACTGCTATCATTTTAAGTTTCCGGCAGACCTATACCAGAGTAGTTTGTGGCAGCCCTAGCAGGGTAGAAGTCCGGCGTCCGGCGAAGTCCGGATTTCTCATAATCATATCCCCTGTATCAGGATGTAATCTGCCGGATTTGTCGATCAGGCGACTACCAATTGCCCGGAGAGCTAATAAGGCTTATGGCTAATAAGGCTAAGCTAAGCTAAGCTATATGATCATACAGGCTATATTCTTTATAGCCAGAAGTACATGTTGAACTCTTTGTGAGTTTTATAGTTGGTATTAGGTACTTGCTTTCCTATTATGAACCAATATTTTAAAATACATGGGTGCACTACTTGCTTAATGGTGCAATCATGAAAATAAAGAGCAGAAGGGTGCGTCTTCGTGGATTGAACGAACTTTAACAGCGTAAAAATTCCGGTTGGTGGCAGCCCTAGAGCGGGACAGTAGTCCGGCGTCCGGCGCCGTCCGGTTGTCTCATAAACATGGCCCCTGTATCAGGGTGTAATCTGCTGGATTTGTCGATCAGGCGACTACCAATTGCCCGGAGAGCTAATAAGGCTTATGGCTAATAAGGCTAAGCTAAGCTAAGCTATATGATCATACAGGCTATATTCTTTATAGCCAGAAGTACATATTGAACTCTTTGTGAGTTTTATAGTTGGTATTAGGTACTTGCTTTCCTATTATGAACCAATATTTTAATATCCATGGGTGCACTACTTGCTTAATGGTGCAATCATGAAAATAAAGAGCAGAAGGGTGCGTCTTCGTGGATTGAACGAACTTTAACAGCGTAAAAATTCCGGTTGGTGGCAGCCCTAGAGCGGGGCAGTAGTCCGGCGTCCGGCGCAGTCCGGTTGTCTCATAAACATGGCCCCTGTATCAGGGTGTAATCTGCTGGATTTGTCGATCAGGGGCTATCCACTGCCCAGATTTGTACGGGGCTTTGCCGCCGATGGCGCGCATACGTTTTGCTTTTCTTGTCGGCTATTTATTGGTCTGCCAGGTGGTTGAATACTGTTTATCGTGTCCTACGATTGAGGATTTTGTTCTCAAGAAACGGGGTAAATATCCCCAGTTTACAGAAATATTATATTAAAATATGGTGCACGACTAATAAATGTAATTAAGAACGAATCTACAGAATTGACCTTACTAAGAACCTACAGCTGTGTGTTTGTTTATTATAGTTCTGAGTTCGATTCGCGAAAGATGAATATTTAGAAATATTTCACTATGAGTAAGTTTTACGAGGCAGTTTTATATAAGTGTAAATATCTAACTTTATTTACCTTCTTATGCCGGTGTAATGAAAGAGCTCGAAAAGTCGGGATAAAAATATATTATCTCATTACCTTCTTTATCTTCTTATTAGGTAGATACGCTTTTCGGATAATTGCGATGGTAGAAGTCTTAAAAGCTTATATTTTAAACATACCTAAAACCGATTTTCTATGAACATTTGATGAGCTTTGCCGGACCGGAAAAAAAATTGAGAAATTATAAATTCCCAAATTGATCGTAAACAATACTACTTGACACGGATCAATCAATAGGTGGTCGAAGTCAATTAATAAAAATATTTTTATATCCCTTTTAATCGTAAATTAAAAACAGCTACAACTATCATCCTATCCAAGATCCCATGTCCTTTCCAAATAAGGCTTAAGCCTGTAAATAATATTTTAAATTAATGATAATGGCGTCGGTTCACCTAAACGCAGGGTAGATGTTATAATTCACGTGAAGTTGACGCTTACCTGTTAATATATGAATATTTACCCGAACATTATCCGTTATTTATTGTGATTGCGGATAAACGGGTGATAGATACGCGTTATTGCTGGAACGGCCCACGGTTGTTGTAATATTTAGGGCTTTAATAGACTCATGCGTCATACTGTTACCTCATTTAGGTCCAGTTACATGACAGGGTGGTTAAAGTTACGTTAGGTTTAAACTATGATGGTCAATCAAAAGCAAAGTGGATTGAAAAGCTGAAAAGATTATAATAATTTCCGTTAAATAAGTTACTCTCACAGAGTCTATTGGTGAATTCAGTTTTGAGAACTTTTTTTTTAGAATTCAAGTTACATAAGTTCAATTTTTTCTTTTTTTTTTAAAGAAAATAATAATAATTGACAATTATGAAAATGTATTCATAAGAATTTTTCCTATTGTAAATTGAGAAAATTTATTTATTGTAATAAGGTTGGTTAAAAAAATGATAAGTATAGTTGTGACAAAGAATGTATTAAAAATAATTGTAATGTGAAGATAAGAAAAATAAAAGGCTTATTTATTTATTTATTAACTGTTATGTTTGAACTTTAAACATCAAAAGCAAAGTGGATTGCATAACTTGCCGCTTTTATATTGCAGATAGATGACGTTGGCTTATCTTAACTCGCACTAAAATCTTGTGCTGTAGGGGCAATGATATGATTCCCTACTTTAACGGCCTGAAAAGAGTTCATGAACGGATTATTTTTAATTTTATTATTAAACTAGCTCATGCCTGCGACTTTATACGCGTGTTTAAGGCTTTTTAATTCCTGAGGAACGCTTTGATTTTCTGGTATGAAAATTGACTTATGTCATTTTACAGATCTTCAGCTACATCTTAACAAAAAAATAACGTCGATCCTTTGTTGCAGCGTAATTGAAGGACAAACCAACCAACAAACAAACACACTACTAGTATGATAATGAAGCAATTTCCGAGCAAGGTGGAGAAATCCGTACTGTAGTGATATTTTAACAAGTAGCGACAAACACAATGTATCAAGATTGCCTCGTTCCCACACTGTAAAGTGTAAGGCAAAGGATTTCAATAATACAGCCGTGTGTCATAGTTAGAATTGGTCGTAGTCAAACAATGCAGTAACGCGCAAGTTAAAGCGACCGTGAGTTATAGTTCAAGTTGGAGTCTTCATATTGTTTACCTTGTCGTTTACCAATGCTAAGTGATTAAGAATACAGTTACATGGACAGAGGTGGGATGGAGACGAAATTAATAATAAATTTTGTGGTATTGCACGCCTAAAGAATCTTATTCTATTGTACCGTATCGTAATTTAATTTAATCGTAAGTTAATTTTAATACGATTAAGGGCTAATTTTTCAATCGTCAGATAAAGTTTGTCGGAGGAATAAATTTGACGTTTTGACAGGTTTTGTATTGAAAATCCGTCAAAGCGTCAAATTTATTCCTCCAATAAACTTTTAGTTAAGACTTTAGGTTAGATCAGTATAAATATTGTAATCTGTTTAGAATAATGTAACATGTAAGGGCATGGTTTAACATATAAAAAACTTAAAAAAGGTTTTTCCGGGCGTATAATTAAGACAACCATCTTGCATTTCATTACAGCTCATGGTGTTTTTGAATACAATTTACGTTCTTGTCCGGCGTTATCGGGCTGACATGAGTCGACTCGTATGTAAAAACCTATTTACCGCTCTTATATCACAAACTACTATTTTGTCACAAGCCTGAATCCGAAATTGAACACTGACCTTAATGTACTCGGCCATTTTGTTTTGAACGTGCACAAAGAACATATTCATATTCATATTCATTTATTTGCATTTCCAGCCCTGCTAGGGCAAAGCAAAGTACATACATTAATAAAATTACAGTAATAAAAATATGTTACATTAAGTTACCTTATTACTTATATTAATTATTACATTTATATTGAAATTAAGATTAAAACATAAAAATCAGATCTTAAAAAAAAAATAATGTCTAGTACCTACAATAAACTATTATATTAAGTGAAAATCTAAATTAATTATAAAATATTAAATAGATTAAATTATTAAATATCAATGTCAAATACAATAAATTATTACATTATGTTAAACCATTTATATTAAAAACGATATGTACATAACGATACTATTTCCTCGCAAGAAATAGTCATACCATATGCACATAAACTAACTACCATCCATACCTACTAACATTACGAATGCGAAAGTTTAGATGGATGGATAGATGTTTGTTACTCAATCACGCCAGAACGGCTGAACGGATCTGGATGAAATTTGTCACAGAGGTATATCACAGTCTGGACTATCACAAAGATTATGAAAGGTTAAGTGTGGGTTGTGTGATTATTTAATATCGGAGAAATGCGAGGGTTACTTTTTATCCCGAAAAATTGGAACCAAAAAACCTCAATCCACGCGGACGAAGTCATGGGCATCCACTAAATTCTAATATGCTAGGTACTTTTTTTTCATTTTTTTTTTTATCCTCTACAAGTTAGCCCTCGACTGCGATCTCATCTGATGGTAAGTGATGATGCAGTCTAAGATGGTAGTGGGCTAACCTGTTAGGGGCATGGCAGTTATATTAAAACCATACCCCTATTCGGTTTCTACACGGCATCGTACCGGATCACTAAATCGCTTGGCGGCACGGTTTTTCCGGTAGAGTGTTACCCAATCAAGGCCGAAGCCTCCCAGACCAGACCAGACCAGGAAAATTCAGAAATTATAAATTCCCAAATAGACCCTGCCGGGGATCGAACCCGGGACCTCCGCTCGTTAAGACAACAGCGCTACACACTGCGCCATGGAGGTCGTCAAAAATAATTAGAATAACGAATTAAAAAATACGACTGCCCTGCCATATTATTTTTGGAGTTTACCTCCCTAAGAAGCGATTTTTGCATATATAGGCTTTTTATTCACATTTTTATTAAATGATATTTTTTTGTGAATCACTAAATATTGAACTATAATATGATGATTATATAATTAATCTTATTTTCGATTATTTTTTTTCAACTTTAGTCTTTAATGGGGGACCATGGTCACCCCATCAATTTTTTTTAAAAATTTACTAGTCTATGTCACCCGGAATAAGCTAGGGATTCTAACGATACCTCACTTATCAAAATCGGTTCAGGTGTATAGAAGTTATGGTTGAATATACAAACTCACATACATAAAGTAAAGTAAAATATACTTTATTGTACACCATACAAAAAATAAAATACAATAGATATAATTATCTAATGGACATGGCACAACATACATACATACATACTTTTTTCAGGCAGTCGTATAAAAATACGACTCCACGCATCCCATATTCCTGTAAACGGGAACTACACAAGATACAGTTCTCAAATACCAAGTTAAACTGAAGCAAGTTACGTGAACCGGCCGATCGGCTTTGCGAAAAGGCAATTATCATTAATTATTATTAAACGCGACGCCTCAGTGATAAACGGAGGGCCGATAACTTGAGCAAATAATTCAACTTCGGGACACTGGGACGGGGATCGGCTCCGAGACACGATTCAATATTGATAACCTTTACTCCATTTCGGGGATTTATCTTTATTTTTAAACGACACCCAAAAAGTTATTCGGACCAGCTCTTTAAGTATTTTTTGTTCGGTTATTTTTATACGCTACCATAAGTTACCATTCTCCTACGAAACGGTTTGACCGATTTTTATGAAATTTTACATGCATATTCAGTAGGTGTGAGAATCGGTTACTATCTTTTTTGATACGACTGCCTGAAAAAAGGAGTATATTGTTTTCAAGGTTCATGTATTTATGTATGCATGTGAGTTTGTATATTCCACCATAACTTCTAGACGCCTGAACCGATATTGATAAATGAGGTATCGTTAGAATCCCTAGCTTATTCCGGGTGACATAGGCTAGTAAAATTTAAAAAAAAAATTAATGGGGTGACCATGGTCCCGCATTAAAGACTAAACATGAAAAAAAAAAATCGAAATTAAGATAACATTAACTATATAATCATTATCTAGAAAATGATGAGTAGATTCCAAAAATATATAACACTATAGTTCAATATCCAGTGATTCACAGAAAAATAACATTTAATAAAAATGTGAATAATATTCTAATATAACAGGTTATTTAGACTACTTAGGTGTACTAAGTTTTTGGTAATCCCCGGGGGAACTCCTTAATTCTCCGGGATATAAAGTAGCCTATGTCACTTTCCAGGTCCTCGAAAAATCACGTCGATCCGTTGATCTGTTGCAGCGTGATTGAAAGACAAACACACTTTATAATATTTGTATGATGATACATAATATTATTTTTTTAAGGTGAGAACTACTTTGGTATCCAGGAAAAGGTATAGCTTATGTCCGTTTACAGGATACAAGCTATTTTTGTACCAAATTTCATCAAAATTGGTTTCGCGAGTTTCGAAGGATTGTAATACTTATTGCTGTTCTTGGCACGTTTGGATTGCAATATACCAAACTATATTTAGAGATCCAGCCAGGCTATTTTCATAGCACATCGTGATTTTGTGTAAATCTTTCTGTCTGTAATATATCTATCCAACTATAGAAACTCGAGATCTGCAGTTAACCCTACAAATAAAGGCTAAGTACTAAGATTTTTAGACCCTACAAATCGGGCATGTCCCCCATATAACTTTATGCACACTACCGGTTACAAACAAAATAATTTAGCTAAGATAAACAATGGTGGGCATAATATTCGGACCCTCATTTAACACCATAGCTCCATGATATCAGCTCAAACAGCTGCCTATAACAATTGGGTATTTGTCACATATTAAAATAATTATTTTTATATGACTGCCTGAAAAAAGGAATATATTGTTTTCAGGGTTCATGTATGTATGCATGTGAGTTTGTATATTACACCATAACTTCTGTACGCCTGAACCGATTTTGATAAACGAGGTATCGTTAGAATCTCTAGCTTATTCCGGGTGACATAGGCTAGTAAAATTTAAAAAAAAATGATGGGGTAACCATAACGACTAAAGTTGAAAAAAAAATTCGAAAATAAGATTAACTATATAATCATCATCTATAAAATGATGAGTAGATTCCAAAAATATATAACACTAAAGTTCAATATCCAGTGATTCACCAAAAAATATCATTTATTGTTTTTAAAAAGTTAAAAACAATAAATTATATTTTTTTTCATGGCAGGGCCGTCGTATTTTTTAATTTTTTAAATTATTTTGTAGTTATACTTCTTTTGGCTGGTTGGGGAAAACCGACCGACACCGACACCCAAATTCGACACCCAAATTCGACACCCTGAAGTTAGTTGGTCAACTTATAAGTCTTGCAGAAAAAGGACTACTAACAAAATAAAAATAAATACATTTACTGTATGTTGGGTGAGAACTGGTATCTATTTTCAAGATATTTTTAGATTTATTTTCTACTAGCGAATGTCTGCGTGGTTTGAGTTTTTTTGGTTCAATTTTTTGGGATGAAAAGTAGCCTATGTGCTATTCCAGACTATTATCTATCTCTGTGCCAAATTTCAGCCAGATCCGTTCAGCCGTTGGGGCGTGATTGAGTAACAAACTCCTTACATCCATACATCCATCCAAACTTTTGCATTTATAATAGTAGTAAGATATCAAAAAGTATAACTTCTTGCGTGCGTACATGAACACACTTTTTTTTGTGATTATTAAATAGAGGATCTCCCAAAAGTCGTAATATCCACGTCCCCTGTTATTTTTGTTTGAAACCATTTCAACCTATCGATTGAAGTTAAAAAAGTGCGTCGAATTCCAAAGACTTCACTGTTTACAACTTCATACAA
Source organism: Erebia palarica (assembly GCA_964035005.1). Classification (NCBI taxonomy): domain Eukaryota; kingdom Metazoa; phylum Arthropoda; class Insecta; order Lepidoptera; family Nymphalidae; genus Erebia; species Erebia palarica. The sequence goes on along the minus strand of OZ035983.1, from coordinate 59,159,505 downwards.
TAAAAATTGGTTGAAAGGATGGGCCTTAGCAGATAGACAGACAAATTAAATTTATATTTGTACACCACACTATTGTAGAATAAGGAACACTTTTATATAGATTCCACCACAAATGTACTCTGTTCATAAATAAATGAACTGATTGATTAAATTGATTGATTGATTTACAAAAGACACACTTTCATATTCAGAGTTTATTATGCTAATAAGTTAAAGTGATGTAATTATATTATATTATGGGGCGAAAACACACTATAAGGACAGGACAGGAGGAAAAGTCCTTGCGAAACGCCTGCTTCGTAGGTGAAATTTTTGTCTTGTCGCGATAGTCTGTGTAGCTCCATGTAAAAGTTCGCGGACTTTTTTTCGTTTTAAGTCGATTTGGGTTAAGGCATCAGGCGTAGCTTGGTTACTATCGGGTGTAAATTGACCAAGTGGCTTACTAGCAGTATTATTTAATCTTAATAACGCCATTGTTTCAGTATTATAATCCTTATTTTAGTGATATCAAGGTCAAAATATAAAACGTGTATCTAAATATATAAAAATAAAAACAGTGACTGGCTGACTGACTGACTAATCTATCAACGCACAACTCAAACCACAAGATGAATCGGGCTAAAATTTGGCATGCAGATAGCTATTATGACATAGACATCCTCTAAGAAGGAATTTTGGGGATATCAACCCGCAAGGGAGTAAAATAGGGGTTTGGAATTTGTAAAGTCCATGCGGACGAAGTCGCCGGCAAAAGCTAGTTTCAAAATAATACTGCTTTATGCAGTAACAGTAATCCCAATGTATCAAAACACGACCTTACCACCAAAACTATACATCCGCAGATAAGGCGTTTTGTACCTGAAAATAAAACATAAAATAGGTTAAATACGTCCGGCCCGGGACACCGATATTGTTCAGGGGCGTACCCCTGGGGGCCTTATGAAGGTATATTATAGTTTTGATTGGCCATTCACGTTTAGATATGAAACTGACGGACAAAAGGACAACATTACTCGTTCAGTGGACGCTGGGTGCCTTTTGACTGGTAGTATTATATTTTCTGTAGCTGACTTGAAAAGATAAATAAATCGCGAAAATATCTAGACAGGTATAGGTGGTTTTATTGGCGCAAAAATCAAGTAGAAAATATAATAAATAATTTATAAATTCACCCATTACTAATATTATAAATGCGAAAATGTGTCTGCCTATCGGTCAGTATGTCTGCTATGCTTAACGGGCCACCTGTTTATCAACCGATTTAGATTGTCATGGAGATAAATCTATCTCCACGGGGAATACGGGGGACACGGGGAAGGAAACTCCTTAATTATCTGGAATAAAAATATTTTTTAAACCCGGAAAATTAATTAATTAGCTGCTGCCCGTGACTTTGTCAGCGCGGATTGAGGTTTTTTAGTTCCCGGAGGAACTCTATAATTTGGGCAACATACTACATATAATATACGTATACGTATAGCAAGTACATACATCTATCTCTGTGCCGAATTTCATCCACATCCGTTCAGCCGCTCTTGCGGATTGAGTAACAAACATCCATCCTTCCATCCATGCATCCAAACTTTCGCATTTATAATATTAGTATAGATGATCCTATACCAAAACCAGACCAGGGCGCGTTTGGAACCCTCATAGCTTTAGTTTTAAGATACCGTAACCGATTATCACCATCATGTTTTATATGTAAGTAATTTTTAACGTCAATAAGTGTACCTACAGTGTACCTACATTGAATAAATGATATTGAATTGAGTTGAGTTGAGTTGAAACCTAGTATTTATTTATCCCAACGGCTAAGCCTAGCAATACAAAGAGGTAACATGTACTTCCTGTTAATAGTTAAGCTTTGGATACAATAACATTAGTATGGATAAGAACGAAGGTCCAGATTCGTTCGATAATAATAATTTACCCCAATCCCCGTTTACCTGGGCCTAGTTAACGATTGTATCGTACTTTATCAATCTGATAACTGGAGTGGAGCGTTGTATTAACAAACAAGGTGTATCGCGAACTTTGCACATCGGCTCAAATTTGTTCCCAACTCGCACAGTTAATGGGATGTAAGGACGGTGATTTGGGTCTAGGATGTCGGAATTTAATGGATAAGGATGTAAAAGTTAAATAAAATTAAAATTAAATGATTTATTTCACGTAGGAAAACTTGTACCACTTATAATGATAATAATAACTTTATTTCAAGCAACAATGGCTCATATATTGTTAGTTATACAAACTTATTTCCTACCTTAGTACTTAACCTAAAAAATTAAACCTAATAACTAAAACTACTAAATAAAGTACTAAATACTTATGGTAAGTCGCAAGAATCTACCACTGAGCAACCAATCTACTAAGAAGAGCTGGCAAGAAACTCAGCAGTTGTTATTTTCACAAACAAAGAAATGTTACTCACCTTGAACTGCGATCTCACCTTGAAGTGATGATGCAGTCTAAGATGGTAGCCGGCCAACCTGTTATGGGCATGGCAGTTATATTAAACCGATACCCCTATTTGGTTTCTGGTTCATCGTACCGGAAAGCGTAATCGCTTGGCGGCACGTCTTTGCCGGTAGGGTAACTAGCCACGGCCGAAGCCTCCCACCAGGCCAGACCAGGGAAAATTCAGAAATTATAAATTCACAAATTGACCCCGTCGGGGATCGAACCCGGGACCTCCGCAAGTTAAGACAACAGCGCTACACACTGCGCCACGGAGGTCGTCAAAATGAATGGTGCAGCTTAGTCGAGTTTCAGGAACTAGTACGCAAGTACTAGTACTAGTAGGGGGCAAGAGAGATTGGGGCATCTTCTATGCATTCACACTCCATATTGGATGCATCACCGCCGTGTCATCAAGTTTTGACTTTGAATCTCCGTGGCTTTAAAGTTGGAAGGAGATTGGAGTATATCTGTCACCGTAAGATTGTAAAAATCGTTAGATTATAATCTAACTCGCGAAATTGTAAACTGTCGAAAGATCGTGAACCGTTAAATGCGCTGAGTGTCAATTTTTGAAATATTCATTGTATTTACATTTTCTTGTCTGTTTCTTGTAGATTAGGTTAGGGTTCTACATAAATAACGAGGAAGGTTAGGTTCTATCGAGTAAATATACCTAAAAGAGTACTTACTCTGAGTTTTATTTCGATTGATCGTATGAGCATTCGATGACATTAGCGTCAAAGTCACATGAACTTAAATGTATGAATATAGAGCTCAATTTCGTGTATGCATTCATATACGTTTACGTATACGATACGTTTCCAAATTTAAATCTGTAGTAATGAATTTGTGACTTTAAATCAAGCGCTTTTGGGTCCATTTTACTGTGACGCTAATGTCATCGAATTCTTATACGATCAATTGGATTAAAACTCAGAGAAAGGGTACAGATTACAATCTACCGAAAAATAATGCGTTAAATTGTAATCTTACGACAGTTTGCAATTCCGCGAGTTAGATTAAAAATTATAATCTAGCGGTTTTTACAATCTTAGTCTTACGGTGACATAACGATTATCGACCTCATTTATAAGAGGTTTTCAAAAATACGCGAATAAAATCGCGGGCATCATCTATTTAAATTAAATAGCGAAAGTTGTCTGTCTGTAGTAATAGCTGTAGCTTCACACACCTTTCTATGTTAGAACATGGCAAAACGTTAGCGCGATGTAATAGCGTACAGCGCCATCTAGTTCAAGCTGAGTAAACTATATTGCTGGAACTGGGAGTTAACACTAAACTTGTATTATCGATGGTTTGGGCTGTTCGTTTATAGATCAGTCAATCAGTCACCTTTTCCTTTCCTTTTATTATATGCTAGATATGCGCGATATTTATTATATTTTCAAAACCTTTTTAACTTGTTTGCATGACATGTTTATTTCAAAACCTTGTTAACTTGTTTGCATGACATATATAAATTTAAATGCTATGTACACTTGTAATCGATTTACGTATAAGAAATAGTAATAATGTGAACGTTCTTGTGTTTGTCATATATGTGAATTGTCAGTGTACTTAATAAATAATAAATTAATATTATAACTCATCTAGATTAACGAATTTACTTTATTGCCATGTATATTTATAATTACGTCATCTCTCTCTCTCTGCGTCGTATTCCTCATTGCTCAAAGTCGTAACCCCTTTCCATTAATCGATAATGGCACAGGTTTTATTGGGATAATAATGCGGTGGGTTTATCCAGTTTATCGACTTGGTACTGGCAACTAGACTTCTCGTCTCTCGAAGTACGTCACGAAGATTAATAAAAATTGGCAGTCATAGGGACTACCGATAGAGGTGAAAACGAATATTATTATATTTTATTTTATTATTTTTTTAACATAATTAAAATATAAACCTTAGCACTAAGACAGTCTTCACGAATCCAGAAATTTACCCCCTACCAAGAAGTGCTCATCGCGGCTAAAGAAGTTTTCACTTCAATACCACTACAACCCATTAACGTTCCACAGCTGGCCACAGGCCTCCACTTTCATAGGAGAGAAGGAATCATATTCACTTCAATAAAAAGAGCTAAATATTGTACCACATCCACGTTTTCAGAACTCATCCCAATAGCCGTGTCAGCCATGGGACTGTATCAGCGATCTCTTTGTTTGACTCATATCTGGAAACGCTGCTCGATACCTGATAAAACAATTTCCACGAAGAACTACGCTTTCAATGAAGCGGTAGGAAATATTGCAAAGTTTTTGGAGAATGTGACGTTATTTTGGGTAGAAAGAAGATTAATTTCTAGCTTTATCAGTATGTAATGTTTATGTAGTATATTGTATGGCTGTCTATATTGTTGCACTATCCCGCACATATCTTAAAGGTTCTTAATTTCAAGGTTTAGGTTGTCAAGTATAAGACCACCCTTGCGCACTTCGTTTCGTTTTCCTTTCTTTTCTATGTAAAATATGTCTTGTTTAGCAATAAAGAGTTTATCTATCTATCTATCTATCTTGATTAAGCCTCTTCTAGCATTTGTATGACTATAGGTCTAACTACGAAGCTTGTATCAGTGGTCATCTAAATGCACTAGAGATTCATTGAACTGCCATTTTTTAAGCTTTTTCAACGGCTCCCAACTACTCACTTGAGATCTTTCGTCCACTTAGTGGGGGTTCGAGATCGACCATCGCTGCGTTTTCCGGTGAGAGGTCATCATTCAAGCACCTTTGGACCCCAACGCCTATCGGTCCTATGTACTATGCCCATTGCTACTTCTTTCCCTCTCTTGGTGGCTCTTCAAGCTACATCGGTTTCTCTGGTTCTCCTCATTTAATTTTATATGCGAACTAAACCAGTTTCATTGTAACCTATCTAGTGATTCTATTTGCCTGTTTAATTGTCATTTCGGGCCTTTTATTACGCGATTACTGATGGCATTAAGATGCTATCGGCGCCTTGTATTGAGGTGGATAAATGAGTTTTGCCTTGTTCTAAAGTTTCTCCATCAGATACCATTGTCTCCACTGCGTTACGGCTTCGGATTTAAATAACTGAAAACTTATTTAGGCTTAGCTTCGGTTGAAACTTATTTGCTTTCGATTAAAGTGTAGCTAAGGGTTTACTAATGCCCGTTTTCACCAAAAAGTCCCTAGAGTTTAGGGAACACCTAAGGCTATTCAAGATGACAGTTATTGTACGTGTAAACTGTCATAGAGTGGTCTTAATTAAGGCTTTGTTTGGGAAACGAGTAAGAGACTTCTCTTCATCACTATCCATATTATCCTTAGTAATCTTACTTAATATTCAAAATGCGAAAGTTTGGATGGATGTTAGATGTTTGTTACTCAAACTCACGCACCAATGGATAAACGGATCTGGATGAAATCTGTCTCAGAGATAGATTATAGTATAGAATAACACATAAGATAACTAAGGAGTTCTCGCAGGAACCAAAAAACCTCAATCCACGTGGACTTAGTCACGGGCATCAGCTAGTATATCATATCATACTAATATTATAAAAGAGCAACGGATCGACGTGATTTTTGGGATTTTTGGGATGGGTATAGTTGAGGACTTTGAGAGTGACCTAGGCCACTTTTTATCCCGGAAAATGAAGGAGTTTCCGCGGGAATAAAAAAACTTAAACCACGTGGACGAAGTCGCTGTCATCAGCTAGTATTATTATAAATGCGAAAGTGTGTCTATTAGTCCCGGACCCACTTTTCTAACCGATTTTGACAAAATTTGGTAGGATATAGGTAGCATCCAGGGAAATACATAAGCTACTTTTTATCGAAAAGCCTTAATCCATGCGTTTCTTGCTCCTCGGTCGGGATTGTTTTTCAATTTAAGGGTCCAAAACAAAAATATCCGCACACAAACATACCTAATACCTATCATTAGGCAAACATCTTTAACGAAGCACTCGATCGGTCGTTTAATTAAACGCAAATTAGTGTTGCGAATTAACGCGAACGTGTACGCATCACCTCGACGGACGAATAATTACATTCCCGATTCTATTTAATTACAACAAGGTTCAAAATTGAGTGCAACATTCACTTACTGCTCGTCGGAGGAAGAACGAACACTTCTTACAAATTGGCCACATTAATACAGACAAGAGGGTGATACCGTTTGACTAGTAAGTGTGCGACGTTTCAAACTTAATCGATTATAATATATATAAATATATGTCACCGTAAGATTGTAAAAACCGTTAGATTATAATCTAACTCGCGAAATTCTAAACTGTCGAAAGATTGTAAACTGTTCAATGTTCTGAGTGTCAATTTTTGAAATATTCATTTTATTTGCGTTTTCTTGTCTGTTTCTTGTAGGTTAGGTTAGGGTTCGACATAAATAATCAAGTTAGGTTTTATCGGGTTTAAATACCTATCAGATTACAATCTACCGGAAAATAATGCGTTAAATTGTAATCTTTCGACAGTTTAGAATAATATTTCGCGAGTTAGATTATAATCTAACGGTTTTTACAATCTTAGGGTGACATATACATATATATACCTATATATAATATATATATACGATAAGGTAGCCCGTGATTTATCATATGTCAGCTTTACGTTTAAAGTTGAATTGAATTGTCACAAAAGTTAAAGGATTGTTAATTTATTTATTGATGAAAGTTCGATTGTACTGATATTTGACTCATTCGATGTATTTCACTCGTCAGTTCGTTCCCGACGCCATATTGGAATAACTTGTATAAATACGAATGTTTGACCATCGGTAGGACAGTCTCCACCGAGACTCAAACGATTATTGAATACCTTCGGTGTTTAGATCGTTACCTTGTTTACGAGCCTGCGGTAGCAACTGCAGCCTCGTCAAATGATTTGATACTGTAGTATTGTTTAACTGAGTTTTATAAATTAACTAATAACATTAAATCTCTCGTGGTTAGAGTACAAATTGACAAATATATCAAAAGTGTTTTATTAATACCTACTTCTGGATTGTTCTCCAACACGTATATCTCTATATCAGCAGGGCGACGACGTATCTTTTGCATCAATCATTGTTAGAGTATCAATTGTTGTGATTGGCTGAATTTATGGTATTCTTGCTGCGTCAATGGATTTTGTCCAATAGTGGAAGAGTGCTATCCAATCAGAGGTGATTGCAATCGTTACACTGTAGCTGTCAGAGATACGCAGTCGCCCAGCTGAGCAAAGCTCGCATTAAAAAGATCTCTGACGTCTTGTCAGAGGATAACTGAGTGCGAAACAAAAAAAACTTGGTCGAAATAAGAAGTGCTTTCTTGTTACGTGCACTAGAGCACAGTGCAGTATATTTTTGTAGTTTTTTTTTTTCGTAGTTGATTTTATAGTTTAACATAATAATTGACGAAACGTGTGATGACATGCGTTAAGGCTGAGATCTGCAGAGGAATCTCCCTCAAGAGATACGACAGGGTATCGAGAATAGTGGCTTTTAGTCCCGAGTTAAACACTCAACTTTTCACAACTCGTATGAAATGGCTCGTTTTAGTCCCTTGTTGAACAATCTACTATTGGGTTCGGGCCCAATTAGCCCATGGCGTGACGCGTAAATAGACTAATTAATGCATACACAATTGTACAATTTATTTAAATCTGAAGCTTTAACAGCTTATTATTTTCATAATAATATCAGTGAATGTGTTAATAAGATTTTATTGACCGAGCGAAGCGAAGGTCTCTGAGTTTACTTGAGTGAATTTGCACTTGTCCGTCCTAGGGTTGCCAAAAAAATTGTCCGTCTGTCTGAGCCTTATAACTTCTGAATTACTGAACGTAATTACCTCAAATTTAAATATAATATGTAAACCAATGGCCTCCAGCCGAATATGGCTTAAAAATTTATAAAAATCTTGATTTCAGGGGGGCTCTCATAGAAGCGAATGCGAAGTAAAATATTTTTTATAGCGTTACATAAGGTTGCGGTATATCATTTTAAAGATAATTAGGAATAGAGTCTAAAAATATATTTTTTTTTAAATATTTCCCCTAAAATTGACGAAATGGGGGGCTTCCAAAGTGGAGATTTTCTAACGTCCAAAGTTGACCTCAGAACTCCCACTTTTCTGAAAGGCTGAGCCTGAAACTTGATCAATTATTTGAATTATATCCTGTACTTGAACAACAAATACTAAAATTAGATAAATATTATAAGGAAACGAAATTATTTAATTTTTTAACGAGCTTCAGTATTTTTTACAGAACTTCACAATGATGTCAATAGATGGCGCTCTGTAAAAGTTTATTCGTTTGTGCATACAAATAATAGACGTTAGCACCATCTTACGTGGAGTAAAAAAATACCGCGAGGTTTCAGTTCGGGGCGAACCACTAGTACTGTTTGTGTAAAATATATATATTATTGAAGATATTTACTAACATAAGATACTTGTTTCAGGATAAAGAAATGAAATTCAAGAATGGAATACATTCCCTGTGATTAAGAAAAATAACGATGGTGTCAGAGACGAGGTTATAAAAGGATGCGTGCGCATCTGCTGCGGACTACATTGTGTGATTTTATTTTCTCGATGTAATATTTTTATTGTTCATGTTAAAAAATGAGTCAGGAGAGCTTTTGCGTCTTTCTTCTTCAAGTATCCTCTAGAAATTTGCAAGAATATTGTAATTTAAAAAAAATATATATTGAGACTTGAGAGATGCACCGTTGTGTGTGAAAGGAGCATTAATTTAGTAGATTCCGATGTCGATTCGGTAACGGGAGCTGTCGAATGTTCGTCTCGCGGCACACTGGGACGTGGCTCGCAGTCTGGTAATGTGAAATTACCTTAAAATTAATTTTCAATGCCATACCAGAACCGTTAACATGGGAATCGAAACCACGACTGCGTGAGTCACACATGAAGAATGAATCTTTTCATGCATCCACCACCACCACCACCACTACAGCCTATTGACGTCCCATTGCTGGGCACAGGCCTCCACTCTCATAGGAGAGAGGGAATTAAGAGCTTAGATCCACCACGCTGCTCCAATGCGGGTTAGCGGGCTTTAACGACTATTATCATGTTAGTGATGATAACCGGGACCGACGGCTTAACGTGCTCTCCGAGGCACGGGGGTGAAACACCGCCAACTTCCAACTCCGGGCTGGCACTGAGAATTTCTTAATTGAAAAACCCAATACCTAACAATTTTTATGCCCGACCGGGAATCGGAACCAGGACCTCGTAATCCGCAGTCGACTACGCTAACCGCTAGACCAACGAGGCAGTCGTTTTCATGCATCATGATCGGAAAATAGACATTCTTTACTTTTCCTCCCAAATTTATCAAACATAAGCAAAGTTGACGCATACGCAAAAGTTGAGCAAAGTTCAACATACTGTGTAGAAATGAAAATTATTTTTGGAACGGAGTTCCTTATCGCGCTTGCGAAAGGGGGCTAGACGGAAAAAATTAAGACGAAAAGTTGTAACGACACGTTTTGCTATAGTTGTAAGCCGTGCGGCGTGCGCGTGTTTCTCTCTCTCTCTCTCTCTCTCTCTCTCTCTCTCCCTCTCTCTCTCTCTTCAAAGCAAGCCAGTTATTTTCGTTTCGTCTGTCTATTTCGCATTGAACAGTGTGGTGTCGCGACGATTATTTTTGTTGAGTGTATACAGGTTTTTTGTAATATATAATAAATAATAAAAAATAATAACAATAATGAATCCTGACAGTGTATCTGCACAAGTTCCGGATATTGCTGATGAACTTCGTTCCATCTGGGTGTCCCTTGAGTCCCTTGACACCTCTCAAGTTTTTTTTTTACTTTAGTGGGCTTTGGGGGTCGGTTATTGGAAAGAAGAAGAAAATAATCAAGTATTATTCCTTGTAAACATGACGTTCAGAAGGTGTACTCCACTTTCAGTTCACTTTATTAGCTGCAATTCCATAGTAACATTATTTCTTAGTTATATTTACTTTGTATGTACCTATTTTGAATAAAGATATTTTGTGATTTTGAGTTTGAATGGTATCATAAATCCCTTATTATAAATAAATAAAAGCTTAATTGTATCTTATTGTTAGAATTTACACAGTTAAACACTTATCAACTAAGTTCTACGCCTAAAAAAAAGTTAAATAAAATCTAACAATATACAAAGGGAAGCAAACTCAACATTACTGATCATTGATAACAATGCTCAGCGCTGGTTTTCAGTTTGCTCCGGTTCTATTCGATTGTACAAAAAATTGCGCTGCGCCCTCTGCCATATATTTAGACTATAAATAAAATAAATATTACACAGGTTATTCCAGCATTCAACCTGCCCGCGAGCCAGCTGTCAATAAGTGCGGAGTGATCCCCGTTTAATTCGCGTCTTGACACGGCGCGGAATGTTAATTAAGCGACTGACGGCTATCGGCCGCCATTTTGTTCCTCAGTTAATCCACGTCAAAAGAAACTAATTGCCGATTGAAAAGTTACCTTGTGATTGGAAATCTGTGGATCTTGTAGCTACTTGCGGATGATAAGCTGGCTTAAATAAATGCTATATAACTGTCTATTTTTTTTAGTCCATATGATATTATAAATTACTAGCTAATGCCCGAGACTTCGTACGCGTGGATCGAGGTTTTGAGGTTCCTGCGGGAGCTCTTAATTTTAATTTTCCTTTTAATTAACCTTAATTTTCCGGGATAAAAAGTAGCCTATGTGCTATTCCAGACTATAATCTATCTCTGTGCCAAATTTCAGCCAGATCCGTTCAGCCGTTGGGACGTGATTGAGTAACAAACATCCATACATCCATCCAAACTTTTGCATTTATAGTATTAGTATAGATTGTGGACTACACAAAATTCGTTAACTTCAAAACTGATACTTACAAACAAATTTCAAAACCAGTTAATGGGACCATACTGCCAACGTTTAAAACCACGTTGTTTCAATATTGTTGACTTTCGTGCTGTAGAATTATAATCCTTAATTTAGAAAAGTCAAGGTACTCAGTACTCAATATCATTTATTCATGTAGGTACACTTATTGACGTTAAAAATTACTTACTTATAAAACATAATGGTGACAATCGGTTACGGTATCTTAAAAATAAAGCTTCCAAACGCGCCCTGGTCTGAGAAGAGCCCACAACAAACTCGGCCGGGTATTTTTTTTTTGATTATAACCATCTCACAAATCATCTTAACTAAAGAACTATCAGAGTAGTCTTTTACATGGTTATAAGATTTTTCAATGAGTTTAGGTACGTTTTACATTAACTTTGAACTTATTCAGAGACATCATCAACATGTCTTCTGGGAGCTTATTGTAGAAGCGGACACTGTTTCCAACAAATGAATTGCTGGTTTTACTAATACGTGACATCAAACTGTCATTTTGAGTAATATTACTTAAGTATTGCTTTAAGCGTTGGTAGTATGGCCCCTGTATACCTTTTAGCCCAATCCGCCCAGTGGTTTGAACTGTACACTGATAGATCAGTCAGAAAATCACCTTTCCTTTTCACATACAAAGGGAAAGGTTTCATTTAGATGTGAAAGTATGTCTGTCTCTCTTTTTTTTTTCAGGAGGAAAATCCTCATTGGATACCTCAGGAGTTTTGGAGGCATGCCCGACTCCATTGGGGATGAAACCCAGCGGCCTACGAACTAAAAACCTCCTCCCTCTACTCCGTAGAATCTTTCAGGTAAAGAAATATCTGTCTGCTACGCTTTTACGACCCATCTGTTCAACCAGAGGCACAATTGTCTAAGCCAATCGTATTCATTTGACAGCTCATAACGTATAACTCGAACTTTTAATTATTTAAAGGAGATACTTATATGCGTTTTGACGTGCCAGCATTTATGACCTTCTTAAACAGGTCGAATTATACGTTTCACAGACGATTACGATTACGATTTCCTTATATAATCGGGGGCAGTTTACTAACCCACAGATTAGCCACAATATTTCCAACATTTTCAAGTTTTCTTTTTGTACTATAACCATTAAAAAGAAGGTCTAACAGGAATACTTTTAGCGGAATCGAAACCGTGCGGAAAAAGCTCAATGCAATATCTAAAAGAATTAAAGAACAAAAGAGTATTCAACACTGGAAACACTATCGCCCCGGGACAGGGCAATGCAAAAAGGCGCTAATTTCTCGAAACCAAAAAGTGGTAATGGTTATGCGTTGCAGCACCAACGCGTTTGTCTCGCGATAACGCGCGCTTACAATTAGTTGGGACAATGCTATGCAGGAACTGCCAAATCCTTTTTATACGAGTGCCTAAAAACAGGAGTATATTGTTTTGAGGGTTCATCTTCTTACTATACTTATAAAAACTAGCTGACCCGGCCACGCGTTGCTGTGGCTAAAGTTTTTGTTATATTACATTATAGTAAACAATTGTGACTGTCAAATAATAACAGACAAATAATTAGCTGAATTATACGGTATTTCGTTCACTACAAAATAAATTTAATTAATTTTATAGCGTCAACAACACGTGGTAATTATGCTGTTAAAATGTAGCTTATATGACACGTTCGTAGATTTACCATAGCAGCGCCATCTATTGATTACTTACTCAACCCAGTCGAAAGGTATCGACATCTGTTAGAATCATTTGGAGTTAACAGATAATTGTGACTGTCAAATAATAACAGACAAATAATTAGCAATAAATTAAAATTGCGACTATAATTTGAGATTTAAACTATCCTATCTCTCAAGTTGGATCGAACTGCACATGGTGTGCGAATTTTATTATAATCGGTTAAGTGGTTTAGGAGTCCATTGAGGATAAACATTGTGACACGAGATTTATATATATAAAAATAAGTCGGGTTTTCCTTCCTGACGCTATAACTCCAGAACGCACGAACCGATTTCCACGGTTTTGCATTCGTTGGAAAGGTCTGGGGCTCCGTGAGGTTTATAGTAAAGAAAATTCAGGAAAAATTGAAAAGGAAGCCATCTGGTGGCGAAACGGAGTTCGCCGGGTTTGCTAGTGTATGTATGTGAGTTTGTATATTCCACCATAACTTCTATACGCCTGAACCGATTTTGATAAATGAGGTATCGTTAGAATCCTTAGCTTATTCCGGGTGAGATAGGCTAGTAAAATTTTTAAAAAATTTGATGGGGTGACCATGGTCCCGCATTAAAGACTAAAGTTGAAAAAATAAATTCGAAAATAAAATTAACTATATAATCATCATCTAGAAAATGTTAAGTAGGTTCCAAAAATATAGAACACTATAGTTCAATATCCAGTGATTCACAAAAAATATCATTTAATAAAAATGTGAATCTAATTTAACTCGATCAATTTAGATTTTTATCTTTTTAGTTCGTTTTTTGGTAGGGCAGTCGTGTTTTTTATTTCTTTTAATTATGACTTGTTAGTTAAAAAAATACGCCTATGACAGGGTTAACATGGACGATTTCATAATAATTATTGTTTTATACAATCATAACACATAAGAAACACTAGTTTACAAGATTGGTTCCACTAAACCTGTATTTAACCTGTGGAGCATGGTTTAAATAAATAAATGAAAGTGTGTTTCAAGCAGTATTCAATTTTTACTAGGGATTGTGCTAAATAAAACTCAATACTTGCTACTACTGAACTTACTTACTAAATATACTACTATTACTAAATTACTAAAAAGTTTTTATGTCAGCTGAAACACACAGCAGCGGTTTATTTTGAATATTTGACTGAAGATTTTCAGGATTCATAATTATACATTCGAGCCTATTTTTTGTTATTTCAACATATAGTTAACTGTAGGTTAAAAAAACTGCCAAAGCTCTGAAGTTAAAGGCGTCCAATAGCGTAAATTATATCTAAAGTATCCGTTTTGCATAGATTTTTAATTTTAACGAGAAAGTTTGAAGAGTAGTTACCTTGTTTGTAAATTCGAATATCCTTATCTGTATAGAATTAAGTGTCGGATCTGTCTGACTAGTTCCACGGTCCATCCGATTTTGGTGCAGATTATATCATACAGGCTAGTAAATTAAAGAGTTCATGTGGGAATTAAAAAATCTTTATCCAAGCAGACGTCATCTAGTTTAGATTTGTTTAAGTAAGTTTCGTTTCGCCACACACACAATCTCATTTTATTTGTATTGTTCTGTTGGTTCGTTTTTGTATAGAGCCACCCGCACTCGCAATTAGACGTGACTTGGCGACTATAATCGTTAATGTTTAGCACCGGCCACATATTCTGTACCTTTGTGCAAATGCACCCTCCTTCAGCGTATGTGCGAGACCAATCCGAGAGCTTCGCTTTAATAACGGTTACGTTTGATGGAAGTACGCCATTTATTTATTTTTTGGATATACAGCGGGTTTTCTATTTTGCACGTAAAAGCGATTTTAAGTAAGTTTCGTTTCGCCACACACACAATCTCATTTTATTTGTATTGTTCTGTTGGTTCGTTTTTGTATAGAGCCACCCGCACTCGCAATTAGACGTGACTTGGCGACTATAATCGTTAATGTTTAGCACCGGCCACATATTCTGTACCTTTGTGCAAATGCACCCTCCTTCAGCGTATGTGCGAGACCAATCCGAGAGCTTCGCTTTAATAACGGTTACGTTTGATGGAAGTACGCCATTTATTTATTTTTTGGATATACAGCGGGTTTTCTATTTTGCACGTAAAAGCGATTTTAAGTAAGTTTCGTTTCGCCACACACACAATCTCATTTTATTTGTATTGTTCTGTTGGTTCGTTTTTGTATAGAGCCACCCGCACTCGCAATTAGACGTGACTTGGCGACTATAATCGTTAATGTTTAGCACCGGCCACATATTCTGTACCTTTGTGCAAATGCACCCTCCTTCAGCGTATGCGCGAGACCAATCCGAGAGCTTCGCTTTTATAACGGTTACGTTTGATGGAAGTACGCCATTTTTTTTTTGCATCTACAGCGGGTTTTCTATTTTGCACGTAAAAGCGATGGATCCAAGTTTTACGAGTGCGTTCCTAGATTTTTAGAACTTTAACTATTTAAGAATGGTTTTAGTTTATTTTTTAAGAAGTACGCCATTTTTTTTTTGGAGTTACAGCGGTTTTTCTATTTTGCACGTAAAAGCGATGGATCCAATTTTATCCAAGGTTTTTAGAACTTTAAATGTTCTGTGTGTGTGTAAAAGAGTGGTTTATTTTTATACGCCACTACAAGTTAGCCCTTGACTGCAATCTCACCTGATGATATGTGCGGACGAAGTCGTGGGCATCCACTAGTTTCTAATATGCTAGGTACGAGTACGTTTGCATGTAATTCAAATTTTTTTTTATCCACTACAAGTTAGCCCTTGACTGCAATCTCACCTGATGGTATGTGATGATGCAGTCTAAGATGTAGCGGGCTAACCTGTTGGGGGAATGGCAGTTATACTAAACCCCATCGGCTTCTACGCGGCATCGTACCGGAACGCTAAATCGCTTAGCGATACTTCTTTGCCGGTAGGGTGGTAACTAGCCACGTCTGAAGCCTCCCAGACCAGAAAAAATTAAGAAATTATAAATTCTCAAATTGGTGCTACCGGGAATCAAACCCGCGCCCTATCACTATAAGATCACAGCGCTCACCACTGCGCCGGGAAGGTCGTCCAATTCGTTATTTTAGATTCGTTAGAGTAGATTCTGACCAGTGGTAGATTCACTCGACGATTCAAAAGTACTTGTAAAAGTTTATTTGAATAACAAGTGGACGTAGTTACGCAGAAAGGACTCAATCCACACTTTGGTCAAAAATGAGTTATTTATACCCAAGAGGTCCTAACGGTTGTTTCTATCACTCAGCAAAAAAGATCTGTGATACTACAACAATAAGTTAGTTTTTTTAATGATGAGAACCAAACCACATAAAGACGGGTATGTTTTTTACAAACCACTGTAACAACCCATACTTCTTGGGTCGTTTTTAATAAATCCGACTAGAAAGAAGCAGGTCTATATTTAATATAACAGAATTGACTCAAAACACTTGAATTGTTTCAGTTAAATTACCATAATTTCAACCAGTAATTATTTTCATTAAACTAAAACGGCTCAAACTTTGTGGGTCATTTCTGATAAACTGATTAACGAAGAAACAAGCCGATGTTGCATTCAGCTAAAACGACCCAAACGATGTAAATCGTTTCATTTAAATTACCTAAATAGAAACTAGTATACTATTTATTCAACTGAAACGACTCAAAGAACGTGGATCACTGTGTGAATCAGAACTAGTATTTAGCTACAATGACCCAAACTATGCGAGTTGTTCTGAAAATATAAAACCTATTAGAGGAAATTTTCTGATTTAGTAACAATTACTTGCTGTTTTAAATTACAGTGAAAATAATAATTAATTATTCTACAGCCTAATATTTTTTTTAACATTCATTTTGTACAAATATTAATTTTGGCAACACTAAACTTACCATGCAATGCGAAAACCAAACGAGTTGAACCAAAAGTATTTGAGTTACCAGTTGAAGTTCCGTGAAAGGATATAAATACTGCCGAAGACTACATTAATGTAATGAAGAGCTGCAAAAAGTGGAATCCTCTCAGAGTTTATAGAATGCAGATGAAGGATTTCTTGTCTACATCTAAAATTGAAAGGAAAATAGTTAATAGGAAAACATTTATTACCAAAGAAAAAGTGAATTGGCTAAAAACAAAAGAAATTTGTATTAAAAGGAGTTGTAAAGGAGTTCCATATTTATGAAAATAGATGGAGAAGTTAGAGAGCTCAATATTAAAAAAAAATATAAAGGAAAAGTATTCAATATTTCTGAAGAAGATTTCGTTTTACTTTGGCCTGATGGCAAAAAAATTGCACAGGCAAAATTAGACGATTTGAAATCAATGTGCCATCTTATTCCTAGAGACTGCCTGGACTTTAGGAATTTTACAATTAACTTTACAAGTCATTAAAAGGAAGGGAATGTGAAGAAGACGTGGATGGGTTCGGAGCAGAACCAGATTTCGAGGCGGAGCAAGATGAGCTAAGTGACGAAAATCACTACAGTTTAAGAACTTTGTATTTTCAGAATAAATACGTATTTTGCAAAATAATAAATAATTTTTATATAAAACATCACTTTCTTCACATTTTTTTGTTACTTAGTTCCTTTCTGAGAAATTAAAAAAAAACACTTCGTAATGTTAAACCCAATTTAGCAAAAAGGACTCAAACCCACATTTTTCAAAATATCTCGAAAAATATGCATATTATCGTAATATACCTATACTCAAAATACTAGTATTTTTGCCCATATGTGACAATATTTCAAAATATTCCAAATACAATATTATTGCAGGAATTATCATCTAAACTTTAAACCTCGATATCTTAAAACTAACTTTTTGTGGGTTGAGTCCTTTCTACGTAACTACGTCCAAGTCATAATTAACAAAATTAAAAAACCAAAAAACGCCTGCCCTGCCAAAAAACGAACTAAAAAGTTAAAATTCTAAATTAATCTAGTTAAATTAGAATCTTATTCACATTTTTATTAAATGATATTTTTTTGTGAATCACTGGATATTGAACTATAGTGTTATATATTTTTGGAATCTACTCATCATTTTCTAGATGATGATTATATAGTTCATTTTATTTTCGAAAAAAAATTACAACTTAAGTCTTTAATGCGGGACCATGGTCACCCCATCAATTTTTATTTTTTATTTTACAAGCTTAAGTCACCCGGAATAAGCTAGGGATCCTAACGATACCTCATTTATCAAAATCGGTTCCGGCGGACAGAAATTATGGTGGAATATACAAACTCACATACATATATACATGAACCCTGAAAACAATATACTCCTTTTTTCAGGCAGTCGTATAAAAAAACATTTGAATTTGATGCAAAACTAATTAGAACCAAATGCCTCGTTCTTGTCGTATGTGACAGAGCTTGGGAGAGACTTGAAATAATAGGCGATATTCGCAAATAAACTTTCACTATATTTTCAAGCAGAGTGTCCACCCTCAAACTTTTACAAGAAAATGAATATCTGCTAAACGGTTCCTTCGCTTAAGAATACAATTCAAACAAAAGGACAATACTGCCAATCCTCAAAAAACGAATGATATTAAGGACTACCCTAAGTGCCAACCTAACTGAGACAAAGTATTATTAATTACAAACGTTATTGTTACAAACTAGAAATGATGTACTTATTCGTAAAATCATAAAATAATTAAATTAGAATTTCAATTAACTAAATAAATGATTTAAATAACTATTTAATATTCAAGTAACTTATTGTCAGTTTATCTTCTAGTGACATCGCAACTTTTAACGCTATTTTTATGCAGTTATTGATCTTACAAAATAAATTATTATTCTTATATTTAATAAAACATAATTAAGTAACTCAATATTAATTATTATTGCTAATTATAAATAATCCATCTCTCGGAAGAAACATATGATTGGTCTAACGTGGCGTGGCTGCTATTGGCTGGTTCCGGTTGGTAACATTCGGCCATCCTCTCATGCGCGTGTCTCACGACGCATAGGCGAAGTCTTCGTCACCGGTTCATTGAGTACCTGGGGAATGAAAGGAATCGGACAGTATTATGCATTGGAGAGGTAATCTCGCTTTAATAACAATACGGAATTCATGGGACGTCGTTATATACACAATTCATGCTTATTTTTGAAGTAGTAGTGTCTCATACAAATAACAGAGGATGCAAAGCATTGACCTCGAACCCTGATGTAGAGATAACTAAAATTGGTCACTCAGACAGCAGGAAGCGGAGTGGTCTAATCGATTGAGAGGTCACACAGACAGTATTTAATTATCTTGTCGAAGTCACACAGACATTAGCTTGTAGAAGTCACACAGACATAAGCTTGTAGAAGTCACACAGACATAAGCTTGTAGAAGTCACACAGACATTAGCTTGTAGGAGTCACACAGACATTAACTTGTAGAAGTCTCACAGACATTATTTTGTAGATGTCACACAGACATTATCTTGGACAAACCAGACTTATTAAATAGGAAACACAACAACATCAGTCTAGTACATCACAAAGACATTAGTTTGGATAGATCACGAACTATTTTTAGAGAATAATTTTATTTTATTGTTTACTTTACTCGTTTATTAAAGATTTATAATATTAAGATTTAATATTTAGATTATTTAGATTAAATATTTATGAAGTGATTATAATAATAAACTAGGTGATTATTTATTTTCTCAGTTTCTAGGAAATATGAAATATACCTTTTACAATACATAATACTTAATTATAAAATTTGAAATCAATTCCAAGCAAAATTAATTACAAGATTAGGCGAAATAGCAAAATAGTTTCCAATAAAATTTCAAAATTAGCTCTCAAGTAAATCTATGAGATCATCCCTATCCACTTCCCTGTCACTAGACGAACTATCTGCATCGGAGACCACAGGTTTGTAGGGTCTTAAGACTTCACCCCGTACAACCGCATTAAATTTTTTATAGCCTCTCATTCCCTTGACGCTACAAATCGTGTAACGATCTATGGTTGGCTCTGCCTTGCACACCTTATATGGACCGCTGTAAGGACTTTTTAATTTTTGTGAAACTTGTGTAGATGTATCCCTACTAGTCCCACCTTTCCACAAAACTAATTGGCCTACCGCATATTTTATACATTTTTTACGGGAATGGTCAAATTGTTTTTTCATTACAGTCATATTCCTGTCGATATGCAATTTCGCGGTGCCTCGCCTACTTTGTAAGGCTTGTTGTTGTGCAGAAAAGTCTTGCGACTCCCCTAAAGGATAAGCTGGCAAACGGGAATTTTCATGACCGAACATTAGTCTGAATGGAGAAAATTTGGTAGTGGAATGAGGGGTATTATTTATTCCCCACACCACATCAAGGAGTTTCTCGTCCCAGGTGTTCTCACTGTCGGACATAGTATTTAAACCGTCTATTATTGTTCGATTCACACGCTCGACCTGACCGTTGGACCTGGGGCTTGCTATAGCATTCAGTATGTGTCTGAATTGGGTTTCTTCGGCGAACTGTTTAAAATAGCGACTAGTGAAAGCTTTTCCCCTGTCTGTAATAATTCTAGCAGGATGACCAAACAACGTAACTATTTCTTTCAAATTTTTGACTGTCTCAAGTGAACTGCAATTTCTGACTGCTCTAGCAAACACAAATTTTGTAAAGGAATCTATAACAACTAGCACATACGTATTTCCTTTCCTAGTTTTTACAAAGGGACCCAAGTGGTCAGCGTGCAAGGTATGCATAGGTATGTTTACCTTTTCTATTGGATATAACTCCCCTTGTTTCCTACCATATTCAGATTTTCCATAAGCGCACTGTAAACACGAATTTATATATTTTCTTATAAAACGAGTCATTCCAGCAAACCAAAATTGGGTTTTTATTGTTTTATCGCATTTTTCAAACCCGGGGTGTCCTATTTCGTCGTGATACTTTTGTAGTAAACCATACTTGGCTAATCTTGGTATAACTAAACGGTCACCATGGACAGTTTTTCTATACAGAATGTTATTTTTAACAATGTAGTTATTTACTAAGTCTGAATTTGTCGTATTTTCCTGTAATTGTTTTAATATTTGCTGAATATTGTCATCTTGCATTTGGAGGGTAACTATAGCCAGTCTGATTCATTGATTTGTAAAATGGGTTCGGCAAGAGGGTTTCTACTAAGCGCGTCTACGTGTTTCATTCGCTGCCCTGACCTGTACTCTATTTGTAAATCGAAATCCTGAATAGTGAGCCACCACCGAGCAATTCGAGGGATTAGGTCCCGTTTAACTAATGTTGTGCGTAAAGCTGCGCAGTCGGTAATTACTTTCACGGGTATTCCTGTTATATAAATGCGAAAACGTTTTAGCGACTCGACGACGGCTAAAGTCTCAAGTTCATAACTGTGATAGAATTGTTCTTCTTTAGAAGTTACTCTGCTAAAATACGCAACAGGTTTAATTGTTCCGTCTGCTTGATGCTGCATAAGTATGCCACCTATTCCTAACTTACTCGCGTCAGTGTGAAGCTCTGTTACGGCTTTACTATCATAAATACCTAGCACTGGCCTTTCAGTTAATTTAAGTTTCAATGTCTGAAATGCCTCTTCCTGTTCAGGGCCCCAATGCCAGCTAACATCTTTTTTTGTGAGCTTTGTCAATGGAAGAGCTATTTCAGCAAATCCTCGTATGAATTTCCTAAAGTAGGAAGCTAGTCCCAGGTACTGTCTAACTTCATGAACATTTCGTGGTCGTGGGTATTTTGAAACGCAATTGATTTTAGCCTGGCCGGGTCGTATTGTACCCGCGGTAATTTCGTGGCCCAAGTAGTTAACGCTTGTTTTAAGAAATGAACATTTCTTTAGATTTAATTTTAAATTAGCCTTTTGCAAAAGATCCAAAACACGCCCTAACAATTGTATCCCTGCTTCTACGGTAACGGTCGGCAACATTACATCGTCAAGGTAAACAGCAACGTCACTCATGACATCATTTAGGGCAAGTCGAATAAGTCGAGAAAATACCGCAGGGGCATTTGCTAAGCCAAAAGGCATTTTAAGAAATTCGTACTGTCCGGTGGGTGTCACGAAAGCAGTTTTGTGAGTAGAATCCTCAGAAATTTTAACTTGGTAATAACCTTGAGCTAGATCAAGAGTTGTGAAATAACGTTTTCCCGCTAATTTTGAGACTTGATCATCGATATGCGGTAAAGGGTAACGATCTTTTACAGTTTGTGAGTTTAGAGCCCTGTAATCTATGCACAGCCTGTAGTCCCCGTCCTTCTTTTTTACCAATATAACTGGACTCGCGTATTCAGACATCGATTCACGTATTATTCCAGCTTCAATCAAATCCTGAATCTTTTGCGTAACAATTTCATTTTCTTTAATCGACATTCTATATGGTTTAAAATGTACCGGTTTATCTGTCGTTGTCTGAATATGCATTTCCATTAGGTCTGTGCAACCTAAATCTTTAGAGTCTTTAGCAAAAAGATGACTATATTTATCCAATATAACGGAAAGTTTACCGAAATCCTCACTGTTTAGTTCCCCTACATCTATTTCACCCAAACCTGATAAAGGTAAACTAGCAGAACTGTTAGCTGAATCAAGAGTCATAATATTTTGGTCATTTTCAGAGATAACGGATATTAGCTCAGCGCGCGCGATCAATTTGTGAGCCGGCAAAGAAACAACTTCATCTCCCGTATTTATGAATTTTAGGCGTCCTTCAATGCAGATAACTCCCCCAGGAATAACATAGCACAATTTACCTAATTGTAAATAAACAGAGTTGGTCAGAAATTGCAAATTATCATTAGATTCTATATCAACAAACACATCAATTAATGTAACGCATTGTGGTGGTATAGAGACATCACATTTAAGGAACACATTGTATTTCGAATTAAAGTCTGAATCTTCTAGTTTAACACTCTTGAGATTATCAAAGATGACATTGGTTTCCACAAAGTTTGCCGAGTTTGAAGTAGTAACTAGACTTATGCCAGGTTGATTAATCATCGGTTGCCCAATGATCAGGTCTACGTCGGAAAGGTCGTAATCTGTTATCTCTACGTCACCATTTAAGCACACGTTATCTATATTTATATCTATACGTGATTTACCCAGTGATAATATATGAGCACCTCCAAAACCCCTCATTATAACGGCCGATGGCGAAAGTGCAAGGTTTAGCGCTGTCGCTTTATTTTTAGTCATTATATTCAATTTACTCCCAGTATCGATATATGCAATTATTTTTACTGCACCGACATATGCGAGGCGTTTGTAAATGCTCCCAAAATAATTATTAAGAGTATACACGATAGAACTCACCCGGGATGCTTGCGTTTCCTGCCGCGTAGTCCCAGATGTTGCCGTGGACCAGCAGGTTGAAGATGTATGACCACTGCGCTGGCAGGTTTCACAATGTAGAAGACTTCTGCAGGACCGGGCCTCGTGCCCCACCCGACGGCAGACGTAACAACGCTTCACTCCAGGATACTGTGATGATGTAGACCCTCCGTCAACTGCACCTCTTCTCCACGTTGATTTTCGCGTCGCGGCTTCTACTTTTTTATAATTTTCTAATGACGATAAATACCCATAATAGAGCAACTCAGGCGTCTGACATTGGTACGCTTTAGCATTTGCACGCAGCTCCACAGGGAGACCTTTAATTATACAAGAAATTGCATCTTCACCCGTGATGTTGCACTTTTTGAGGAGGGATACCTTATCGTGATAGTATCTCGTCATAGTCTCGGAATCTTTCTTGGTCCTCGCCATCATGTCATCCAGCTTGTCCACAAAGTCGGTAGATCGTGGAAAAGCGGTTTCCAAAGCGTGCTTCCATCCTTCCCAATCGAGGTTATAGTCGTCCAAGTCGTCGTACCAACGGCGCGCGGAGCCACGTAGACGAAGCTGCATTACAAATTGTCTTTCTGTCACGTCCCATCCGTAAACTTCACCCAGTTGATCAATTTTATGTAACCAGCTGCTGATATTATTTGTGCTATCTTCGGGTCGGAATTTTGGTATAACTTCCGCATCAGCATGAGTCACTCGGTGTCGTTTAATTGGCAGCGGTGTTGCGTCTTCCGGCAAGGGCGCGGATTCTTCGGAAGAAGAAAAAAAATTTTCACGTTCTTCGCTGTTCTGCACTCTCCTCTTCCTTTTTCCGAGACCCGCTGCATAGGGCCCCAACATTATCTCAATCCCACTTCTGAAATGTGACAGAGCTTGGGAGAGACTTGAAATAATAGGCGATATTCGCAAATAAACTTTCACTATATTTTCAAGCAGAGTGTCCACCCTCAAACTTTTACAAGAAAATGAATATCTGCTAAACGGTTCCTTCGCTTAAGAATACAATTCAAACAAAAGGACAATACTGCCAATCCTCAAAAAACGAATGATATTAAGGACTACCCTAAGTGCCAACCTAACTGAGACAAAGTATTATTAATTACAAACGTTATTGTTACAAACTAGAAATGATGTACTTATTCGTAAAATCATAAAATAATTAAATTAGAATTTCAATTAACTAAATAAATGATTTAAATAACTATTTAATATTCAAGTAACTTATTGTCAGTTTATCTTCTAGTGACATCGCAACTTTTAACGCTATTTTTATGCAGTTATTGATCTTACAAAATAAATTATTATTCTTATATTTAATAAAACATAATTAAGTAACTCAATATTAATTATTATTGCTAATTATAAATAATCCATCTCTCGGAAGAAACATATGATTGGTCTAACGTGGCGTGGCTGCTATTGGCTGGTTCCGGTTGGTAACACGTGTAATAATAACACGTGTCAGCATTTATCCATAAACAGGTCGAATTATACGTTTGACAAACGATTACAATTACGATTTCCTTACATAATCGGGGGGCAGTTTACTACCCCACAGTTAAACAGATTTAGCCACAATATTTCCAACATTTTCAAGTTTTCTTTTTGTACTATAACCATTATAAAGAAGGTCTAACAGGAATACTTTTAGCGGAATCGATGATAAAACCGTGCGGAAAAAGCTCAATGCAATATCTAAAAGAATTAAAGAACAAAAGAGTATTCAACACTGGAAACACTATCGCCCCGGGACAGGGCAATGCAAAAAGGCGCTAATTTCTCGAAACCAAAAAGTGGTAATGGTTATGCGTTGCAGCACCAACGCGTTTGTCTCGCGATAACGCGCGCTTACAATTAGTTGGGACAATGCTATGCAGGAACTGCCAAATCCTTTTTATACGAGTGCCTAAAAACAGGAGTATATTGTTTTGAGGGTTCATCTTCTTACTATATAAAAACTAGCTGACCCGGCCACGCGTTGCTGTGGCTAAAGTTTTTGTTATATTACATTATAGTAAACAATTGTGACTGTCAAATAATAACAGACAAATAATTAGCTGAATTATACGGTATTTCGTTCACTACAAAATAAATTTAATTAATTTTATAGCGTCAACAACACGTGGTAATTATGCTGTTAAAATGTAGCTTATATGACACGTTCGTAGATTTACCATAGCAGCGCCATTTATTGATTACTTACTCAACCCAGTCGAAAGGTATCGACATCTGTTAGAATCATTTGGAGTTAACAGATAATTGTGACTGTCAAATAATAACAGACAAATAATTAGCAATAAATTAAAATTGCGACTATAATTTGAGATTTAAACTATCCTATCTCTCAAGTTGGATCGAACTGCACATGGTGTGCGAATTTTATTATAATCGGTTAAGTGGTTTAGGAGTCCATTGAGGACAAACATTGTGACACGAGATTTATATATATAAAAATAAGTCGGGTTTTCCTTCCTGACGCTATAACTCCAGAACGCACGAACCGATTTCCACGGTTTTGCATTCGTTGGAAAGGTCTGGGGCTCCGTGAGGTTTATAGCAAAGAAAATTCGGGAAAAATTGAAAAGGAAGCCATCTGGTGGCGAAACGGAGTTCGCCGGGTTTGCTAGTGTATGTATGTGAGTTTGTATATTCCACCATAACTTCTATACGCCTGAAACGATTTTGATAAATGAGGTATCGTTAGAATCCTTAGCTTATTCCGGGTGAGATAGGCTAGTAAAATTTTAAAAAAATTTGATGGGGTGACCATGGTCCCGCATTAAAGACTAAAATTGAAAAAAAATTCGAAAATAAAATTAACTATATAATCATCATCTAGAAAATGTTAAGTAGGTTCCAAAAATATAGAACACTATAGTTCAATATCCAGTGATTCACAAAAAAATATCATTTAAAAAAAATGTGAATCTAATTTAACTCGATCAATTTAGATTTTTATCTTTTTAGTTCGTTTTTTGGTAGGGCAGACGTGTTTTTTATTTCTTTTAATTATGACTTGTTAATTAAAAAAATACGCCTATGACAGGGTTAACATGGACGATTTCATAATAATTATTGTTTTATACAATCATAACACATAAGAAACACTAGTTTACAAGATTGGTTCCACTAAACCTGTATTTAACCTGTGGAGCATGGTTTAAATAAATAAATGAAAGTGTGTTTCAAGCAGTATTCAATTTTTACTAGGGATTGTGCTAAATAAAACTCAATACTTGCTACTACTGAACTTACTTACTAAATATACAACTACTACTAAATTACTAATAAGTTTTTATGTCAGCTGAAACACACAGCAGCGGTTTATTTTGAATATTTGACTGAAGATTTTCAGTATTCATGTTGGTTAAAAAAACTGCCAAAGCTCTGAAGTTAAAGGCGTCCAATACCGTATATTATATCCAAAGTATCCGTTTTGCATAGGTTTTTAATCTGAACGAGAAAGTTTGAAGAGTGGTTACCTTGTTTGTAAATTCGAATATCCTTATCTGTATAGAATTAAGTGTCGGATCTGTCTGACTAGTTCCACGGTCCATCCGATTTTGGTGCAGATTATATCATACAGGCTAGTAAATTAAAGAGTTCATGTGGGAATTAAAAAATCTTTATCCAAGCAGACGTCATCTAGTTTAGATTTGTTTAAGTAAGTTTAGTTTCGCCACACACACAATATCATTTTATTTGTATTGTTCTGTTGGTTCGTTTTTGTATAGAGCCACCCGCACTCGCAATTAGACGTGACTTGGCGACTATAATCGTTAATGTTTAGCACCGGCCACATATTCTGTACCTTTGTGCAAATGCACCCTCCTTCAGCGTATGTGCGAGACCAATCCGAGAGCTTCGCTTTAATAACGGTTACGTTTGATGGAAGTACGCCATTTATTTATTTTTTGGATATACAGCGGGTTTTCTATTTTGCACGTAAAAGCGATTTTAAGTAAGTTTCGTTTCGCCACACACACAATCTTATTTTATTTGTATTATTCTGTTGGTTCGCTGTTGTATAGAGCCACGAGCACTCGCAATTAGACGTGACTTGGCGACTATAATCGTTAATGTTTAGCACCGGCCACATATTCTGTACCTTTGTGCAAATGCACCCTCCTTCAGCGTATGTGCGAGACCAATCCGAGAGCTTCGCTTTAATAACGGTTACGTTTGATGGAAGTACGCCATTTATTTATTTTTTGGATATACAGCGGGTTTTCTATTTTGCAAGTAAAAGCGATTTTAAGTAAGTTTCGTTTCGCCACACACACAATCTCATTTTATTTGTATTGTTCTGTTG
Organism: Erebia palarica; assembly: GCA_964035005.1. NCBI lineage: Eukaryota > Metazoa > Arthropoda > Insecta > Lepidoptera > Nymphalidae > Erebia > Erebia palarica. The sequence continues at coordinate 59,131,819 of OZ035983.1, read as the reverse complement.
CTTCGCTGTTGTATAGAGCCACCCGCACTCGCAATTAGACGTGACTTGGCGACTATAATCGTTAATGTTTAGCACCGGCCACATATTCTGTACCTTTGTGCAAATGCACCCTCCTTCAGCGTATGTGCGAGACCAATCCGAGAGCTTCGCTTTAATAACGGTTACGTTTGATGGAAGTACGCCATTTTTTTTTTTTGGATTTACAGCGGGTTTTCTATTTTGCACGTAAAAGCGATTTTAAGTAAGTTTCGTTTCGCCACACACACAATATCATTTTATTTGTATTGTTCTGTTGGTTTGCTGTTGTATAGAGCCACCTGCACTCGCAATTAGACGTGACTTGGCGACTATAATCGTTAATGTTTAGCACCGGCCACATATTCTGTACCTTTGTGCAAATGCACCCTCCTTCAGCGTATGTGCGAGACCAATCCGAGAGCTTCGCTTTAATAACGGTTACGTTTGATGGAAGTACGCCATTTATTTATTTTTTGGATATACAGCGGGTTTTCTATTTTGCACGTAAAAGCGATTTTAAGTAAGTTTCGTTTCGCCACACACACAATATCATTTTATTTGTATTGTTCTGTTGGTTCGCTGTTGTATAGAGCCACCCGCACTCGCAATTAGACGTGACTTGGCGACTATAATCGTTAATGTTTAGCACCGGCCACATATTCTGTACCTTTGTGCAAATGCACCCTCCTTCAGCGTATGTGCGAGACCAATCCGAGAGCTTCGCTTTAATAACGGTTACGTTTGATGGAAGTACGCCATTTATTTATTTTTTGGATATACAGCGGGTTTTCTATTTTGCACGTAAAAGCGATGGATCCAAGTTTTACGAGTGCGTTCGTAGATTTTTAGAACTTTAACTATTTAAGAGTGGTTTTAGTTTATTTTTTAGGAAGTACGCCATTTTTTTTTTGGAGTTACAGCGGGTTTTCTATTTTGCACGTAAAAGCGATTTTAAGTAAGTTTCGTTTCGCCACACACACAATATCATTTTATTTGTATTGTTCTGTTGGTTTGCTGTTGTATAGAGCCACCCGCACTCGCAATTAGACGTGACTTGGCGACTATAATCGTTAATGTTTAGCACCGGCCACATATTCTGTACCTTTGTGCAAATGCACCCTCCTTCAGCGTATGTGCGAGACCAATCCGAGAGCTTCGCTTTAATAACGGTTACGTTTGATGGAAGTACGCCATTTATTTATTTTTTGGATATACAGCGGGTTTTCTATTTTGCACGTAAAAGCGATTTTAAGTAAGTTTCGTTTCGCCACACACACAATATCATTTTATTTGTATTGTTCTGTTGCTTCGCTGTTGTATAGAGCCACCCGCACTCGCAATTAGACGTGACTTGGCGACTATAATCGTTAATGTTTAGCACCGGCCACATATTCTGTACCTTTGTGCAAATGCACCCTCCTTCAGCGTATGTGCGAGACCAATCCGAGAGCTTCGCTTTAATAACGGTTACGTTTGATGGAAGTACGCCATTTTTTTTTTTTGCATCTACAGCGGGTTTTCTATTTTGCACGTAAAAGCGATTTTAAGTAAGTTTCGTTTCGCCACACACACAATATCATTTTATTTGTATTGTTCTGTTGGTTTGCTGTTGTATAGAGCCGCCCGCACTCGCAATTAGACGTGACTTGGCGACTATAATCGTTAATGTTTAGCACCGGCCACATATTCTGTACCTTTGTGCAAATGCACCCTCCTTCAGCGTATGTGCGAGACCAATCCGAGAGCTTCGCTTTAATAACGGTTACGTTTGATGGAAGTACGCCATTTATTTATTTTTTGGATATACAGCGGGTTTTCTATTTTGCACGTAAAAGCGATTTTAAGTAAGTTTCGTTTCGCCACACACACAATCTCATTTTATTTGTATTGTTCTGTTGGTTCGCTGTTGTATAGAGCCACCCGCACTCGCAATTAGACGTGACTTGGCGACTATAATCGTTAATGTTTAGCACCGGCCACATATTCTGTACCTTTGTGCAAATGCACCCTCCTTCAGCGTATGTACGAGACCAATCCGAGAGCTTCGCTTTAATAACGGTTACGTTTGATGGAAGTACGCCATTTATTTATTTTTTGGATATACAGCGGGTTTTCTATTTTGCACGTAAAAGCGATTTTAAGTAAGTTTCGTTTCGCCACACACACAATCTCATTTTATTTGTATTGTTCTGTTGGTTCGTTTTTGTATAGAGCCACCCGCACTCGCAATTAGACGTGACTTGGCGACTATAATCGTTAATGTTTAGCACCGGCCACATATTCTGTACCTTTGTGCAAATGCACCCTCCTTCAGCGTATGTGCGAGACCAATCCGAGAGCTTCGCTTTAATAACGGTTACGTTTGATGGAAGTACGCCATTTTTTTTTGGATCTACAGCGGGTTTTCTATTTTGCACGTAAAAGCGATGGATCCAAGTTTTACGAGTGCGTTCGTTGATTTTTAGAACTTTAACTATTTAAGAGTGGTTTTAGTTTATTTTTTAGGAAGTACGCCATTTTTTTTTTTTGGAGTTACAGCGGGTTTTCTTAACGTAAAAGCGATGGATCCAATTTTATCCAAGATTTTTAGAACTTTAAATGTTCTGTGTGTGAGTGTAAAAGAGTGGTTTCTTTTTTACGCTACTACAAGTTAGCCCTTGACTGCAATCTCACCTGATGGTATGTGCGGACGAAGTCGTGGGCATCCACTAGTTTCTAATATGCTAGGTACGAGTACGTTTGCATGTAATTCAATTTTTTTTATCCACTACAAGTTAGCCCTTGACTGGAATCTCACCAGATGGTAAGTGATGATGCAGTCTAAGATGGTAGCGGGCTAACCTGTTGGGGGAATGGCAGTTATACTAAACCCCATCGGTTTCTACGCGGCATCGTACCGGAACGCTAAATCGCTTAGCGATACTTCTTTGCCGGTAGGGTGGAAACTAGCCACGGCTGAAGCCTCCAAGACCAGAGAAAATTAAGAAATTATAAATTCTCAAATTGGCGCTACCGGGAATCGAACCCGCGCCCTCTCACTATAAGACCACAGCGCTCACCACTGCGCCAGGGAGTTCGTCTAATTCGTTATTTTTTGATAATCCGGTAGATGTAGTATGAGTAGATCCGAACCAGTGGTAATTCACTCGACGATTCAAAAGTACTTGTAAAAGTTTATTTGAATAACAAGTCATAATTAACAAAATTAAAAAACACGACTGCCCTGCCAAAAAACGAACTAAAAAGTTGAAATTCTAAAATAATCTAGTTAAATTAGAATCTTATTCACATTTTTATTAAATGATATTTTTTTGTGAATCACTGGATATTGAACTATAGTGTTATATATTTTTGGAATCTACTCATCATTTTCTAGATGATGATTATAAAGTTCATTTTATTTTCGAAAAAAAAAATTCAACTTTAGTCTTTAATGCGGGACCATGGTCACCCCATCAATTTTTATTTTTTATTTTACAAGCTTAAGTCACCCGGAATAAGCTAGGGATCCTAACGATACCTCATTTATCAAATTCAGTTCAGGCGTATAGAAGCTATGGTGGAATATACAAACTCACATACATACATGAACCCTGAAAACAATATACTCCTTTTTTCAGGCAGTCGTATAAAAAAATATTTGAATTTGATGCAAAACTAATTAGAACCAAATGTCTCGTTCTTGTCGTATATAAATATGATAAGGCGTGCACAGATAGTCATTAGCTGAGGCACATATCGACGCGGCTGATTTCTCCAGGGCGTCTCTATGCTTTGATGAAGCCAACGCCCGCCACTTTTATTAAGAAAACGCCACAAAACCAGCGATTATCTTAGTAATTTTTTTTTTTTAAAGTCATTCCTATATTTTTTTTTATTCTTTGTAGTATATCGAGTTGGTACTTGGCGGATCCATCCCAATGGTAACAGCAGCAATACTCCACCATGCCAGATAGAAAATCTGCCTGATACAGAACATTAAAAATTAATTTAACGAATTAAAAAATACGACTGCCCTGTCATATTATTTTTGGAGTTTACCTCCTTATGAAGCGATTTGCATATAAAGCCTTTGGAATCTTATTCACATTTTTTATTAAATGATACTTTTTTGTGAATCACTAAATATTGAACTATAGTGTTATATATTTTTGGAATCCACTCATCATTTTGTAGATGATGATTATATAGTTAATCTTATTTTCGTTTTTTTTTTTAATGCGGGACCATGGTCACCCCATCAATTTTTTTAAAAACTTTACTAGCCTATGTCACCCAGAATAAGCTAGGGATTCTAACGATACCTCATTTATCAAAATCGGTTCAGGCGTATAGAAGTTATGGTGGAATATACAAACTCACATACATACATACATACATACATGAACCCTGAAAACAATATACTCCGTTTTTCAGGCAGTCGTATAAAAATACAAAATTGTGTCTGTTTCTTTCGGTTTCATAGCTAATCTTATCAACCGATATTTTGTACACAGATAGATTGCATCACGGGAAAGCATATTCCCCTTGTTCTGTGGCATACAATCCCTAAACTAATCTAAAATGACAGTATTAAAAATATTGCTAAGTATCCCTTTCTTATTTACTCCCTGCGAAAAGGGACAAAACTAGATTTAAAGCTGTCGTTTTAGTTTAGATAAAGATTGTGTCATACAGAATGGATCACATTTGTCTACTTTTTGTCCTGCGTGATTAAAAAAATTCCCGCGAGAATTAAAAACTTAGCTTCGCAGGTAAGGTAAGATAAGTTTGCCTTATGTACTACCAAAAACGTTGCCAAAATCTGACTTATTAAATTATTTTTTACTAACTTAATACACTGGCCGCAATTAATTTGCAGTTAGGCCTTTTGAATAGACGTACCCGTTCCATCTCCAATCTACTAATCAAATCTTCATGTTTACATGAAAACAATCTGACATTAACACCTTCCTAAAGTTTTTAATTATTATCAGTTTTTGTATTTAATATGTTATCACCGGTTTTAACTCAATCGTTTTGTCGGAAAATACCTGACTAGATAACATATTTCTAGGTATAATGAATATCACTAACGATAGTTTAAACGCTAAAATATTTAAGATATTATGAATGAAATTTTTAAGCATTTTTAGGAGCCACAGCCTCAACCTTTTCAACGTGCCTATTCAAAGAAAGGCTTGCACTTATCTTCATTCTGCACAAAAATATATTTAGAAATATATACACAAAGCATCTCTGCACAAAGGTATATAAAATATACTTAATCATAAAAGCATTGATCTAGTTAGTATACTCACATCATATACTTATATCCTGAATTAGACTTGTAACAAATTGCTAAGCTATGAGAACTTCCATATACTTAGCGGTGTAACTAGTTCTGTCGAACACAAACTCTAAGCGAAACAAAAATGGCGTCCCCAATATTTCTTCCTCATTGCCTACAGTGGCAAAAAATATCAACAACTTTTTTATGAGATCATTGTTTTAATGAAAGACTAACACCTCAATAAATACCCTAACTGCCACATCGAAGCTGATAACTGACGTAACTTGTAATTTGATGAGATCCAACTGGTCCGGGAACTTTTTACGGTGTATGAATATTTAATAGATGTTTTGGCCCCTTTACATTTTCAGCTTCTTTTCCTTCGCGAGCTTTAGCGCAGTGATTTGAGGAGATAAAGAGTGTAATTTAATCAATGTTTGCGTGGATTTTTCTTTTGCCTGTTTTTTTTATTTCGCTTCCCTCCCATTGGTCTTAATGGTGACATCTACTGGATGAGTTTGACTTTCAAATGAAATAGCCAACTAGTCTGATGCGCAAATGAACGGATGTTAAGTTTTGTTTAACATTTTACAGTAAACTTACAAAATTTTATGGTTATTTAGATCTATTGTTATCTAAATGTCAAGGACGGAATAAATTTTTCGTGGTTAGCTTTAACGTAAAAATATAGCGACTCTTCTTTCCTATGACTAAGGATAATATTATTTTTGACCTCCTAATCCCCTGTGATAGTCCTGTCTTGGTTACCGAAGAATTGATTATAATAAGTCACTGTGGCCTATTATTTTAACACAATCTCTAACCTAAACCAAAATCATAACTCTAAATCTTGTGCTGCCACATCCGCAGCTAGTATAACGAAAGAGATAAATAGAGCTGTCATTTTAGTTTAGTATAGTGATGTTGTTAAACAGTATTGGCCTCAATATTTAGATAAAATCCTAAAAATCCTGTATCTGATTCCTATATCCAAGCTATAGCTGTGCCACATGTATGCCACTCATAATTATATAGCTTTGTGTGACTATTAACTCGTTGTCGTTTGGCTGAATTATTTTTGCCATATGTTTACCTTTTTTATATTCAAAGGAAAAGTACACTATAAATTTTGTTATATATGTATTTATATTATTCTTTAGCTATAAAGTTCTAAAATCATATTATCACAACGACATCTATATCCATACTAATATTATAAATGCGAAAGTGTGTCTGTCATCTGTTCAACCAATTGTGATGAAACAATTCAATCAATTGTGATCATACAATCGGTACAATAGTTTGTTACCCGGAGAAGGACATAGGCCGCTTTTTATCCCGGAAAATTAAAGAGATCCTGCGGGAATCAAAAACCTTTACCCACGCGGACGAAGTCGCGGGCATCATCTAGTATGAGAATAAATTAAATTAAATACAAGTTAAAGAGCAAAGCTATATTTATTTATGATTTATTTTTGACGACCACCGTGGCGCAGTGTTGAGCGCTGTTGTCTTATCGTGCGGAGGTCACGGGTTCGATCCCCGGCAGGGTCAATTTGGGAATTAGTAATTTTTGAATTTTCCCTGGTCTGGCCTGGTGGGAGGCTTCGGCCGTGGCTAGTTACTACCCTACCGGTAAAATCGTGCCGCCAAGCGATTAAGCGTTCCGGTACGACGCCGTGTAAAAACCGTATAGGGGTATGGGTTTAATATAACTGCCATGCCCCTAACAGATTAGCCCGCTACCATTTTTTTATCTTATCCTCTACAAGTTTGCCCTTGACTGCGATCTCACCTAAAGCTAAGTGATGATGCAGTCTAAGATGGTCTATGATAATCTTAGACTGCTTCATCGATGATTTTATTGATGACAAAGTTGCATGGAAGCAACCGGCCTCGCATCCAGTGACCCACAAGTCAGTGTAATACTTGTACCGTATGTGTTGTGTTGTCTACATATTGTAACCTTTTCTTTTCTATGAAAAGAGCAACTGCTGAGTTTCTTGCCGGCTCTTCTCAGTAGAATTGTTTCCGAACCGGTGGTAGAGTCTTAACGTTTCATAAGTGACACAGGTTGTCCTACATGAAATAAATAAATCATTTATAATTAATCATCAGGTGAGATCGCAGTCAAGGGCTAACTTGTAGTGGATAATTAATTTAACGAATAAAAAAATACGACTGCCCTGCCATATTATTTTTGGAGTTTACCTCCATAAGAAGCGATTTGCATATATAGCCTTTGGAATCTTATTCACATTTTTTATTAAATGATATTTTTTGTGAATCACTAAATATTGAACTATAGTGTTATATATTTTTGGAATCTACTCATCATTTTCTAGATGATGATTATATAGTTAATCTTATTTTCGATTTTTTTTTTCAATTTTGGTCTTTAATGCGGGACCATGGTCACCCTGTTAATTTTTTTAAAAAATTTACTAGCCTATGTCACCCGGAATAAGCTAGGGATTCTAACGATACCTCATTTATCAAAATCGGTTCAGGCGTATAGAAGTTATGGTGGAATATACAAACTCACATACATACATACATGAACCCTGAAAACAATATACTCCTTTTTTCAGGCAGTCGTATAAAAAAAAATATCAATTGCATTTGATAAAGTCAATTATGCAGCGTTGTCATTAAAGTGTTCCCAACGGACCGGAGTCGTAGAGCGCTCGCGGCGAACTGAATAACTTTTAATTTCTTCACCGCAGACATTGATGTCAGACGATTGCAATTGGTGGGAAAGTTACATCTCACAGATAAACATAGAGTTGTCACATACTAGGGGCGGAATTTTCCATCAAAACCGCCTCAATTTGACGAGAAGTTGTAAATATACAACTGGTTTGAGATTTTTTGGTTCCCGCGGGAACTCCTTAATTTTCCGGGATAAAAAGCCTGTGTGCTATTCCAGACATTAATGTATCTCTGTGCCAAATTTCAGCCAGATCCGTTCAGCCGTTGGGGCGTGATTGAGTAACATACATCCGTACATCTAGACATCCATACATCCAGACATCCAGACATCCATACATCCATCCAAACTTTCGCATTTATAATATTAGTATACGATTGCTAATATAAAGTTTTTCTCGAGCGCTCGCGGCGAACTGAATAACTTTTAATTTCTTCACCGCAGACATTGATGTCAGACGATTGCATTTGGCGGGAAAGTTACATCTCACAGATAAACATAGAGGTGTCACATACTAGGGGCGGCATTTTCCATCAAAACTGCCTCAATTTGACGAAAAGTTGTAAATATAATAGGTACTCTGGCGAATGCCCGCGACTTCTTCTGCGTGGTTTGAGGTTTTTTGGTTCCCGCGGGAACTCCTTAATTTTCCGAGATAAAATTTAGACGGACAATGCGTGCGTTTATTTCCAAAATTAATGTAAATATGGACGTAAACCTCTACAAATGACGGGCGCCCGATTTGGCGTCGTTTAGAGCGATTTACTCGCAACAATGCGACTTATGGCCAGAAAATTGGGTGAAACGTCATCGTGTTATGGGCGAATTATTGTCAGTTGGTTTGCGAATAAACAAAAAATAGTCTTTATTTCTAACTAGCTAATGCCCGCGACTTCGTCTGCGTGGGTTGAGGTTTTTTGATTCTCGCGGGAACTCCTTAATTAACCTATGTGCTTCCAGACATTAATCTATCTCTGTGCCCAATTTCAGCCAGATCCGTTCAGCCATTGGGGCGTGATTGAGTCACAAACATCCATACATTCATACATCTAGACATCCATACATCTATCCAAACTTTCGCATTTATAATATTAGTAAGATTGCTAATCAAAAATTTTTGTGACAGTTGTTTGTTGAGTTTATATCATTCTTACTGCATCCGTGAATTCTGGTCAATCGACAGACATCGTTTTCTAGCTCTTAAACTATGGCGCTAGATCTTTAAGTGTACCAAAGGGCCAGTGATGGCAAAACGGCACAATCGCAACTAGAGTGCCAATCACAACAATTGCAACGATGCAAAGCAAAATGGGTGTGTGTACGCATAAACTGTCAATCTGTCTATATTGTGTATCGCTTCTATGATTTTGTCACTGCTCTTATTGTTTGGTTTCTAGACTAAAAAATAGAAATGTCATATTGAATTACGTATAACATTAGTTCTATTATCTTGTAACATAAGTAATATTATTTACGGGCGTCTTTTTTTATGCTAGATGTACCTATGTAAGGGGTCTGCACCTCTACAGACTGCAGCTCAATGCAAATAAAGACAAGTTTTTGAATGTAGAAATGTGTAATGGACGCTGTTGGACTAAAAGGTCGTTTAACTCTCAAACTGACTAGATGCGACGGGTTGACAAAGAAAATAAAGATTTTCGCTGAATTTATTAAAATGTGACAAGATAGAACTTTCGTGAGATCTCAGATCGGGTAAATATTTTAAAATATGGTGGATGTCTTTCGTGACCTTTTGATCGTTCTGCTGTCTGAGAGAAATGGTGTACATATTATGCAAGAAACTCCATCAAAAGAGATAATGATATACTTAGCTTCTAATCCACTGTTCCTAATGTTCAACTCAGTCGTTGTTGGTCTCTTCTAAATCTTTGTCGATCAAAGCTTTAGGCCGACCGAAACTCTGTTCTAGAGTTTCCATGATCTTTGTAGGGGCACATAAGAGAATGACATTCCAAATTCCGAACCAGCGGTGAATTCACTCAATGATTAAAAAGTATCATCACCTGCATCACTGCATCATCACTTACCATCAGGTGAGATCGCAGTCAAGGGCTAACTTGTTGTGGATAAAAAAATTAAAAAAAATTGACAAAATTTATTGGAATAAAAAGCATTTGAATTTGACAAAAAAAATCAGTAAGATTTTTCTCATGCCCGAGAGTTTTTCATAATTTTCTCAGATATGTGTGATTCTGCCAATCCAAACTTGACCAGCGTGATTTATAATGATAAAACCCTCCTCATTCTGAGAGTAGAACAGAGTGCCTAGTGGGAGGTTTTCTTCCCATTCGATCGTGTTAACGTTAACAACGATTCGTTTGAAACGGTCCAACGCTCGATCAATCCCATATTAAATGTTAATATTCAACTTATTTATTACATGTAGGACTTACAGATGTCTCTTATGTTCCGTCTTGCTTGGACTCTACCACCGGTTCAGAAAGAAGATTTCACCGAGAAGATTTAGTTAAGTTTAAAGCGATCGAATACGTAATATAACTCCCACTCGGCCTGTTGAACTTAATAATCGACTGGCGATATGTGGCGATAATGAAATAATGATGATGACTCCCGAAAATAAATTTCCCCTGTCAGTCCTAAGGCAATCAACGTGCCAGCCAATAATCGTGATTTCGAAAAACGCCACTCTGTAACAGAGTCAGCATATCGGCCTAATGACACGTGTTAGACGCCTAAACAATGTTTTAATGCGGACGAAACACCCCTTACGTGGATAAGCGGACACCGGTTCAGAAAGAAGATTCTACCGAGAAGATTTAGCTAAGTTTAAAGCGATCGAATGCATAATATAACTCCCACTCGGCCTGTTGAACTTAATAATCGACTGGCGATATGTGGCAATAATGAAATAATGATGATGACTCCCGAAAATAAATTTCCCCTGTCTGTTCTAAGGCAATCAACGTGCCAGCCAATAATCGTGATCCCGAAAAACGCCACTCTGTAACAGAGTCAGCATATCGGCCTAATGACACGTGTTAGACGCCTAAACAATGTTTTAATGCGGCCGAAACATCCCTTACGTGGATAAGCGGACGTATTTGTTTAGGACAAGCTAACAGCCGGCCGTTTAGCAAGCGACCCTGCGTGGTACAATATTGATAAGCATAAGCGGTAGGGATATTTTTATACGAATACTTGAAAAAAGGAGTATATTGTTTTCAGGGTTCATGTATGTATGTATGTATGTGTGTATGTGAGTTTGTATATTCCACATTAACTTCTACGCGTCCGAACCGATTTTGATAAATGAGGTATCGTTAGAATCCCTAGCTTATTCCGGGTGACATAGGCTAGTAAGATTTAAAAAAAAATTGATGGGGTGACCATGGTCCCGCATTAAAGACTAAAGTTGAAAAAAAATATTCGAAAATAAGATTAATCATCTAGAAAATGATGAGTAGATTCCAAAAATATAAAACTATAGTTCAATATCCAGTGATTCACAAAAAAATATCATTTAATAAAAATGTGAATAAGATTCTATTTAACTAGATTAATTTAGATTTTTAACTTTTTAGTTCGTTGTTTGGCAAGGCATTCGTGTTTTTAATTTTTTTAATTATGACTTATTATCTAAATTAAATCCATGTGTGTCCTTATAAATGTGAAAGTGTGTTTGTCTGTCTGCTACGCTTTCACGACTCATCCGTTCAACCGATTTTGATGAAAATTGGTACAGGGGTGTGTTGTAACCCGAAGAAGGACATAAGCTACGGAATCTATACTAACTATAAATCTGTAACTATTTTTATCCCGGAAAATTAAAGAGTTCCCGCGGGAATTAAAAAATCCTAATCCCTAACCTAACCATCTAGTTATTTATGTCCGAATAATATATAAAGATTACAGTTATAAATTGTATGATTTGAAACAAACAGCTTGACGCCAAGCTTTTCAAAGTTTTTTTTTTCATCCACTACAAGTTAGCCCTTGACTGCAATATCACTCGATAGTGGATGTAGTGGGCAAATCTTTTAGGGGTATGGCTATAATATTAAACCCATACCCCTAATCGGTTTCTACACGGCATCGTACCGGAACGCTATATCGCTTATAGGTTCAAACTTGGACATAACGTAAGAACGACGTTGTCATACAAATCGCTAACCACTTATGAATCGGTCCAAGTCATATACAGCGTGATACAGGTGTGAGATTAAATGGCCGCCGTGTATACAGGGTGTTCATTACGATATTGCTGCGACTATGGCGAATATTGCGAGCGGTTTTTATTAGGGACGACATAAAGGTGCCCGGTTTTTTGATGAGAATTGAAAATTTGTTTGATCTGGTACCCCGGATCGCCGTGTCCTGTTGTTTTTCAGAGACCATTGTACTGATTGTTTATTGTGGTTTCGGCTGCCGGTCCTACACCTGTATTCTAATTTTGGCTTTGATGTGTTGTGTAAGGATTCAGCTTTTTATTAAATCTTGTAAAACATAGAGACCGAATAGCTGAACTCTTTAGTTAAATTTTTTTAAGACAAGGTTGGATTTTATCTTTTTCATTAGTAAACTGATTATAGGATAGACGTAGGAGCATTGATCGGCCAAAACTTCGGTGGTTACATGGAGTTAACTAAAACGCCAAGCGACTTGTTATAAAAAATTGGAAAACGTGCACAAGGGCTGTAGCGCCAATGATGACGATGATGACATAAAGCTTTTAATACGAGTTAGATTATTAATCCTACTGTAGGTATACTATGTGGGTACCTACGTAGATGTTGCAGTATATCAGGTAAGCCCACCGGTGCAAACACACCAATAAATAAATGAAAATCGTACTAACATGAACCATACTAAACTCTAAGCAATAAATAACTTTAAGAAGATAATTCGTAAGCAAGAACATCCAATCTCTTCCCTATATCCTGTTCTGCTATATATTATATAAATACACCAACGTATGATGATATTCAGGAGCATCGATTACGCCGTAACAGGTGGACGGAACGGCGCGTTTGAGTTACGGTAATATTTATGTCCGTGTGTACGTCCGATCGTAACTCAAGAACTGGTGCATCGCTTTTGTCGTTGCCCGGCCACTACGATTATTTATCGGCTAAACGTGAGTAACACGTTGTATGAATATTCAGCTTTTTATTGCTAGGCATCGTTTGAGGCTTTTTTTTAATAATTATAGGCTTTCGCTTGACCACAATCACACCCGATGGGAAGTGATGGTGCGGCCTAAGATGGGACGCGCTTGCCTAGATGTCTATTCACTCTTGATTTAAAGACACCCAGATGTGAATAGGGATGATGCCTATATCAAAAATAAATTATTTCTAACTGATTATTAAATAGAGGGTCTTCCAAAAGACCTAAAATTCACGTCCTCGGTTAGTTTTAAGTTTGAAAAACATTTTATAATATATATTTTTTTTAAAAGTGCGTTGAAATTTTATGACTTCACAATTGCGAATTTCATACAACTTCCATACTAGAATAGCGTTTTTAAGATAAAGAGTTGCTCTGCTGAGAGTCACTGAGATGCTCCGTAGGTCACTGGGAGCATCTCAGCGAAGTCGGCCATGCCAGTAGTGACATCCATGAGGATTTCCTCCTGCCTAGAAGAAAAAAAAAAAAAAGATAAAGAGTTGCTGATTTGATTGAGTTGTCATCATCCGTATTGTTGAAAAACACAGTTTTTGGTAGTGTTCCAGACCCAGGCCATGCTAATAAGGAATAAAGTCGCAGTACTGTGAATGCTAATGAACGAACTTGACATATGCCGCCAAAAGCTTATGTCATCTGTCAAGCTCCTTCTAAGGTCAAGAAAATATCTTTGTAATGGATGACTTGTGAATTATATTATAACTAAATAACTAATAAAAATAATATGCTAACCAAGAAAAGTTTAGTTTTCATTATTTAACAAGTACTTCGTACGTGTGGATGGAACGTATAGGCTGGTATAGTCTAGTTGCAAAAGCGCATGCAAATCGATTGACGATTGCGATGGTTAAGCAACGTTATTCTTGCCACCATTCCACGTGGGCATGATTTATATAGTAATTAGGTTAGGCTAGCTAGCTTTAAGTTCTATTGTATTATTTTCAATAGCAACGCTGATTTAATTTAGTACCTAGACTGACTTTAGATCCCCAGCGCGATTTGTGCGTTTGACCGTATTAGTTTGTGTAGAAAATACGGGTATGTGACGACCTCCGTGGCACAGTGTGTAGCGCTGTTGTCTATGTGCGGAGGTACCGGGTTCGATGCCCGGCAGGGTCAATTTGGGAATTTATAATTTCTGAATTTTCCCTGGTCTGGCCTGGTGGGAGGCTTCGGCCGTGGGTAGTTACCACCCTACCGGTAAAGACGTGCCACCAAGCGATTTAGTGTTCCGGTACGATGCCGTGTAGAAACCGAATAGGGGTATGGGTTTAATATAACAGCCATGCCCCTAACAGGTTAGCTCGGTACCATCTTAGACTGCATCATCACTTACCAACAGGTCAGTACGCAGTCAAGGGCAAACTTGTAGTAAAAAAAAAGAGTAACAACGATTATCCGCGCGTGTGAGGATCGCCTTACACCAGACCAGACCAAAATAAAAATTGGATTTTACAAGCTGACTCTGCCAGGAATCGAGTCCGGGGCCCTGTAAATTTATTAAAAAAAGAGTGGCGATTCAATAATTAAAAAACTACGGACTCGGGTTGGCTCTACATATATCATAACTTTGGATTAATTTTTTTATTCGTAATATTTTAAGGTTTTTTATCATTACCCATCGTCACTCACGTAGGACAACAGATATGGCAGCTAAGCTGTGAACATGCAGATTATTCTTTAGTGGGTATTCATTAATGTGGAAGACCCTTTAGAATCTGAGGCTTAGATACTCTTGAAATTGGGATCAAAATTAATTCACAAATCGATTTCTACCTGAGGCTCCTTCCCACAAACGATGTCACTAAAAATTTTAATTAAATATATCCGAATAAAATCATAAATACAAAGCAGCGTACCTTTATTAAAGCCATTAAGAGGGTCGACCCCCCACGTCACAATATTATTGTTTCCTCACACGAAGTGACCTCCGACCCCCTTAACTCAGGGGGGTTTGGTCAGGACAATTACGCCTCAGCAAGATTTCACACGTACAATTTGAATTTTAAACTATAGTTCTCCATATAAATTTAATTTTATGTTCCCTACGTTAGTAAATTGTAGAGCAGACTAGCATTAGAATGTTTTGGGTATAAATAATATTTACTATCGTTGCGTAAAATAGTTTAAAAATATGTTGTTCTTCCTTCCTTATAGTGTCCTATTTATATAAATAAATACGACCCAATTCCTTAGCTAAGGGATACATACATAAATTGTTCAAAGCATTGTTATTTTGTAAGCTCTTCTAACTACTGGTTAAAAGCTTTCTGTAGTTCATCACGGAAATACAGAAAGCTTTTTTTATCAACTACGAGTTAGCCCTTGACTGCGATTTTACCTAATGGTATTTGATGATGCAATCTAAGATGGTAACGGCTTAGTTTGTTATGGTTATGGCAGTTAAATTGTTTTTTTTATTCTAACTAAAATGACTTAATCATGATTTATTTCAGAAGTACCTACTTAAATAAATCTCGTAAATATGTGCCATATCTACTCACTTTGCTTCTTTGAGGAAATATTATAAGGAAGTTCACGTTAAGCCGTCGGTCCCGATTATTATCACTAACATCTGCTAATAATCGTTACAAAAACCTAAGAGTTTAATACTCTTAGTTGAGTCGGAAGGACCTGGGAACCCATCGCTTTGTTATCCCAAGAAAACTCCTACCATTATATGATGAATGGTAAAGCGACCCTCAGTAATGAATAGAGCAAGCAAAGAGAAGCAGTTATGGAAGTTCATAAAAAATTGGCACCAGGAATAACCGCACTACCTCACGAGCTCGGTCCGAATAATTCTATTACACGCTCTATGACATAACATCCTGTACCACCATTTGGTTATGTCTGAAATAAATTGTCGTTTAAAGCAAGGGATAGACGAGGGTATACGCAATTAACTTAGTGGCGCCCGTAAAGAATAAAACGTTCGGATTCGGAGGTCTGGACACGGGTGGACGGTATCCGGGTAGTTGATAGAACTATAGCAGTAACTTTGTAGTTATTGCGGGACCGGTCACTGTGTTGTCCTTTAATCAAGGGTTCAATCACGCTTTCTACATAATCAGTTACAGAAGGTATGAATAACGATTGGAAGGATTTTTTTTTAATTTTTTTTTTTTCTTTTCTTATAAATTTTACTTTTAGTTCTCTACTGGACGGTGACGTAGTTATGCGTAGTTACTAGCTGATCCCTGCGACTTCGTCCGCGTTGAATAAGTTTTTTGATTCCCAAGAGAACTCCTCAAGTTTCCGGAATAAAAAGTAGGCTATGTTACTCTCCAGGCCCTCAACTATATTCATGCAAAAAATTACCTCAATCCATTGCTCTATTTTGGCATGATTGAAGGACAAACCAATAAACCAACAAACAAACACACTTCCTCATTTATAATATTAAAAATATCAATTACAAATTTACCGCTTACTTTAAAAGTAAAGGAAAACATCGTAAGGAAACCTACATGCCTACCAGTACTACCCCATCTTGATTTCTGAAAATTATTTCCTTAACTTAGGGTCTACTTTGACTATAAAAGCAATAATTTTTCTTTGAAAG
This sequence comes from Erebia palarica, assembly GCA_964035005.1. Lineage (NCBI taxonomy): Eukaryota > Metazoa > Arthropoda > Insecta > Lepidoptera > Nymphalidae > Erebia > Erebia palarica. Next base: position 59,115,088 of record OZ035983.1, on the reverse strand, counting down.
ATTTTCTGGAAAATCTCAAGAATCCAGGCCCAGGTGAATGTACCATACAGCTCAGTGAAATGTCAGTCAATTTCTCCATTGACAACTTATTCGTATTGCCAGTGGAGTGCACAGTATTCGGAGCCAGGGTAGGCATTTGTTAGGTACGAGTAGATACCTATTTTCAGGTAGGGCAGAATGAAAAATAAGCATTGAGCTGTTTTTACCAGGGTAAGCAATACTTTTATGCATCTATGTCGTGAACGCCAGTGCCTTCTTACATTATAATATATAGGTATATTTACATATGTAGTTATACATATTTACATCTATTTATTGGTCTAAAATTTATGTGCTTTATTGTTTATGCATTTTATTTATTTTTAAAATACAGCACCATCCCGCGCTTCCGTTGTTGTCTGTAAGAGATAGCTTTAGCAATAAGACCGCCTTTGCACATTTCTATCTAGTTTTACTAGTAATTACTGCTTTTAACTGTATTCTGAATATTTTGTGTGTGCACTTCAGCCTATTAACGTCCCACTGCTGGGCACAGGCCTCCACTCTCGTAGGAGAAAGGGAAGGGTGCAATAAAGATATCTAAATAAATAAATACCCCTTCCATTCAAATAGATTCACAATCAAAAGCCAGCAGTACCGGTCGGTATGACGGAGCCATGGGCCGGTGTAACGGCACCATTCAAAGGATTTAATGGCAGGTCTACACCGAGTCACGCCACAAAATACTAATTTTCCGTTTTACAAAACGGATCCAACTTTTCTAATTACTGCAAATGTGACGCCCCGCCTTTATTGTAATTTTGTCTAACTGTATGGTTAGTATGAGATTTCACATCTCACCATCTATAGTAATATTATAAATGCGAAACTTTGGATGGATGTATTGATATCTGGACGTATGGATGTTTGCTACTCAATCACGCCCCAAGGGTTGAACGGATCTGGCTGAAATTTGGCACAGAGATAGATTATAGTCTGGAATAGCACAAGCTGCTTTTTATCCCGGAAAATTAAAGAGTTCCCGCGGGAACCACCAAACCTCGGTCCACGCGTACGAAGTCGCGGGCATCAGCTAGTTATTTATAATACAATTTGAGCGTCGAACGTGTTAAAGTAAAATGGGCTTTAATTAAACTTTTATAAAAGCAAAAACACACTATATGGACCGGACAGGACAAAACGTCCAGGTTGGAGGGGAACAACGTTTTATCCTGTTGCCTACGTGTTTGCGTTTCATATCATAAAAGTGAATGAAGTGGATTTATTATTTATCGGTCATGTTTTTGTCCATAGTTGATCGTTTCGTCTCTTTTTCTCACTCTTATAAGGATCGTTTTTTTATACGTCTACAGTCAGAGCTTCAAGCGGAAATCTGCCGAAATTAAAACGAATGCTTATAAGTTTTTAACTTTAAAATATTAAAGGGAAGAAGTTCCATTTTTATCTTTTGTTTTCTTATATCCACGTTTGAATTCTGTCAATGTTAGTTAAATGCAAAATCTCATACTAATACTCACTGGTTACTGGAACATCGTTACAAGCCATTAAACATTATACTTTATTTATTGTTCGTATTCTGTGTTCGTGCTACAGGATTGTAGTTTCAGATTATTTGAGGGTTTATTTGCTAATGTTTCTATTGAAAGAATTTTTTTATGTCCAAAGTTTACAATGTTAAAAAATCTTCTTTGATTTTGGCTGCATCATTACTTGCCAGCAGCTCTAAGTTTCTAACCTAAGCTATTATAGAATACCCACAATTGTGAGAATAAACAGAGGTACTTAGGTACATTAAAATTACGTAGTCCACATTCAGTGAATCATCGCCAAGTGTGTTAAAAGTAACGTAGAAATAAATTTTAGATAAATTAATAACTCCTTTTATTGTAATTTTCAACACAAACTTACGAAACAACATTACAATAACTACAAAAAGAAAATATACAATAATAAATAACTCTAAAACTAAGTAACAATCAAGGTAATAATTCAACCTAAATGGCTTTTATATACAGACAGTCATTAAACACGACATAATACCTATATTAAAAATATATCTGAATAAATAATAGGTAATCCACGACAAAATAACGAAAAGCAAATTCTTAAAGAGAACAAAAGGAAATTACGTCATAAATAATCTGGTAAAATGGGAAATGCGAGCAAAAGCACAATGACCGAAATTAATTCCATAAACAACATCACATATGCAGCAATAGACAATAATTCGCACGCGCGCGTTTCCGAACGTATCCGCCACGTGGCCAGAGAAGATGGCCGCCGACCTTTTGGCGGGAATCGCTCGTCTAACGGTAATGGCGTCTTTTTACGCTACCTGCTTGCTAATTGGAAATTAGTAGCCTAATGTGTAGGGCTTAATGTTTGCTTGAACTGTTATTGCTTTACTCGATTTACGTATTTTTGTTTGTATTTTTTAATTAGCCTCACAATTGTTTTGTTTTTTAAACAAAACCTAACAAGCACCTTGTTAAGTTAACAGCCACCAATACTGCACAATATTTTTTTAAAGAAACATAAATGTATGAGGGCCTTATTCACCATCTTCAAGTAAAGTCTCGAGTAACATAAAAATCTTGTAAGTATATTATTTTTATAAAAAAATATGGTCTGGCCGGTCCTAGTACAGTAAAAAATACTAACCTTTTTTTAACAGGTACCTGTTACTTGTTCCAACCTTTTTCCCGCCTTGCCAAAGTAGGTACACCGGCGTACGAAATAATTATCTCACTGAACATCATCTACATTGACTACACTACACTACACTCAATGAAAAATCAACCCAACAATATTAGGCTGTTTAAATCCCCTCATAAACACGTTATAACAAACATTTAAATATTCCATAAAATTAACAACGCTAAAACAAATAAACAGCGCTGAGTGCTAATTAGATCACCTATGAAAATGGCGCGCAAGATGGCCGCCGTGTTACCGCCATCTGTCGGTTGTAAAACGAATTTATTCATATATCTAATTGCTTCGCACGGTATTGCCGACGCATATGCACTTAATATGGTTAATATAAACGCTAAAAGCTGGGAATATGCTTAAACAACGGAATATTGTGGAAATTCGCGTCAAGTTTTACTGTTTAGAAACGGTTATGACGTCATCTATCTTTTAATGGAGGCATAAAGTTTTGAATCTTTCGCTATAACATTTTCTTACTGGTATTTCAACTCGTTTAGTATTTTTTCGTATAATAATATGTCGTTGAAATTGTCGATACTGTAACTATAATTTTCTTTGATTCGTTGTTGTTACTATTCACCACTTTTGAAATAGTAGCAAAATTGAGGATGCCTGAATTTTCATTTACTTTTATCTGTTTGCAGTCTACTAGAATGGAGACTTTTGCTCCTTATTCCTCAAATTCGAATAAAATGCTTGTAGGACCTTAATAACTCATTTATATTTATTTAAATTTTATTATTTCTATGCCATTGCCATACCTTAACGGTACTATAGTTTCCTCTTTGTAATATATTTGACATATTTATGACAGAATAAAGAGCATTAGTTAAATCAGATTACTCTTCCCCCACCATTACGCCCCTAAATTGCAACCAAGTTGCCATTAGCCCCATAGAATGTCCCATAAACCACCAAATAATATGCATTAAAACATTAGATAGGTAGCGGCATATCAACGTTCTTATGTCACAGTAAAAAATAATATGGTTGAAAGTGCATTTCTTAACAAAAAATATTAATTGGTTTTATGCAATTATGCTAAAGTAAATCCCTGGTAGGTATCAGGAAAGGAGGCTGACTTCAAGAGCCTAAAAAATGCATCCTTTGAATCCACCACCACCACGACAGCCCATTAACGTCCCACTGCTGGGCACAGGCCTCCACTCTCATAGGAGAGAGGGAATTAGAGCTTTAACCCACCACGCTGCTCCAATGCGGGTTGGCGGGCTTTAACGACTATTACACTGCTGCAGCACCGTAAATCCAGCGTTTAATGATCTAAATCACCTCTGTTTAGCTAAAAAATTGATTCTGGCAGCCATTTAACCTTATATTATCAAATAATAAAAATTCAGGCAATCAATTCACATTATATGAACATTGATGCAGTTTTTTTGAAATAAATAATTCGAAACTGGAAATATTGTATTAAGGTTTGAACTATATTGTAGAGCCAACATTTCGTTCAATGAGCGTATCAAAACTATAGTCCGTACGTGACCCGGTGTCAGCGGCGCTAGTATATTTAAAAAATTAAATATAAACAAAAACTTCACAGGCATAAAAATGAGTTCCTATTTTGGCCACCGGGTCAGTTAAATTTGACAGACTATAGTTACTTGTTAAAAGACAGTCTGGGCTAAAAGACAGATAGGTACGTCTTTCTCCATAACACCAGCCAAGTTACTAACGTCGCAAAACTGACGAGTTTCTGTTTTTATTGTTCATCTAGTCATTAAAGCGGGGGCCGGGCTATCCATCAATGGATATTGCTGTTTATTTGTTTTTATAGCGGCCCTAATATTTCGCCAGTGATGTAGATGCCAGGGGGCCATAACGGCGTACCACGCATCTGGTTTGCTTCGCACTTTCCCTCTGATCTGAAGATGTTGCCCCTTTTTTGTGTATTTTTTATGGTTATTGAAACTATGCTTTATTGTTAAGCTGCCAAATCTCACGAGTGCATTTTAGGAAATGGGGAAAAAATTGCGAAAAGTACCTAATCTTGAGTTATGCTTCAAACATAATGGTTTTAATATTAATAAGTGCCTAAATGCATTCATCACTTCAATACATAGCTGGCTCACTACTGGAGCATTAAACTTTTCTCAGAAAGCGAAGGGTGTGGCCGTAGTTCACCACGGTGATTGGCAGGATTCACACACCTTTGCGAATAATATGCGAAGAACTCTCGGGCATACTTTCTTTCATTGCTTTTGCTTTAGCTATCTTCACGATGATTTGAAAACACGTCATTTTTGTTAACTTTTAACAGGTTTAAGGTTTTTCTTCGATATTGCTAATACATTTAAAGCACACTTTTCAATTAAGTAAGAACTTATAACCCTTAAACATACGAAGAAACTCGAAAGATAATAAAAAGTGTTAAGACTCCCCAATTGGGCAGCTTTCCATACAATATTCCTTTTTCCATGAAATTTCACGACTACACTTTCCTTGAATAAATTATACAACAGCGTTCAAATACAATAAATTTCTCAAACAAAATTTCATTACGCCCGGAGGCAGTTACATCAAAACCAATGTTGTTTAGTGTAAATTAAATGCAATTTAACCCTCAAAAAGCATACCGGCATTCCACAACAAATTCCGTAGTAAATTGGCAGAGGATGGTATAACGGGCCCGATGTTTATTCTAAGGGGAAGAATTGAGTAAAGTAACCCATTTGAATGCATGCCTGTCCGTCAGTCAGAGCAGTATCAGGAGAGAGAGCTCTGCCAGCCGTCCAGCTATCCGAGGTCTACCTTACCCCGCGATTCCCACCTCGGGTTACATCTACAGGGGGTAAATATAACCGTGTCGTGGGTCGAGCATGTTTTGCCGCTGAATTGAACGGGCTAACTTGTCACATACACGATTAAACCTGATTGTGATGTAGGCTCGCAGGATAACTGTTGATTTGATTTTATGTTACGCCGAAACGTCTGTTTGCGCGTTTATAGCATATAAACTCTCGTTTGAATCGAACTGTATCGACAAATAAAATTGGCTGTTAAACGATTATGACTGTGTATTCCCCGGGTTTGGATAGCGATGCTTACTACGGTTTAGGAGTTCATTTGATCGTTTTTAAGCCTGTTAGCAAGTCATAGCTGTATATAGGTACTCATACTTTATTGAGTAAAGTAATCGAATGGACGAATATAACTGTACATTTAGCCTTAGGTGTATGTTTTTTTCAGGTTTACATCAACTGTTGTTGATATGACAAGGAAACAGTAATTGGATAGTTGATTGGCAATTTTATGATTAGATATTTAACAATACGAAGTAATAGCTAGTATCTTTTAAATAAAAATTTCCAGATGCAACTGTAGACTCTATGTAAAAAACACTTTTGGCATCCACTCATGATGGAGTCCACTCACAGCGCGACACGACAGAACGTCCTTCAATGTTGACGACGTTTTAGCCTGTCCGAATTTAGCAACTTATTGTATATGAAAATCGTGATCGTAATCGTTTGTCAAACATAATTCGAGCGTGTTAAAAAGCATGTATGAACTCCTTAAATCGTTCGAGTAATACGTTTTAAGCTGTCAAATGATTATGATTTGCTCAGACAATTGGGCCTCTGCCCCCCGATTATGTAAGGAAATCGTAATCGTAATTGTCTGTCAAACGTATAATTTGACCTGTTTAAGGAGGTCATAGATGCTTGCTAGTCAAAACGCATGTATTTACTCCTTAAAAAGTTTGAATTATACGTTGTGAGCTGTCAAATGAATACGATTGGCTTAGACAATTAGGCCTCTGATTAGTTGTCAATTTGTTAAAACAATATAGGTACATTTTACCGGTGCAACTCCCCAACAGAGTAACAAAGTACCTAATTAAACATGAAGCGTCCCCCGGCTCTCGCCGCTAAATCTCGGTTTACCCAAATGTATGAATGTCGCCCGCGAAGCTCTTAAGCCGCAGTTTTTCCTTGACGAAATGCTCCAAGGTGCTTTAATTAGCCAAACGTCTGCTATGGGGTCCATACCCATTTGTGTGAATGCATTTTTAAATCTACATAATTAATTAATATAACGACTTCCTTTCTTACATGATAAAGAAACAAAAAGACGTCAATTAATAAAAAAATCAGTTCCTACTTAATATTTATCGTAGTTTCATTCATACCTGGACTTCTTCCGCATCGCTTTTGTTAAAATCCTGTATCCTTTCCCGAGATGTAGAACCTACCTAACTATGTACCCGTCGAAATCGGTTGATCAGATGGTATTGGTAAACGTAGCAGACAGTCAGACAGAGTTTCGCCATTTATAATCCATACTAATAATATTATGAATGCGGAAGTATGTTTATGTGTCTACTACGCCCATCTTTTTTGCCGATTTTGGTGCACATACATATACATATTAATAGGTAATATTATAAAAAAAAAACTTAATCAACGCGGGAGAAGTCGCGGGCATCATCTAGTTTATATTAATTATTAGTATGGATAGGCTTTTATAATACGACTTTTTACAGCGGGTCGTTTATTCGAGTTACATCATTTTCAGTTCATTAAATTAGCTCAACATTAAAGTACATTAGGAAAACATTGAGGAAAAACTAAACAGACGCGTTTCGACATCCGTCGAGGAGGCCAGGGAGGTTTCTACGAAAGGGGGAAAGCGGGCAAAACTATAAATTGTCCTTTAATTACCCCCGGGCAGCGTCACATCATGGATCCAGACAGTTTTATGACGATTTACGGCACATTTCGACGCGGGGACCGGCCCGCTTTGGGAATCCAAGCGCCCTATCTTCCTTGATCTTCCTCCCCCTTCTTTTGATACTAGTTTGAAGAGTAATTCAGGGGTGGCTTGAGGAAACTGAGGGGTTTTGGTAAACTGGTCGGTATACGTCACCTTTTACACTGTTGGGGGGTTTTAAGGCTTCCAGTTCTTTATGGTAATGAAATCTGAGCAGGGTGACGTGCCGAGGTGATGCTTCTGAGAGTTTTTGTTGCGCCCCCCTTATTTATCGCACGTTTGAGGGCAGGGGGTCGGGGTGGGTTTGTGCACAAAGTTGGAATGTAATGTGCTCCGCTGTACCGTGTTGATGACGACCGGAGTTGTTTTTGTTAGTTTTCGATTATTGGTACCCGCGCAACATGTTTTGCATGTAATATTGTAGTTATTGCAAGTCTAACATTCAGTGTAAATTTTTTATACCTACATTACATCATACTTATGCAAAGTAATACAGTGTGATTCTCTATAAAAATAGCGCGTGTAATTGATTAAACAACACCTATTTACATCGACGGAAAAATATTTTAAAAAATATGGGAAATTCACGCCTTTTATATTTTCCTTAATCTTTTTATTTTTATTTTCAAGTGATGGTAATTTTTTTGGTCTTTTTTTATTTTATCAACATCGATTTTTGTGAAAAATCATTACTTATGACTTATTGTCCACAATTTGCTTAATTCATCAAACAGTTCTTTGAGGTCTTAGCTTTAGATTTTAGGCTGAAACAAACATGTAAGACTGTCTCGTATTTAGCATATTTATTGTATAAATATGTGTGTTGACAGACTACCGCATAATCTGGAAGAGGTAAGTAGGCTCGTAGTTAGCATATTTATAGTATAAATGTATGTGTTGACAGACTACTGGAAGAGGTAAGTAAAAGACCCGTACCCCTAAACTGTTTATCGCTTCCCACCACATTAGATCTGAGTCAGATTAAAAATTAAAAGATTAAATTAATTTCCTATTGGACTCGAACCTTCAGCTCTCTATTTAAAACCACTGGTGCAGAGAGAGACGCTATGCAACTAATACCAATTACACCAAAACCTCTATAATATCACTCATTCATATTCAGCATCAAATATCTTTTTTCTTTGAAATGTTTTTTTCTTTTTTTATGTCTGTTTCCTAATAATACATGACTCAGTCATGATTACAATCGTACATTTGGATCGTTCACCGTAGACGCGCGTAGCAGCGTAACCGCGTAGACGTGCTACATCACAACCCAATTTCGTAGAGGCGTCCGAAAAATACAAAACAAAAGGGAATCATTTTAATATCCGCTCAATAACATGAGATCCTTGTTTATAATAGCAATAACACTCCTCAATAATGACGTAGTCGTGTATCGGACCAGTGTAGCTTGAGCCCTCTGTATGCGAGATAGGCAAAGAGACTGTGACCTTCTTGCGAATTAATGTTTGCGAGATTGACTCAAGGTCAAAGTATATATTTTATTCAAAATTGGTACCTACACGGTGCACTTTTTGAACGTCTATTTTTACAAAGTATAGGACGTGATGGTGAAGAAGCAAATGAGAAGTAAATTATTATTTTTAACTTGACCTAGGCATGTGGGATATCCTCGATTAACAGCTTTGAACTTGAGTACAAAATTTGTTTTTTTTTAATTCTTTTTACAACAAAAATTGAAGATATTTTGACGGGCAATTAAAGTTGCTATCTTAAGCCAATTTTCTCTTTATTTTGTATTATCATTACCCTGTATTTTATCTTTATAATATTGATGATTGATATTATGAGAGATTAAAATTACTTTTAAACCAAAAAAAACACCTTTCTTCTACGAACTTTATAATTTTCAAGGGGCATTTTTGAAAAATAAAGGTAAAGTGGAATGGCAGAGTGAATTTAAAGCAATATTTAGAGTGTTGCACGCAGGCAGGATACACGTAGAAAATAATACACACAGATGATGCTTCATCATATTGTATTTTGTTTGACGACCTCCGTGGCGCAGTGTGTAGCGCTGTTGTCTTAACGTGCGGAGGTCCCGGGTTCAATCCCCGGCAGGGTCAATTTGTGAATTTGTAATTTCTGAATTTTCCCTGGTCTGGCCTGGTGGGAGGCTTCGGCCGTGGCTAGTTACCACCCTACCGGCAAAGACGTGCCGCCAAGCGATTACGCGATCCGGTACGATGCCGTGTAGAAACCGAATAGGGGTATGGGTTTAATATAACCGCCATGCCTCTAACAGGTTAGCCCGCTACCATCTTAGACTGCATCATCACTTACCATCAGGTGAGATCGCAGTCAAGGGCTAACTTGTAGTGGATTAAAAAAAAAAAAAAAAGTATAATTCTACGTTCACTTATTTTAATTATGTGTTTAATACTTGTAACGCGGTTTAGTTAACCCGGAATACCAATAACAATTACTGGCGACAATAATTATTACATTTTCACTAACAGATAAAGAATGACTGAAATACCGCCACAAGATCTTATTTATAGAAGGCACATTTAGTATGATGACGTTTTTGTCGTGAAATTATATTTCTCTAATCCAATTTAAATTCAAACTAGCTAATCCCCGCGACTTCATCTGCGTGGGTCGAGGATTTTTGGTTCCCGCGGAAACTCCTTAATTTTCGGGGATAAAAAGTAGCCTATGTGCTATTCCAGACTATAATCTATCTCTGTGCCAAATTTCAGCCAGATCCGTTCAGCCGTTGAGGCGTGATTGAGTAACAAACATCCATATATCCATACATCCATACATCCATACATCCATACATCCATACATCCATACATCCACACATCCATACATCCACACATACTTCCACACATCCATCCAAACTTTCGCAGGTTAGGTTTAGGTTAGGTATAGGTTACGTTTAGGTTAGGTTTAGGTTAGGTTTAGGTTAGGTTTAGGTTAGGTTTAGGTTAGGTTTAGGTAAGGTTTAGGTTAGGTTTAGGTTAGGTTTTAATTTAGGTCTTAATTTTTGTCTTAAAACGCCCTTGGAATCCTTAAAACTAACCAATTGAGCCCATACACGAGGGGCTTTCTGATAATCATTGAAGAGATCAGCTCGATGCTAGAGCTGGGCGAAAAATGTTGCAATTTTCTTTCAGCCCTAGTTTTCTAGACTCTACACATTTCCTCGCCATAGTTGCACTTGATGAAAAGTACGCATTGAATATTGACTGGCTGCAGCTGAAAAGGGTGGTACCTTGGACAGTATGACTGTGTTGCTTTTGAGATATCTATTAAAATGAAGGTATTTATAATATGAGTAAGATGAGCTCTTATTTATCATAAACGCTAACAAGAGTTTCAGCGGTTTTGTCCTGTACTATAATAGAGGGGTCTCCCCATCTGGTCAGTGCGGCAATGTCGTGGATTTATAGTTAGCGTCGGGGTTCGGTGCCCGGGTCACGTAGCCTGTCCCCCTGATGCGATGATTTGGACCCGTCACGCGTTCTTGCTAACCGTTTATTATTATCTAATTCGCCTTTCAATCGATCCAACCTGACTATTCAATAAGGGGGGCATTCTTGTTTATTGTTTTCATTAGAAAATAAGAAGTAAGCTTTTTCTGTTACTATTTGCTTTATATTTAACTAGCTGTTGCCCGCGACTTCGTCTGCATGGATTGAGGTTTTCGGTTCTTGCGGGGACGCTTTAATTTTCCGACTATAATTTATCTCTGTACCAAATTTCTTCTCAATTCGTTCAACCGTTCTGGCGTGATTGAGTAACAAACATCTCAACTTTCGCAATTATAATATTAGTATGGATACCAGCTGATGCCCGCGACTTCGTCTGCATGGAGTGAGGTTTTTTTGGTTCCCGCGAGAACTCTTTAATTTTCCGGAATGAAAAATAGCCTATGTGTTATTCCAGACTATAATCTATTATATATATCCAAATTTCTTCTCGATCTGTTCAGCCGTTCTGGTGTGATTGAGTAACAAACATCCAGCCATACATACTTTCGCATTTATAATATTAGTATAGGTAGATAGTATAGACTGTCATACTGATGGACCACAGTATTTACTGAACGTCTAGCCTTGACCTGAGGAACATTAAGTTACACACGAGAAGCAAGATCCTAGTTTTCGAATCTAAGATCTTTTTATTATCCGACTGCTTGAAAACAGGAGTATATTGTTTTCAGGGTTCATGTATGTATGCATGTATGTGAGTTTGTATATTCCACCATAACGTCTATACGCTTGAACCGATTTTGATAAGTGAGGTATCGTTAGAATCCCCAGCTTATTCCGGGTGACATAGGCTAGTGAAATTTAAAAAAAATTGATGGAGTGACTTAAAGACTAAAGTTGAAAAAAATATTCGCTTATAAGATTAACTATATAATCATCATCTAGAAAATGATGAGTAGATTCCAAAAATATATAACACTATAGTTCAATATCCAGTGATTCACAAAAAAATATCATTTAATAAAAATGAGAGTAAGATTCTAATTTAACTAGATTAATTTAGATTTTTAACTTTTTAGTTCGTTTTTTGGCAGGGCAGACGTGTTTTTTAAATTTTTAATTATGACTTGTTTGCGTAACTAATAATCACAACTTTTGTAACAATAAAGTACCTATAATCCCACAATCTACCACTACAGCCCATTAACGTCCCACCGCTGGGCACAGGCCTCCACTCTCAGACCCACCACCCTGCCCCTGGTGAAACACCGCCAACTTCGACTCCCGGCTAGTACTGAAAATTTCTACTAAGAAAAACCAAATGCTTAATTATGACCGGGGTTTCGAACCCGGAACCTTGTCGAACATGCAAACCACTTGACCAACGAGGCTAGTAATCAGTAATCCCACAATCCGCCATACCAAAACTAAGTATTATTATAACTCTTACCCGCTCCAGTAGGCGCATTCGTAATAAAATTAGCCATTAAAAGCCAACGAAGCAGACCGAACGAGCGGAGTTCACGTCCATAACTCACTGACTGACTGACTCACGAGTCATATTCGACTCATAACTTTATATCACGCCGATCAGCCGTGAATCGCAAGTTTGGCAATTAAAGGAATTATATATATCTATGATTCAGTTATAAGGTAAGGTAAGGTATAAATTCTTTGTGAGATTTTTGAAATTATACACGTAATATCGACAGGTTGGCATACCTTATAATATCCAACTGAGGTCGCTTACCATCTTCTTACTAATATTATGGATGTATGGATGTTTGTTACTCAATCACGCCCCAACGTCTGAACGGATCTGGCTGAAATTTTTCACAGAAATAGATTATAGTCTGGAATAGCACATATGCTACTTTTTAAGAAACCTCAAACCACGCAGATGAAGTCGCGGGCATTCGCTAGTATTATTATAAATGTGCGTGTCTGTTTGTAAAGGTAATTATCACATTTTGGGTTTTGAGTTAAAAGGTGCGTTGCATCCCGGTGATGGACATATTTAACCTTCTTTTTATCCCGGAAAGTCGAAGTTTTAAGCGATTTAAAACAAAAAAAAACATTAACGCGAATAAGAGTAGTCATCTAATGTTATTATTAAAGCCGACAAAGAATTGTCCCTTCCTAATATTCAACTTAAAGAATAAATGTTTTAGATGCTCAGTAATCTTTTACCATAGTGACAATATCAAGACGATTGAATGTTTGATTTATAACAGGTAAGTTATACAGTAAAACGTATTTGAATGAAAATCCTGGGGCCTACGCAAAAATTATAGCTTTAATGTGACATATAATGCAATCAACTCTGATTCTCAACTCGCAGTCTTCTGCTATATACCTAATCCAACAATTTTAGCCAATCACAACTATTGTATTGTAATAATGATTACAGGTTTACATAGCTGGATAGACAAGAACTAGAACAAATAGAAAAAGAACAGAAGAAGAAAGAACATTGCTGTAGGTAGGTACTTAAATTCAAAAAAAACTCTGAAATTTCGGTCTTACACTTTCACAGGACAGCAAAGCGTAATTTTTTTGTAAGTTAAATCGGCTCACACGCCAATAAAAATGCACATAATTGGTACATACTAAAAATACTCTGAAATTTCGGTCTTACACTTTCACAGGACAGCAAAGCGTAATTTTTTTGTAAGTTAAATCGGCTCACACACTGATAAAATTGCACATAATCGCAATATTTCGCTAACGAGGATAGTTGAACCATAGTTAAACGTAAGTTAGTCAGTAAGTACTAGTAGGAAGTTGTTATCGGCGGCCCATGGAGGTAATTACCGCTAAGTATTCACTTAAACGCGGCCAAATTACTGAAATTACAGATTTGGATACTCGGAGATACCGCGAGGCCGGTTAAGTTTGCCACCTTAGCGCAGCGATCGCAAACCTTTGATAATTGTGTTATTTGATTAAATTTTAAATGTTTAATCAACTTAATTAAAATGCTAAAATCTAAATATTAAACTAACTATAAAATAAATTTAAAACAAATCCTTACATAACTAAATAATTAAATGAAAATAAAACCCTAATCAAATTGACTACCCCTGGTTGCCCCTGGGCCAATGGTACCCATCAAACTTGCAGCATTGCCACGCTGAATGGCGATGGATAACCTTTTAATTCAATTAATTACTGTTCATTTCTGTACGCTAAGAGGAAATAAACAGGTATTCATTCCGGAAAAAACCAAAGAGGAAATTTAATAAAAAAAATACTTGCGGACAAAGTCGCAGGCATCACCTAGATTCTAGTATATAATTTTGAATTAGTAAACCACATTTTAATAATCGGTCAAAAAACATGTAAAACACTCTAACATGGTGCCAAACACACTTGCGAGACAAGCCACAGCATTGTTCCCCTCCGAAGCAGACTTTTTGCGCAGATTTTCGGTCCGATCTACTCCTGCCCAATACCTGAAATTTACATACTAATGTTATAATCCATACTCCATACTAATTATTATATTGGTATGCGAAGGTGTGTCTGTCCGTCTGTCTGTCTGCTACGCTTTCATGGCTCATATATTCAACCGATTTAGATGAAATTTTATACAGGGTTAGATTGTATCCCGGGTAGACATAGGCTACTTTTTATCCCAGGAAATTAAAGAGATAGACAGAGCGGGGGATTAAAAAAACCTCAATCCACGCGAACATCATCTAGTGTCTAATAAGTATCTAATAATAATGCGTTTTCGCTCAAATACCTACGATTGAAGCTTAATCGTCACAATTAAGTTGAATCAAATCCAGAGACAAACAGTTTCTCAACTTGAAAGTGAAATAATCCGAACAGCTCCCCTATTCTGTAACTCAGTGGCTATCGAAAAATGAAAGCCACTGATATATATATTTTGTCCATTGAAGGTTTACTATGAAAAAATGAAAGAACATTTCATAGTAAATCTTCAGTGGATAAAAAATATAAGTCAGTGACTTTCATTTTTTGATAACCACTGAGTTACAGAATCGGGCTGCTGGAAATAACATCTAGGAGCGTAGCGTGCATTTGAACCAAATGTTTACGATCCAAGTTATGAGATAGGAGCGGAGTTCGCAAGTTGCGAGGCCGCCGCAATCAACATTACTCATTGAATAATGAGCGGGGAATAAGGATTAACGAACTTCTGTACAAAAATAATAATATCTATCTAGATTTGCTTGCTCTTACAATGCATGTTTGTTCTACAAGAGAAAGGGAAAAGTTGTAACTTAGTGCTGTTTGATAAATTTATAATAAAGTACCTACCACTACCACTACAGCCTATTAACGTCCCACTGCTGGGCGCAGGCCTCCACTCTCATAGGAGAGAGGGAATTAGGAGCTTAGACCCACCACGCTGCTCCAATGCGGGTTTAACGACTATTATCGTGTTAGTGATAATAACCGGGACCGACGGCTTAACGTGCTCTCCGAGGCACGGGGGTGAAACACCGCCAACTTCCAACTCCGGGCTGGCACTGAGAATTTCATAATTGAAAATACCTAACAATTTGTATGCCCGACCGGGAATCGAACCCAGGACCTCGTGATCCGCAGTCGACTACGCTAACCGCTAGACCAACGAGGCAGTTTATAGTACAATTATCCATAATTAATGTTAAACTAAATAAGTCAATATTAATCTAACATGCCAATATTATTTAAATTGTTTGACATTACAGCAACTTTTATTAATAACTGTATAAAATGTAACTAATAATTTTAACAATATTTAATTAAATTATATTTTGTATACTATACATACTTAGGTATGTATTGTAATATAATTTTTGCACACTGTCTCTGACAGTAGATTGTGTTGGAGAACAATCCAGAAGTAGGTATTAATAAAACACTTTTAATATATTTGTACTCTAACCACGAGAGATTTAATGTAATTCGTTAATTTATAAAACTCAGTTAAACAATACTACAGTATCAAATCATTTGACCAGGCTGCAGTTGCTACCGCAGGCTCCTAAACAAGGTAACGATCTAAACACCGAAGGTATTCAATAATCGTTTGAGTCTCGGTGGAGACTGCTTTACCGATGGTAAAACATTCGTATTTAAACAAGTTATTCCAATATGGCGTCGGGAACGAACTGACGAGTGAAATACATCGAATGAGTCAAATATCAGTACAATCGAACCTTCATCAATAAATAAATTAACAATCTTTTAACTTTTTTAACAATTCATTTCAACTTGCGGACAATTGTGTACGGGAAGATTCTACTTATATTATACAGCTGTTATTACCCACAATTTTGCAAAATAAATGATTTATGATTTAGTTACTTTGGGTGCAATATTCGTCGCGACGCAGAATGTTCAATACGTTCCAAACGTAAAATAGCCGAAAATATTGATATAGTTTTTTTGCTCTCTGATTGAACTCACCATGATAGTAATGTGGACTATCAGTTGTAGTAGTAGTAGTAGTATAAGTCCTATATTGCATCTTAACACATAGGTACAAAATTATGCATACAATACAGAAGACAGGAAACTGTGGTAATGCGCAAAGGCGGCCTTATCACTAAAGTGATCTTTTAAAGGCAAACCGAATGTACAAAGCTGTGCCACTGGGTCTAGGAACTATCCCTACCAATTATTTTTACGTAGGTGATAATATTTTTGGTTTTATTTATGTTGGGTAGTAGGCATTTGAATAAGCTAAGCTAGACTAATGGTAACTCCATTAACGTATTAGGAATTCCTGTAAATATATTTAAGAAGGTAAATAAATGAAATAAAATAATAAATAAACGCAAAATGATCAAAACATATTTGAAACGCAAAAGATTTAAAAAGCAAAACGTTACGATTTAAAATGACTATATCGGCTTTGTAATTCTAGATGTGATTTGCATGTTTGCATAGGTTTGCATGATGCAACTTATGCATACATGCAACCGTCACGTGATTTTTGGCATTGGAGACCTGGAGCATAGGCAGCTTTTTATCCCGGAAAATTAAAGAGTCCCCGCGGGAATAAAAAAACTTAAACGTGGACGAAGTCGCGGGCATCAGCTTGAAAAGGTGACTAAGTTTTTCATACAAAACCAAAGTTAATCAAATTGAAACTACCAGTTAGTGTGTTCAAGCGGTCCTCTTTTCTACAATAAAAATAAGACTCAGGGACCTTCAGACCCTCTGTGACGGCGGCCACTATAAATAACAGACGTCGGAATTGTCAACCGGGCACCATAATTTACTGCTAGTAATTAGGAGTTTGCACTTTGCCAAAACGATTTGCATCGATCGCCTCAAGTTTCAACCTTCTTTATTGTTATTATGCCGACAGAGACTATCAAGTCATACCTACTTACTTAGGTAAGTACCTACTTCATTCCTTTTTTTTTGTTTCGTGCAACTCAGCGTAATTTGATCGATAATTTTAATGAATATTAGGTACAAGCTGTATTAATTTTACAGTAGACTATTTATGCATGTATGTATATACATTCTATAATGTACAGATTTCATAAATGTAATGTATTCAAAAGAAACAGATTACAAACATGAAAACATAAAACGCAGGTACCTACAATAAGGCGGTCTTATCGCTAACCAGCGATCTCTTCCAGACAACCTTATCGACCTATACCTATTGAGGACCTAGTTATTGAAAAATCTCTCTCTGCGTCGTATCGAAAGGGCCAAATTTGAACCTTCAAATTCCCCATCCAGTTACCGACTTGGGTCAACGCTGCTTAACAATCGCAATCGACTGTTATGCGTTGTCACAGCTAGGCCATTCTCATTTCGTCCCTCTCACAGCTAGGTCATTCGTCTCTTCTACAACTATTAATACTAATTTTTGATATTATTTTCAAACCTAGAAGTCTCCAAAAATTGAAATTGGCGTTTCAAATACCAAAATTGGCGTTTAAGCTAAGCGTAATTTCCTAATTAGATCGCGATTATGTTAAAAGTAATACCGTACCTAAAAGTATCTAGTAATTCATGAACTTGATCACTTTAAAAATCAACAATTGCGAGTAAAACCATTTTCAAAAGTTAAAACTAAAGTGCCGGTCGAGCAATAAATAATATTATATTTCTAAGTGCCATCTAGCGGATGACGTAAAAACTATATACTTACTCTGAGAATAAAAACTTTTTGCTGCAACAAACGGTGTCGCCGTAGTATTGTATTTTGTGAATAGATGGCAGAGTTTAAAATACGATGAATTAAAATTAATTATCTTATGAATTCGTGTTTAATTGCAATACTCTTGTTTACATTCTATTTTAAATTATATAAAATTATTTACATTGGAAATCAGGAACAAAACCAAACAGTGCGATTGCGAGCTTTTGCATCAATCATTGTTACAGTATCAATTGTTGTGATTGGCTGAATTTATGGCATTCTTGTTGCGTCAGTGAATTTTGTCCAATAGTTGAAGAATGTTGTCCGATCGTTATACTGTAGCTGTCAGTTTTAGCCGGTAGCCCCGCAAGAAAAGCTAGAGTCAAAATTCCTTGTCAATGGCTGATGACACAAACATTATCAAACTCGAGATGACACTGACAGTTCATATTCCCGCGCATTTGCATTTTTTTGTATTGTTTTGAACTCTGTTTAAATCTTTGAACTTTTCACTTTTCAGGTTTATTTTTATAATTTTGCAAATATTATCGTTTTAATAAGGTATATTATGGATCCATATGAAATCGAATTCATAGGCGAGAACCGAATCGTGAGCATAATACCCAACTTTACATACGACAAAATATTTCTGATATGCGGTGAATTCGGACCGTTCCGAGCTGGTCTGCCCATGAATGTACCACTTTGGCTGGCTGTGATGCTGAAGCAGAAACAGAAATGCCGGCTTGTCCCACCAGACTGGATGGATATGGAAGTTTTGGAGAATATTAAAGAGGAAGAGAAGCGATCGAGGTAGGTCCCATTGTACTATAAAAGTGGTACTTAAATTAATTTTTTGATTAAAATTTGAAGAATCTGTACACTATCAAACGGAATATTAACTTAATTTTCTAAAAACAACTATAATATTGTATTGCACGTTGTTCTTGGTTAGGGCTAAGGTATTGATTGCATAGATTAAGAACTGTGCTTACTTACCAACTTAGTTTTTTCAGTATGTATAAATGTAGGACCAAATTTTAGGTAAGTACATGTGTACTGTAAAGAAGGTAGTGCAAAATGTGCCTCAATTAAAAACACTTTACTTAATATTATCAATAAGTTAGTGAATATGTTATTGAACAAATAAGCAGGTGGGTCACCTGATGTAAACTGATTACTTTTTCCATCATTAAACATTTGCCACAAGTTGATTTGGCATTCCGGTATGATGCTGTGTAGGGTGCAATTAGGGTTATGGGTTTAATAAACAACAGTTTTACAAGGGCTTGCTTGCATTGGATAAAAAATCTGTACTTATTCATCTTAAAAATGTTATTTCCTCATTCCAGGTTCTTCACAAAAATGCCCAACGAACACTACATGGTAGAAGCCAAGCTAATCCTCGGCGCAGCATCAGAGGACATTCCCCGTGCAGCAGAGATCAAAACTATTATAAAGGATATATGGGACATCCGCATGTCCAAGTTAAGAACTTCGATGGATGCCCTGATGAAAACTGGAGGCTCATACGGTAGACTGGATCACTTGACAATGATGGAAATTAACTCCGTTAAGCCTATACTGCCCGCTGCTATGGATGAGCTTTATAGGATTAAAATGGTAATTTTATATGTACTTCTTATGTTATCACCACTCTGTATAATCCGGTATTATACATATATATATACGTATATATACTACTAAGGCATTCTATAGAATTCCTGAAACATTCAGGCAATGTTTCAAATATTATTTATAACAGGAATTCTATACAACACTGAAATTTTAACTGGCATAACATGGAATAAAAGCCTGGTGGTGTGCACAGGGCTTGAAGGTTACACTTGGTGTAAAATCTGAAAGTTCATAAAAGTAATATATAGACAATGAGAGAAGCACACTTTCACACTCTTTGTATATAATATTATGTCACTGTAAAATTTAAAAAAACATTAAATTATAATCTAACTAGTGATATTGTAAACTGTCGAAAGAGTGTAAACCATTCAATGTTCTAAGTGTCAATTTTTGAAATATTCGTTGTATTTACGTTTCAATACGTTACGTATTACGGCCGGGCACTTTTATCGGGTTAATATACCTAACAGATTATAATCTACCGAATAATAATGTGTTAAATTGTAATCTTTCCACAGTTTGTCTACTTTCATGAACTCTCAGATTTTACACCAATAATATTCATCTTGTAGTTTGATATTTTTGTCAATTTATGAAAGTATAATCTAAGTAGTATTGAATAGTAATGGTTTAAACCTAGTTGTGTAAAATTTTAGGCAGATTTTGTGGATGAGTGATTCATATTGTTTGCACGCAGTTTTAGCAGTTAAGCTGTAAATTGACTTTTTTTTACTATAAGTTAGCCCTTGACTGCGATCTCACCTGATAGTAAGTGATGATGAGCAAAGAGCAGGCTAACCTGTTATGGGCATGGCAATTAAATTAAACCCATACCTCATCATTTTCTACACGGCATCGTACCGGAACGCTAAATCGCTTAACGGCACGTCTTTACCGGTACGGTGGTAACTAGCCACGGCCGAAGCCTTTGGCCCACCAGACCAAACCAGAGAAAACTCAGAAATTATAAATTCCCAAAAAGACCCTGCCGGGAATCGAACCAGGGACCTCCCTCGTTAAGACAACATACACGTCTTCTTATAATATACTTGTCACCATAAGATTGTAAAAACCGTTTTGTAAAATCCGTTAGATTATAATCTAACTCGCGAAATTTCAAAGTGTCGAAAGATTACAATTTAACGCATTATTATTTGGTAGATTATAATCTGTTAGGTATAGTAACCCGATAGAACCTAAGTGCCACTACCAGGTTATTTATATGGAAGCCTAACCTAACCTACAAGAAACAGACAAGAAAACGTAAATACAATGAATATTTCAAAAATTGCCACTCAGAACATCGAACGGTTCACAATCTTTCGACAGTTTACAATTTCGCGAGTTAGATTATAATCTATCGGTTTTTACAATCTTACGGTGACACACTCATTTCTTATTATCTCATTTCCAGATGACCAGAAAAGCAACACCCAACTTAAATGTTTCAAGCTTCAGCCAGTCTGGGAGCTCACAGAATATCTGATAAGTAATTTAAGTGAATTTAAGTACTGGGAGTTTTATAATATAGTGATGTTCTCAAATCCTATCCGCACAGCTAAGCTTATAGGCCTATTACTGAGTTTCTGACTGAGATTCTTGCCAGCTCTTCTCAGCCTGAGTTTCTTGCCGGCTCTTCTCAGCCTGAGTTTCTTGCTGGCTCTTCTCAGTAGAATCACCTTTCCGAACTGGTGGTAGAGTCTTAACATTTCATAAGTGACACAAGTTGTCCTACAGGAAATAAATAAATCATTTTGTTTCATTGAAATCATTTCATTTCATTTATTACACTGCACTTTTCTCAGGGACCCTTACACTTGAATCAGTGTAGTGTAATAAGATTTAGGGAGAAAGGGTAAATTGGTCCTTATTGCTGTGTAATGAGTGACGCTCTAACTAGCGGCCACGCCCACCCTTCCCACAGGGCCCTGTACAAAGTGCAGTGTAATAGGCCTATTAGTGGTACACGGGGGCCAATTCTGTTTAGCCACCACCACTACAGCCCAACAAAGTCCCACTGCTGGGAGCAAGCCTCTACTCTCATAGGGAAGAGGGAACTAGACCTAAAACCCACCATGCTGCTCATGTATGTGAGTTTGTATATTCCACCATAACTTCTATAAGCCTGAACCGATTTTGATAAATGAGGTATTGTTAGAATCCCTAGCTTATTCCGGGTGACATAGGCAAGTAAAATTTTTAAAAAAATTGATGGGGTGACCATGGTCCCGCATTAAAGACTAAAGTTGAAAAAAAAAATTCGAAAATAAGATTAACTATATAATCATCATCTAGAAAATGATGAGTAGATTCCAAAAATATATAACACTATAGTTCAATATCCAGTGATTCACAAAAAAATATCATTTAGGTAATAAAAATGTGAATAAGATTCCAAAGGCTATACATATATACAAATCGCTTCTTATGGAGGTAAACTCCGAAAATAATATAGCAGGGCAGTCGTATTTTTTAATTCGTTAAATTAATTTCACTTGTTATCTTATTTTCTTGTATTTTCGTACTAAAAGGTATTGTACAAAAAACTTATGCATTAGGTACATTCCCACAAACTTTTCTGACCCAGTGACACTATTGCATGTATAAGAAAAAAAAAAATTAACTGGCATAATTTGTTCAAATTTTAGCCACCGGGCCAGATAAGTTTGTTGGACTTTGTGGGATAAGGTCGTAATTGGGTATTTGACAACTAGTTAAATCAGCAACTTTATATCAAATGTCAAAACGTAAGTATTTTGTATGAAATAATCAATTGTGAATATCTTAGTCTTATCCGTTAAATGTGAGTTTGTATGTTTATTACGTTTTAAGTTTAACGGCCATCTTTCCAACCGATTATTATAAAATTTGTTACAAACATAAACTCAAACTCAAATAATGTTTATTCAATTTAGGTAGGTATACTACACTTATTGACGTCCAGTTATTTTAAATATATAATGGTGATAATCAGTAACGGTATCTTAAGACTAAAGCTACGGGGGTCCAAACGCGCCCTGGTCTGAGAAGAGCCCATAACAAACTCAGCCGAGATTTTTTTTATTATCACCATTTCACAAATCATCTTAACTAAGGAACTATCAGAGCCATTAGATCAAATCATTGCCAAGCTTCCTTGTCGTTTTAGTAATCCTTTACATGGTAATGGGATTTTTTTGTGAGTTTACGTTTTACATTAACTTTGAACTTATTCAGAGAAATTTTTAACATGTCTTCTGGGAGCTTATTGTAGAAGCGGACACTGTTTCCAACAAATGAATTGCTAGTTTTACTAAGCCTAGAAGCAGGCATTACAAGTTTATTTTTATTTCTAGTATTGACAGTCACTTTTCTTCTTGTTGGATTTATCAATGTGTTTATGCATATATGCTAAATTTTCAAATATGTATTGGTTGTGCACTGTCATAATATTGATTTATTTAAATTTATCTCTTAGTGACTCTTTAGGTCCCATATTATAAATGGCTCGAACAGCCCTCTTCTGCAGCACAAAAACAGAATTAATATCAGCAGCATTACCCCATAATAATATACCATATGACATAATGCTGTGAAAGTAACCAAAATAAACTAATCTCGCCGTTTCTATATCTGTCAACTGGCGAATATTTTTAACCGCGTATGCTGCAGAACTAAGCCTGTTCGATAAGTCATTTATGTGATTGCCCCATTGGAGTTTAGCATCTAACGTTATACCGAGAAAAACAGCGGTATCCACTAAATCTAATTCCTCATGATCAAGTTGTACATTGGTTTTTACCAGTTTGACATCAGGTTATGTAAATTTGATACACTTTGTCTTTTTTCCATTGAGGAGTAGGTTATTAGCTTCAAACCACTGTACCACTTTAGTGAGAGAATTGTTTACTTCGTCAAGAGTTGTTTCGTAACGATTTATTTTAAACAAAGTGATTTATCATCAGCAAACAATACTATCCCATGATTATCCTTGGCAAGATAAGAAGGAAGATCGTTAATGTAAATGAGGAATAGAAAAGGCCCTAAAATTGAACCTTGTGGAACGCCCATTTTTACAATCGATCCGGAAGACCGCTTTCCATTGACGTCTACCTTTTATATCCTATTTTTAAGTAGGAATTCATCATAACCAGTGCCAGAAAGCTTGCCTCTGGGAAAGGGCATTTTTCACACACAATTTTTATCCCGGTAAGCAGTTCCTGCCCTAAATATTCTGTTATAATTAATTACATTATCTTATTATGTCATCAGACCAGTAGAACAGTAGATTTCCAGGTCATAGTATTGTAGTGCAATTTGATAACTATTGTGATAAACTACAAGTTATTGTTGTTGCTAATTGAATTGAAATATAAAATTATGATCATATATGTAGGTACAATTGCAATTTATTTACTGTAATGCTGACTATTGACGGAAAGTCATTTGACGTAAGTCGATATGAATCAGTGAAGACAACCCACTTGACGACCTCCATTGTGCAGTGTTAATAGGCCTATTACACTGCACTTTTCACAGGGCCCTAGTTAGAGCGTCGCTTATTACACAGCAATAAGGACCAATTTAGGGACCCTTTCTTCCTAAATCTTTTACACTACACTGATTCAAGTGTAAGGGTCCCTGTGATAAGTGCAGTGTAATAGGCCTATAAACGCTGTCTTAACGTGTGAAGGTTCGGGTTCAATCACCGGCACCACCCGGCAATTTAGCGATCCGGTACGATGCCGTGAAGAAACCGAATAGGGGTGTGGGTTTAATATAACTGCCATGCCCCTAACAGGTTTGCCCGCTACCATCTTAGATTGCATCATCGCTTACCATCAGGTGATATCGCAGTCAAGGGCTAATAGGCCTATTACACTGCACTTTTTACAGGGACCCTTACACTTTTATCAGTGTAGTGTAATAAGATTTAGGGAAGTAAATTGGTCCTTATTGCTGTGTAATAAGCGACACTCTAACTAGCGGCCACGCCCAGTGCAATAGACCTATAACTTGTCCACAAACTAATCTGGCCCGTTGGCCAAAATTGGACCACATTTTTATGATGGATAAGTTTTTGTTTTTATTTTATTTTTAAAATTTATTAGCATCTTTAAATTTGATAACAGTCACGCTGTCACGGGATCAGATAAGTTTGTGGGACTATAAATTCCCTGATTACCAGAATCCACAGCCTAAGTCATTTGGCGTCATGAAATTTTGACCGTGAATTCAGAATTCGATCGTCATTTAGACTGATACGCTGAATGGACAGACATTTTTTGCTGGCCGTGGGCCGTGGCATTAAATCGCGTATAGTCCCGTCGATCGAGAATTCAGAATTCGATCGTCATTTGGACTGATGCGGCCAGTGGGCAAAAATTTTTTGCATACTCAAATGACATATAGGCCTATTACACTGCACTTTTCACAGGGACCCTTACACTTGAATCAGTGTAGTGTAATAAGAAAGGGTCCCTAAATTGGTCCTTATTGCAGTGTAATAAGCGACGCTCTTAGTGCTCAGTGTCCCTTTTCACAGGGCCCTGTAATAAGTGCAGTGTAATAGGCCTATTACGCAAAAAAGCTCCCATCCAGCTTTTCGGGGATGTTTTCAATAAAAGATTCATTACGAAAGAAAAATATATATTTTTCATTTTAATATCAAAATCATCATGTACATTGTTGTTTCTTAACGAATTAACGCGTAAACGCAACTTTCTTATAAACTAGACTTAAATCAATTTGTTAGTCTCGTTTCTGTTACTAGGCGATTGTGAGTTTTACTAACATTTTTTTTCTGCACAAATTATAATAATTGGTATTTTTTTTTTTTTTACTTTTAACTCTTACTGGCACAAGCAAGATGATAGTAAAACTCAAAGAGGCACTAGATAAGGTACTTAAATAGACAAAATCGCAAAACCACTAACCTAGCTAGGTTTACTAGATTCTAGATTACTAGACATAAAATTGAACCTTAAAGCGACTTCTGTACAATGAACATTATTGATAACATCTTTTTTAAATTAAACTATTGACCTGCCTTTTGAGGAAAAAATACTCTGCACACAAAATAAAAGGAATTACTTACAAAAATTATAAAGAAATCTTAAGAAACCTAGCCTGTTTATAGCTTTATATGTTATATGTTATATGTATATATGTTATATGTTATAGCTTTTAGAGACTTTTCTTATATTTTTTACTATAACAGAACATATGTTGTGTAGATTTTAATTTTTCTTCTATTTAGGATGCAGAGTTCGGAAATAAAATTATCAGGATGTAGATTATTAATCTCCTAAACCTAAAAAGACATTTCCAATCAATAAAATATTGTCACATTATTAATTTGTTTTTTTTTTAATAATTGTTAATAATCATCTTAAACACTGGACAAATCGGACTTAAATTAATCTTTTTTTCGTGGAATGTAACATTACAGTTGAGATAATTATAATAAATCGATAGAAAGCGTTTTTGAGAGATCCGAGAATAGATAACTTTTAGAGTTGGACACACAGGAAAACAATTTTTTATACTTTAAAAAAAAAATTATAATCTGAGAGTAAGTATATTTTTGGAAAAATTATGAAAATTTACACAAAATGCAGAGATTTTATACACTGCACTGAATAGATGAAAATGATCAAAATTTTCTTTACATACTTATGTATTTTTAGCGCTTACAAAGTTAATCATGTAGGTATTAGGAGGTATTCACTAAATTTTGACCAAAAAATGTTTTTTTTTAAATTATCAACAGCGTCACATTTTGGTTACCTACTGGATTTATATCTATATAGATGATGCCCGCGACTTAATCCGCGTGGATTAAGGTTTTTTGATTCCCGCGGGAACTCTTGAATTTTCCGGGATACAAAGTAGCCTATGGCCTTCCCGGGATACAACCTATCTCATTACCAAATTTCATCAAAATCGGTTGAACAATTGGGGCGTGAAAGCGTAGCAGATAGACATACAGACAGACACACTTTCGCATTTATAATATTACTATGGATTAGACCCCATTGGAAAGGATACGGTCCGTTGTAAAAATAATATCAGGTACTAATTATCTTATATAACTTTGCTGAGGAGAGAAATACATAAGTATATTATGTAAAATGATCTCTTTTCTTGGTCTATTCAACACAAAAAATATGCATAGATATGCTTATATGAAAATATAAAAAATCTAAATAATAAACAGCTTAGCCGTGTTCGTTTGTTTCGCGTTGATCAACTTTGCCGACGAAATGTACAAAAGCAATAACAATTATTGCTTCTGCAAAGTAATCAGAAAACACTTTGGTCTATCTCCAGCTTGTAAACACACAGAAATACAAGTACACGTAATAATATTTTCTCTCTAAGTATTTACATCAATAAGATTAAAGGTCACTTGAGGTATTCTATACAAATCTAATGTAAAAAAAAAAAAAAATTCTTTGCAAGAAAGTTTTAAAAATTGGTTAACAAAACCGATTATAATAGGAAAAACATATTATACTAAGTTTTGATACCTGATTGATTCTTACTTTATTTATCAATAAAATTAATTATTAATTCCATCAATAAAATGTTTGATACGACTGTTAATATTTAATAGGAAAATAGATGTATAAATATTTTTCATTAAATTTGTATATTTACCTTCGTGACTATATTTTATGTATATTATTTGTGAATCTTTACATAATAATATGTACAATAATTTTTATTTGGATAAATTATTTAGTTTAGTTTAGAAAATATATACAAAGATCTGCCGACATAACAAATCTAAACACGTTTCAAAGATTTTTCCCTAGGATGCAATAAGTCTCTCCCAGAAATATTTTTATAAATTTTTTACTAAATTCCTTAAAAACAGTTAACTGGGGGGACAATTATATTTAAATATTCTTATTAAATTTTTGGCAGTTCGTGCATTTTTCAAAGCGCCTTTATTAATTCTCTGAAGGCCAACAAAAATGCGACAGAACGGTTTTAGCTTGGCAACACACAATTTTTGCAGTGTCCTATAAAAATGTGTGTATATTTAGTAACAATATGAATTATATTACTACATTATGGCACTAGTTGTATGACAATTTTGTCAGGTAATTTTATATACAGGACTTAGGTTAGAGATGTTCACAGGAAAGCTGTCTTTGAAGTTCTTCTCCTTCACATGATAAGGAAATCATTTCCTTATCATGTGAAGGAATAAGTCATCATTTCCTTATCATGTTAAGTATCAGTCAGCACTAGGGAGACTGTACCGTCTCCCCTAGTGCTTCGTAATGAACCTAAACATTCTACTTCGATACATTCTATTGTTGGGAAACCCATACCTAAACCCTGTATTATATATAGAGAAACATACATTGAAAGTGTTTAAATCGTTATATTCTTCAAACGGCAATGAAACTCAAGAGATCTTCAGTGAAAGGATAACAATGCAGCGTTTGCGCTTCTTATCGAACTAAATATTTACAAGTTTTTAGCCAATCGAAGCTATATGATGACAGAGATTTAGAGGGTATGTCTAACAAAAATATGATCAGTTAAAAATGGCGATTGATTACGATTTTAATTCAACTATTAAACGTAACCAAATACTCCAGCAATGACTCGCGAAACATAATTTGCTATCTGTTTTAAAACACTTCTGAGTAATATATGTTAGAGGTGGTAAATTTTTCAAAATTAGTCAATTAAAGTAGTTAAAAAAATCTTAATATTTTGGCAGTAATATTCAACTAACATCATAATATCAGTCTCTTGTAAAGGCCATCTTTAGCAGTCCTCTAAACTGACGTTCATAACTCAAAAATGCCCGCGACAACTCAAAAAATACTCCCTAACCTAAAGTAATATTTACAAAACTTAAAAACTATGACTTTTAAATTATCTAATACTAAATAACAGTGACTTGTTTGATTGTGCGTTGATGCATTAGCACGAGGGTTCAGTTTATACAGCTACTATTTTGCTCGGATCAACCTTAACCCTGAGGAACATGACGTCATCCTTCACGAAATTCCTCTTTTTGAGCATCTCATGTGATACGAACCTCGGGAAGCCGAAGCCGAGCGCGTCAGGTTCCTTTGAAGGCCTTTGGAAGTTCTTCCACGTGGGGTCAGGGACGAAGCTCTCGACTATGTTGCATGCTCTGTCTGGACTGGAGCTTTGGTCGAAGAGCGTGAAAGAGACGGTATGAGCGAATGGCCAGCGTAGCAGCGCATCGTACTCTCCGGGTAAAATCTTGATGTACACTGACATGTGGGTCGCCTCACCGGCTCCGTTGCCGTTGAGGAAGAGGGACGCCTGGAAAAAAAGAAAATTCAGCTTTATATAATAGGCATGATGACTGATTTTGTAAAATGGTCAGATTATGTTCGGAAGTATCTACTGTTAGACTGAAATTGGCGGATCTATCTATGGTCCATCTATGGTCTGATTTCCTCTACAGCACCCTCGACCGTGACGGGCGATTGGAGCGGTAAAGAGAGAGAGCGGGATGTAATAGGGGTACATAATAATCTAGGTTGTGATGTCAAGCGATGGCTGTACAGTGTTTGTGTGTAAATTGCTAATAAAGTATGATTAAAATAGTTATCGAGTGTTTATATCTATTACTACTATTTCGATAAAATATCTTATTTCAGCAGAAAAATAAGGGTTGGTAGAAAAAAATGGCATTTGAAAATTAAATTTTTAAAATTCACGCCAAAACGCTTGCCGGTGTCATGGCGCCGTTTGTGACGTCACTATTGTTATTACCAATGCAATGCTGTGCAATGTGCAGTAAACAATAGTGTGAATGTCAAAGCTCGAAAACAAACAATTGTGACGTCATTCGCTTCTTGGTGTTTAATCCATTATGGCGGATTGCTGTATTTAATAGTTTTATTTTATCAAAATAAATAGCAATCCCACTCGAAATAGAAAAATAAATACGTTTTTTATAATCCATGTATCCTATTTAATTAGATAAATTCATAATTTCATTGATTCTTGGTTACTGTCATCATGCCTATTGGGTATAATTGGACAACTAACTAACTAAATATCGTGTTCACAGGAATAAATAAATTCAAATTATATTATATGTTAAAGTTGTTAAATATATATAGTTAATATATATATATATATATATATATATATATATATATATATTATAATATATATATATATATATATATATATATATATATTTTTTTAGTTGATTGTATAGATAAATTATTGTGGTAAACTGAATTAAATTTTTAAATACCTACTCATAAATAATAATGTATTGACGTTAATTTGCACACCATACGTATGGTAAATTGTAGCTGGATACTGGAAACTTTATTGTAAGAACTTCTCATGTAACCTACAATCAGCAAATAAGTAATTATTATGATTATGAACTAGTCAAATCAGCAACTCTTTTTTCAAACGTCAAAACGCGTGCTTAGTATGGATTTTGTATGAAATTTTAAGTTGTGACGTCATCAAAGTTCGACGCACTTTTTTACTTTAATCGATAGTTTAAAATGGTTATTCGAAATAAAACTAGCAGGGGACGTGGATATTATGACTTTTGGGAGATCCTTTATTTAATAATCATTAAAAAATAATTTATCTCACTAGTAGTCAAATGCCCCATTATTGATGAACTATCAGGATCATCTTTCCGACACATGGCTGGCCCATTATTAAGGAATATAAGACTCGAGTGCTGTTTGGCACAATTTACACACCTTTGAGAAGATAGCGTATAAGAAAGCTATAGTTACATATCTCCGATGACCTAGTTTCCTATACATAAAAATACCTTAATTCATTATTCAATGAACCCGACACAAACCAGGACTAAAAATAAAATTGGAATCGCAAAATGTATTTGATCTAAATCTCTCACTACCCCACAATTACATAAAGTCATCGTTCTCAAACAAAACATAACCTTGATAGCTTTATATTCAAAAATAGAGACATGAAAGTATATTTATGGGGTATGGGGGCGCAGTGCGATGCGATGTGACTAAGCGATACTAATTCCGAGTGGTAGTGGGTTAGTCATACGATATTATTCATAGGTATAAATAAACCGTGCACACTTTGTTTACAAACAAAAGTTCCGCGTGTCA
This sequence comes from Erebia palarica, assembly GCA_964035005.1. Lineage (NCBI taxonomy): Eukaryota > Metazoa > Arthropoda > Insecta > Lepidoptera > Nymphalidae > Erebia > Erebia palarica. The sequence continues at coordinate 59,084,303 of OZ035983.1, read as the reverse complement.
TAATTGTGATTTACCGCGAAAAGTACGCTCTAGATCATTCCTAGCTGAATAAAAAAGCATTAAAAGGTTCTCAGTATATTTAGAAAAAAAATCCCAAAAAATAATTTATGTGTAATAAAATGGTCCTTCGAACCAAAATCGGTAACTTAACATGTACTACTAGTAGGCTACTAGATGATGCTTATAGGCCTATTTCTTTCTCAAGTCGTTGCTTCATTGCTGAAGATCGTGGTCCTGTGGATTTTGCAACCTTGTGCGGATTAAATTTTTCCATCGGGTTCTATCGGAGGCCAATCTTGCAATGGTGTGAAATTTGCACTTGGAATCTGTCAGCTGGTCTGACCATCTGGTTGGTGAGCGGCCTCTCGATCTTTTGCCCTCGGATTTGCCCGTCACTATAAGCCTTTCTAAGCTGTCGTTCCCTCGTCGCATGATGTGACCGAAGTAAGAGAGCAGGCGTTTGTAACATATGGAAGAAAGTCGCGTTTTTACCCCTATCTGTGACAGGATAGATGCGTTTGTGCGCTTGGCTGTCCAAGGAATCCTTAACATGCGTCTCCAGCACCACATCTCGAACGCGTCTATCCTTTGATAGGCCTATTACACTGCATTTTTCACAGGGACCCTTACACTTGAATCAGTGTAGTGTAATAAGATTTAGGAATAAAGGGTCCCTAAATTGGTCCTTATTGCCGTGTAATAAGCGACGCTCTAACTAGCGGCCACGCCCACCCACAGGGCCCTGTATAAATTGCAGTGTAATAGGCCTATTAGATAGCAATAGTTAGCTAATTAGAATTAGGTACCCACATTGCCTAGCTTTTGTCAAGAGTCTTTGAGTTGAAATACTGGGATGGATCAGGAAGGAAAAAACTAGTTTTCTTCTTTGTTGATTCCCCAAGTATTTCAACTTAAATTTTCAAAACACTAATTAAGTCTAATCTAAATAGTTCACAAGTAAGATTCAATCAATGAACATACCTGCAACTTATATCCATATTGGCTCGTATAAAACGCGGGTGACACAAGCTCGACGCCATCTTTGGATTTTGCGTCCGCCATCTTGGCAGCCCAGTCGCTGATACGCCACACTAGCGCCCCAGTGTAGTTGATCGACAGTCGCGCGACCGCCGCCCGAAGCGACTCCAGTTGCCTCGCTTGACGGGTGGCCAGAGCAGAGACTAGAGCCAGGTGTTGCTGTGAACTTTCTTCTGTATGCCTTTCTAGCGCTTGTCTTGTACCCTGCGATAGAAAATTAGAAAGTTATTATACCTTATTACTATTTGAAACATACTAATAAGTAGAAACACTCGATAACCATTTTAATCACACTTTATTAGCAATGGGCATGATGACAGTAAACAAGAATCAATGAAATTATTAATTTATCTAATGAAATAGGATTCATGGATTCTAAAAAACGTATTTATTTTCCTATTTCGAATGAGATTGCTATTTGTTTTGATAAAATAAAACTATAAAATACAGCAATCCGCCATAATGGATTAAACACCAAGAAGCGAATGACGTCACAATTGTTTGTTTTCGAGATTTGACAATCACACTATTGTTTACTGCACACTGCACAGAGTACATTGGTAAAAACAATAGTGACGTCACAAACGGCGCCATGACACCGACGAGCGTTTTGGCGCGAATTTCAAAATTTAAATTTTAAATGCCAATTTTATCTACCAAACCTTATTTTTCTGCAGAAATAATATTTTTTTTTCGAAATAGTTGATACTTCGGAACATAAACTGACCATTTCTCAAAATCAGTCATCATGCCTATTTACACACAAACACTGTAGTACAGCCATCTTTGACATTCGGCATTGGGGGGGCCCAAGTGCTTCCAATCGTCCGTCAGTGTCGAAAGCGCTGTAGAGCAGTCGGACCATAGATAGACCATAGATAGATCCTTCAATTTCAGTCTAACAATACCTAGCTCATTTTTGTAATGCTTCTAGTTAGATTTAGTGGTACCCCATGGAATAATACTTTTTTTATATAAACACGAGATGATGCCCGTGACTTGGTCCGCGTGGATTAAGATTTTTGATTCCGGCGGGAACTCTTAATTTTCCGGGATAAAAAGTAGCCTATGTACTTCCCCTGGATACAAACTATCCCTATACCAAATTTCTACAAAATCGGTTGAAGAGAATTTTTTTTTGATTCCTGGGAATAGAGGAAAGAAAGGAATAGAAAATTAAAAGAGGAAACCCCTGATTAATTAGTCATGATTAATCATTTATCTATAGATGGTAGAAAATAGCAATCAACATTAGTCAATTGTGGGTAGAGTATTTCCTAAGAACTTAAATTAATTTATATAATATCGTAAGTAATGTACATAATTTATATTAATCACGCCCCCATTTCAATATCTAGGTACTCTCCGGCAAGTTTATTGCATAAGCGTACAAACATAGATCGATGTCAACGACTTCGTTTACTTAATCGTAATTACTTTATCCGATATTATGTTCATTCCTCGTAATGGAATTGCAATTAACTATAATTGTTTATCTCGTGTTACTGCCCTATCTTAATAATTAATTTTATATTCGACGAGACAATATTTACAACAATCATGTTGATGATAAATAATTCATTATATAATTAAAACATATATTTACGGTATTAAGTCTGTACGTTTTTGTGTAAGTACGGTTTTCTGACTAGAAATTCTCAGTACTAGCCCAGAGTTAGGAAATTGGCGGTGTTTAATCCCCGTGCCTCAGAGAGAACGTTAATCCGTCGGTCCCGGTTATTATCACTAACATGATAATAGTCGTTAAAGCCCGCCAACCCGCATTGGAGTAGCGTGGTGGGGAAACTCTAATTCCCTCTCTCCTATGAGAGTGGAGGCTTGTGCCCAGCAGTGGGACGTAAATGGGCTGTAGTGTGTGTGTGGAAATTTAAAGTAGTTGTGTGTGTGGAAGCGACATCCAGCGTCTCTAGAACACTATATTGTGATGGCTTACCTTGAAGCGACATCCAGCGTCTCTGGAACACTATATTGTGATGGCTTACCTTGAAGCGACATCCAGCGTCTCTGGAACACTATATTGTGATGGCTTACCTTGAAGCGACATCCAGCGTCTCTGGAACACTATATCGTGATGGCTTACCTTGAAGCGACATCCAGCGTCTCTGGAACACTATATCGTGATGGCTTACCTTGAAGCGACATCCAGCGTCTCTGGAACACTATATCGTGATGGCTTACCTTGAAGCGACATCCAGCGTCTCTGGAACACTATATCGTGATGGCTTACCTTGAAGCGACATCCAGCGTCTCTGGAACACTATATTGTGATGGCTTACCTTGAAGCGACATCCAGCGTCTCTGGAACACTATATTGTGATGGCTTACCTTGAAGCGACATCCAGCGTCTCTGGAACACTATATCGTGATGGCTTACCTTGAAGCGACATCCAGCGTCTCTGGAACACTATATCGTGATGGCTTACCTTGAAGCGACATCCAGCGTCTCTGGAACACTATATCGTGATGGCTTACCTTGAAGCGACATCCAGCGTCTCTGGAACACTATATCGTGATGGCTTACCTTGAAGCGACATCCAGCGTCTCTGGAACACTATATTGTGATGGCTTACCTTGAAGCGACATCCAGCGTCTCTGGAACACTATATCGTGATGGCTTACCTTGAAGCGACATCCAGCGTCTCTGGAACACTATATCGTGATGGCTTACCTTGAAGCGACATCCAGCGTCTCTGGAACACTATATCGTGATGGCTTACCTTGAAGCGACATCCAGCGTCTCTGGAACACTATATCGTGATGGCTTACCTTGAAGCGACATCCAGCGTCTCTGGAACACTATATCGTGATGGCTTACCTTGAAGCGACATCCAGCGTCTCTGGAACACTATATCGTGATGGCTTACCTTGAAGCGACATCCAGCGTCTCTGGAACACTATATCGTGATGGCTTACCTTGAAGCGACATCCAGCGTCTCTGGAACACTATATCGTGATGGCTTACCTTGAAGCGACATCCAGCGTCTCTGGAACACTATATCGTGATGGCTTACCTTGAAGCGACATCCAGCGTCTCTGGAACACTATATCGTGATGGCTTACCTTGAAGCGACATCCAGCGTCTCTGGAACACTATATTGTGATGGCTTACCTTGAAGCGACATCCAGCGTCTCTGGAACACTATATCGTGATGGCTTACCTTGAAGCGACATCCAGCGTCTCTGGAACACTATATCGTGATGGCTTACCTTGAAGCGACATCCAGCGTCTCTGGAACACTATTGTGTTCCGAGCGGCCGCGCCCGCCAACCCGGCATTGGAGCAGCGTGGTGGGTCTAAGCTCTGATTCCCTCTCTCCTATTAGAGTGGAGGCGTGTGCCCAGCAGTGGGACGTTAATGGGCTGCAGTGGTGGAACACTATATTGTGATGGCTTACCTTGAAGCGACATCCAGCGTCTCTGGAACACTATATCGTGATGGCTTACCTTGAAGCGACATCCAGCGTCTCTGGAACACTATATCGTGATGGCTTACCTTGAAGCGACATCCAGCGTCTCTGGAACACTATTGTGTTCCGAGCGGCCGCGCCCGCCAACCCGGCATTGGAGCAGCGTGGTGGGTCTAAGCTCTGATTCCCTCTCTCCTATTAGAGTGGAGGCGTGTGCCCAGCAGTGGGACGTTAATGGGCTGCAGTGGTGGAACACTATATTGTGATGGCTTACCTTGAAGCGACATTCAGCGTCTCTGGAACACTATTGTGTTCCGAGCGGCCGCGCCCGCCAACCCGGCATTGGAGCAGCGTGGTGGGTCTAAGCTCTGATTCCCTCTCTCCTATTAGAGTGGAGGCGTGTGCCCAGCAGTGGGACGTTAATGGGCTGCAGTGGTGGAACACTATATTGTGATGGCTTACCTTGAAGCGACATCCAGCGTCCCTATATGTGCAGAGTACAGAGCCGGCCGCACAATGGTCGCGTAGATGAGCATCCAGCTCGTCCCGAGCGGGCGCGGCTGAACAGCGCTGTGGGCACGGAACGGGTGCGCGGGAGCACATCGCACCGTGCGCTGATACTGTGTCCTGGAGTGACGAATTGTGTTCATGAGAACAAGTACGCTATTGGCGAATCATCGTCATCATCATCATCGTCAGCCAATATGCATCCTGCTTGGCTTGGATGCTTGGCTCCTTGGCTGTTAGCATCCACTTCATGGCATGAAGTAGATGCTAACAGCCAAGAATAGGCAAAGTTGACAACCTTGTTCCTCCTTCTCCGTTCTACCACAGAACAGCGAGAAACCGTGAGCGTTGGCACCCTTACGTGGTTGACGTCCAATTTGCTCGCCCGAAGCGTTTTTGCTCGACATTTCTGACACGAACCGCTAGGGTGGAACACCCTCCCAGCGCACGTGTTTCCTGACACTTATAACTTAAGTACCTTCAAGGCAAGAGTGAATAGGCATCTACTAGGCAAGCGCGTTCCAACCTAGACCTCATCATTGCTTTGCACTAAGCATGATTGTCGTCAAGCGCCAGTCTATCACGCAATAAAAAAAAGCGTGTTAATAATGCGTAGCGTGCTATCGATTTATAGCAGATTCGAACACTCTACTGCTTACCTGCGTGTACCTCTGCCCACAATGTCTGCAAGGCACGAGCCGCTTACTGCAATGCTGTTGCACATGTTGCTGCGTGTGTCGTCGCTGCACTTTGGCACCACACTTATTTTCACAGTACACGGGCTCATGGCCGCAGTTGCCTTGATGCTCCTGCAAAAAAGGAAATTTTCAGTGCAGTTCATAGAGGCATAAAAGCACCGCTTACCCAAATGGAAACACGTCAATGCTAATATTTCATCAAAACAGTTAGCAAATAGGTATTCTGACTTATTCTAAATCTAATCTTGTTCTAATGCCTACCCTAGCTTCAAAACCTGTGCGCGCCACTGCAGTTAGTGAAATGTAAATCAATGTTTGAGCGATAAATGTACTTTTGGCACTTGAACGAGTAGGTTTTATTATTTAATCATAGCACTTTGCCCCAGCACGAATGTAGTTTTGATCAAAACAATCCGGCTAGATTCGTTTGATTGACCATTAATCGAATCTAGCCAAAACAAAGATACTACTTTGCCTCTCAGGGAATTTGTCTGTATCACTCACACCATTATATATAGATACAATACGCTACATCATCATTCCTCGTAATTTTCAATCCAAGAAATCGGCTGTGATTGTAAAAATACCAGCTGGCTCTTCGAGAAGTTTCACAACGCAGAGCTTTGTATTCTATATCTATTGAATAAAAACTCATCGTGCTAATTTCAATCCCACGACTGCACATAAGTATTTTGGAGAACGTCCCAAAAAACACGGTCCTGTTGCTTTCCGCCAATTTCTTGAGGTACCTAATTTTTCCAGCATGCGAAAGGTTGTCCTACACTACACTTACAGATACGCAGTGTACACTACAGAATGCATATGCGTCACAGGCTGTCTTGTTCTTCCACGGATATGACCTGTCCACTGCCGATAAATAGGGATTTTGAGCTCACCTCCAAAGCACTCCCAGAGAACTCCTTGCCGCAGTGCTCGCAATTGGCTCTGCGGCGGGGGCATGTGTAGCGCAGGTGATCCTGCATCAGCACTCGCGGTATCATGGCCCCGCATTGCGCCGCACAGAGCACCGCATCATGCTTGCAGGTGTTGAGATGTGCCTGGAGATGACAGAACAACATGTCGTATTCAATATATCAAAGAAAATAGAAGGGTTCATTTTGGGCCTAGTCTATGTACACTACATCATAAAAAGAGTAAAATACAAAGATTTTATTAAAAGTAAAATAAATTAGAATAGCAAACTAAACGACGTGCAGCAAATAAATATCTAGTTCAAGTTTTTCGATCTGCTTCCAAGATGGCGCCCTTCAGCCATAGAGAAGTAAGCAGGCGCGAAATGCTACAAATGTAATTTTTGACAAGTGACGTGAGTTATCGTGTTATTTTTCTTTCATAATATTTGACATTTGACAGAAAACGTCAAAAATATGAATCCTCCATTGTCACCTACTCATGTTTAGTGTTTCTAATCGTGGAAAGATTGTTAGGAGAAGGAAGGGTAATTTCACCACTGAAATTACGACAAAACGACGACGGTTTTAATATATTTTTACCTGTATCCTCATTTATCTACGGAATATGCACAATAACATCAACATTCAAGAGTAAGAATAAAACCGTTGTTGCATTTATTATCAAATTCAAGTGAAATACTTTAGATTATGATCTACCTAGTCCTAGATCGTGTAGTTCCAGATTGTCATAGTTGACTACATTATGAAAAGCGATGAATGCTCTTAAATACCGCATCTTCATCTATTAAATTAATTTAGTTATTAATTTGCGTATTAGTAAAAAAGCTTCTCTCGTTTTCTCATTCCCGAAAGAGATATGATCGCTCGACTATAGGAACGATCTTACTACGAACGTAGCTTTGGTAGAAGGATTGACACAACTAAATTACAAGTTACTATTCATAAGGCTTCATTTAAAATAATGGGAATTTAGAAAGACTACTACTACCAACTAAAGAAAGCAGAATAACAAAATTTAATCTTATTCCTAATTAAGGTAAGTAAATAAAACTCAGTCATATACCTACCTAACTAGACGCGACGGCATTAACTTACTAAGTAACTAATTGTTTAATGATAATACAAACATGATGATTTTTACCAATGCCTATGAACAATAAGCATTTGTAAAATACCTACGGTGTCTCCTACCCACTACCTATGTAAACGAATATATTAATATCTCATGAGATAGTTTATAGAGCAACACGTGCCACGAGCAATAAAGATAAAAGAATTGTGTCGATTTCGACGTAAGCGCATAAAATTGATCGATAGATCTTCAGTCTTCACTACACGCTCTCTGTAAACTTTATCTTAACAAAATACAAATATTTACGACTAGATGATGCCTGCAATTTAATATTTATTCAGGAACCTCTAAATTCTTCGACATAAAAAGTAGCCTTCCATTCAATCTACTTTCATCAAAATCGATTGAAATATATGGGCCGTTAAAGCGTAACAGACAGACAAACACACACACACACATTTTCGCATTTATAATATTATAAAGTATGGATTCCAACTCACCTTCAGTTTACGGAGCTCATCCGACCATTGGCATCCTTCCTTGTGGTGGATGCAATACACCACTGAACCCATTATTGCCTTTTCAGACTCTGGGTCTGGGTATATCTGCAACAAAAATCATGAATTGTTAAGAAAGAACGATTTAAATAAACTAAAAATGTAAACACGAAAGATATTTACGTTGTTCCGATTAAAAATATGATTTGTTGACAATTTCAACTTATTAACTAGATATTTGAACATTTTGAATGAATTGGAAAACACGACGTCAAAAGCAACGGTTGCCGCAAAGACTGATGGAAACGCCAGCGGCCGGCATAACGGATTAAATAGGACAACGCGATCAAAAATAAACCAAAACCCAAAGAGAATATCAAACAGGCGTAAGCGTACCGTGCGTTCGAATATGGAGCACATCGTTCGGAAATATGCAAACAACAAAATGGCCGTGTGGTTTTTCGCGCGTCATAAATTCACTGATGGGACAGGAGCGTTCGCCGCAAGGGCTCGATACTAAATGGTTTGCGTCCCTGTTTGTACGTTTTTGTTATCTCTATGGGTGCAACGAACAGATGGCTGACTCTGGACCACCGTTCCCTTGTTTGTGTCGAGATAAGCGTGATTTTTCACTTCCCAAACCAGCTGGGTAATGGGGCAAGCAAACAAACTTGTTAGAATCTCTTGAGCGCTCCCTTTCACATAGCGCAGTTAATTTTTCCACGAAACCGACTTAAGATGCTCCTAAACCATAGCAAGCATTCGTTGGCCCGAACAGCGTAAACAAACAAGATGAACAGATGAAATAGCAAATCTGTTTGTAAACAAGGCTAGCTGACGATGCGTGCCATCCGAAACATCGTTCACTATTTCAAACTAGGAAGATGCCAACGCCTCGAAGACATTAAAATAAGTAGTTTGTTGTTTCTAAACGCGGCTTGCGTAAAAAAAACTGCAAATTTAACGCTACTCAAAACTTAATTAAACAGAATTAATTCAACGACGAAACATCACTTGTTAAAAGGAAGCACCTGTTAATTACTGTAAATAACATTTCTCTTAACGAATTTAAAATTAGTGCCTACAACGAATATTCGATACGAACGGATTCAATTTATAAAGTTTTTGATAAATTGAATTATAAAAAAAATATTCTAGAATCAAGTATTTAAGATGAAATCATTAATAAAAACGCAGCATCAAAACTCGTAGCTGCGACGCTCTGTTGTCTATTTACAAACATTGATGCATGTGGTCAACGGCATGGCTGCTGCATAACCGTTCCACCTTAGCTTCTTCACGCTGATTTAGATTGAACACTTACTCATATCCATTACAAAGGAAATTATATCTTAAGTCGAAGTTTGTAGATGTGAGGTTCCTGTGGGTAGTTCGCAAGGAATAGATGCTCTCATAGTCAGCAGTGTATAAATTTACGAATATAGAATGTTATTTGTGTCGTATTCTAAAAAGATGGACCGCGATGTGTTGAACTCTCCCGCATCGCTCAATTATAGAACGCGTTGTAGCGTAAATACGGCAGCTACACAACGGCGTAAAACTTAACTAAATCAATGGTGCTTTCGACCTTCTGGAAATAAATGTTCCAAGTGAAAAGATAGATGGAAATGGTTATGTTACTATGCCATTTGTAAATAATCATTCGTTAGTTCTGTGAAGTCTAAATGTCGTGTTGGTTAATTATAATATTACTGAAGTTAAGATTCTTGGACTATCATGACAAATACGTCGTTAATCTTTGTCAAATGTTTACGTACATTACCTAATTGAGAAATTCTAATCACTTTGCGGAAATTGAATATAATAGAATAATAACGCCTCTTCTTTTGGACTCAAATTATGATAAAGCTTTGATCGAGTATAACTTTTCTGAAGTCTGCAAGAAGAAAATCTGCGAGGAGCTGGAATTGCCGAAAAGCTTTCTTAATTTTCACTAAAGGAATAATAACAATTTTTGTAGATATACTTAACGTGAAGAATTACAGACTTTCATACAAACTTTTATCCCATAAGGAGCCATACCTTAGGGCTGGAATTTCCAAAAATCGTCTATTACTGAGTTCCTACGTCATAAAATAAACGGCAGTCATATTTCTAATCCCAGCAATTATAAGGCTGTGCGTTGATAAATCAGTCGTTCAGTCTGGATGTATTTTTGTATAGATAAGTTTGGTAAATAAATAGGCTTAATTGTCAAGGACATATGTAGTAGGTATGCACTAACATCCCCCTTTCAAATATAATTCAAACTCGATCTGCTTCATCAATCATTAATTTATCATCAAGTCGATTAAGATCATAGTCAAATTGCGAACAATAAAAAACCTAATCTTCTAATTGCTGGTAAATCTTTGCTTTTTGCTGTCGTACTTAGAATAAAATTAGTGATTTGTCTAATTACCTACTTAGTCATTCAGAAATTAGATACAATCTGGCAGGTAAGCTTATTTTGGAGTCACCATTCAGTCTAATGAATATTTTATAGATATGGATAAGCACTAGCGTGAATTTTCCGCGTAAATTACGTTTTTCCAAAATTCCGTAGGACCTTTTTGATTTTCCGGGATAATAAGTAGCCTATGTCACTCTTCAGGTCTAAAACGTCACATACCTTATAATGTCAATCCGTTGCTCCGCTGCAGAATGATTTTAAGGACAAATCAACAAACAAACTTCTTTCGCATTTATTTATGATATAGCTAGAGATTAATAATATTATGACTAATCAATCAAGTACGTATGATTAAATATGTAAATTACTTAAATGTGAAAAATAGTAAAAGAATGCGACCCAATGACGGTCAAACACCTACATGGCTATAAACCGATACAGTTTAACGAACTTAAAACGAAAATATAATTTGAAATCAGACAATTGAACACTAAACACAAGGAAAGCTAGTGATATTATGACTTCTTAGATTAATAAAAAAGGGTAAAAAAGACCCAGTATGTATTAACAGGCTGTAGAGAAAATATAGCTTTATCTAATGACTCGTTTTAGTAATGCCACAATTTTGGAGGAAACAAATCTAAATTACAAGGTGAAAAAGAAGATTTTTTCATGTTATTTTAACCTTTTTTACTTACGATGTTATTAGCCAAGGATTGTGAAATAGCGATAAAGGAAGGCCGTCTACACGCGTGGGTGATAGCAATTACCATAGGCTCCCTGTAGGCGGTTCTTATTGCTTACTAACTTTGTCGGTTGGGATTTTATTCCATATACGTACAAACCAGTTCTTATATTCGGATGGAAATTTACAAGTCAACTTGATTATATTTTTACTATATTCTCAAGTAAAAAATAAAGAGAAATCTTTGTTTTATGATAACATCTTCCAAATACAGATTAGAAAAACCCAAGTCATAACTGTTAATAAAACTTTTAGTTAAATCCGTGCAACAAATCACGTCAATCCGTTGCTCCGTTGCAGCGTGATCGAAGGACAAAGCAACAAATACCTACACTTTCGCATTTTCATATTAAAACTTAGTAGGTTACGTTCATTTTAGTGTCGACCAAAACGAGCATAAACAAAAATTAACAGCAATTTTTAAACATTTTTCAGGCTTGGGTAGAATAATAGGAATTCGTCCTATGCAAGACCTATACTTTTTTAACGAAACCGCAAAACACAACATTAAGTTTAAGAAAGAATACGGTGTAACAAAAGAGAAAAAGGAGCAAAACGCATTAAGTCTACTTTATGAGTTCTCCAGCCATAGCAAATAAATAGGGTAGTTAGTAAAAGTACACACGTGTGGACAATTGAGTTAATTTCGCTTAGAAAGCACCAGTTATTTCGGGCTGGACAATAATTGTACAGCATAATTTATTGGCTGATTATGTCCGGCGCGCCCGTCATTTTAACTATTAAAATGTTATAAATGATCTCTTTGTTTCACTCATTTTGAGGCGTATTTATATCCACTCCTGTTTATGTCCACTTTTAATGCTTAACAAACGGTTCGCTTAATTGGTTTCACACTGTGCTAATTTGGCTGCTCAAAATTAGGTTAACTGATATTTCTCTTAATATGATATTATGCTGAAAAGATATTTACGCAGCGGCCATTAAGATGATAACTGAAACGATTCAAAAGCACTTTGTTAATTTGAATTTAAAAAAATTGGCAGTCATAGGCACTGCCTAAGAGTGTAAGCACTATATCGTTTTCACTGCAGAAGTGAAAACTATTATTTAAAAAAATTCAAAAAACTAATTTATTTTTTAAAATATAAACCTTAAAAGTGATATCTAAGGCATTAAAGTTTAATTACGAATGTAGTATATGATTTAAGACCTTTTGTCTTCGTAACAACGTGAGCATGTCGGTCACGCGAATCCACAAGTTTACAACCTACCAAAAAGTGCTCAACGCAGCTAAAGAAATTCACTTCAAAAATCAGGTCTATTTTATTTACCTTCTTTATTTGTTCTGTGCAGAAAACAGAATCCAAAGAGGCGTTTTATCCGTCAAATCCATCTATCACCATGTGGTGATGGATGCATTGGAACTTTTATGAAGAAGTTCCAATCTACTATGTTTATCGAAGGATAAGACTGAAGTGTATTTATACAAATATTTTCGTCCGTCAGCACTCTACAACTTACTACTAAAATATAGCCCCCTTTCGATGAGGAGATTCCATTAACAACTGAAATCTAAACATTGTTTGTCGAGCCATCGACACCACGTGGGAATATAAACAAATCCCGAATAGGAAGTGCACTACAGAGTACAGGGCTGATACACGATCTGATACTGTACACGGCTGGATACGTCCATGATAACAATAGATAAAAGGGCATTGGGCTCAATTCATTTTTTACGAACATCTCACAGGAATACACATTGATAAATTCAAGAAGAAAGGTGATTGTCATAATGTCAATACTAGAAATAAAAATAAACTTGTAATGCCTGCTTCTAGGCTTAGTAAAATTAACAATTCATTTGTCGGAAACAGTGTCCGCTTCTGCAATAAGCTCCCAGAAGACATTGATGATGTACATTTGAATAAGTTCAAAGTTATTGTAAAACGTAACTCATTGAAAAATCTTATTACCATGACTACTTAAAGGACAAGGAAGCTTGGCAATAATTTGCTCTATGGCTTTGATAGTTCCTTAGTTAAGATGATTTGTGGGATGGTGATAATAAAAAAAAATACCCGGCTGAGTTTGTTGTGGGCTCTTTTAAAGTTTTAAGATACCTTATAGATAAGGTAGATAGATCATGTTTTATAAGTAAGTAATTTTTAACGTCAATAAGTGTACCTTCAGTGTTATTTAATAAATGATATTGAGTATTGAGTATAATATTTCTGTGTACTTACTGCCTTTTTTTATCTACTACAAGTTAGCCCTTGACTGCGATCTCACCTGATGGTAAGCCATGATGCAGTCTAAGATGGTAACGGGCTAATCTGTTAGGGACATGACGATTATATTAAACTCATACCATCATACTCATACTAATCGGCTTCGTAGTTAGTACCGGAACGATTAATCGCTTGGCGGCACATCTTTGCCGGTAGGGTGGTAACTAGCCATGGCCGAAGCCTCCCACCAGGCTTGACTAGGAAAAATCAGAAATTATAAATTCCTAAATTGACCCTGCCGGGGATTGACCCGGGATCACCGCACGTTAAGACAACAAAACTCAACACTGTGCCAGGGAAGTCGTCAAACTTTAATTAAAAAAAAGTTTTTTTTAATGATTGAATAAAAATAGATCCTTCAGAATCTCAGAGGCTTCAGGAAAAATAGCTAAGAAGGATTTTTACTAGCTCTGCGGTAGGGGCAATAGGAAAAGCTGAAAATGAACTTAGTTGAAACTGAATAAGTAGTAAGTTTATCATACTTTAGTATTATGGTTGGTTTGTAAGTTGGTAGTTTATTTATAAGGTCACCTATACAGTACTTAATATGTTTAAAAGCATAGTTTATACTAAGTTTTCTCATGTAAGTAACCTGTTGGGAAAATAAATCTCTCTTTAAACCTTGGACAGGTAAATTGAACTTGAAATAAATCAGTAACTGTTTGCTTGGATAAGCTTACGGTGCATCGTGAAGGGCAGGGCCTATTCTAATTAGGGAAGGTAAACTAACAGGGCCCGTTTACACCTGAACTTGGGGCATGATGAAAGATTGGGCATTCCTCGAATAAATTAGCTTTTACACTAACATAACGGAAGTAACCTTCGAATTTTGTTCCACTCTTCGTAACAGGTAGGTACATATGTTGGGGAATTTTTAAGAAAGCTTGGAAGTTTCTTCATGAGATATGCTTATAAATCGACCAAATAGGCTTTCTAGCCTTTAGAATATCCAATTGACTAGCTTATGCCTGCGACTTCGTCCACGTGGTATAAATTTATTTATTCCCGCGGGAACCCCTTTATTTTCAGGGATAAAAAGTAGTCTATGTCACTGTCCAGGTCCTCAACTATACCTATGCGAATCACGTCGATCCGTTACTCCGTTGTGGCATGATTGAAGGACAAACAAACACACTTTCGCATTTATAATATTAGTATGATACCGCTGCTACCTGTTTAAACCTTTTTTTCACAAGCTTTTGTTTTTGCATGTAGTTTTTTCAATTAAATTCAGTCCCCACTAAGGACCAGAAGTCGAACCAGTGAAAATGGCGTTGGTCAGGTAGTTTTTAGTAGGAATCCAACCTACTCCTATAGACATCAAATTGATTCCATAATCTTATGCCTATTATCATAATGAATACAATGTTTCTTTTCCTTAAAAAAACTCTAATGATCATTATCTATGGTAGGCGAACGGCAAACGGAAGCGGGTTCGATGCCCGGTGGGCTAGGGCTAGCGGTGCCTTGCCGTGGAATATGTAATAGCTGTCTTACATAATTTCGATTGTGTTTAACCATGTTTGTGAATGAACATCAGCAATAAACCTATTTGTATACTAGAAAATGTATGCGACTTCGACATTAAAGTTTTTCAGAGACAAATGTCCGTCTCCTGGATGCAAAGGGAACAGATAAACTATCAAATTAATCTAATTATGTGAAAGGTAAATATGACTAAGTGACTGATTGATCTATCAACGCACAGCTCAAACCACCGGAAGGATCGGGCTGAAATTTGACATAAAACAGGTAGGTAGCTTCAATGAAGTCTGTATCCGCTAATAAAAGAACGGATTTTTGAAAAATCAACCTCTGATGGGGTAAAATAGGGGTGTGAAATTTGAATGAAAATTTTACTTAACGTGAGTGAAGCTGCGGGCAAAAGCTAGTAGGTACCTAAGTATTAAATCATAGAATTATAGTTGACATGACTACAATAAAACAAAATGTAAAATAAAAATATCTTTTCATCGGGAGCGCCAATCTGAGACGGTAAACGTGCTATTATCATCACCTCATCTCCTATTCATAAACATTCGCCAGTTATACACCGGAATAACTTCAATGAACTGATGGACAGTCAATTAATCACCGCTCAGGCTAATGCATGACCATTGTTTTTGTTTACCACACGTCAATCGATCTGGTACGATTATCCGAACGCAAACCACCTTTATAGAAAAAAATATGTTTACAGAAAAAAAAATGTTTCTAGTCGAATAAAAGGTTAGAATACAGCACTTTATTTGAATGTGGAACGTGATATCAATTAGGTTCCTGTCAACGCGGCGGACGGGTGTCTGGTTACTCTATTTGAGGGCGCACATTGTTTCGTTATAAAAACATGAAATTAATTGAATTATCCTGGAATTGCTCTATTTTGGGCGTCTCTTTTTGTTCGATTGTATTTCAGGAAGAAATTAACTTCGACTTCTTTAATCTTAGGCCCAATTGTCTAAGCCAATCGTAATCATTTGACAGCTCCTATCGCATAACTGGAACTTTTTAAGGAGTACATACGAGTACCTACATGCGTTTTGACGTGCAAGCATCTATGACCTTCTTAAACAGGTCGAATTATACGTTTGACAGACTATTACAATTACGATTTCCTTACATAATCGGGGGCTTAATCATAATTCTTCACTTAACTCGAACTTTTTAAGGAGTACATACATGCGTTTTGACGTGCAAGCATCTATGACCTTAAACAGGTCGAATTATACGTTTGATAGACGATTACGATTACGATTTCCTTACATAATCGGGGGGCTTAATCATAATTCTTCAACAGTGAAAACTTATCTCTATGGCACATTTTTATAGTACCTATGGGAAAATTAACCCCAAAAAGAATCAGATCAAAATATGGTGTACTTACTCTTTAAAATTGATAAAATTAGGAATACGTATATGGAACTTTTTTACTCATACTATCTCGATTTTTTATCAGGACACCTACGTTGCTGTAACTGGACCAATTATCAACATTACACCAATTTGCTCTGATTTCTTTAGTTTTCTTAGGTTTGAGCGTAAATCATGCTATTTGTGCTCAAACATAGTAAAATATTGTCAAGCACATTATTGAAATAGATAATAGATACTTATTAGCCCTGATTTATCTCGTTTAAGATAAATGTGTGGCAGAACACCAACATAACACGCATGCCATACCGCCGCCAAGCATTCCTGCCTAACCGCGGGTATTTCTATGCAACCGAATAACAATTTGAGCACGTTCTGACGGTTTGTGTGGAGATTGATTGATTTTAGTTGGCTTAGCTTAGTCCCGCCAATCTTCTAGTTCTTTCTGAACTTGTACCTATATGCATTCTCACAAGTAACTACTAAACAATCTTCTTACACCTCCTTTACACCTATATCCCTATCTGTGCTATCGACATTACTAAGTAACTATTAATAGGGGCTGGTTAATTCAATTATTCAAATTTCTTATCATTGGTAACTTGGTGGTAACGTTTGCTAAGAAATGTACGTATGAACTTTACGTCTATTAATTTATGAGAGGTGAAAAAAACGTTTTTTGGAAAACGGTTCCGCGTCGGTTCGTCGACATTAGTAAAAGAGGAACCACCAATGCGTTGCCGGCTTTTGAGGAATTTGTTTATCCGCCCCTTGAATAGCCCCCTATGCCCCATAATGTAGTTTTCATCAGGGAACACAGCTGGTGGAAGCTAGTTCCATAATATGCAGATACGTAGTAGAAAAGACGTAGTAGATACGTAGTAGAGAAGTAGTTTGAAAGTAGCGCCAGTGATAGAAAAGATAAGGAGTAATAGGTTAGCATGGTATGGGCATGTAATGCGGAGGGAAGAAAGGCATATTACGAGAAGAATGATAGATATGCATGTGGAAGGAAAAAATAGTATGAGATATGGAATAATGGAGACCAAGAAAAAGATGGATGGATTGTGTGAAAGAGGATATGCGTATAAAAGGGGTGAATAAGAGGTTGACGGATAACAGAAGTGAGTGGAAGAAGAAAACATGTTGTGCCGACCCCACATAACGTGAGAAAAGGGCAAGTAGAAGAAGTAGTAGAAAAGACCTTGAACACCAAGCGGTGAAGGAAAAAGAGCGGCGGTGACGGTTAACTGCAAGTAATGTAATAAAATCTCTATCACAGATAATAAATTAAGTATTGACGCACGTGTCTGCAGTGCTATCAGAGTTATCTGTAAACAGTACAGACGCCGATTCCCAGTAGCCACCAAAGTAGGTACCAGTGGTTGCTGTAAATCAATCGCGCGTCAGAATCTGCAACCGGACCGGAAGACGCGTATCTGTATCATTTGTATTGCTTTTATTTGCATTATTAATTGCTATATGAATGAATTGTTTTATCTTCCACGTATGTACCCGTCTGTATATATCTACCATACCTACTATAAATTATACTGCGTAAAAGGAGTTAAGTCCTTTCGGAAGATCTGTGTGGCTGATCTGTAAGCTGTGACTTGTGAGAGACATGCCTCATACTTTTAGAGTAACTCAGTGTCTGGAGAATCAGGTGAAGAAACTGGTCCCATCTTGTTTAGTCATCTTTATTGGTCACTTTACAAGATATGGTCATCGGCCCACTTTATGATTATGATCAGCATTCAGCAGTCAGGAGGCATACTTAAATAAATATTTAAGTAAATAAATAAGCTTAAATCTGTGTTGTTTAATATTGTTGACGTTGTGTTTTAGAATTATAAGCTTACTAGCGGATGCCCGCGACGTCTGCATGGTTTGAGGGTTTTTGGTTCCCGCGGGTACTCTTTAGTTTTCCGGCAAATAGCCTATTTGCTATTCCAGACTATAATCTATCTCTGTGTCATATATCAGCAAGTTCCGTTCAGTTGTTATGGCGTGATAGAGTATTAAACATCCATCCATACATCCATCCAATATTAGTGATGTCAAGGTACGTAACATGACTATCATTTTTAAATAGGACTGCTTTATCAAGCGATGGTAGTAACGCCCCTGATCTCTAGTCTGGGCCACGAAAGCAACAAAAATAATTACAGGCTGATGATATTTAATAAGATATTGAAAATCAACTAAATTGAACATATTTTAGGTATCATTCAGAGTCAAAATATCATTGAAATACTTTTAATGAATAGTTAAATTTAAAGTTAATAAGCCGTCATATTTTAGGTATCATTCAGAGTCAAAATACTATTAAAGAATAGTAAAGTTTAAAGTTAATAAGCCAGTTAAAGTCAGGATCAACGCCCGAATTTCCAAAGGAAATCGCGAATCGCACGACAATAATAGCGATATCCGGTGATCGATCAATCTGCGCACCCGCAGTTTTAATGACCAAATCGATAACAAACCAAAACCACAACTATTCCAATCACTATAAAGTTCTATTTCTATTGACATAATCCCACATAATGGTATTCCTTACCGCAAGTTCTATAAGGAAATATAACCATAAATCCATTGGAGTTAAAGGTCAAAAGAGCTTGGTCACAATCGAATTGTTTCTGTACCATTATCCAATTGAGCTCAAGCGGTTAGTGACTCGCGTATGGAGGTCACACTTGTTGAGTGGATTGTGTGATTGATCGGTGTTTTATCAATTGAGGTACAGTAAGTGATTGTGATAGCTCCCTTTATGCGAAGATTTAATGGTTATATTTGATTTTCTAATAATCCTCGACTCACTAGGATCCGCTGTTTGTATCCACCAGTGGATTGAATAACACTTTGGAGCTGTTCTGTTCTTGCCTGCTCTTCTCAGTAGAAGAGATTTCCGAACCGGTGAAGACATACGTCTTGACTTGTCTTTTCATAAGTAAAATAAGTTGTCCTACGTGAAATAAATTATGATTGATTTTGTTTCATTTCACTGTGATCCCCCATTGGTCTGGAATATGGATAACGTAATGGCTCCATCAATGGAGAGAATTACAACCCCAAGTTTCCTCATTTGTGATCACTGGGGTGTGTATCATAGATATAGATTTTGAAAAAGATATTGAAATAGATATTGTCTATTCCGAACCGGTGGTAGAGATTAAACTAATAGAATCCATGTATATGTTCTACGTAAAATAAACAAACTTGCACTATGGGACATGTAACATGACACATAGAGCCACCTGTAGCATGTCCACACTTTGTGGCGTGCAGTTCATAGAGGCATAAAAGCACTGCTTACCCAAATGAAAATACGTCTGTGCTCATTTTTCATCTAAGCATCTCGTAAATAGGTATTCTGACGAACTAATGCCTACCCTAGCTTCAAAACCTGTGGACCACACTCCACATATCCAGTCGTTTGTCACATGTCGTTTAGTATTACTTAACAGGTGCTCAATAATTATGCAAAATATGCATGCCTTACCACCTTAAACCAGCTGGCACTAGATATAAAGGGAATCGAAAATCCGATTTTCATCATATTATGTATTATTTTTGCGCAGAAGTGCCGTTTGCACTTATTGAGGACAAACACCAATTTTCACGGTAAAAAAGCCTTCCTGTTACTAAATGGCAAAACCCACTGGCGTGCACCGTATCCAGGGTACGAATTGGTTAGGTAGAGTATTCGGATCCAGGATAGGAATTGGTTAGGTAGATACCTACTTTCAGGCAGGGCATGATGAAAAATAAGCGTTGAGCTTTGCTTTACTAGGATTTCTAGGGTATAAATTTTATTTTTTTAATTTTTTTTCTGTATAAATTGTACAACAAGTGAAATTAATTTAACTAATCAAAAAATACGACTGCCCTGCCATATTACTTTTGGAATCTTATTCACATTTTCATTAAATGATATTTTTTTGTGAATCACTGGATACTGAACTATAGTGTTGTATATTTTTGGAATTTACTCATCATTTTCTAGATGATGATTATATAGTTAATCTTATTTTCGAATTTTTTTTTCAACTTTAGTCTTTAATGTGGGACCATTACTAGCCTATGTCACCTGGAATAAGCTAGGGATTCTAACGATACCTCATTTATCAAAATCGGTTCAGACGTATAGAAGTTATAGTGGAATATACAAACTCACATACATACATACATGAACCCTGAAAACAATATACTCCTTTTTTCAGGCAGTCGTATAAAAAATATACAAACATCACGGTATTCGCCAAACTATAACTAGGGAAAACAATGTTTATATGCCTCTATGTCGAGCACACTTCTGGCCAAGACCATAATTATTTTTCATATACTTTGTGAAAATTTTGCTGAATAAGACCGTGTTACGTGTACTATGGATAGTTATTTTATCGTTTCAAAGCAACCGTGCCCAGTGTGTAAGTTTATCAGTTGAAGACAACGATAATAGGCTATTTTGTAGTGCAATTATGAGTTAATACAGCTCAAAAAAGGTATAAAAAATAATAGTAACCAGGGTAAAACACCGGAGACACGTTCTGTTTAGTTTTTTACCGCGTTCGTTTTGCAATATTACTTAGCGTTTGCATAACGCGAATATTATGCTAAATTACTAAATAGCCACCAGAAGATGTTGTAAACTTACGCGGTTACAATATACGAGTAAATCTACCAGAGGATGCCCGCGACTTCGTCTGCGTGGATTAAGTTTTTTGATAACTCTTTAATTTTCCGAGATAAATAGTAGCCTATGTCCTTCCCCGGGATACAAAATATCCCTATACCAAATTTCATCAAAATCGGTTTCACAGATGGGCCGTGAAAGCGTAGCAGACAGACGGAAACACTTTGGCATTTAGTATATGGATATGGATACTAATATTGCTGCGACTGCGAAAGTTTGGATGGATTAATGGATGGATGTTTGTTACTCAATCACGCCAGAACGACTGAACGAATTTGGATTAAATTTGGCAGAGAGATAGATTTATGTACTTGTACGTTGCTACGTATACGTATATTATATGCAGTATGTTGGAGTCTGGATCCCGGAAAATTAAAGAGTTCCCCAGGAAACCAAAAACCAAAAATCCACGCGGACGAAGTCGCGGGCATCAGCTAGTATATTACATTAAAAGTCATAAATATTTATATTTTTCTCTTTTTGGTTGGTTAATGAATGTTAAAATTTTACATATTTTGGCTTTGACAAATTGTGACATGATAATTTAACCCACTCGTGATCAAATATAAAGCTTTTTAGTTTATTATTAAGATATCTTTGGTTTATTGCGTAAAGTTCTTATGAAATTATAAAATCTTATTTATTTTATTTTTACTACATGGCAAAAATAAATAAATAAAAATAAAATAAATCTTATCTCTGTGTTGGCTTTTCTAGCTGCAAAATCAATTCTAGTTTTGGAATCATGATACGAAATACATATCTAAATAAATCTAAGTAAATTATTAGATATCATTTATAAATACTATGTAGGAGTGTAAAAACTTCAACCATCTGGGGCCATACTGCCAACGCTTAAAGCCTTAAAGCAATATTACTCAAAATGACAGTTTGATGGTCAAGCAATATTACTCAAAATGACAGTTGGTCACGTACCTTGACGTTCCTAAAACAAGGATAATTACTTAGTCAACAATAATGAATTAATATGGCTTTATGCGTTGGCAGTATGGGCCCTGGTCTGATCGAAGTGTTTTAGTGTTGCCATCGAAGTGTACTACGTACTATTCGCCGTTATGGAGTCCAAAAGTGTTGCTATCTTTCTGACTACAACATCAGTTAAGTCACCTTTTCAGAAACTCACAGAATTGGGAATCCCCTAACGCATACTTTTTTATTTTTTTATGTGGGCCATAAAACTGGTAACAATCATTGCCTTAACTTATAATAATGAGACTTAGGTAAAGACTGAGATTGCACATTCTAGATATGACAACAACATGCAAAATTAAACTGTCGCTATATTAACAAACTAATAACAATCAAAGAAGATAAAAAATATTAATAATAACTAGCTTAATAGTGACTAAAGTAAAAATAAATGATTTAAATGTTAAAATACATTGAGAAAAAGATTACAAATTACTTGAAAATATGTTTTAGCTGTTTTTTAAATGAGGTCAAAGAACTAGTAAATATCTCGCAAATAGCGCGTTTACAATTAGCACACGAATTTCTTTCTTTAAGGTCTAGGCTCAACTTCAGAGTGCAATAATTCCAGTCCTATCATGCTATGCCTTTTATAAATCACTAGCAGATGCCCGCAACTAAGTTTTTTAAATTCCCACGGGACCTCCCTAAATTTTTCGGGTTAATATATAGCATATGTCACTCACAAATAATGTAGCTTTCTATTGGTACGAGAATTTTCAGAATCGCTTCAGTAGAGATTACTCCCTACAACCTCACAAACTTTACCTCTTTATAATACCTATTAGTATAGATTGAGGTATAATGTACCTACTAACGCTAAATAAATAACTTCAATGATAAAAAATCCATCCGGAATCCCCGCATTATTTCCCAAAGCATTGTGTCCACCCCAGTTATGTGCGTAATAAAATGACTAAAAGTATATTCTATGAACTGACCACCGTAAACTTTTATCAAGCTGGGTCACTGACTAACAATACACCGACTTGTGAGTCATGTCAAATAGATCATTGACTGTTTGTTTGTTTATAAATTCAAACATCATTCCCTGTTCTTTGCCTACGTCTTTGGAATATTTTAAAACATCGATTTGCCTTTTTGAAATCATTTTGTATTTCCAATAGTTACTACACGTTCCTATGCATTGAACTTATTTTGTTTCTAATTTAACAAATACTTAGACCTATTTTTTTAAACAAAAAACCTTAACTTACAAAAATCCATAAAAACTTTTCGCAAATAACGAATAAAAAGTACCGTTACTGACCGGACATCGAAGTCTCCATTGAACGGAAATGGCGCCATCTTATCATTGAACACAAACATATTAAGTATATTCCTTTACATCATCCTAGATTCTAACTGCGATTATAACGTCAAAATAATATGATTTTTATCTGTCGAGATACAAACTTAATCTCCGGAACTTCACAAAAAAATTCATTGAGATTTTATTAGTCTTAATGGTAATAATGCTACTCTGAGCTAAGTAGGACTAGGTACCTATTAAAACCTGCCTTTTCTCTAGTTATCTATATGTATAAAATTCAAAGTCCTGACTGACTGTCTGATTGTCTTATATATCAACGCACAGCCTATACCGCTGGTCCTAGACACATAAAATTTGGAGGGTGTGTTCTTTGTGAAGATTAGGTATCCAGTAAGAAAGGGTTTTTCGAAATTCCAACCCCAAAGGGGTAAAATGGGGATTGAAAGTTTTTATGAAAGTCCGTAGTTTTTCAACTTACAGCCATGAAACTTGGTATTTGGGCTTCCGTTTTAAAATTATGAAATACGTGTATCACAGTTTTTGAATTTTTATCCCCAAGGACGTTAAACAGAGAGTTTGCCCTTCGATCGACGTGATTTTTGGCATGGGTATAGTTGAAGACCTGGAGAGTGACATAGGCTTTTTATCCCGTTAGCTAAGTCGCTGGCATCAGATAGTAGTTCATAAAAGCAAAATTTATCAATTATCTCTACTAGAAAATGCCCGCACCTTTCGCATTTCGTTTTGCTAAATTGCTTGGTGGTAAGACTTAAAAGTAAAATGGTTACCTACCTGTAAGCCCTAGGCAAAGCTACGAATATCGAAGTAAATCGCGTAAAAAATAGTTCTCTAATTATTGTTCTCTGTCTCTTATGCCCAACTCGAGAAAACGGCAGGAAACAGCCAAATGCAAGTCTAAACCAACGCTAAATCAACGCTAGCTTATTTAGATAATTAGATACAAAGCTATATAAACTAGAACCTGAATCTCATATCGCTTTAAAGACGGGTAATGAGAATCAAGAGTTCTAGGAACACAACTCAGGTCCAACATAACAACACGTGAACAATTAAGTAACGCAAGCGATCATTTTGATAGAGCTGTGAGAACGAGAGATGACAGTTAAACGAGCACTACTTTATATTCAGTTACGGTTATCTGATTAGAGCTTCATTTTTAAACTGTTTTGTACAACACAGTACAAAAACTATAATTCTAGTTTGTTTGAATGAAACTCATTTGTATCTAACTACTTAACCGAAAAAATCTTCTTTTCCCATAGCTTTTTTTGTGATTCTGCCTAGTCAAAGTTCAAAGAGTGCCTAAAGCTTACTTGCACCAGAATGCTACAGCCTACATCAGATTTATTGGAATTTTTTCATTTTGAGAAAGAAAAGAAAGAACTTTCACTTTCAAAGAAAGTCACTTTTGCAGCAATTTGGTTAATTTCACAGGATTTGCACTAAGCCTTTTAAGAGCTCCTTTCTATTAATAGTAATCGCATCTCAGAAACTATAATAAGTATAGTGATCGATCGATTTAAGAGAAGATCCGGCTCCCGTTTTCCCCTCCTCTTTTAACATAGGTATCTTCAAATCAAAGAGTGAATAGGCATCTTCTAGGCAAGCCACCAATTGCAAGCAGGTCTAATTGGCCATTCGCTAGCCTATATGTGTACTAAAAAAAATTAGATACTTAGTATCTGCAATGCCAACTTTTTTGATAAAAGAAGAATTTTTAAAGTGTTAATTAAAGAGTTATTTTAGAAAGCAGAATTCCTCAACTCACTAGATACCACATAAAAAATAGAAACCACGACATAACCATATAGGTTTTGCTTGGATTTGCGTAAGATATCCTAACAGTCCACTCTGTAGAGATGTTGCGATAAACGACCTACATTCGACGTTTTATCTCATAAAAATATTCCGTATCTTTATGATATTTGCAGATGATATGCAAGTTACCTAATAGATAATATGAATTCTGATTCCTGACCTACTTAGAAAACCTTTTCTGTAGCATTTAAATTTTCCTTCAATTCCTCAAGAAATATTCAAAAAAACATTTTCATTCTCAACATTTTCCAAGGCGTATTAGCTCATATTAGTGTCCCAAAAACGGCTTCACTTAGGTACACGTTTTTAATTTCTTAAAGTAGACATTATTATTTTTGAGGAATAGGTATAATTGTAACAAATTATAATTTTTTATTTTAAAACGGAATTCAGTTTTGGGCTGTGGCTCTGCCAGTGTTAAATCATGGATGGCCAAAGTGCCCTTGGTAACAATCGTCGAAAAGCGGAGGTCGGTATTCGGACATGATTAAACATAGGTGGTGTTAGAGCTAACTACACATATTAAGCTACAAATTGTAATTTTTAAAGATTATCGTTGTAGTGACTGTAATTTTTTCTATAATTAAGTATGTAATTAAAGAATTTCAATATCCCAGAAGGAGTTTATTTTCTCACTCATCTTTTACTATTATAACACCACCTATAGCATCAGTTAGGTCGGTCAGTATCGAATATCATATATCTCTTAGAAAATTCAAGTTAAGACTTGTGAAACGCTACAAAAACACTCTATCAAGGACCTTCATCCCAGCTACCAGTTTCCCGAAGGTTGGTAATACGAGCGCCTACCGACAGGTTCCATTCAGACATGTCCAAACATGCCCGATATTGTCTATGGACGTGAACTCTACGTCTTTTTAATCTGTATAATCACATGCCTTTAACCATAACTTATAGTTTTTTACAGCGCAAGATTCTATAAAAGGAACATGCTATTAAGATAAAATCCCGCTATATTTTGGTATTATGCTACGTATGACCTTAACTATAACTGTCTTTTTCCGTTATAAAAACCGAAAATTAGATAAGCAAAGTTAAGGTAGTTAAGTCTATTTCACATGTATTTTAACAGCTTGAACATTTTGCAATGGCTCTAATGTAAATATTCAACTTACTTACCTTTACTACTAAAACTTTTTTAATTGCAATTTTCCCGACTACTTGGAACCCAAAAAAAAAGTCCAAGTTGGAAAGGCAGTCTCTTTCAGTTATTTAATTATTTATTTTTCTTTTGTAGTGTCTTCGATAAACTAATTAATATTATTAATAATAAAATGAAATAAATAAATAACTTCATAATTTATTTCAATCCTACCGTGCATAAAAATTAAGTGCTCAGTTAAAAGCAGCCAAGTTCCCACGGCTCTTGACAAGTAACGCCTTCTGAGAACCCTAAACTAAACTTGGTCATAAGTAATTAGACAGTTTAAGACTATCAAAGAAATGGGGTGTCGTTGTTGACGATATTGTAAGGGGGAGAAAGTTACATCTTTATTTTCTTGGAATACCTAAAGAATAAAATACAGCTCTGCTCTATTTATTTATAATAATTATCCATAAGAAAGCATAATGATTTCTCTCCATAGTAATCATATCTAATAGTTAGTTATATTCATATCAATTCGTTTGGGTAATACTAGTATTTAATAGCCCTCCATCATTTACTGTTTGTAATTTATACTTATACCAAATATTATAAATGCGAAAGTTTGTATGGATGGATGGATGGATGTTTGTTACTCAATCACGCCAGAACGGCTGAACGGATCTGGATGACATTTGGCACAAAGGTAGATTATAGTCAGGAATAACACATAGGCTACTTTTTATCCCGAAAATCAGCTAGTTACTTTATTACTTACTAAAATTTAAAAATATATTTTTTTTTATTGTAGAGATATCAATAAAAATAATACCATAGAATTTATAAGAAGCATTTAAGAAAATAAATCAGCACTAACCTCTAGCAATTCGTACAAAAAGTCCACATAACTCATTTTTTTTTTAATTTCCACACAGTCACAGAGTAAGAAGCCGAGTATGATACTGTCACATTGATAGACCATTAGCTAACATTGTCATGCGAGGCTGTGCCACACCTGGTACGCCTACGTTGCCCCCTGATGACCTGACTTACTAAATATGGTGTCCAATCAACAGGTTTATCGTAACGTATCGTACTTACTACCGTTTCTAGAGACTAATTAAATTTTAGGTGTCGTCGAAGGTAAGTTGGTTTATAAATGTCACCGTAAGATTGTGAGAAGCGTTAGATTGTAACCTATCTAGCGTAAACTGTCGTAAGATTACAGTAGATAGCGTCTGTAAGATTACAATTTAACGCATTATTTTTCGGTAGATTGTAATCCGTTAGTTTCGATCCGATAAATCCGATAGACCTGGTACCTGGTACTATTTAAGTTGAACCTTGACCTAACCTACAAGAAAGAGACAAGAAAACGTACTTAAATACAATGAATATTTCAAAAATTGCCGCCCAGAACATTGAACGGCTCACAAACTGTCGACAGTATACAATCTAACGAGGTAAAAAGCGATTGCAATCTGTTGGTTTTTGTAATTTAACGGTGACATAAATATGAAATTAACATTGATCCAAGTAAATGGGTAGGTACTAGTACCTACTACTAATACCACACGATTACTATAACTGACGCAATCAACAATCATCATATGAAATTCACTCTATATTTACGCATTACGAGAGTTACCAAATCCGATATAAAAAAGGGACAGCATTACAAAATTTAACAAAATCAGTTTAAATGTCCTTGTGCAAGCGGCCCTTAGTATTGTTTTTGAGTACATTTAGTGCGGTTAAAGGTGTCACCAATAAACATCAATAGAAAGAATACCTACTTAATACTGACTTAACAACAAAATATTGGTAGGTTTAGTTCGAAAAGAAGTCTAAGATCCAGCCATATTTTAAACAATAATTAGGCATCTAGGCACGATGTAAATAGTATGAGGGCTAAGTAATAAGATAATTTCACCATCGCACGGCAAGTTACAAGCGAAAAACCGGTCTCAAAAGTGGCTCTTGCAAAATCCACTTCCTACAGCTTAGCTTACTGTTGTCTTGAAAAGGAGATAAGGCCTAATAAAGAAAATTTTATAAATACAAAAAAAACAATGAAAACGACGATACAAATTAAAAAAAAATTGCTGTATAATGTTCGACCTTTACCTATCATAAAAGGGATAAACTAAAAATACATACCACTACTTTTCGATCTTTATTCGATCAATGCATGTCCAAATAGGAAGAATGAAGATAAAACTTCAACCGTAAACACTGAAATGGCTAAAGTTATAAATCTCTGTTATTTCCGAAGGAATAAATTATAAACGACAGCAAAATAGATGGTGATAATTTCATAAATGGAAGACGAAAACAAAATGACTAAAGTACACTTAATCGAAACAGAAGTACACCATATGGACAGGTAATATGAGCGTCTATCTCTAAACATGATAATAAATCATGCTACTTAAACACGTCATAGTGTACTCACGAATCAGTAGAATAACAGATAATGTAGAGTAATGATAGAGTAGAGAAGCCAGCAATCAAATGACTATCTGGCGAAAGAGGTTTTAATACGGCCCGTTCCTTTACGCCCGAGGCGCGGATGCATCTTTTTGTTATTTTTTATGAATGCGTCCGCTTCCAAATCTCCGTGGGAACCTGGGTACAAGATATATCGAGCCAATTATTTGGGGGTTGGCAGTTATTTGCAAAATTTGATTTTACGATCCCTACGGCAAGATTCTTATCCTTTTTATCGATGATAGGTTTGTTTGATTGGAATCTTCCCTGATTATACTTGTAACCTAAAGAAATATGGTAGTTTTGGTACCCCTCATTGCTTTTAACATTGTAGTTTATGTTCCGGACTGATACACATGTTAATATATCATTGTCCATTACCACCATCAGAAGTGACAGACGCCAAACAAGAAAACCGGGATTAAATTTTGAAACCTCTTGCTTAAAGGTGACAAAACATAACTTTGGCAGCGAGGTCATCAAAATGAAGTCAAGGGCATCTTAAAATTGCTGATTACAATGGCGGCGCGAATGGGACAGCTTTTTTAGTGATTAAGGTTAAACAACGGATGTTGGATGTTATTAAAATATTGCTTACAACCGCTTATTGTGATAAAGATGGATTTGATGACTTACTCAAAGTAACAATAGCTTAAGATCGTGATAGCAAAGATATCAAATGATAACTACAAAGTAAACTAAGTAATTGAAATAGGATAAAAAAATCCGGGGTTAGACAGCTAAAAAGTTCAAGCTTTGAAACCGGTAACACGTAGGGCTGTGAAAAGGTACCTAGTAGACAGACAGGTAGACAGACTAGACTAGACTAGAGGTAAACTATCGGGTTGATAATTAGATTTTCCCGCAAATTACAATGCGTCCATAGCTGAACTTTTGCATTTTCTAGAGATCTCCAACATGGCCCTTTGCTTTCCTCATCCACCCGCTAACGATAAACATAAACAATATAAGTAATAGGTATCATAGTGATAGAGTAGGTTCTTTACTTCAATTTCACACAGGCCATTCAAACCACGAGTTCTGAATATCTAATCATAAAAATAAACGGACCTTTTGGCACTAAATTTATGGGCAAGCTGAATGAAGCGTGTTTTTTGACAAATTAGCATTTAAGTGTGCAACAATCGTAGACGATAAATTCGAGAGGCGAATCGCGTACGCATTACAAAACGGTGACTAAGCCCCGGTGTATTCTCTCGCACAACCTGCGTATCGTTAATGACTAACCAGAAACTGGACTTGACGTGAAATATTCGGCCCGCGTTCCTGTGGGCCAAGATACAAACTAAGGTATGCTACAAAATTATCGTCAAAAGCAGACGCGAACAAAACCAGAAAGTTGAAGTTGAAAACAGATGTAGGGGGCTCCGATTAGATTATTAGATTCAGAAAAAAAACTTTAAATGCACAATCAACATAAACGGATTTCGAGCAGGGGCCGTACTGCCAAAGCTTAGAGCCATAATATTATTTCATTACCAGCTAATGCTCGTGTCTTCGTCCGCGTGGTTTAAGTTTTTTTGATTCCCGCGGGAACTCCTTAATTTTCCGGGATAATAAGTAGCCTATGTCACTCTCCAGGTCCTCAACTATATCCATACCAAAAATCACGTCGATCCGTTACTCCGTTGCGGCGTGGTTGAAGGACAAACAAACACACTTTCGCATTTATAATATTAGAATGATTAGTATTGTTGTTATGTGCTAAACAATAATTAATTATCCTTATTTTAGGAACGTCAAGGTACGTGACATCAAACTGTCATTTTAAGTAATATTGCATAAGTATTGCGTTAAGCATGGGCAGTATGGCCCATGAGCGACAATGCATACAAGTCAAAAAATCGCAAGTTAAACCTAGACATTTATTTAAATCTACATAATTATTAGGTAGGTAGGTAGTTTTATTTCTCTTATAACAGTCTCAAATAAACACATCCAAATTTTGTTTGTATCTAAGTGCTACACCCACAATGATAATCCCATCATTAATTATGATAACGTCTCCAAATCAGCATTTTAGACTTAAAATACAGTTTCAACTAAATTGAATGTGTACGTAGTACGTACACGCTGAGAATTACATTGTCCGTGAAATTGCACCAATTGCCTTGACAATGACAATGGCCATCTAACAAAATTAAGATTTCCAACAACAAACATTACTTAATCAGGAAATATCTGTGCCGTTGTATTAAATGGAATTGGTTGAATGCGATACGGTTCAGAAATCTTTCTCACAGATTCAGAAAACCCAACCGCGCTAAATTATACATGTTTGCAACGTGACATGCATTTAAATTTGAACGCTGTTTCATTTATTGTTAGGACGATTATATGCTGTCAAATGTACTGTTGTTAACTTTTTGTGACCACATTGTAACTTGAGTCATCGGTTTCGATTCTTATGGTATTATTTTGCTTGCCTAGATCGAATGTATTGCTGCGAAGGACACCGGATGTCCAGTATAGTGGAATTATTCGGCTCGCGATAGAGGCTTAAAATGGTTGAGCATCCGGTCAATTGAGCACCAAAATTACTAATTAAGGAGCTAAGGGTCGGGGTTATAAATTGTTGGGAACTATTCGATGATTGATTGGACCTTTTTTTAAAAGATTCTTCTTAAATTGACTTAGAAATAAAAAATACAGGTTATATTATTGAGTTATCAATTGCCATCCAACGTTAAACTAAAATAAATTGTAGCATAGTCTATGGTAATATTTGTCAAGGTCTAGGATAGAGAAAGATAAAGTTTGTCTTTGATCGGAACTAAGAGCTGTGTGATTGACTAAACCCTTTTTCCCTTTTAAAATAATATAATAAAAGATTAAAGCCATCAAATACTCTCGTAACGTTGATCGGTCGCGATCGGTAACTGGATGGGTGACCGAATTTGGTAGTCCCAATTTGGCCTTTTCGTTTCCTCCGTACCTCGGAGAACACATTAAGGCGTCGGTTACGGTTATTATCACTTATCACTAACATCTGATAATAACCGTTAGAAACCTTAGAGTTGAAATAGTACTCTTAATCGAGTCGAACCCACCGCTATTATCCAAAGAGCGCCTGTCATTATTATTATTTTTTTATCCAGTACAAGTTAGCCCTTGACTGCGATCTCACCTGATGGTAAGTGATGATGCAGTCCAAGATGGTAGCTGGCTAACCTGTAAGGGGCATGGCAGTTATATTAAACCCATACCCCTATTTGGTTTCTACACGCAGTGACGGATTAAGACTACTAGATGCCCTAAGCAATCCATGCCTGTGGGCCCCCCTATCCGTATGTCAACTAGAATCGGTCTTTAAACCTTTACCGCCTAAAAAAAATTGTTTTTTGTATAATAAGATGATGAGATGTAACGTACTTTAGAAGTGGAGTAAGTGCGACAATAATAAAAACCAAAGCATAATTTATTTATTTATTGAAATGCGCCTTTTTTGGTGTGGTTTTTGGTGACGTGAGACTGAGACGTAATGCCCTAAGGACGGTTTTTTTTTGTGCTTCTTCTGGTGCCCCCTCAGACGTGATGCCCTAGGCAATTGCTTAATTTGATTAAGGGTTAATCCGACACTGTCTACACGGCATCGTACCTTTATGATACATACGTACATATGATTAATGAAAAGGGGCCACGACTCACGACCCTCAGCAATGAGGAATACGACGCAAAGAGAAACAAAACATGCCACAATCCCATCTACATATATAAAAGTACTTTCATACTAGCTCAAAAATTATCTAAGTATGTCAAGTACCTTATGAACAGCTAACAGACATTAAATCAGGCAATAGTTAATTGATGCGTACTTGTGTGAAACGATCTTATTAGCGTCGATCGTGAAGCTAATCATGAGTGATCAATTACATAATACATTAATAGTATTGCAACATCACTAATAGATGAACTATTTAAGACAGGAGTAACAAAAGAATTTAAAGGTTTTAGAAGTCATAAAAGAAGCCTTTGGTTATAATCAAACCGAGATTTTTTTTATTATTAAATGATTTATACAAAGAAACGTTCAAGATGGATACGAAATGATACGCTGTCAGTAATATATTGTAGCGTAATTATGGATTTGTGATGGATCGAATAAAGGTTTTATCCCTTCACTGATATTAACAACGCTTTACGTTTTATCTCGTGTGATCACAGTGATTTTAAAAAGAGACTATACTATTTGGGTTGGGTTAGAAATTTGAATACCATGTTAAAACGATATAAAAGACGTTTTCTTTAACTATCATTATGTTATAATTTGAGGATACATCATTTTTGAGTCATTCGTAACTACTCGCACTTTATTATTTCTGTATATGCTCTATACCTAATAATTCATGTATCGACGTTTTGTCATAATATATATATGTAACAATTTTTATACCTTGACTAGCTGATGCCCGCGACTTAGTCCGCGAGGTTTAAGTTTTTTTTTAATTCCCGCAAGTACCCCCGGAAAGTTACATATAACTCTCCAGGTCCTCAACTATACCCGTGCCAAAAATTACGTCGAAACGTAGCTCCATTGCGGCGTGATTGAAGGACGAATCAACACACAAAGACACTTTCGCATTTATAATAATAGTATGACACTGCAGCTGTTAAAAACCCCTAGTAACATAAGTTATTAAAATACCTATAATTATAATGCTTCATGTGAAAACTGAATAGGAATAAAAATGTCCGCTCTCTTCTTGCTGAAAAAATTCTAATAAAAACAATTTGTAAATATTATCGTTATCCGTTATTGAAAATGGGATTAATGACTAGATCAAGGTATTCAAAAGGAAACAAACAAAAATAGGACTGCATAAAATATAAAAGGTTGAGTACTTTTGGGAGTAAGGGCTTCGATGGTAGACATGTACCAATAAACATGAGTTCGACACAAAACAGACGCCATGAAAAGGGGACGCGCTTTGTTTGGGTGTTTTATAAATAAATTCTCAAGTACTGCCCTTTGAACCACTTCAAATGTATTTTTTGAGCAACATTATCAATGGCTGGTAGATAAAATACTAAAATCATAATTTTAAATTCAGTTTATAGTTTTTTCCTACCCAGTCCTATTCAGTGATGTTCAGTATTCGAGAGAGATGATTACTATTTTTTTATTCATTTCCATGTTCCAATAATTTATTATTGACTTGGAAATTAAAAGGAATATATTAATTAAATGATTACGTACACGTAGACTAACAATAAATAAAAACAATATTAAATTAAGAATCACGATAAATAAACCCAATGAAAAAAAATAACAATCTGCATTTCTCACAATTGTGTGTTTTTTTTGTGATGATACCTAGTCTAGTACCTACCTATCGTCTTCCTCATTGCAAACTCGATTATTATACTTAAAAATAACATGTTTGCATTTAAAAAATAATTGTTATGTATTTCAAATTTGAGTAATACAAAGAACTAAAGTCATCAGCTAAACTATTTCCATTGAATAGAGGCAGCAACAAGTGAACTTAATTTAACGAATTAAAAAATACGACTGCCCTGCCATATTATTTTTGGAGTTTACCTCCTTATGAAGCGATTTGCATACCTATATAGCCTTTGGAATCTTATTCACATTTTTATTAAATGATATTTATTTGTGTATCACTGGATATTGAACTATAGTGTAATATATTTTTGGAATCTACTCATCATTTTCTAGATGATGATTGTATAGGTAATCTTATTTTCGAAAATTGTTTTTCAACTTTAGTCTTTAATACGGGATCATGGTCACCCCATTAATTTTTTTAAAAATTTAACTAGCCTATGTCACCCGGAATAAGCTAGGAATTCTAACGATACCTCATTTATCAAAATCGGTTCAGGCGTACAGAAGTTATGGTGGAAACTCACATACATACATACATGAAACCTGAAAACAATATACTCCTTTTTTCAGGCAGTCGTATAAAAAACTGACAGCTGCGCTCGAAATCAGCTGATTGATATTAAAAATCATGCCTGATGCCAGCCCATTCTATAGCTTCTACTCAGGTAGGCTTTTTTCATAAAATCGTCAGCTGTTTGGTGCGTGCGCATACTTAAAATCTTCAAAAGTTTCCGATTGGCACCAAACATCTGCCACCCGGCAGGTGCCCGTTGGAATTCACGAATTTTTAAAGATACGACCTTTTATGCCACTTTTGAATTGCCACATTTGCCACATCTGCCGTTGGTTTGAACAAGAACAGTTTAAAAACAACATTTCGTTAAGAATTTTTGTAAATTTACATTCTTTCGGTTAATAAGTCTAGTGCATTCCACGATCATATTTGGAAATTTTAAATTACCCCTATTATAGACTTAAAGTTATTAATCGCATGTTGTGATAAAAGAATGCTGTACTCATCTAGTGAAGATGTAAAACCAGCTGTAGTATTTATGTTTTTCAAGTAATATTTTGAATAACATTAATGTATTTTCTTAATATCTCTCTCTCTCAAGTCGTTGCTTCATTGCAGAAGATCGTGGTCCTGAGGATTTTGCAACCTTGTGCGTATTAAATTTTTCCATCGGGTTCTATCGGAGGCCAATCTTGCAATGGTGTGAAATCTGCACTTAGAATCTCTCAGCTGGTCTGACCATCTGGTTGGTGAGCGGCCTCTCGATCTTTTGCCCTCGGTGTTGCCCGTCATTTTCTTAATATAATAATTAGCTAATATGAACATTGTAAAGTATCCCGTTAAAACCTTACTTAAATAATATGACTATTTGGTAAAGAAAAATGCCTGACTAATCAATTATATTTTTCAACAACATTCCGTTATGATTTTTTTGAAATTTCTGCAATCCAAAAACTTATTTGGCCTTTTCAAATTTCAATGTACGTTCAAGACTAACAAATACGATAATATCCTGAACAATAAGTATTGATCCGTATTCAGAGTTCGGCCACATTTTTTTGGTTTGACTTGCTTTAACTTTATCTCTTTTTTTTAAAGTTAATGGGCTCATAATCATAACTCTTAACATTACAATTACTTTGCATTTGATAATAAATGAATAAATAATCTGCAATCTGCATCCTTTCTCCCGTTTATTCATCATCCGGAAACATGTTATCATTCAGAAGCGTTTTTTTCGCATCCGCACCCTTATGGGTGTTATATTTCGATATCTCCCATTGATATTGTGCATTATCGTGAAGTATATCCGTTGAGATATCAAATAACATTATATACCTACCTATTGTGAGCGCAAACTTAAAGTTGCTTGTACTTAGAGTTACGTTATACGTAATACGTATGTTCAATAATGTTATCACTAAGCAAGTTTTAAGTCAAATCAAATCAAATTTCAAGTTTAGTTGACAAGGTGGTCTGGGGTCATACTGCCAACGCTTAAAGCACTACTTTTAAAAAATCTCACTATGACAGTTTGATGACACTATTAATGACGTTCCTAAAATAAGAATTTTAATAAAATAATTTCCTAAAGTAATTCTAAAAGACGAAAGTCAACAATAATGAAACAATATGGCTTTAAACGTTGGTTGTATGGCCACAGAATAGGTTAAGTACGTATGGCCCCTGAACAGCATACATCCTCAGACCGCTGAGAGTTATGAAAGTTTTGTAAAAATTCTAAAGTTTTGAAAAAATATCTCGGCTTTTGGATATATATATCCATCATACTAATATTATAAATGCGAATGTGTGTTTGTTTGATGGTTTATTGGTATGTTCATCAATCACGCTGCAACAGAGCATTTAATTGACGTGATTTTTTGCGTGGGTAGGTATAGTTGAGGACCAACAGAGTGACATATGCTACTTTGCATCCCGGAAAATGAAGGAGTTCCCGCGGGAATTAAAAAAAAACTTAAACCACGATGAAGTACCAGGCATCAGCAGCAGCATCCAATAATATCTAGCTAATATATTTTTTATGGAAATTAAATGATTTATTTATTTAGACTGATCCAATATGTTGGAAGATTCTTATTAAAATAATTCAAAGTATCAGTCAAATGTAGTTTTTTAAGCTATTTATATTATCAAATTTGAGGATTAAAGCTGATTGATATTCAGTCTCGAAATTGTTTTTAACGGTGTTCCAAAAAAATCATAGCGAAAGACGATAGTGCAAAGTTCTTCAAACGCATGAACAATTTTGCTTCGTTGCAAATACCTATAAAGAACAAGTTACCTATTTATCGGAATGTGTAAAACCTAGAAAGAACGTTTTTGTTTATGCTTAGGTAATAATTCTTAGTTTTTACCTACATAAATTTGTATGCAAAAATCCGACTTCAATAGTAATTATAATTAGGTGATAGAATTACGTAAATTCAAATGTTTTTTGGTCAAATAAATTTTTACAACTGCTTTTGAATCGTCAAATGAAAGATTGCGAACCGTTCAATGTTCTGAATGTAAATTTTTGAAATATTCACTGTATTTACGTTTTCTTGTCTGTTTCTTGTAGGTTAGGTTCTATCCGGTTAATATACCGAGCAGATTACAATCTACCGAAAAATAATGCGTTAAATTGTAATCTTTCGACAGTTTGCAATTTCGCGAGTTAGATTATAATCTTACAGTTTTTACAATCTTATGGTGACATATATATTTATTACATTAATTTGATATTATATCAATTGTACTAAGTAGTTTGGATATTATTAGAATAATAATAATTTTAGAAGTGCGTATGTAAAATAATAATATTAGCAACAATTTGATGGGCATTTTTATTATCAAGGCTGAGCTAACTGCAATAGTCATAAGTACATACTTACAGTAAACTCTCTTAAAATAAATATAATATGTATTTTACTTTAATAGGTCTGCCAGAGGACGGAACAATTTGCGGCATGAAATCTCTTTTATTCACCGGTTTTGAATGGGCTCCACGTATGGGGTTTCGTGACATTCACCGGGCCTCGAACAGCTGACGGGGCAAAAAACCACCCCAGGTTTATCTGCCAGTGTTATGGGGAACTTGTAAATATCGCTGCACCCATAGGTTATATTGAAACGGATAGTT
Organism: Erebia palarica; assembly: GCA_964035005.1. Classification (NCBI taxonomy): domain Eukaryota; kingdom Metazoa; phylum Arthropoda; class Insecta; order Lepidoptera; family Nymphalidae; genus Erebia; species Erebia palarica. The sequence continues at coordinate 59,046,424 of OZ035983.1, read as the reverse complement.
ATGTCAATAATGATGTGTACTATGGAATGGCACGTATTAAAAGGATGAATATAACATAGGAATTAATTGTACATGGAGCTAAAGTGAAAATGGGGATTTTAAAAATAAACCTTTTATAACAACAATAACGTAATCTAATTAATAAATCGAAATAGTTAACTGGAACAAAGGAGAAAACGTCAACCTTACACAGGAAATATGAGTTGTAACGGTATCAAGTTTTCAGAATTAGAAACTGCCACTGGCCAGCGCTAAAGGGGCTACTAAATCATCTCGATTTCATATTTATCGTACAGACTCTTTATTTAGAGCTACCGCCTACCAAACATTAGCTAACATCTATTCCATTTTTCAAATTAACATCAAGTATTTTTTTCAACACTCATGTGCGCACGGTTCGTTTCCCACCAGTAGCTTGCACATGGCATCGAGGAATTTGACACGCAGATGTTCGTTCCGCTACAGACACAATAAAATACCTAATAAAAATGGCCGCCTAGCCCAGCACTTTCTTGGATAGCAAAAAAACCTTCACATATCTTGTCGCTTCAGCATCATTTTAAAATTTCAGCTTTCGATAACCATAAAAAAGCATGGGGTATTTTTATTTGTAGTCACATTCTCCTTATTTATCATTATTTCAAGGTAAAATTGATAAGGGATCTTCCTAAGAAGCGCATTTCAATCTACACCTAATGAGTTAGGTATTATATGATTGTCGTCAAACGCCTTGCCTATCTTATTGTCCTAATTTAAAGAAAACTATTTTTCTTTGTAACTTGTATGCTTTTGGCAACGAAACAGTTCGTTTAATTTTGGGCTTGTAAATATTTTAAATATAATGTAGAATGCATTGCTACCATTCAGAAGTAGAAACAAAACGAGAAAGCTGTGACTATGACATCCATTAACTAGAGCGCGTGAGTTATGTTTCACATGGCAATATCATTTGAGACATTTCGAAATGTCATTCCGTTGCACTAAAAATATTCCTATTAAAAACTGAGTACCCTTTTATGAGTATATTTAAAAGCATCGATTAGCTTTCTCGTTAAAGCGTTAACTGGTCGGTTAATATCAACCCATTATTTGCAATTAAATTACCTAATGGTAATCCGCATTCCTACAGAAGCATCGTGACATATCATAACACTTTGATTAATGACGTTTAACCGATTTGCCGAATTCCAACATACCAGCTTCTTCTTTATCTGGTTTTTAGTCTTGAGCTAAAGACTACTTTTTAATTTAATTACTCCATCTACTTTGAGATAGATTTTCCTATCACTGCTTCTTCATTTGTTGTCAGATCCTAGACTTCTTCAAAATGTTTTCTTGAAAAGCAGTTGTTTTTTTTTTATATTTTAGAAAACATTTGATCTCAAATACAATATGATTATAGCCTTCCTCATACGTCTTTTTTGCTCCTTTAACTTTTTATCAAGTCTTGAATATTATAAGTTACATTTGCTCTCAAACTGTTATATAACGACCACAATCGTTCTTCCACATGTTATGCCTTTTAACAATGAAAGATTTAAAAATATCATCGTGCCCTATAAAACCGAAAAAGTCGTTTGAGTCATATTGATGGCGTTCTTATACTTTTACGATTACAAATGAAATTTTATTGCACGTTTCTTAATTTTACTGTCATGTCAGTGGGAACATGGCACACTTTGACATCTCTTAAGTTGTAACACATAAAGTCGGGACGATCAACGTGTTTTACTGGGCATTGCGAAATATTTTAAGGGTCGTAAATAATGTAATGATAATTTTGAATCAGAAAAATTGGTACCATTAAAAGACTGGTTTTGATTGTTAATAAAGTAACTCAAAACACTCGTTTTGCCTTTGAATTATGATCAGTAACAGAGGAATTAGATAATTAAATTAGATAAGTAGATACTTAATCTTTCCATAAACTTGACAGGAGCAAAGATAAAATTCTCTCCAAGAACATTGTGAAATTCGTAAAAAAGATTATCTGTGGTAATTATAGAATAGATTAAAGTTTTTAGCAAGTATCCAGATTCAAATAACATGATTCCTATAATTAACTGATGACAGAACAGCGCGAGATGGAAAGTATTCAATGAATTTAAGAACAGTATCGTTGCGAGAATTATTTAATCATTTCCGTTGGACATGATTAGTGTTTCGAATAACTTAGCGTAACTTTAGGCTATATAAATTAATTGACCGTATCTAGCCTTATTAGGCAATGTTGGCACATTGCAGAGTAGTTTAAATACCATTTCCATTTAAAGCTTAGCTAAAAACTTTAATATGCCTAAACGTTAAAAATGCAGTAATTGAAGTAGTCTCTAAGACTACTTAAATTCGTACGGATACCTCAACAGAAACAAAAACGTATTCAAAACTAGAATATCATCGACACTGCAAATGCATTTAGCCTGCTAAATTAATTCTTGCTCAAATGTCATCTGAGGCCACAGCCTTTAACTAAACCGCGTCAGATGTATTTAAATTACACCAACAGATTGCGCAAAACCAACAGTTGTTAACGCCTTCTCGTTTTATGAGATTTCAAAAAGGAAACTTCGATTACTGACCAATATGGAGGCCTAAATAAGTTTGAAACACTTCAGCATTTAGAAAGGCATCTCAATGGTGAAAGTCATGTGCTATCGGGCTTTGCAAAAACTCGCATCTCTGTGCGGCCTTGTCAAGGTGAGTGCAAGGGGGACATAACGGTGCGCTTGCGCAGAGCACCGGCGCCCCGCACCGCCAGACCAAACAATGTTACAGCACCGGCCAAACACGCGTCCAACGACCACACCAACCGATACATAGCTCGGACTCCCCAAACAAAAGCGTCAATATACTTTATACAACTCGTTAGTGCCGTTAAGTGCTTTCTACGTGGGAACCGAGACACGTATCGTTCATTTCCTTTCTGAAGTCTACAGCTTAATAGCTGGCTAATATGGCGATAGCCTTTTGGCATTTTGGACACGTATTTCAGTGTCTTTTATGGGAAACCAGTTACATCTAACTGTGTCATCTTATAGGGATAAGGGACTACTTTCAAATATTTGTAAACACCGCCATTGAGTGTACTCGTAAATTTAAAACGAAAACAATGGTCCAGCAGTATCGAGATGTTTGCTGTGCCAATTTCATAAGATCACCTGTCTTACGTAATTGGAACGCAATAAATTGATGTTCCTATTGTTGTTATGGTGTAACATAATTAAGAAGATATATCTGAAATTCTTGAAGACAATTGCAGGCAAAGATTTAGATGCCAGGCTAATCAAGAAACCGGTTAAAAACTGTCGATATCTTACTTATGATACACTTACTTAAAACACTACAGGTGACTGTCCAGCTAACAAATGCGATGTCGTTACACATGAATGATTTCTGGAACTCGAATACGCGATAGGAAAACTTAAATGTCTTCTTATCCAGAAACAAGGACTATTGTATAGATGTTTTTGTTTTACTTTTTAGCATGCACAACGCGACCCGGACCCTTTCAAATAATAGGAAAAGCTCAAGGGTCCTTCCCCAAGTAAAAGGGAGACTTACGATTTGACTGATCTCGGTGATAGGGATCGGCGAAATTGTTTTGTCGGAGCCTTGCGGGAGAGACGAGGCACTGGGGGTCGGAGACACCCCGGGGGAGCCCGGCTGGACATTCACCACGCTCTCCTTCGACGTGCGATTGGGAGACAACCTAGCTGGGAAGCTGAGGGTCTTCGTCCACTGGGACAAGCTTCGCACCATTTTGACTGTCCATAAGCACTACACGTTCACTGAACTCGATACGAGCGACACGTGCGCTCCTCACGGCGGCTGGCGGACGAATGCGATGCCATCAAAATTTACAGCCTGTGCAAGTTGCGACGTGTATAACTCGAGCTTGTGTACGAAGGGTGCACATTAGTGTGCGTGTTGCAGGGACTGGTATTGGGAGCTTGCTGCGGGTCCGATGCTTTTGTTTATCGACGGGGCGGTCACCTTACCGCTTCTAAATTGACCGCTTTTGTAAAAGTTTTGCACAAAATAAAGTCCTTCAGTGAACGGTATTGCAGAATTTTGTATTGAATTTAAAAATACAATTAGTCTTGCAGAGCGCTCTATAAATTATTGGCTGTTGGTTGTGACTAGTGACATCATATCGTTTTACTTAAATAAAAATGTCTTGTTTAGTTCTGAAATTTTTGGTCTTCCAATAAAGACTTCTTCATTAAGAGACAAAAAAATGCATGTTAGTCAATTGGTATCATTTTGGAATTCGCATTGACACACATTAAGTATTTTTTATTTTCATATTTTCATTGTCACTGTTGTAACTTGTAAGCTATCTATAATTATTATATAATCGGTAGGTGTAAACTTTGTGATGTATTAAATTTGTTCTAGGTACGTTGAATTTTTCATTTCACAAAAAATTCTTTCCAAAAAACCGACTTCCAAAGCCAAAAATAATTTTGATTTCTACACACAATGGGTGTTTGTTATACTTTGTTATACCCGCCCGACTTCAACATAGTGTGTAGAAATTTAAAAAAAATTTTTTACTTCACAGTGGCTTTGGAAGTCGGTTTTTTGGAAAGAATTTTAATTAAAATTTTTTTAGTATCAGGATTGAGGATTTGTAGTCAGAATTTTATTACCAGTTACGGGACCACCTCGAGAGCTTCCTCGAAGGACTGAAAAAAAAATTTCAAATCGGTTCAGAAACCACGGAGATACCTAATATGCAGTATGCACCGACATACATTTAAAAAAATACGCGCTGAATTGAGAACCTCCTTTTTTGGAAGTCGGTTAAAAACCTACCAACGTATACCTACTTCACGTACTGAAGAAGGCACAGAAAAATTCAAAGTGAAATGCTAGTTTTGTTCTAGCTTTAATACATAGATACCTAAATATTTCATGGACAAATACAAATTGTCTACCTACTATCTATCTATCTATAGGCATACCTATAGAAATGTATGAATGTTGCATTAAAAAGTACTGTAAGTACTTAGTAAAAGTGCGTTTTCTTTTATCCTCGGCATCTATTATTGCGTCCCCTCGCGAACTCTACGCGACCTTATATATATGCAATGATTCAAGAATTAGCAACGGTACATAAATGCAGAAAATAACTGCACGTGGCATACCGAAGGGTGCCACCCTTCGATTTAACCGGACTTTGATGTGGCAAAGACGCAAAAAGTGCTGGAATCTGACATTTTACTCACACTACTTCACTGGTAAAGTTTTTTTCTGAACAAAAAACGTATTAAGTAATAGCTTGTGCCGCCTTAATGAAGGCTTTTACAGTACTCAGCACGAATAATAATTATTTCCGCTAGGTAATTCATAGGAAGCTTTGTGTTTGAAATGCGCAACACTCCAATATTTTTTCTTTTTTCTTAATATGATTAATGAGCATTTTTCATATCTGTATCCATTTTATAGTAATCAAAAATTACTTACACAAACAAAATATGACAGTAGGTACTTTCTACTTGCCTATGAAAACTGGCTTTGGTATAGAAAAATCAGGGAAATGTCAAATTTTGCGTTTCAGAATTTTGAAATCTCACCTTTCAATCATTATTGTTGTACATGCTTTTTATAAATAAATTGAATGATTTTCAATATTATTTGTAAAAAGCACACAACAAAAGATATAAAAGTAACTACGTTCTAACATACATAGTCACCTTCAAAACAAAAAGGAATTTTCGGTTTTTTAAGAGAGCAAAAATACAACAAAAAATGTATAAACCTACCGTTTTGAATAATTTCGACAAGGACACTAGGATGCCATTAATCACAGTTAGAGGAGTTAATGTAGCGAAGAAAATTATAAAAAAGCTCATTAGTATAAAAAGACGATATCGTAAAACAGGTTCTATAGACAAAGACCTGTCGCCCCGGTTAAAATCTCAGTCCTGTTCGGACATGTCCAAACATTTGAAGGTATCTGTTAAATTTTGATAGCGCTATACGTTGTTGTCCGTTTGTAGAGCAAGTTATATTTTTACATCGACATTTAAGTATGAAGGTACTAGATGGAAACGTTCATAGAAAAAAGTTGAGCGCCGGACTTGTGGTGCATGTCCCTCACCTGTATAAACCTGTCCTTGTCCGCGCCATAGCGCTGTCCCGCTTTTCAGACTAGATGGCGTTAGTAAAATAAGTCCACATTCTTTATTTGACAGGGCCCGTCTATGTAAATTGAGGTCGTTGTATTATTATCGCTTGATTGAAGTCAATGCTTGGTTGCAATCAGACTTGCTTGCAAATGGTGATGCAGAAGGTAGAGCACGCTTGCCTAGAAGATTTGTTTATCACTTTTAGTGATAAGACCGCCTTTGCGCACTTATTTATGTTCGCTTGTTCACTATTTTTGTTTCTTTTTAATGTTTTGTGTGGTAATAAAGTATTTATCTATCTATCTATTTGTTTTGCCTTAATTAATATACCTACTTTTCACTGTAACAACACAGCAATTTTGTTTTCCAATGGAACTCGTTAATCACTCGACTACGACTCTGTTGTTTGTTTATTCTTTCTATTTCAATAACAATAATAATATGTGCAAAAAATGGCTTTCATTACAAATGCCAAATTTACCCTAATTAGATCTATTAGAAAAGTCCATTGTTAAAGAAACACTAATTAAGTAAATAATTATAGATACTTATTTCAAAACTAAGTTACAATAACAAGGTCTTGTAGATACTCCCTTGGTTTAATTATAAGGAACCGTCTACTTTCTTTCTATGACTTTAATGCAATGAACACTATCTATTAGTTTTTTCTGCGTACTGAAAGTTTAATAAGCCTTGGTAAGAATATGGGACTAACTACACTTGTACAGTTCAATTCAGCTTTTTTTTCATACAAAACTAGTGTTTCAGCTTTTGATAAATGAGGTATCGTTAGAATCCCTAGCTTATTCCGGGTGAAATAGACTAGTAAAATTTAAAAAAAATGATGGGGTGAACATGGTCCCGCATTAAAGACCAAAATTTAAAAAATAACGAAAATAAGGTTAACTATATAATCATCATCTAGAAAATGATGAGTAGATTCCAAAAATATATAACACTATAGTTCAACATTTAGTGATCCACAAAAAAATATCATTTAATAAAAAATGTGAATAAGATTCCAAAGGCTATATGAGCAAATCGCTTCTTATGGAGGTAAACTCCAAAAATAATATGGCAGGGCAGTCGTATTTTTTAATTCGTTATTCTAATTATTTTTGACGACCTCCGTGGCGCAGTGTGTAGCGCTGTTGTCTTAACGAGCGGAGGTCCCGGATTCGATCCCCGGCAGGCTCTATTTGGGAATTTCTAATTTCTGAATTTTTCTGGTCTGACCTGATGGGAGGCTACGGCCGTGGCCAGTTACCGATGCCGTGCCGTGATGAATGATGCCGTGTAGAAACCGAATAGGGGTATGGGTTTAATATAACTGCCATGCGCCTAACAGGTTAGCCCGCTACTATCTTAGACTGCATCATCACTTACCATCAGGTGAGATCACAGTCAAGGGCTAACGTCGGGCTAAGGGCAGTCGTATTTTTTAATTCTGTACGGGAGCAGGTGATATGGCTCGACCGTAACAAAGGATGATCATCCTCCGAGCGGGTGTTGTGCTCGGGGACCACTGGTCCGACCGTTCATCGTTGGAGGTCGTATATATAGCGTAATTCAGAGAACGCTTCGTAATCGTGAGTTGGGCTCTTCGTGGTCGCGTGAATCGTACTAGTAATGCCATCTATTGGATTATGTGCGGACTGCGAAGACCGCCACAATTCGTTAAATTAATTGATTTAAGCATCATCCCCATTAGCGTTATCAGTCATCTCGTATGATGGCACGGCCGGTGTTCCGTCCGCACAATACGGAGACCCCCCGCACCCCGCGCTGAAACAATGGCGGCGAGGGATTGGCTGAGCGTCACTTCCGCCGCCACGTGCGAGCGCAGCTGCCTGCCCGAGAGCCGCCCGCAGCGCATGCGCAACTTGAAGCTTGCAGCCACACTCATTACGTTTCCTATTTTTTTTTTAATCCACTACAACTTACAAGAGCCCTGGATTGCGAGGTCTGCACTTATAACTATCCTATATTTTTTTATTATTTTGGACCACAAATGTTGTCTATGAAATAAATGAATTGAATTGAATTTAATTTATTCAGCAAATGTTAACAATATCATTATTATTATAGACACTTACGCGCAAAGGCGATCTTGTTTATGTTTGCTTGTTCACTGCTTTGTTTCCTTTTTAATGTTTTGGGTGGCAATAAAGTATTTATCTAACTATCTATCTACATTTCCTATTTTTTTATTCAGCAAATGTTAACAATATAATTATTATTATAGACACTTACCTTATGCGCAAAGGCGATCTTATTTATGTTTGCTTGTTCACTGCTTTGTTTCTTTTTTAATGTTTTGTGTGACAATAAAGTATTTATCTATTTATCTATCCACATTTCCTATTTTTTTTAATCCACTACAACCTACAAGAGCCCTGGATTGCGAGGTCCGCACTTATAACTTTCCTATATTTTTTTATTCAGCAAATGTTAACAATATCATTATTACTATAAACACTTACCTTATGCGCAAAGGCGATCTTATTTATGTTTGCTTGTTCACTGCTTTGTCTCTTTTTTAATGGTTTTTGTGGCAATAAAGTATTTATCTATCTATCTATCTATCTACATTTCCTTTTTTTTTATAGGCCTATATCATTGCACATTTTACAGGGCCTTGTGGTAAGGGTGAACGTGGCCGCTAGTTAGAGAGTCGCTTATTACACAGCAATAAGGACCAATTTAGGGACCCTTTCTCTCTAAATCTTATTACACTACACTGATTCAAGTGTAAGGGTCCCTTAAAGTGCAGTGTAATAGGCCTATTATTACATTTCCTTTTTTTAAATCCACTACAACTTACAAGCCCTGGATTGCGAGGTCCGCACTTAAAACTTTCTTATATTTTTTTATTCAGCAAATGTTAACAATATCATTATTACTACACACACACCCCTTATATGCTTACACAGCTAAGCATATACCTAAGGGGTACATGAATTAAACCGGAAATAACTAAACCAACATTTTTGTTAGTTTTAAGATTTTACTAGTTTGTTAATGTTCACCTTGTCACCTATTTAATTTTTTTTTGGAAATAAAGTATTTGTATTGCACTATAGACACTTACCTTATGCGGCTTGATAAAAGCGGAACTTACGTAATCAAAATGGTTTAAGCCAAATGCGAAAAGGGCATATTTGGTGTAGAGGTTTTTTATTCCACTACAATTTAGGCCTTGGCTGAGATCTCACCTGTAAGTTCTGATGCAGGCTAAGATGGTAGCGGGCTAATCTGTTAAGGGTATGGCAGATAAATTAAAGCCATACCCATAATCTCTGTCTACGCACGACATCGTACCAGAACGCCATATCTCTTGACGGTACGTCTTTGCCGGTAGGGTGGTAAGTGGTACCTAACAAGCCACAACCCCCATAACGGAATAACGAATTGGTACTCAGAAATTATAAATTCCCAAATTGACCCTGTCGGGAATCAAACGGTGAGATTGCAGAAAAATCTTTTTCAAATTCTTGCTACTATAAACTACAGACCTAGAAAAATAAACAGCTTCCATAAAAAAGGGAAGTATCCCAACATCCTGCCCTCCAAGCGAGCCATCAATATAAAAAGGGTCATTAATACCCTATACGCGGGCACTCGCATACAACCCTTGTCTTTACGAGCGTACTGGAAGTCTGTGATCTTACTTCTTACTAATATTATAAATGCGAAAGTTTGGATGGATGTATGGATGTGTGGATGTATGGACGTATGGATGTGTGGATGTATCGACGTTTGTTACTCAATCACGCTCCAACGGCTGAACGGATCTGGCTGAAATTTGGCACAGAGATAGACTATAATCTGGAATAGCACATAGGCTACTTTTTATCCCGGAAAAATAAAGAGTTCTCGCGGGAACCAAAAAACCTCAAACCTAGTATATAATAATATTACAGACTTATTTCAGTTTAACTTTTATACAGTTTGACTACAAGCACAGGCTCACACATGCGCAAATCAATGGAGTAGCTTTTTCTGCTCTTCCTTAAAAAAAATCTAGCTCTTAATGTTGACAAGCGCCCAAAAGCTGTGCTGTGTGCTTAATAATTAATATGCAGACTGTTTCTGAACTGTAAATACGAAAGTGTGTCTCTCTGTTTGTTACGCTTTTACGGCCCATCTTTTTAACCGATTTTGATGAAATATGGTAATTATTGACATCAGTTGTATGATGTATCCGGGGGAAGGACATAAGCTTCTTTTATCCCGGAAAATTAAGGAGTTCCCGCGGCAATAAAATCCTCATCAACGCGAACATCGAGTGTAATTTATTTTTCTGCATGCATTGTTTAATACAACCAAGTGATGTAAGTAGGCAAAAACTATAGAATCCTCTCAATGGGTACCCATTAATAAAATATAGGGGTGAAATTGCGTGATTGACAGCACCCCTCAGCTCTAAAGTTGGGGTGGAGATCGTATTTAATTAAAGTAGCTCATACATATTCATTCAAAATAATATGCGGGCTGTTTACATTATCATTTCTATAATATGACCCAAATTACAAAAGGTAATTATTCGCTGGTAGGCTAGTAACTTGTTTAGTAAAAACCTAATATTTTTTATGGCGTAAATAATTATCATTTTGAAGATTCAAACTTCATTCCAAAATGTAATAATAATAATATCAAATCAAATCAAAGATAGATTGCGTAGGAAAATTGGTGTTACAATCTATTTATCTATTTATTACATAATGGGATTTATATATACTTCAATACTTACTTGATATTATAAATGCGAAAGGTTTGATGGATGTTTGTTATTGAATCACGCCAGAATGGCTGAATGGATCTGGATGAAATTTGGCACAGAGATAGTTTTTATAGTCTGGAATAACAGGCTACTTTTTAACCCGGAAAATTAAAAAGTTTCCCGCACGAAATAAAAAACCTCAATCCACGCGGGCTTAGTCGCGCGTATCGGCTAGTAAAAAAATACTAGCTGATACCCGCGACTTCGTCCGCGTGGAATACGTTTTTATTTCCGGGATAAAAAGTAGCCTATGACCACTATGACATTCTCCGTCCTCAACTATACCCATGAAAAAATTCAAGTCGATCCGTTGCTTTGCTGCGGCGTGATAGAACGACAAACCAAAAAACAAATACACCTTCGCATTTATAATACTATAACTTAAATGATGATGTATGTACCGAGAAAATCCCCTTTTTCGCGGTTATAAAAGATATTCTTAATACCTAAGTAATTTAGTAATTAAATTGTTTTTATTGAAATTTGAATTAGTATGTTCATAATATAAATCTTATTGTTTTGTTTTTATAAAAATTATACCTTATTGTACCTATTGTATGTTTTATAATATAAATGTAATTAGTAATAATTACCAAAGAGCCTTTGTTTATTGAAGTACCCATTTATGTACCTATTTTGTATTTAATAATTATTAGTTGTTTATTTACTTGATAATTATAATGTTTCGTATATATCTCTGAAAAAATTAGCCACGCCCAAAAGATTCAAGTATAGTCGGCTAGTATGATCTATGAAAAATCGGCATAAAAATTAGTTCCAATTTTAACCACCGGGTTAGAGTTTGCGGGACTGTAAATAAGACTTCTTTTGTACAATTTCTAATTTTAACGTTAGGCCTACTTAGTTACAAAACATAAATATTCTTACAACTGTAATTCCAATGTAACGAAGTAAAAGTTTAGGATCGTGTAAATGTCACATTGATAGATCTGTGACGTTCACGGTAACGAGGTGACCATTAAAACGTAGGATTTAGGACAACTCAGCTCTTTCAACATAGCTTTGCAATGCGGGAATAAAAGAATTACAATGGAAATGTTTGAAACAATTAGGATATAGTTAGGTAGAAAATAGAAGCCTACTTACCACAACTAAATACCTACAACATTTTTAGCCAATTACCATTCACCGCGTTTCATCTAAGACCAATTAGTTACGAACATTATCTATACCTACTACGATATACTTATTTATTTATACTAAAAATATGATAATATAATTCTGGCCTTAGTTATACTAATTTAATAAAGCCTTAGTAGCAAAATCTTAGTTTTATCAAAAGGTGACAAAAACTGTGCCGTGCCCTCATTTTCTCTAAATTGGAGGCTATGAAAAAAATTTAAGCTATTGGGGTATATTTTTTTTCCATTGAAGGTTTGCTATGTAATCTTATTTTTATTTTTTCATAGCAAACCTTCCATGGATAAAAACGATGTGTCAGTAGCTTTCATTTTTTGATAACCACGGAGTTTTTTTAAAATAAAAATAATGAAATTTTACTTAGAAAGACCAAGGACTTAAAAATATATATATGAACGAATAATCCTGCAAAAGTTAAAAACTGCGTTGCAGTGATAATCGCCTCCTCAGACATTGTACAGTGTTTCATGTTAGATCTAAGATAATAGGAACAAAAACTAAACTAAATTATTAATATTAAGTTAGACATATTCACAGATTTTTTGTGATATCTAACAAAAAAAATTGAAACAACAATTTAAAGTTACAGAATATAGGGGGGGCTGATCCCTTCAAAAACAAAGGAATGTCCAATGTTTTCGTCTGAAATGGACAACCTGCGCTCTAAAGCGACTTGCATAGGGTGTTATTATTCACAATGGCTGTAATACTTGTATGAAATTAGTCACCAGTCAATCTCGCTGACTTCACACTATTTCGGGAGGCCATAAATAATTTCCTTGCGCCGTAAAACGCTCCCGTTTGTTATGTTAAAATTAACACGTTAAAAGCTAATTACACGTAAACCTTTGTTAAAGTGCGCTTAAAGATTAGGGAAGCTTTTTTGAGCAACAGAAGTTGACTACCTATTTTAAACTGTGATTAATTACTAAGTAGGTAGGTAATAACTGTCAATGGAAATAGGCTTAGGCTTAGCTTAATTAAGATAGATTAGAAAATATGTATTACAATAAATAAAACCTATTGTGCTATGGATTAAGAAGTTAATTAGCTTTTCTTTTAAGGTATATTTTTGTTTAGGGCTTCTAGAATGGATACGTGATTATAAAATAAAATGTAGGTATTTTTGTATATTATGCCTACATTAAATAGTCATATTATAGTTTTGTGAAATTCGGAAACAACTATAGGTAATACGTTTAGTTTTTTCTTTAATTTTTCAATATTGGAACACAATAACAAAACCTTTCCAAAAAGCAATTGCTTAACCAAACAATTCCCACCATTACTTTGGGTGTTCCCATCAAAGTTCCATTGTTTTCCCAAATTTATTGACTGATACTCCATCCACACCCTATGGCAATATTAGCGATATAGCTTTTCATAGGAAAATCGCCCTTATTTTATGTTGCTACAGTTTATTTCTCTATGAAAATATATTAATTACGAACCTTGGTTACAAAACAAAGATAAAATATTAATGAATAGGAAATTCGGCGTTATTCAAGGAATGATAAGATTTAAATTTCAATAAAGCAAGTAAACTTCCCTTTGAAAATAGGTATTTTTATATGTGAATTTTTACACGCGCTGTAGACAAATATCCATGTGAATTTAGTACAGATCTATCATAAATCTCAATAATCGTTTTTATGTTAACCATTATCTGCCATAAAACTTTTCAAATTGTTTCCTATTGTTACCTTATTGATATTTTGCGTGTTCAGGAAATAGAATGTGCCTAATAACATCATAAGGTCTGTTAAAATATCACAAATTCATTAAGTACTCTAATTTTCAAGGGGTGTTTTTTTATAACGACATGTATTTATGTGAATCAGAAAGTAGATCTTAACCGACTTCCAAAAAGGGAGGAGGTTCTCAATTCGGCGAGTATAACAAAGGTAGGCAAAGTTGACACGTCGGCTTCACCCGACTTCAACATAGTGTGTAGAAATCAAAATTATTTTTTACTTTACAGTGGCTTTGGAAGTCGGTTTTTGGAAAGAATTTTTATAATAACAATAACTTTCAGCAAAACTGAAGTTTTTCTTGGAAAATAATCGAATTAAAACTCACTCAAGTCAAATACCTAGTAACTTGGTATATATTATTACTTAATACTAGATGATGAAAGCCTATGTTCTTTCCCAGGATACAACCTATCCCTATACCCATCAAAATCAGCTGAACAGCTAGGTCGTGAAAGCGCCGCAAACAGACAGAGAGACACACTTTTGAATTTATAATATAAGTATGGATGGAAGTGTGCATGCAGTAATGACCTAATAAAGCAGACCAAAATAAAATGGGTACCAGAATATATTTAGTTGAGCAAAATTTTACATTTGTATCAAAACTCAACCCTTCATTATATTATCAACATATTCAAATTCAACCATTTTCATACTTCTGCAAACTTGCAGAACGGCAGACTGGCCAGACTATATTTCATCTTACTAATATTATAAATGCGAAAGTTTGGATGAATGTATGGATGTTTGTTACTCAATCACGCCCCAACGGCTGAACGGATCTAGCTGAAATTTGGCACAGAGACAGATCATAGACCGGAATAACACATAGGCTACTGCTTATACCGGAAAATCAAAGAATTCCCGCGGAACCAAAAAACCTCAAACCACGCAAACGAAGTCGCGGCCATTCGCTAGTAAACCCATTATATTATCAAAATATTCAAATTCAATCATTTTCATACTTCTGCAAACTTGCAGAACGGCAGACTGGCCAGAATATATTTCATAAACTCATAAGTCGTAGATACGTATCTCGAATGTTTGTCGATTCCCACTTTTAAAGTAGGACATTCTATAACCATGTGCAAACCCCATGCCATTAGCTGAACAATGGCGGTGGGTACGCCATATGTGTCACGGAGAAAAAAATTAAAAATAGATTTTGCCGAGTGACCCCGCCTCCACATGGCGGGACATCAATCTTGAGGGCTTTTACGACACTTGAATAAATACTTTAAGTATTGTTTCTTGTTTAATACTTTATGGTGCGAGATCCTTGGCGGTTTTTTCGAAGTCTTAAACTGAAAAGGGTCGTGTCCATAGCCTTTGCTTAAAAAAAAAACTTATAAAAAACAGTGCATGAACATCTGAGTTATGTTTAATCGGATATTGGAACGTTTTAAAAACTTATTATCGAACACGGTTACTTAAAAAGTCTTATTATTTAGAGATTTTTGTAAGTTTTGATTGGTAGGTATCCACTACAGCCCATTAACGTCCCAATGTTGGACACAGGCATCCACTCTCACCACGCTGCTCCAAAATGAATAAATGAATTTTTAAAAATATAATATAGTAATATTATAATATTGCTATTATGTTTTCATAATGCTCCCTGCGGAAAGGGACATCACTAGATTTAGAACTGTCAATTTAGTTCAGAGACTGTACAAGTGTGTACACATTTAGGATGACCTCCACCACTTAGAACCAATCCTAAATCTATGTGTGAATACACAAGTAAGAATCTACATTTTGTATTTTAATCAGTAAATTAAGTCTTTAGAACTGTCAATTCAGTTTAGTTTAAAGACTTTACAAGTGTGTATACATTTAGGATGGCCTCCACCACTTAGAACCAATCTTAAATCTATGTGTGAATACACAAATAAGAATTAGCCACATTTTTATTTTAATCAGTAAATTTAGTCTTTAGAACTGTCAATTCAGTTTAGTTTAAAGACTTTACAAGTGTTTATACATTTAGGATGGCCTCCACCACTAAGAAACAATCTTACATCTATGTGTGAATACACAAATAAGAATTAGCCACATTGTTATTTTTATTAGTAAATTAAGTCTTTAGAACTGTCAATTCAGTTTAGTTTACAGACTTTACAAGTGTGTATACATTTAGGATGGCCTCCACCACTTAGAACCAATCTTAAATCTATGTGTGAATACACAAATAAGAATTAGCCACATATTTTTTTTAACCAGTAATAAGTCATAATAGGTATGATGAATGATATCAAATTGTATGAATGAACAATTAGATAATAGGAAAAGTCGTGTGCTCGTGCCGTGCGTGTATTTAATAGGAATAGTTAATTTAACAATGAAGTGACCTCATAGGCGCCTTTATTTTTGATTGTCTCCGGTATAATGGCGTACGTGGTCACGGCATAAGGCACGTGACCGATTTCAAGATTCGCCGGTTTTACCTGACTGTGCAGACTGAAATTAAGACTTTATTTTGTTTTACTTAATTAAAAATAAAATAAATTAATTAATATATTTGAAGGTACGGCGAAGGACTGGCTTCCCATAGCACAGGGAATCCTAGTTTGGGGCCCAGGAACCTTAGCTAGATACTATTTATATGTAGTATCTATACTTTTACCTTTTATCTTTACTTTTTTATATGTAACTATACACCTACTAGATGTCCTGGGGTATCCTCCTCAGCGATCTTATACTATCCTATGACTTAATTATTTTTTTATTAACTGGCTTTACGGCTCTGTTTTCCAGCGCTTTGGACTCGGTAACTAACGTAACAACTAATGAAAGTGAATTAATATGATTATTATTCTTATTAATCTTATAAGATTAACTAAATGTGTTAGAAACAGTACCACAAAAACCACAGTCGGTTTTGCTGTGCACCGTATGAAATGAATATTCAAATTAACTTTAAATCTGGTGTAATTTTTATGCTTGTAATGAACCTTGTAATTTAACCTTCTTTTTCATTAATTAATTTCACAAATTATATTATACATAGGAAAATATTTAGTTTCTTCGTGTTCGTAAGCGTTTGACCCAAATCCAACGGTCAAATGTTTACATAGCTAAATAGAAACATAGTTTACAAACATACATAAGTTAAAAACAATCACTGCATAGGTTAAAAACAATCACAGCCTACTAATTAATAGGAATACCTTAACATATTTACGTGAATGTTAATTCTAAAGCACAAGATGCGACAACAATCAAAACTGAAGCAGCATCGATTTATAACTTAACTGTCACTCCCGAAACGCATTATCGACCGTTATGACGATTTGTTATGTTACCCCTAACGTACGAACAGGGTGACCATGAGGGACATACTATTAGTGAAAACAGGCCTCTTTTCTCTTTAGAGATCTTACTCAGTAACAATATTTTATTGTAACTACCTACCTAACAATTTTTCATGCTTTTTATGTATGTCATTACACATTAAAAACTTATTTTTAATTATTTAACAGCTTAATTTTCACTAATATTGCTATCCTACACGACCATTTTTTGAAACCCTGACTTGTAAATATAATTATTAAGGTTCTTTTGAAATATTTTGACATCGGAGATAACTGGTGCTCTAAAATATTAAATAAAATCTTCAATGCTTAAATTTCATTATCTTACATCACAACGATTTTATTTAACAACTTCAATACACGCAGTTTTACAGAAATTATTATTTTACATTTGTTTGGATTTGGCTCTGTTCAGCGCCGCCAGTGAGTAAAGGGCACCCTCGATTTCCCATGATTTATTTATAATGTTATCACAACTTTGAACATTTTAAAGAAATATAGAGCAAAAAAACATCGGTACGCACAAAAAAAATTCTAAACATATTACCGTTATTCTGGTGTTTTTTTTAGATCATTTGAATACCTCTAACTAAAATTAATATCTATATCTACTAAGTATCAAAATTATATGAAGACATGTCCGCTATAATTAAAAGAGGTGCCATCTCTACAAACAGTCCATAGACAAGTTCTATTTTCAAATAACGAACGCCAAAACCGTTGTGTCATAAATGTTCTTAATTTGAAAACCCGAAACAAAGAAAGGGCAGGGAACTTTTAAATCATTGTATAGCGAGGCGACTTTGATGGCGCGTAGAAAAAAAATAATCCAATGACACATTTATTAGGCCTGTCACTTGCATTTGACAGCTCATAAGTTTAAAACTTTAATTTGTGATAACCTTAATGCATGTGTGGACGAATGGGCTACTGGATTTAAGCTTTCTCGTCCCGTAAATGACCTTTAAATAGGACGTTTTAGACAAAGAAAAAGGTTTCATTTGAAAGGAGTTCCATTATTATCATAATTACTTAGATGTCTGTGGAGCAAAGTTATGTAATAAAATGTTAAAACTCGTAATAAAGGAACTGATAAGGGAATTTATGACTTAATTTTCATGTGACACGCGTGTTTTTAACATTAGGGTGGTTATTACTAAGACTGCGTATGGCTGCGTGGTGATTTTTCGAAGCTCCAAAACATAAAAATTTTTGGGGAATACCGCAGCCGTGTCAGACAATGATATCGTAAGAAACACGGTGAAATATGGTGCATTTAGTGGAATAATGTCGTCACCTCCATGGCAAACTTACGAATCTGCAATTTTAGTGAAATCAATTTTTCGATTAAAAATCGTAACCGTAACCAAATGTAGTACTGCACACCGTAGTAACATTACGTATTTCTGGCACTCATAGTTAAAGAATTCAAATTGAGTGACAGAAATACATAACTTTACCACAGTGCTACATTTGGTACGGTTTTTCATGGAAATGTTGATTTCACTAGAACTGCACATTCGTAAGTTTGCCATGGAGGTGACGATGTATATAGTTTCTTACTCATAAAGGTTTAAACTGATAAAAAATAAATTTAAATCGTATCCATACTAATATCCATAATATATGTCTGATTTATATATGTGTACCTACTTAGTGTGTTTGTCTGCTACGCTTTCTCAGCTCAGCCCATTTGTTCAATCGATTTTGACGAAATTTAGTACAGGGATTGCTATAGGTTGCATCCTAAGGAAACACATGGGCTACTTTTTTCCTGGAAATTATGGGAACTCTTCTAGAATTCTCGCGAGAATCATAAACCTCAATCCACGCGGGCGGACGTAATCGGGCATCATCTATTTAAGAATAATTGATGATTTCAACACATAACAAAGGTTGTGTCTCTCAGTAATTTTATTTCACGTCACTGTCATTACGTGTCCCCTCCAAACTCCTAACTACGACAATTACGGACGCTGACAATATGGTTAGGGGCATTAGCGGGTTAATTCATTTGACAGGTGTCTTGTACCTTGCTTGTATCCAACGGCTGATGAATATGGGCCCACCCTGTTTTATGTTTTATTAACTTTTGTTATTGGTTTTTACTTTTCATTATTGTACTTTTTTCAAAGCAATACAGCCATTTCTTTATGTTAAGATAGCTGTTAGTATCCATCGCAATAATTTACATCATCATAATAATTATAAACATCGAAACGTATTACGGACATCCGTTAAGCACCGCCCGTAAGCACAACATATTAATTCATCAACACCCGCGCATAGACAATTAGAGCATTCCAGAGCCAAACAGCAATCCATCCCCGTAAATATTTCAACATAAATATCTACGTATTAATATCTTTCCAATACCACGCACGCGATGAAAGTCAATACTGAAATACAATGAATACAATAGAACGTCAGCTGTTAACAATTCGACAGATGTGTATTTTCGACGGTAAGTTTAGTTTTCTCTAAACTGGGACACTTTTGAATTTTGAATAGCACAGCATTGCCTCGTTTATTATTATAAGATTTATTACGTTCCTTGAACATAACAATACAAAAATATAGGTGGTAGATTCTTGCGACTTATCTTATTTAATAATTTAACGAATTAAAAAATACGACTGCCCTACGACGATATTATTTTTGGAGTTTACCTCCTTAAGAAGCGATTTGCATTATAGCCTTTGGAATCTTATTCACATTTTTTATTAAATGATATTTTTTTGTGAATCACTAAATATTGAACTATAGTATTATATATTTTTGGAATCTACTCATAATTTTCTAGATGATGATAATATAGTTTTAATCTTATTTTCGTTTTTTTTTCAATTTTGGTCTTTAATGCCGGACCATGGACACCCCATCAATTTCAGTTCACCCCATCATCCCTGTCCAGCGGTAGACAAGTTTGTCATTTTCTATAGCGTCGTATCGTCTAGATTTTTAAAGAGAGTAGGTACAAATATATTATTAAAAAGCAGTTTAATTACTACCCACTTCTGCAAGTATGCTTACATTATTAACCTTGACATATATTTAATGTTTATTGATAAACTTGATACAGTTTAGAGACAGTTCAAAGAGCAAAAAAGGCAAATAAATACCTGATTTGTTTGACAATAGCAAAGGTCTCGGCCGTAACAGGGAATGCGGCCCGTATGACGAACGCCGTGCGTTGGGAAAAAATGTGGACTACTCATTATTGTGGCTTTATTCGATACTTTGATTTATTTATAATGTGAAGGTTGCAGACTGCAGTAGTAAGAATGCCTTGATTCATCAAATTCAAGTTAATTACAGGCTACGCTTGCTCAGTTTTCTATTTCAAAGATCGGTGCACTTTTTTACCCTCTTTCGTAAATATTATGAAATATACTGAAGAACATGGGAACCCACCTAGTCAGTAATGAGAAATAGGACGCAGCGAGAAATGAAATATACTTGGAAATCTATCATGCAATGGCATGAGTAAGACCTTATTAGAAATGAAGTTACTGTTGACGATTTTCTAAGGAAAAAAATCGTGGCAGATTCACAATGCGAAAGTGTGTATTGTGTCTGTCTGTCTACTATGCTTTCACGAAATATTGAAACCAATTCTCATGAAATGTTGTGCATAGATTGTGAAGGCATTTTTGAGTTTCTAACTTTCTACCCACTGAATATTTGAAAAACCCAAACCGCCAGCCGAAGTCGCAGCTATCATCTCCCTCCCTCTGCGATGTATTCCTCATTACTGAGGGTCGTGACCCCTTTCCATTTAATGGTAGGAGTTTTCCGAGGCATGGAAGAAACTAAAACGCCAAATTGGAACTTCCCAATTTGGTCACCCGTCCAATTACCGACTTGGGACAATGTTGCTTCGCAATCGACTGATATGCGTTGTCAGAATTAGGCCGTCCCTCAAGATATCATCTAGGAACCTGAAAATCTTCATGAATCTTTTCAGTTCTCAAAAACGATTCGGATCTAAACCGCTGACATCAACGCTCGTCCATCCCTCCCTCGATACTGACTGACTGACATCTCCCGTACAAACGGCCGCTTACAAATAACTTCGACCTTTGTTGGACCACCCCGGCTTAAATAAATACCCCTAATTGGGCCTCAGATTAAGTAGCGATAAAATTCTACGCTTAATGCGTTCCCTTGTTGACATACGCAATATCGTTTTCTATCTAACGAATATGACATGTGTATAATGGCTTATTTTAGATTTGTGGCCAATAATTGTTGGAGATATGACAGCTTGAAGTTATAAAGTCATCCAAATCCATTCCATCTATAGCCAGTAGGGCGTTCCTGACTCAATGATCTGTATTTATCTACTGAAATGAAATGAAATGATTTATTTTTCACGTAGGACAACTTGTGCCACCTAAGTCGACAAGACTCTACCACCGGATCGGAAAACTGATAAACTAATTCACTGCTGGACATAAGATTTTTGGAGAGCTCACCACCAAACACGGTCCTCCTTTCACATCCCGTCACGTCGGGTACTGAAAGAAATGAAATGATTTATTTATCACGTAGGACAACTTGTGCCACCTAAGTCGACAAGACTCTAACCACCGGTTCGGAAAACTGATAAACTAATTCACTACTGAACATAAGACTTTTGGAAAGTAAACACGGTCCTCCTTTCTCATCCCGTCACGTCGGGTACTGAAAGAAATGAAATGATTTATTTATCACGCCACCTTCATTGGCCAAGCTCTAGCCGCCAGAGACTGGATGAAGTTATACTATTAACAAGTGGACTTAATTTAACGAATTAAAAAATACGACTGTCCTACCATATTATTTTTGGAGTTTACCTCCCTAAGAAGCGATTTGCTTATATAGCCTTTGCAATCTTATTCACATTTTTATTAAATGATATTTTTTTCTGAATCACTGGATATTGAACTATAGTGTTATATATTTTTGGAATCTACTCATCATTTTCTAGATGATGATTATAGTTAAGTAATCTTATTTTCGAAAAAAAAAATTCAACTTTAATCTTTAATGTGAGACCATGGTCACCCCATAATTTTTTTTAAAAATTCTACTAGCCTATGTCACCCGGAATAAGCTAGGGATTCTAACGATACCTCATTTATCAAAATCGGTTCAGGCGTATAGAAGTTATGGTGGAATATACAAACTCACATACATACATACATGAACCCTGAAAACAATATACTCCTTTTTTCAGGCAGTCGTATAAAAATTACATTTACTCTGCGTTCAACTCGCGCGCGAACTATACTTCAAGCGTTGGCAGTAGCCAGTATGGGCCCTGAAATCTACAACCCTAGATATCCGGAGTAAGTGAGTTTAATTTTTTCTGAATAGTTTAAAACATCTCAACAAACAACAACAACCTCACAACATTTGATGGGAAAATTCTTCAACCTTCAGTGTACCTATATGGAACGTTATGTAACTGTTAATGTTAAAATTGCGGTAATCAGTATGGGAGTGCCATTGTCTCCATCTGCCTTACATCAATGTTACGCGTCAAATTATGTGAAAGCCTTTCCTTACAATGCATGATAAGAGTAATAACAATTAAGATGACTAGGCTCTTAATTTACTTGATTTTTTGCAGAAGAATTAGTATTAATTATTTAATTATAAACTAGTTCTTGTTAGATAAACTATAGCAGTTACTCGCTACTTCCTCTGCGAAAAGTTAATGCATTTTTTCTTTACTTAGAAACATAGTACAGACTTTGACCATACGGAAGTCTAAAAACTCGGCGGTAAAGCTTATTGAAGAACAAGAATTCATGTCTCATAACCAGTGACTGAATCACAAATGAAAATGTAATAATAGTATGAACCAATGACTACGTCCAATTTGTGTGTATTATTGTTGTGTTAACGCTTGCAAAATAGGTATTAAACATCAAAGTATTAAACCTATTTTGCAAGCGTTAACACATTGGAGGCGCGTTCATTTTAAAATCAGAGGATCTCCAAATATCTTAAACGCAAACTAAAGACAGCTGATTTTATTTCATTTCCTTATCCACCAAATTTCATTGACTTTGGGGATAATAAACAACGTATTGTTTTGATTATCAAGTAACTATTTTAATTTATCAGTATGGAGAACGCCCGGAAGACACTTGTCCAGGCTATTAAAACTTCAATTGCTGTTAAAGAATTGATAAAGTATGAAGAAGTATTTAATAAAGCGATTCATTTATTGATGCTTAGTATATGGCCACTACATCAATCAATGACCAAAGAGAATCAAAATTAGGTTGGCTACCTCACCAAGCGGAACCATTTTCACACGAACATTTTGCCATAGAAGTCTATCTATCTATTCAACTTTCTTCGGATGAACTCATCATACAATATAATCCTTAAGGTCACAACGAACCGGTACTCAATAAAAACGTCCGTCCGTCCGTTAAATACGGAAACTGGTCGCGCAATTAAAATCAGCTGCTCCCAGTCCCATCATACTGGTTCTGTATTTTGTTGATAATCGTTGATTAGGGTGTGAGTAGACTCGTTCTATCAGGTGATGACACTATTAGCTCACAATGACAATACAGTAGGGGGACTTGACAGAATAAAATACTGCGGTCTATGGTAATCAAATAGAATATTATACATGCTCTATGGTGTTATAATTGATGAAAGAACTCTTTTGGGCGTGACAGCACAGTTAAATGGAATCCAAAAACCTTTATTGTCCCACAAACTTATCTGACCCGATGATAGCGTCGCTAGTATAGTCCCACAAACTTACGTTTTCGTTACCTAATGCGGGACCATGGTCACCTCACCAATTTTTTTTTAAATTTTTAAAATGGGGTGACCATGTTCCCGCACCAAAGACTAAATTTGAAAAAAATAATCGAAATCATGATTAACTATATAATCATCATCTAGAAAATGATGAGAAGATTACAAAAATATATAACACTATAGTTTAATATCCAGTGATTCACAAAAAAATATAATTTAATAAAAATGTGAATAAGACGCTAAACTAGATTAATTAAGATTTTTAACTTATTTTGGCAGGGTATTCGTGTTTTTTTGTTTTTTTTTAAATTCTGACTTGCTAAAATAGAACCTACTAATTTACCAAGTTGCGGTTTATACCAGCTAGGCAACCAACATCAGCTTGAGAACCCGTTTTCAAGTATCGCTCGGTCAATAAATGCTAAAGACTAATACTTGAGATCGTGTTTTAGCTGATGTTGGTTTATTATTGCGGGACCTAGTTAGTTCAAAAACAACGTGATAACGTTGATTGTTAACTTCACGCATTTAAACTTGACCTGTATTGTTCTTTATAGACATAAATAAAATAATTGTTTAATTTCGGTCAAACTGTCATGGCTATAAACAAACGGTTTGGCATTGAAGTTTATGTATAGCTAAATCCAACGATTTCACGAAGGTAGAGCATAATTATTATATATCGTATATGTATTATATGTATAAAAAATTAAATATTGAATACAATATTAAATATTTAATATTGTTATAATATTCCATTACCTACTTGATACTTCGTCGGAAGAAGCGGTGATGGCTTCTCGACTTCCTATTCAGTGGTCCTGGTTCGATTCCCAGACACGTATTTGACCGGCGCGGTGACGGAAAATGGATGATGATGAATATGCCTAAAGGTGTTTGAAGTCTGCCAATCCGCAGTTGAACAGGTAAAATTCATGACTTATTTATTTCAATTAGGACAACTTGCGTCACTTATGATAAGCCAAGACTACCGCCAATTCGAAAAGCTGATTCTAAGACTGGTGGTGGACTATGGCCGAAACACTTTGAGTTCGGAAATTGAGATGACGATTACGATAATTGTCACGAGTTTTTTGGTCCGTTCAATGTTAAATAAAAAAACGTTTAAAAGTTGTATGGTGACTTAGTTAATAGCAAATTGTAGTCTACGCTCACCTTTATGTATTAATAATCATTCATCTATTTTAAACATAAGGAGGCTCATCGTTAACCGTCGACGAAAAATGCAAGTTATTTCATTGTGCCTAAATAACTTGATATAAAGACGTTATAGGAACTTGTTTTGCCTTTTTTGCTATAGCTTACCTATAAATTATTTAAAGTTAATTGTTAAGTTGGCTTAACAATGAAGGTTGAGAACAGGGTATTGTAATACTAGATGATGCCCGCGATTTCCTCCGCGACGTACTTAGTTCGTTGAAGTTGAAGTAGCAATAGCAAAGGGTTCCAAGTTGCTGGATGTACGACCCAGCCTCGGAAAGCACAGGATTGGTAGACCCCCACTGGGTAGAATTATGACATTAAGCGAGTCCCAGAGACTCAAGACCGCGGCGTATGGAAGCCCTTACAAAAAACCTATGGCCAGCTGTGGACGTGCAATCAATTGACGACGAAACAGGCCAATATATAAGGCATTTAAAATCCTAGACTCCCAAATCCTATCAAGTGTATGGTAGAGATAAATCTTCGTGGGGAAGCGCATGCAATATAATAAAAAAGCCATCAAATGCAACAGTAACACACACGTTATACTCAAAGATACCACCCGGTTCCCAGTAGAAAGCATTCAATTATATGGACAGTAAATTTCTGAAGAGCGGTCTCTTTATGACTCATTACTCGATCACGCCGGAATGTGTGGACGTGGGTCAGATGGGTGTGCAAACAAGTCCACCAAACGGACACATAAACTTTCAACTACACGATTTCTACTGGTCTTGATTGGATAACGACTTTTTTTTGACTTCACCATCACCGTGACTTCACCAATTTTAAGGTTTCCACTGAAAACCAGCGCTGCAGCCTGCTGTAGCATGATGCTGAGCTGGAGACCTATATTTGGTCACACAACTTTGTTGCTTTAACTATTTTGATAGTCTCTTATACTAAATATTGTGATTAAATAAAAACGTTTTCTTTCTTTTGCTAGAACTTAGAAGTCCAGATAATCTAGTAAATTCTGAAGACAGGGGACCTTACAAACTAGAGGTTTGTTTCACGATTGTTGACGAGTTTGTTGTGGAGTCTTCTCAGACCAGAGCGCATTTGGACCCTCGTAGCTTTAGTTTTAAGATACCGCAACTGATTGTTACTATCATGTCTTATAAGTTATTGGACGTCAATAAGTGTACAGTGTACGAAATTGAATAAATAAATATTGATTGACTTTATTGGAATATTGCGAAAAGACTTTGGAAAAGTAGTTTAACACTCACTCTGGGCTTAATTCAAAATACAGCCGACATAGATTGGTATTCAACGGCCTGACTAAATACTGAACTAAAACCGTTCAATATTTTTTACGATAAATTATCAAATGTTAAGGTACCATAAATTCGAGATATTAGACAGAGTGCATGTTTTATAAGCGTCTATAAAATGTTTATAGTTGAACAAACAGTTGGTTTTATTTGTCATTTGTCAACTAATTTCCAAATATGGCTCTCAGTTCTGACTAAAGTGGATTGTAAATAAACCTAAAGATGAAATTTTATTAGTCCTACCCGCCTGTTCTAATGTATTTTTTGTTCGGATTGAAAAGTATGTAACGTACCTATTGGTAAACTAAGGGCGAAAACATACTATTTGTCAATAGTATGTATGGACATCGCAAAACGTCAAACGCCCGCGTCGTATGAGAAACAAGTTTCGTAGTGTCGCGCAGGTCTGTGCAGATTAAAATCAATCAGACAATTTTTGTTTCAAAAGAGCCTTGAAATTGATTAAAATAGCTTTTTAAATATAGCCTTTTAGATATTCATATTTTGTTGAAACGAATTAAAATAAACATCTAATGTTAGACAATTATCATTTACATTGCACAAAAATAAAAAATAGCTTGGTCAAATCATTAATGTATTTTAATATTACAATAATGCAGATTTAGGACAATAGATTAAAATATTTCTAAATAATCTACAATCAAATATTTAAATCTAATATTAATACAACCACGAATATGGTCACTGAATAACTGGGTGATAATTTATTTTTTATTGTTATTTAGGTATTAAAAAGGCATTGAATTTTTTGGACTTCCAACCAGATGCCTTTTAATATTACTAGACACTATGCAAAGATGAGAAACTACACCAAAAATCTAAATAAACATGTCATTTTCATAGCTTAGCCCAGTGTGCAGTTTTTCACAACTTTTTCCAACACTTTATCTTTTAACACTCTTTGGGCAAAGCCTTCTTATGTTCAGCAGAAGACATCTGCAGACTGAGGTAATGATGATGACTCTGTAATAACGTACCTAGAATACCTAAAATACAAATAATGTTCATAGTAAATCAGATTCAATTCCAGCAAATAGCTTTAGTTTTTATCTTCATAAGCATACTAAAATTATACATCAATATTCATAAGTTGACACTTGTACTGTGCACATCCCTGGTAACTACAGATACTTATATTATAAATGCGAAAACGTGTCTGTGGGTACGTCTGCTACGCTTTCACGGCCCGTTTGTTCAACCAATTTCGACGAAAATTGGCACAGAAATAGGTTGCATCCCGGGGAAGCAATTTCTGTTTCTTATCTCAGAAAATTAAGAGTGGCCGTGGAACTTCAAAAACTTAATCTTAAAGCGGACGAGGTCGCGGGCATCAGCTAGTTAACTATAGCTGAATATCAACAGTAGAAGCAATAGATTTACGATCACTTACAACGAATTATTGTTTTGGTCCATCCATGCCGCCTATTCCCCCATATTTTGTCTTGTCATCGTCCGATTGATACTTTATCTCCTTTCGGTAAAACTACTACAGCAAAAACCACTCTAACTTGAGCTCTACTCCCAAAGAATATATTTTAAAAGCAAGGTTTTTGTTTTTTCAACGCCGGCGGTTCAACAATTAACCTGTAAATCGTTGCTTGACACCTTGTTTGTCACATAATTTGTCTTCACAAAGTATTATACATCTTAGGCCCATGAAATTAAAGTTTAATTTCGTATGCATTAAATAACAATTTAGTTATACCCTCTTTTATCGAAAATGGGACTTTATATTTTGGATTTTAAAGTTGATATTCAGTTGTAGCAGTATTTGATATTGTTGTATCACCAAGCCGCCCTATATCAGCGGGTGCTAAGCGGTGTGATTGAAGCTCTTCTACATAAGATGCCTGATGTCTGATTGTCTGTCTGTCTGTATGTTTTGCCGAACTGCCGAAGCTGTTGGAGGTCCGATTCTTCGTAATGAATTTGTTAGTGGGTGATCGGATCGTCGGTCCGTGTCGCTCTAAACAGGTAGGCGTTATAAATAAAAGAGATTACGCCGTTTGTCGGTAAACATACAACACTTCGGTAAAAATAACAATTAGATAAACTTTTGCACTTGACTGCCTCGTTGGTCTAGCGGTTAGCGTAGTCGACTGCGGATCACGAGGTCCTGGGTTCGATTCCCGGTTGGGCATAAAATTTGTTAGGTATTGGGTTTTTCAATTATGAAATTCTCAGTGCCAGCCCGGAGTTGGAAGTTGGCGGTGTTTCACCCCCGTGCCTCGGAGAGCACGTGAAGCCGTCGGTCCCGGTTATTATCACTAACATGATAATAGTCGTTAAAGCCCGCCAACCCGCATTGGAACAGCGTGGTGGGTCTAAGCTCCTAATTACCTCTCTCCTATGAAAGTGGAGGCCTGTGCCCAGCAGTGGGACGTTAATAGGCTGTAGTGGTAGGTAGGTAAACTTTTGCACTGCACTGCTTTTCAAATATAAAGTCGCACCGACCGAATTGAATTTTTTATCGAAGTTAGGTGCTCAAATAAATATATTTAAAATAAAAAAATGTTAGGTACCTAAGTAAATTTTTACAGGTAAGCAGGTATGTTTTTGAAATTTATTTTATTTTTAACAGACAATCACGTATTTCACCAGGCTTTAGGTAGTTTTAGCTAGTTCACAAAATATAAGTAATAGCTCGTACTGGAACAACGTAGGTTCCTAATTCCTATACATTTTCAATTTTTATGCATCCAGCAAAATGGCGTACTGTAAAATTTAAAGAACAGGAAAGCAATATTATTTTTCGAGTAAATTATTAGAAGAATATTAACGTACTTACATGAAATTTAAATGCCTGTATTTTAATAACTGCCTCGTTGGTCTAGTGGTTAGCATGTCCGACTGCGGCCGACGAGGTCCTGGTTTCGAGTCCCGGGTTGGGCCATAATTAAGTATTGGATTTTCTGACTAGAAATTCTCAAAACTAACCCGGAGTTAGGAATTTTGCGGTGTTTCACCCCCGTGCCTCGGAGAGCACGTTAAGCCGTCGGTCCCGGTTATTATCACTAACATGATAATAGTCGTTAAAACCCGCCAACCCGCATTGGAGCAGCGTGGTGGTTCTAAGCTCTAATTCCCTCTCTCTCATGAGCGTGGGGGCCTATGCTCAGCAGTGGGACGTTAATGGGTTGTAGTGTTTTTTTTTCCACTACAAGTTAGCTCTTGACTGCGATCTCACCTGATGGTGAGATGGTAGCGGGCTAACTTGTTAAGGTGGAAATTCAAGTACGCTAACTTTATTTTATCACGTTGTACAAAAACACAACACACTGGACTACAGACAAGGAATAAAATAGATACAAAAGTAAATAATAATTATGTACAATACAAATGTTTTGTATTTATAATACAAAAGTATCGCCAATTACTTATAACCATAGTTAGGGTGAATCGTCATACCCATCACAAGGCAAACAATACCCATTATTGCACCTTTCAAACGTTTTCGGGTGCTGAGTTCTTATTGACTCTTGTTAGGGATGTCGTCACACCTGAAATGACGTCACGGATCTTTTTTATTTAATTCTTTTTTTATACGACTGCCTGAAAAAAGGAGTATATTGTTTTCAGGGTTGATGTATGTATGTATGTATGTATGTATGTGAGTTTGTATATTCCACCATAACTTCTATACGCCTGAACCGATTTTGATAAATGAGGTATCGTTAGAATCCCTAGCTTATTCCGGGTGACATAGGCCAGTAAAATTTTTAAAAAAAATTATGGGGTGACCATGGTCCCGCATGAAAGACCAAAATTGAAAATAAGATTAACTATATAATCATCATCTAGAAAATGATGAGTTGATTCCAAAAATATATAACACTATAGTTCAATATTTAGTGATTCACAAAAAATATCATTTAATAAAAAATGTGAATAAGATTAATATACAAACTCACATACATACATACATACATACATACATACATACATACATACATACATACATACATACATACATACATAAATACATACATACATACATAAATACATACATACATACATACATACATACATACATGAACCCTGAAAACAATATACTCCTTTTTTCAGGCAGTCGTATAAAAAGCAAAATTTTAAATTTAAAACACTTTTAAATTTAATTTTAATACATATTATTTTGCTTATTAGTTCAGATATTTATGATGTCATTCTTGTAGTTATTATAATATTATTATTTTGGAAAATTGAATTAAAAATTAATGAAAACTATAAATGTGAAGTACATAACTAAAATTTTTTTTAAAATCTTTTGACACTAATCAAGTATATAATATAGACCATTCACCATAGCATATAAGATAACCTAGGCATGTCTAATTTAATTACCATAAAAGCATAAGTTTATGCTAAAGTATCACAATAGACCAATGGGGTGACGAACGGACCTACAACCTTTACTTTCAAAAGAAAAGCACTGTTAAAACTCGAAAGTGAACAAAAAAGTTGAACAGGAGTTGTCAATTTCCCAACAAAAAGCGGTTGTTAATGTCGTAACGGTCGATTTTGTTCACCTGCATTATCTCTAAAAGAGTCATAAAAGGCTTTTGTCAATAAAAGTTGCATTATTGGAGATAAGGGATTGCGTTTGTTGTCTTTTGTTTGTTTTCGGGTTTTGAATATTATGGCTTTTTGTTAATTTTGTGTGCACGTCTAAAATTGCAATGCGTGGTAAATTCTTGCGGGGTCCGCAGGTAGCTGTGTCGACAGATTTGCTTTAAAAATGCAGTTTACGACTGATATTTTGAGTTTTGGCTTCCTGTGCTACCTATTGTTTATAATAAATAACGGTTATTATATACAGTAATGACTTTCCTGGCGATAACTGCGAAAATATTTCACTAATCGGAGAAATTTTTGTACTAAGAGGATACTTCATGCCTACAAAAGAACCACAGTAAAAGTTTTGAGTTTAATAATGAAATTAATATCCCACGTTTCAATGAAAACTCGATTTTCGAAAAAGTGACAGACAAACACGTAAACAAATATTGTCGTAAGTATTATTTCTAAGTAAGAAATAGTATGAATAATAACCGAAACCTGTATTTCCGATCGGCAAGGCTGTACATTCGCCCCGCAACCGAACGTTACCTAGTACTTATCTATATTTATTAGATATACGACAAGATTAAGTCTCTGGTCTCCTAGGTTAAAGAAGGTATTGCACTAGGTATGGGCCATGCAAATTATAATTTAAACAAGATGTATCCATGTTTTTTTTGGGCCATAAAACTGGTAACAATCTTGTCTTAACTCATAATAATTAGACTTAGGTAAAGAATGAGATTGCACCTTCTAGATATGACCACAACATGCAAAATTAAGCTGTCGCTATGTTAACAAACTAATAACAATCAAAAAAGATAAAAAATATTAATACAACAGTAACTCCAGTACGAAAAGTACATTTAAATGTTAAAATACATTGAGAAGATAACGAATTACTTGAAAATATGTTTTAGCTGTTTTTTAAATGAGGTCAAAGAACTAGTAAATATGTCGCAACTATTTCTTTGAGAATTAATAAAATGTTTAGTTACATACAAGTATATATTAGGCAAGTACGCTTTGACCTCATTGCTTTCCATAAGGTATGATTTTCGTCAAGCAGGATACTATGGAAAGCTTATGTATTTGAATTTTCATTTACTTAAATAGTAAGCTGAACGTGTAAAATGTATGTCAAGTAAGTACTCGTATGTCTGGAATGCTCTTAGAATTAGAGAATAATCTAGAAAAAACGTATTAGATTTCTGGTCAAGTAAAATATGAGTAAAATAATAAATGACCTATGAAGAAAACTGCCTCGTTGGTATAGACGAGGTCCCGGGTTCGAGTCCCGGGTCGGGCCATAATTGAATATTTGGTATTTCTGACTAGAAATTCTCAGTACTAGTCCGGAGTTAGGAAGTTGGCAGTATTTCACCCCCGTGCCTCGGAGAGCACGTTAAGCCGTCAGTCTCGGTTATTATCACTAACATGATACTCGTCGTTAAAAGCCCGCCAACCAGCATTGGAGCAGCGTGGTCGATTTTAGACTTAGGACTTTTACTTCTAAGTTCTATATAGTTCCCTCTCTCATATGAGAATGGAGGCCTGTGCCCAGCAGTGGGACGTTAATGGGCTGTAGTGGATAGTGGAATACGAAAATAGCAGCTTGATCTTTTAGATTTTACTTATTCCCTTTTAATTGGGATGTCTTTCGCCTTGATGAAAACTTTTATGCATCGGTCAGCCTTGACAAGGCAGGTGCTTCGAAACGAAGGTAAAAACATTTGAAATATTTCAAAAATGTAGACGATAATCTACTTTAAAAAACGCATGCCCTTTTAGCTGCTATTTATAACTGGAACTCATTTCATTGGCTAGGTATAACACAATATGAATTGTTATTATTTTCATTCATAAAGTGTTTATCAACGGCAGGTAACCTGAGAGGGCTAGAACGACACAAGGTCACAATACGACGACGCACGACATGTCCCTACTTGTTGAAGGAAGATCTGACGTTCCTGTTCTCTACTTATTGTACGACTGCCTGAAAAAAGGAGTATATTGTTTTCAGGGTTCATGTATATATGTATGTGAGTTGGTATATTCCACCATAACTTCTATACGCCTCAACCAATTAGTTCGTCGACTGAAAGTTCGGTACACACGGTCATACTCTCTACACTTACAGGCTAGGTAGGTAGGTATAAAACGATAAGTTATAAATCATAATTAACAAAATTAAAAAACACGACTGCCCTGCCAAAATACGAACTAAAAAGTTAAAAATCTAAATTAATCTAGTTAAATTACAATCATATTGACATTTTTATTAAATCATATTTTTTGTGAATCACTGGATATTGAACTATAGTGTTATACATTTTTGGAATCTACTCATCATTTTCTAGATGATGATTATATAGTCAATAATATTTTCGAATAATTTTTTTCAACTTTAGTCTTTAAAAATATATACAAACTACATGGAATATACAAACACACATAATACATACATACATGCATGAACCCTGAAAACAATATACTCCTTTTTTCAGGCTATGTATGTGAGTTTGTATATTCCACCATAACTTCTATACACATGAACCGATTTTGATAAATGAGGTATCGTTAGAATTCCTAGCTTATTCCGGGTGACATAGGGTAGTAAAATTTAAAAAAAAATGATGGGGTGACCATGTGCCCGCATTAAAAACTAAAGTTGAAAAAAATATTCGAAAATAAGATTATATTATTAAATTGCAATGAAGCATGTTACAATTCATAATTTAAAAAAATTGAAAATACAACTGCCCTTCCAAAATACGAACTAAAAAGTTAAAAATCTAAATTAATCTAGTTAAATTACAATCATATTGACATTTTTATTAAAAAAAATTTTTTGTGAATCACAGGATATTGAACTATAGTGTTATACATTTTTGGAATCTACTCATCATTTTCTAGATGATGATTATATAGTTAATCTTATATTCGAATATTTTTTTTCAACTTTAGTCTTTAATGCGGGACCGTGGTCACCCCATCAATTTTTTTAAAAATTTGACTAGCATGACTCATCCGGAATAAGCTAGGGATTCTAACGATACCTCATTTATCAAAATCGGTTCAGGCGTATCGAAGTTATATGGTGGGATATACAAACTCACATACATACATGAACCTTGAAAACAATATACTCTTTTTTTCAGGCAGTCGTATAACAAGTGAACTTAATTTAACGAATTAAAAAATACGACTGCCCTGCCATATTATTTTTGGAGTTTACCTCCTTATGAAGCGATTTGCATATATAGCCTTTGGAATCTTATTCATGTTTTTGTTAAATGATATTTTTTTGTGAATCACAGGATATTGAACTATAGTGTTATACATTTTTGGAATCTACTCATCATTTTCTAGATGATGATTATATAGTTAATCTTATATTCGAATTTTTTTTTTCAACTTTAGTCTTTAATGCGGGACCGTGGTCACCCCATCAATTTTTTTTAAAATTTGACTAGCATAACTCATCCGGAATAAGCTAGGGATTCTAACGATACCTCACTTATCAAAATCGGTTCAGGCGTATAGAAGTTATGGTGGAATATACAAACTCACATACATACATGAACCCTGGAAACAATATACTCCTTTGTTCAGGCAGTCGTATAAAAAGTCAAGAGGCGTACACGTGCAGCGCCACCTGTCGGCAGCTGCGCGGGCAGCTGGGCCGTGGGGCGAATCATTACCACTCCAATCTCATCAGCGCCCACCGGCCACCTTGCGGCCGAAAGCCTTCCTGTACCCAGCCTGCCCGCATAACTATACATTGATTTATTCGTTGTTTATGGACTAATGCTTGGTTGCTTTATTTATTTAAGTTTTACATATAAAACACTAGATGATTCCCTCGACTTCGTCCGCGTGGGTTCAGGTTTTTGAATCCCGCGACAATAGGGATGATAACAACACAATCAAACCAGCAACTCTTTATCACACGTCATCAAATTTTAACGCACTTTTTTTTTTAAATCTATATTTAAAAATGGTTTTCAAACTTAAAACTAACCGAGGATGTGAATTTTAGGTCTTTTGGAAGACCGTCTATTTAATAATCAGTTAGAAATAATTTATTTTTGATATATGCATCATCCCTATTCTTAAATTTTCCGGTATAAAAAGTAGGTTCGGGATACAATCTACCCC
This sequence comes from Erebia palarica, assembly GCA_964035005.1. Classification (NCBI taxonomy): domain Eukaryota; kingdom Metazoa; phylum Arthropoda; class Insecta; order Lepidoptera; family Nymphalidae; genus Erebia; species Erebia palarica. Next base: position 59,011,264 of record OZ035983.1, on the reverse strand, counting down.
AATACCAATTTTCATCGAAATCGGTTAAGCAGATGGGCCGTGAAAGCGTAGCAGACAGACAGACACTTTAGTTTTTATAATATTAAGTATGGACTAGAATGATGCCGCGTGGATTAGTTTTTATTCCCGCGGGAACTGTTCAATTTTGTGGCATAAGGCCTATAGTCCTTCCCCAGTATGTAACCTGTCTCTATACCAAATTTCATCAAAATCTGTGGAGTATTTGGGCCGTGAAAGCGTAGCAGACAGACAGACACACTTTCGCATTTATAATATTAGTAATGTATTCGACATTAGGGTGTACATGAATATATACTGAACGCAATGGATTTTGTACTCACAATGGAAGTCTATCTACAACACATTATATGCATTTGGCTGGCGTTTGTCAAAAGTGCTTTTTCTTCAAATTTTTATATTGACATACTAACCAAAAAGTGCGTTGAGTACGGCACTTACGGCTCTTACTTAATGTTTTCTTTATTCAGGTATGTATTGGTATTGAACATGTGGACTAAATACGCCTGCTTATAATCTTCGCTTCTGTTAAATCTTGCATCAGTGAATACATACTTCCACATTAACAATCTAAACAGATTGCAAACTTACCACTAATTGCACAAGCTACCTAATTTCACAAAGACCTGCACAAAAGTCATCATAGCTAGTATTCTATAAATAGTATGCAAGCTGGAAATGCAAAAAAAAGTAGTTAAAAGCCTTAGAAGCAGCTGTCTTTACGTAATAGAACGACATCGATTGACCTCAGTTTTTGTGACTGCGAGCCACATTGTCTGTAACTGATGAATAATTCAGATGAATTTTGATCTAGACTCATTTGTTATTCCTGCGACGGATTCTAGTTGCTGTATAAGATGTTATCTCTATTCGTGATTACTTCTTATGGGATTTATTCTATTTTATATGAGATTGATAAATTACATGTACAGATTAGGTATCGTAGTCGTCTGCGTAAGATCTCTTGTAAAGATGGTAATCCAATAACTGTGGTAAGGATCTTCCAATGCTGCGTATTCTGGTGCTAGGTCACCAATCAAGCAAAAAACTTCGAAATATTGTTGCAAAATAGGTAAAGATATAAACAATGATAGTGTTTTAGATGTCTGATTTGAAAATCAATAAGTTTAGTATATTATTTTGTTATGATTGCAATGCTAGCGCGTTGATGTCTTTTGTACCTAATAACCAATTATGGTAACTGACGATTCTGATATTGTGTATAGCTTGCTGCTTGACTTGAGTCTAAATAATGAGATTTAAAAAAACATTAATCCTAGTTGCGGATTAAAAAAAAATTATAAAAATATACTTGAAAAAACACTCAATTTCATAAGTTTTCATTGTCTTTAAAATTGATGGTCCTCCTAGCAATAAAACCTTTAAAATACTTCTAAAAAGTACATTTCTCGAGCTATAAATCAGAACATATAGGCACTTCTTAGCTATCATCATAATAACCACAGTTGATGACCATAAACCATAACATTATTATATCGAGTTATGCCCAAAAGTATATTTCATCCACATTTGTATAAAGCGATGTATTAATACGAATAATAAATCACGTTTAAACACAAAGCGTCTCGAATGTGTCGGAGGGAATCTATCACATTGTCACATAATGTTTCATGCCTCTATGAGTAGGATGGCCATGGATAATGAAATCTTTGTGAGGATTGTCCTCAATTACTTGGTAAAGTAACTTTGTATAAAGTAGGTATGAAAAAAATACAACCAATCACTTTATACTCATAATTTCAATAATATGATACAAATAATATTATGATGATAAGAACTGAAGTATTTTCTAAGGGTATTAGATTTATTAAGACTGAATATTAGCTTCTAGGACGAAGGTTTTGGACTGGGTGTTGCAACTAGGTATGTCAGTAAGTGAGTGAGCCAGATTTTTTTTAGTGTATTAGAGATAATTTTGTGTATACTTGTGTATTAGAGAAATAAAACAATTTTTCATATGATTATATTCTCAGAGAGTCAAGGAACAAGAAGTTTAACTCGCTATAATCCGGCAAAGCAGACCAATCTATGTAGTACCAACAGCGCGTAGCTTCAAAGTAACGCCTGCTTCTATCCAATATTCTCAGAGAGGTTTTAGATTGTAATCCTATAGCGGATACCTACCTTTTTAATCAATCTCATGGTCACTATACCATGGTTATCTACAGTAATCATAATCTATCAAACGTAGTTGGACGGTATTGGTGCAATGCTCCCCTGTACTTTGAAGTTCGGGGTCAAATAGACCGTTTAGGCTTAGTAATGAAGATGATTAGGGTTATTCCAAAAATATTTAGTAATCCATACTAATATTATAAATGCGAAAGTGTGTCTGTGTGTCTGCCTGACAGACACACAGACACACTTTCGCATTTATAGGCTACGTTTTCACAGCCCATCTGTTCGACCGATTCTTATGTTATGTAGGTTACTTTTTATCCCGGAAAATTGAAGTGTTCCCGCGAGAATCAAAAATACCTTAATCCACGCTGCAAAAGACGCGGGCATCGTCTAGTGTTATATAATCTTACTTAGTGCGTGAAATATATATCTTTTTATAAGCCTTTAGTTTAAAAAACTAAATAAATAATAATTGGAAAAAATAGGTACCTTGTAAAACTTTTGTTAAACATTCAGTGGCATTGAAATTAGAGCCTCATATTGTTTTTCAAAAACGAATTGTAATATTATCTAAAAATGTGTAGTAGGTAGTATTTAATTTTATAAATAAAATACTCTAATAGTTGAATACATATTAGGTAAAAGTAAAAACTAACATTATGTCTGTAGTCTGTACCATATAATTTTTAACCTGATCAGGTTTTTGCACCGTAACGGACATCATTGCAATGTATGTATACATATTTGTTTTTTAAATGAATAAAAATTTATTTATTTATGCCAGACTTATAATTTAGTTGATCTAATTTTAGAATTTCCCACCTAACGATACACTTTCGTCACAAAGAAGTGAAACGTGTGACCTATGGCAGTGGGTGATTCAACTTCGATATGTCTACTATGTCCGTGTGTCCGGCACAAAGTCACGCTAAGCTGACACTGGTATGCATGCTCAGTGCATTGTTTAATGATCTTTTCTTTTTTTTTCTTTTTTTTTTTCAAACTTTATTGAAAATAATACAATAGAACTTAATGCTAGCTAGCCTAACCTAATTACTATATAAATCATGCCCACGTGGAATGGTGGCAAGAATGCTGGCTGCATTTCCGCGCTGGACAGCCAGGCTGATAATGATCTATTTGTTACCATCAATAAAATACATAGAGTCATACTAACTAGGTCCTACATAACCGTTTGTTAGTGGAACACAGTTGAGATCCATACAATTTAATAAAAATATAATGATTATGAAATATATTAGTATTGCAATAATACCTTACTATTGTTAGTTGACAACTTTCACTATTAAATAGATAGTGCTCGAATCTAAATACTTTTAATTTTAGCCCGAAACACCAGGTAGGTACTATAACAATATATTCTGCTAGAAATCTTTAATCTATTGATCAAGATTATAAATTTCTAAATGGTTTTCATAATGATTTTAATAGCTTCTTTCCTATTAAACAGACTAAAACGAGCTGAGCAAAATGGGTGGATGAGTACCTATCTTCAAGGCAAGTGAACCTAAATATGTTTTATCTAGTAAAGTATAGGCAAACGAGCTCTGTTGCTAGAGCTCATCAATTGCTTTGCATAAGCATGTTAACCGTCAAACGCAAGCCTATCTCGTAATTAAAATAAACTTTTTCTTGATAATCAGTGGCCAATAGCTACTGTGCAATAAAAATATCTTCTAGTTTTACGAAATGAGATATGTCTTTATCTACAAGCTCTACACAAACAGTCGGGCATGTTTTGAGCTTTCACCCTATTTGATGCGCATGCGCACCGCACCGTTGACACACAGAATTCCTGGCGTGAGAATGGGCGAGATAGAGCGACAAATGACCGGTAATACGGTAACGAGATAAGCCTCGGTGCGGTCTTCTGTGAAGCGGAGATTTAACTGATTTCTCGTTCTTGTTAATTGTTTAGAAGCCGCCCTTTTGGTTTAACTGTAATTGTAACTTTAATCCTCATAGAGGTTTCCCACGATTTAGATTGTGCCGATTTTTGTATCCCCTTTGAGTACATTAAAGTCCAAATTCTCTTAACATAGAAGAAAATGGAATTCAGTTCAGAACGTCACTTCCGCTTCAGAGTCGCTTAGAGGGCTATTGCACGATGGACAAGGTATATGTAGGTATAATTCGAAGAGCCGATAGAAGGCGAACTTCTAATGAACTAGATTCCGATGAACTAGATACGATGGAATTTTACAACGGAAAACACAGCGTTGGTAGACGATGTCAGATAGCAGATGACGTCAAACTAATTGCAGGGAGCTGCTTAATACTTGCTTCGCGTAAAATTCTTCGTCCTGAAAAGGAGACCTATTTCTACCACTGGACGTATATCATTTGACGTCGAAGACGATGACTGGGTGCCACTAGGTACAATTGCATTACTTCATTGTATCTATTAGATCAAGTGATCGCAATCAAGCATCTTGTACTGAGGTCGCATGAGTCATGAGTTCATGACATCGTCAAATATATAGTCGTAAAGACATGATTACCCAAGCATTAACATCACCACAACACCAATGTTATTTATAATCATAAATTACCATAGAAATAAAACAAACGTGAGAGCCATAAGTTTTTCAATCCAAATAGGACGCATGGCCGTAACAGATATGATTCAAATCAAACAAAGATAATATCTCACGTGTAATGTATTTGGACATTAATAAATTCTTAGAGATATTGTAAGGGAGCGATAGGGTGATCATAAACGGCAGACTTTTTAACTTTACTTCAATGTTTAAAGAAGGTTAGAAGGGTCTGAGTAACTAAGTTATCAAAATTTTAAGTAGATAAATGCACATATCGTCTGAATAAAAAGATGAGAAATATTTATTTTTAAGAAATAGGTACAAAGGGAACACGGTAAAGGACCTGTATAATCTCCGTTTTGAAAGTTTTCTTGAAAGTTGAAACTATACCTATTATTGTTGAGTAAATATCTAAAAAGACTCCTGCTCTAAAGTAGAGTAAATCTTCGGTGGGTTGGATTTCGAAAATGAATCATTTTAAACTGAAATTGGTTAACACTTGCAGCCTAGCGTTACACTCTTCCGCCATTGGTCACAATCCTTTGTCGTAGCAAAATTACCATAAATTCAGCCAACCACAGCAATTGAAATTGTAAAAAGTTGTTGATGCAGATTTATACAATATGAAGCTAAGGTTAGAACAATCTAATTTAAATTTGGTACTAGCCATTCTGAAAAAAACTGGATGCTAAATTTTGCAGTGAAATGTTTCACTGTATAATCATCAATAGTAATAATCAATACACTCATTAATATGAAAGTTTCAACTTGTAATGACCGTATTTATTGCGATGATTTAGATCGAGCACTCAAAAAAATATCTGGTCTAAAGCGAAACAAAACCTCAAAACCTTCAGTCGCATGAAGAACAATATAAATTCACTAATATATATTTCAGTTATTAGGTAACCAGTTTTATACTTTATCGATCTTAAATATAACAGTTTGTATCAAGCCTAATTTCTCAAAATAATAAAGGAAGATAGAGTTCACCGACCTGATCTGAAAAGGACCCAATTTGACTATATTCATAAGGAATAATAATATTAAGTTGAGCGCTTTATTCAGCCCATTTTGATGTAAAGTAGTTGTAAACAATCGTTGAGGGGACGTGAGGGAACGCCACGAGAGGTGACCGTTTGACATCGCCCCATTCAAATTAAAGACATCTCGGAATATAAGGCTTTTGTTGAAACAGAAATGGGATACGGATTTTATTATTCGTAGGATTAGCTGCTTAACTAGTTTTTGATGTGGGTTTTTGTTTAGATATTGAGAAATTTAATCTTGACGGTATTGTTTGTGTTAGTTTTGTGACGACCTCCGTGAAGCAGTGTGTAGCGCTGTTGTCTTAACGTGCGGAGGTCCCGGGTTCGATCCCCGGCAGGGTTCGAAAATTTATAATTTCTGAATTTTCACTGGTCTGGCCTGGTGGGAGGTTTCGGCCGTGGCTAGTTACCACCCTACCGGCAAAGACGTGCCGCCAAGCGATTTAGCATTCCAGTACGATGCCGTGTAGAAACCGAATAGGGGTATGGGTTTAATATAACTGCCATGCCCCTACAGGTTAGCCCGCTACCATCTTAGACTGCATCATCACTTACCATCAGGTGAGATCGCAATCAAGGGCTAACTTGTGGATAAAAAAAAACTTCTACTGCAGATCACTATATTCAATGCACTCTGTGACAAACATAGTGTATATTGTATATTATGTACGTGACTATGATTTCTTACGTATTATTTTGCAGATTTACGTAAGAAAGGTAAAATATTGTGCAAAATAATATGAAATAGGTGGGTTATCTGATGTTGCGCCACATTTCCTCATACATCAGTGTAATACATACAAATCAATTGGCGAAATGTATGTTCTCGTATCACTTCAGAACGGCTGGACTGATTTTGATAGAATTTTTGTGTGTGTGAGTGGATTCCGGGATGGTTTATATTCAACATTGGACCTGGTAGGGGGCGCTGCAAACGGGTTGTATGACTTCGATATATCTATCCTGACTATCGGTCAGGGCAGGACAACGTCTGCCGGGCCCAATAGTATAAAATAATTAATAGGTAAGTATTATTATTATTTATAATTATTATTATTAGCATAATTTTAAGCGTAAATAATATTACTTATATAGCATTATAGAAGTAGTAGTTAGAATCTACAAAAAAAACACATATTTTTTTACTGAAATCTACAAAAAAATATTAGCCAAATAGTATGATTTCGCAAAATAGAATACAGTTAGTATTTCGGAAAAAATATTTAGGTATAGTTCCTACAGTAAATTAGAACATAGGTAGAGTTGAATGCAGAGTAAATGTATGGTGACTGTGGTGGTGGTTACATTTACTCTGCATTCATCTCGCGCGCGAACTATAGGTAATACTGCACTTAATCCTACACACCAATTACCTACTGTACTTATATTATAAAATATCTATTTCATCGACCATTTCTTCTTAACTACGGAAAACTAAAAAGTTCTATTAATTCACCAGATTAACTATTTAATAATTTTTTTGGGTATCTTTAAGCAACATCTCAAGGAATGCATTATTAAAATCGACTACGCCGAACAAAAGATCACATGCATTTCAAATCCTCCATAGAATAATGGGAACTCGATCTAAGCATCGTACAATAGGAAACCGAAAAACTCTATCTCTATTCACCCCCTTTCCCTTTTGAAAGGTGACGATATTGTTTGGAACAGCCGGATTCGAACTCGATACCCTTTATGATTTGACAGAGCGTAAAAATAGTGAAAATCTATGTATAGGTAATCTTTTCTTAGGGCGAAAAAACGATGCGGACCTAAAAGTACAAAACATTTGCATCGACACTTATATGGAGCTGTAAAGCGGCGGTCCAGTTTTCAAATTAGAATCTTGTCCAGTTAGGTCTTAAATGCCTTATAGGCCTATTACCATTTTTCACAGGGACCCTTTCACTTGAATCAGTGTAGTGTAATACGAGTTAGGGAGAAAGGGTCCCTAATTTAATCCTTATTGCTGTGTAATAAGAAGGCCCTGTGGAAAGTGCAGTGTAATAGGCCTATTAGCAAAGTATTTATTACGCTTTAAAGTTATCCTAAATTTTCAAGCATCGAATTCAATAACAAGTCATAATTTAAAAAAAAAATACGACTGCCCTGGCAAAAAACTAACTAAAAAGATAAAAATCTAAATTAATCTAGTTAAATTAGAATCTTATTCACATTTTTATTATATGATATTTTTTGTGAATCACTGGATATTGAACTATAGTGTTATATAATTTTGGAATCTACTCATCATTTTCTAGATGATGATTATATAGTTAATCTTATTTTCGTATTTTTTTTCAACTTAAGTCTTTATGCGGGACCATGGTCACCCCATCAATTTTTTTTTATTTTACTAGCCTATATCACTTGGAATAAGCTAAAGATTCTAACGATACCTCATTTATAAAAATCGGTTCTGGCGTATAGAAGTTATGGTGGAATTTACAAACTCACATACATACATACATACATGAACCCTGAAAACAATATGCTCCTTTTTTCAGGCAGTCGTTTAAAAAGAGTATCAATGACTATTTATATTAAAAGTCAATTCCTATTTTCAAGTTTGAGACATTAGCATTATCGCATTTGTTAAAGTGATATTTAATTAAAAATATTAAAAAAAGGTTTTCTACTTCTATTCTATCTAGTTGCTAGTTTGCTACCTATTTCAGCGACCGATAATAATGTTAAAAAATCCGCTATGGCTAATCAAATCACATATTCCGTATTTCACCTTCTGACACAGATGTATGCATGCAATTCATGAACCTTGGTGGTAAAATTTTTCAGACTGCCTCGTTGGTCTAGCGGTTAGCGTAGTCGACTGCGGATCACGAGGTCCTGGGTTCGATTCCCGGTCGGGCATAAAAATTGTTAGGTATTGGGTTTTTCAATTAAGAAATTCTCAGTGCCAGCCCGGAGTTGGAAGTTGGCGGTGCTTCACCCCCGTGCCTCGGAGAGCACGTTAAGCCGTCGGTCCCGGTTGTTATCACTAACATGATAATAGTCCTTAAAGCCCGCCAATCCGCATTGGAGCAGCGTGGTGGGTCTAAACTCTAATACCCTCTTTCCTATGAGAGTGGAGGCCTGTGCCCAGGAGTGGGACGTCAATAGGCTGTAGTGGTGGTGGTAAAATTTTTCAGACTGCGACTGTATAGACTAGCGCAACAGGACAAAACGTCTAACGGACCAAAATAAGGATTATAATTCTGAAACAAGAGCTTTATCAATATTAAAATACGAGTACCAGAGGTAGTAAGCCCCCAGGCTGACCACATTAACAACTACACAGCTCGAAATTCGCAGAAGTACCCTGCTGGGTGACCGCGTATCTCTGACAGCTACAGTGTAACGATCGCAATCACCTCTGATTGGACAACACTCTTCCACTATTGGACAAAATCCATTGATGCAGCAAGAATACCATAAATTCAGCCAATCACAACAGTTGATACTGTAACAATGATTGATGCAGAAGATACGCGGTCGCCCTGCTGTTCTTAAAAGCTCAGGCAGTATACGCCGAGCTTACAATAGACATGATGACAGTAACCAAGAAACCAATGAAATTATGAATTTATCTAATGAAATAGGATTCATGGATTATAAAAACGTATTTATTTTTCTATTCCGAGTGAGATTGCTATTTATTTTGATAAAATAAAACTATAAAATACAGCAATCCGCCATATTGGATTAAACACCAAGAAGCGAATGACGTCACAATTGTTTGTTTTCGAGCTTTGACAAGCATACTATTGTTTACTGCACACTGCACAGAGTACATTGGTAAAAACATAGTGAAGTCACAAACGACGCCATGACACTCGCGAGCGTTTTGGTGTGAATTTTAAAATTTAAATTTCAAATGCCAATTTTATCTACCAAACCTTATTTTTCTGCTGAAATAATATATTTATTCGAAATAGTAGATACTTCCGAACATAACCTGACCATTTTTCAAAATCAGTCATCATGCCTATTTAGTTCCTGAAGCGCTGGTTCTCACGACCTGCGGCTTGCACTCAACAAAACAAGACAAAACATGTCACCACACAAGCATTGTGGACGTTTCAGAAACAATTACTTAGTAGACTAGCAACATATTTTTTTGACCTGCCGGAGTTACATGCGTTTTAAGCAGTTGAGTGAGCCTTGGCATCATGGTCATCATAATTTTAACCCTGTCCCCACTACCAAAGGTTAACTGGAAGAGAATACCTCTAGGTATTAAGTACGCCTTTGTGCATTGTAATTTTCTTATGTGCAATAAAGAATTTAAAACAAACAAACAAATTTTAATTACTTAAATTGAATTGCAATTATATACGCTCGCAAAATCAAATCAATCAATCAAATAAATATTGTAAATGCGAAAGTTTGGATGGATGTATGGATGTATGGATGGATGATTGTTACTCAATCACGCCCGAACGGCTGAATGGATCTGGATGAAATTTGGCACAGAGATATATTATAGTCTGGAATAGCACACAGGCTATTTTTTATCCCGGAAAATTAAAGATTTCCCGCGGGAACTCAAAACCTAAATCCACGCGGACGTAGTCGCGGGAAATAAGCTAGTATATTAAATACGCTCATGTAAATAATGTAAGTTCACGTTTTGTTATAATTTGCACACATATTATTTAGTTGAATGTGTTAGAGCAAAATAGTTTTTAAGATCTAAGCAATATGTCAAGTATCACACTCTTGCAAAATAAAAATTCTTATTCTAGAGTTAAAAAATAGGTGGTTTATTCTTACGATGAGCTTGGCATCCTTATATTATAAAGTTACTTAGAGTTTTTGAAACGTTTTTGGTCAAAATTTCTGATACGAACCGCTAAGCCCTCTTGAAACGCCCTTCCGGAATCCGTGTTTCTTGCCACGTATGACTTGAGTACCTTCAAGGCAAGAGTGAATAGATATTTTCTTGCCAAGCGCGCTCCAATCTCACCATAGCATGATTGTCGTCAAGTGCAAGCCTATTTTGTAAAAAAAAGGAACTCAAAATCACTTGCTTTAACTGTGAGATCATCCAAGTCAGAGAGTTATCTATTACATATTATGAGAGTTTTCAAAGGTGCATTTATCTGCATTTTATACGCATACTACAGATGTAACAAAAGGGTAATCAAATGAGGAAGCTTTTGTATAAACAATTAATTAGTTATTCCTCAGAGACCTCTAGTGTTCATGCCCGACATTAATCTACTGTCCGCTTTGCTCCATAGTTCACCTGTTCAAAGCGAGATAGGTATACAACACTGTCTAATTAGACAAAGACGGCAAGACGGCTGCGAGAACAAGAGGACAACACCACAGTATAGTTAAGTTAATCATCATACAGTCGGAGAAGGAATTTTAACATGCACGGAACAACAGCCGAGGGGATGCGGGAGAGACACAGACCGATTAATTCTGACCGAAAAATCACGTCCAGGTAATGTGTACGGTATAGTACTAGCTACATTTTTTTTATGTCAAAACGCTACGACTACATGTTGCTCATGTCCTTACTCCTAACTGCTTATTAAGTGCTTAATGCCGGGCCAGATAAGTTTGACTTATTTCCGATGGACGGACGGACTATATATTAAGATGACGTAAATAGTTATGTCACTATTGTTGCACGCAGGCAGGATATTTGTAGAAATAATACACACAGATGATGCTTCATATTGTATAATTCCACGTTCAGTTATTTTATGTGTTTAATATGTACTTGTAACGCGGTTAATTAACCCTGGCGACAATAATGATTAAACTTTCACTAATCACTAACAGATAAAGAATGACTCAAATACCGCCAAACGATCTTATTTATAGAAGACACATTTAGTATGATGACGTTTTTGTCGTGACAGTATATTTCTCTAATCCAATTTAAAGTCGAATGAGCTCTTATTATTCATAAACGCTTACACTATTATGTCTTAAATTTAATTGACGTTCAAAGTACCAATTTTCATTAAACATCTTTAATCTAAGACTTTGAATACTCCGTGGCAAAATTTATGCTTTTAGAAACCCATACCGCTGAGGCCGTAAGATGCCCATCAGAATCATAATAGGCATGATGACTGATTTTGAAAATGGTCAGATTATGTTCGGAAGTATCTACTATTTCGATAAAATATCTTATTTCAGCAGAAGAATAAGGTTTGGTAAAAAAGAATTGACATTTGAAATTTAAATTTTAAAATTCACGCCATAACGCTCGCGAGTGTCATGGCGTCGTTTGTGACGTCACTATTGTTTTCACCCGTGTACTCTGTGCAGTGTGCAGTAAACAATAATGTGAATGTCAAAGCTCGAAACCAGCAATTGTAACGTCATTCGCTTTTTGGTGTTTAATCCATTATGGCGGATTGGTGTATTTTATAGATTTATTTCATCAAAATAAATAGCAATCTCACTTGAAATAGAAAAATAAATACGTTTTTTATAATCCATGAATCCTATTTCATTAGATGAATTCATAATTTCATTGATTCTTGGTTACTGTCGTCATGCCTATCATAATTTTATTAGTTAAAACTGCAACTGTAAGAGTGCTACACGGTGACACAGGTGACCGGTTAGCATTGCAAGGTCGTTCCGCGGGGTGAGTGACCCCCGGCTTACGCCCGCGCCGCTAGCGTGCCAAAAGCACATCATTTTTTTTTATTATTTTTTTTTAATTTTTTTTTTAATTTTTTTTTTATCTATACTAATATTATAAATGCGATGGATGTCTAGATGTATGGATGCTTGTGACTCAATCACGCCCCAATGGCTGAAATTGGCAGATCTGGTTGAAATTTGGCACAGAGATAGATATAGTTTGGAATAGCACATAGGCTATTTTTTATTCCGTTAAATTAAAGAGTTCCCGCGAAAGTTTGGATGGATGTATGGATGTCTGGATGTATGGATGCTTGTTACTCAATCACGCCCCAACGGCTGAACGGATCTGGCTGAAATTTGGCACAGAGGTAGATTATAGTCTGTAATAGCACATAAACTATTTATTTATCCCGGAAAATTAAAGAGTTCCCGCGGGAACCAAAAAACTTGAAACCACGCAGACATTCGCTAGTTATTAATACGCAGACACTATTGATTTTTTAATTGACGAATAACTGGTTATGTGAGCAGTATTCACATCGGTCAATGCATTTGATAAGATTATAATTCCCAAATAATCGAGACACGACCGATCGATTTCTGTCTGTATTTTTATACGACTGCCTGAAAAAAGGAGTATATTGTTTTCATGGTTCATGTATGTTTGTGAGTTTGTATATAAGATTTTGATAAATGAGGTATCGTTAGAATCCCTAGCTTATTTCGGGTGACATATGCTAGTAAAATTTAAAAAAAAATGTTTAGGGTGACCATGGTCCTGCATTAAAGACTAAAGTTGAAAAAAATATTCGAAAATAAGATTAACTAAAGGTTTAGGTTAGGTTTAGGTTAGGTTTAGGTTAGGTTTAGGTTAGGTTTAGGTTAGGTTTAGGTTAGGTTTAGGTTAGGTTTAGGTTAGGTTTAGGTTAGGTTTAGGTTAGGTTTAGGTTAGGTTTAGGTTAGGTTTAGGTTAGGTTTAGGTTAGTTTTAGGTTAGGTTTAGGTTAGGTTTAGGTTAGGTTTAGGTTAGGTTTAGGTTAGGTTTAGGTTAGGTTTGGGTTAGGTTTAGGTTAGGTTTAGGTTAGGTTTAGGTTAGGTTTAGGTTAGGTATAGGTTAGTTTTAGGTTAGGTTTAGGTTAGTATATAATCATCATCTAGAAAATGATGAGTAGATTCCAAAAATATATAACACAATATCCAGTGATTCACAAAAAAAAGCATTTAAAAAAAAATGTGAATAAGATATTCTAATATAACTAGATTAATTTAGAATTTTAACTTTTTGTTCGTTTTTTGGCCGTGGTCCGTATTTTTTAATTTTTTAAATTATGACTTGTTAGGGTTCATGTGTGCATGTAGGTAATGTATATGTGAGTTCCTTTATTCTGCCATAACTTCTAAATGCTTCTAATGTTACGAAATGTAAATGTAAAATGTAATGTAAATGTAAGTATGTAACGGAAATTATGAGATTTTATTTATTTATTTTAACTAAAGACTAAGATACGTCATTGGACAATTTCTTAGTACATATGTAATTATAAGCTTAGGTTAAAGAAATATTACTTATTAGTCGAATAGTTTGGCTAGATTGTAATTATATTGAGCACCCTTCACTGGTACTCAATAATATTATCACAGATTTCGATGTATGGGATATCGTTAGAATCTGAGGCTAGAATCCACTCAAAATGTCTGAACAGATTTGGATGTATGGGAATCTGTGTTTAGAATCCTTACATCATCCCGAGTGACACTGGCTATGATATTTTAATTAAATTTTGCGAGGACAGTCGTGTTTTTTTAATTTTTTTAGAAAAATAGTATTGAATAGAAGCAGGCGTTACTTTGCGGAAGTCCATGATAGTGAATGAAATAGAATTTTAAAAAATATAGAAATATAGAAATAATTAAACACAATAATAAAGGATTTGAGTTGCTAAATGAACAAATAAACGTATCAAATTCACCTTTACTCAATTTATACAGTAATAGGGGAGGGGGCGGGGCTTCAGTATGAGCCATGCCAAAAAGGTATATAAGCCGGAACTTGCGATACGATAGTCACTTCACAATCGTGCATTGTCGAGTCAACATCTCCTGAAGATGCTCCGGTGTCGGAGTGAAACGTACGTTGAGAGTGATTTGGAGGATTTGTGTGGTGTGGTGTTGTGCCTGTGCGAATTGCTGGGTGGTGGGTGTCGCATGCTGCAGGTGAAAGACAGGCACTGTACCACACAGATTTTTCTACTGTAGCGGATTATAGCGAATTAAAATTCTATTTCATTCACCAAGAAAAATAGTAATCGCGATTCTCAACTCGGTGGACGGACGATATATATTTGCTACCACCACGAATAGTAGTTGTTATTTTGCCTGCTTTACAAATGGTATGTGACATAATTTTACACATACATGAGTACTATAGACAAATACGCAGTTCGTTTAGCTTCTAGTTTCCACAAACTTATCTGACCCGGTGGCTAAAATTGGAAAAAAGTATGCCTGTTTAGTTTTTGTTTTTATTTTATTTTTCATTATATTATATAATAGCAACGCTGTCACCGGGTCAGATAAGTTTGTCGGACTAGGTACCAAGATTGGAATGTTTAACTTTAAAGACAGAGAAGGACGAAAGAGACGGGCGTGAGTGAATTCAGGCTTTCGGCAGCAGTGGCCAACTATTATACTAACGCAAGAACATTGCTGCTTGGAGACAGGAGGGGTTTTTAGCCAGTATGGAGTCCACCACTATCCGTTCCGGACTGGACTTTCCCCTTCATGAGGATTTTCCCCTCCTACATACATCTAAAAAAATAAAAATAAAGAAAAGGTACCAAGATCAACGTTTTCATCTTTACTTCAAATATACTGTCGAAGTTATTATAGGCTGTAGGTACGATTCCTTTGTAGATATACCTACCAATGTTTTGATCTTAAAAATATTGTAAAATCATTAGGCTTGGAAGCAAAAAGCGTACAAACTGTGTTTTATGGCCACCGTTGCGAATAGCTCACTTCTTTGCTAATTTGTGTATCCGGCACGAGGGACCAAAACTGAGCCTTCTAAGTATATTGAACACAGAACTCTAAATCGGAATAGAAAAGGAGCATATAATATGGGCATTAGGCAGCGGCTCCTCAATTCAACCCATTTCCATTCAATTCAATTCAACATTTATTTATTCAAATTTAGTAAGTGTGCGTTAAAGAATTATAAAATTATAATCAATTACGGTAACTTAAAACTAAAGCTACGAGGGTTACGCGCCCCTGGTCTGAGAAGAGCCCACAACAAACTTTTTTTCTTTTCAAAGCGCACAATATTGTAAAAATTGGTCAAGGGCGTGTCAGAAGTCAGTGCAGGGTAAGTAGCCAGTGAGTAGCTAAAATCTTTGGCACAGCTTTAATTCTTTGGCGGCCATTTTTTATTAAACGGTATTTTTTTTACAAAATCTGTTGGTGCTGCCTGAGTTTCATTACTGAAGTCGAGCATTCATTTTGAAATACCTTTTCAGAAGTATCAGTCAACTTTTTTAAACTATCAAAAATGCTTGAAAATGCTTCCTGAAAATGAAAAATTTTCAGGAAGCACCAAGAATTTTACGTCAAAACATCGACCGATATTAAATACAACGAATGTACTGTACCATTTCTATAACCTAAGTCATAGTAGCTCTAGGACCTAGGTATATTGGCATAAGAATGACCGACGCGGCGTACTATTTTTTCTATTGACCTTTGAAAAAATGTGAATCATTTTCACATTTAACGCTCATTGGCGGCGTTTTGCGTTAGTCACGACTTTGTGGGAGAAAAACTGTTTATTATGTTATGGAATAGTATTGATACTTAAGTAATAGGTATAGATACATACTTGCAATTTATAGGCTAAACAGTAGTCATATATCCACTAGCTTTTTTTTAATTCCACTAAAAGTTAGCCCTTGACTGCGATCTCACCTGATGGTAAGTGATGATCAACTAAGTTAAACCTTGTCTAGACTGCGAGGGTACGTGGTACTTTAGACGTGATAGGGGTGCGGTAGTTATACTTAACCCGTACCCATATCCGTTTCTACACGGCATGGTATCGGAATGCTAAATCGCATGGTGGTATGCCGGTAGGTTGGTAGCTAGCCACGGCCGAAGCCTCCCACCAGACAAGCTAGGATAAAGTCGTTTGCGAAGAGTACGATGCTCAAGTGATGTTCTGTTTCAGAGTCGAAAGAGACCCAGTAAGACTAAGCAACACCTTGAAACAGTTCGTAGACCAAAAACTTAAGTTAGTTTATTTTAGCTCGCTTACTTATCTAGTAGACGTAATAATACCAATATTATGAATGCGAAAGTGTATTTATTTGTTGGTTTGTCCTTCATTCACGCCGCAACAAAGCAACGGATTGACGTTGAAGACTTGGAGAGTGACTTTTGGTAATTTTTGTCCCGGAAAATTAAAGAGTTCCGGCGGGAATAAAAAACTTACACCACACAGACGAAGTAGAGGGCATCAGCTAGTTTCCAATACTTATGTGTTGACCGCAATCTATATTATGTAAGCTATATATGTTCCACCGTAGCGCCTAAATTACTAAGCCGATTTTGATCTATGAGGTGTCAATCGATTCGTTATTATGTTACGGGTGACATAGGCTATATTTTACACGAACAAAATCGAATTATGACGGGTGTTACATCAAAAAAGGGATCTCTGAAATTTAGTGCGTAGTCGGGTCACAGTTTTTTAATTAACTACTCATTATAATTTTATGTCTTTCAATCAGCTTTAGCGATTTTGTAGATAAAATACAACAGTTTGATAATAAAATGCAAAACAAATAAATAAAGCAATGAGCCATAAAATAACAATTAACCAGACAGGCGGATATAAAAACAAAAGTAACAGTAAAGTGGTTAAATGTTTCGTGCTTCTAACCATTACCGGTCCCCAATTCCCATAAGCGCGAGAGTTTTCACATAAGCCCATGAAAAGATTGATTATATTACGATATTTTGATCAACTTTTCTATTACTGCTATATGTTGTGACAACGCATATCAGTCGATTGCGAATGTTAAGCAACGTTGACACAAGTCGGTAACTGGTTGGGTGACCGAATTAGGAGGTTCAAATTCGGCCTTTTCCTCCGTGCCTTGACGTTAAGCCGTCGGTCCCGGTTATATTCACCAACATTGATATTGATTATTAATCGTTAAAACTTTAGAGCTTAAATACTCTTAGTCGAGTCGTATGCGGAAGGAAGTAGGAACCCATTACATCCCATAGGATACATTATTATCCCAAGAAAACTCCTACCATTATTAATGCAAAGGGGTCACGACCTTCAGTAATGAGGAATACGATGCAGAGAGATATTCGTCTCAACGCCATCTTCTTCCTATTGTAATATATTCATCCACTGTTCTATGAGTAATACCTACATAGACTTTTAGCATCAATCATCAATCTCGATTTTAAAATCGCGCACGAAATATAGAAAATTTCTTCCATTCAGGTACCAGCATTAATACGGATACGTTTGTGCAAAGTAAGTACCTACTCATTTCTTCTTTTTACAATAATTATTAATTAGCCTGATGTAAAAGTGACGTGGAGAAAGTTTCAACAAACTTCCAATTAAAGTTAATATACCTAGCTTCAGAGATACACGAGTTTTGACATCATCTTAGATTATTGGTCTGGGGCAATACTGCCAATGCTTATAGCCATATTGTTTCATTATTGTTGACTATCCATAATTATGTAAACACAGTGCGCCATTCAAATCGTTACGAAATAAAGCTATAGATTAAACTTAGATTAAAGTTAAAAAGGTTATCTCTCTTCTTTATGGTTTACAAAAAATAATAACAAAAAAATTCCAAAAAAAAAAAAACTTTTTAAAAATAATAACTCAGAAAAATAAACAATAAAACCAGTATCTTTTTTAAATCTATGGTTCACTCTATAATAATAATAATATATTTAATTATGTTCGTTTTAATCCATAATTTAGGGAACGTCAAGGTACTTGACATCAAACTGTAATTTTGAGTAATATTGCTTAGGTACCTACCTACCTATTGCTTTATGTGTTGGCAGTATGACCCCTGGTTTCGCCTGAATAATTTACACGAAACAGCTAATCGACGATGATTCTCTTTTTTTTACCTTATGATCATTGGTGGGAAAATAGAAATTGAATGTAGGAGAGAAATATTGCCTAGGTATTTAGATCGTGTTCGTTCAAATCACAATTCCGCCGAGATTCGCACCATTCGTAATTCAAAACGATGGATGCCTTGCACGCGCATATGATAATGTTCACACGATGCTATTTCAAATTCAATTACGATCGACTTAGATACTAGTAGGTACTTACCTACTAATGTTTTACTCAGGTAACTGATCGTTAGGTGGTACGTAAGGCACCTCACTACCAGTTACCTACCTGAGTAAAACTATAGAATTTTCCTTTTGATTGATACATTATAGTGAAAATTTTGGGTACACTGGTATAGGTACCCTTTGTGCTTACCTACTTACCACGTATAATCTTACTAATATTATGTTTATATGTTTTATGTCTGGATGTAAGTTTTATAATAATAATATGTTTGGAAGTTTTTTACTCCTACACGACTGATTTGGCTGAAATTTGGAATGGATATGGCTTAAGGTCTGAATTTACACACAGTATACTTAACCCGGAAAATTAAAGATTCCCGCGGGAATCAAAAAACCAAAAAACCGGGCCATTAAATAATATTAGGGGTCCGGAGTTGGAATTCCTACCTACCTTTAACTTTTTGGAGTTGTTAGTTTTGGAGTTCACTTTGGAACATCAAGGGAAAGCCTACCTACATGCCTAAAAATTTTCTTCAATGGACCTTGCACATTAGTGTGCCGGTAATCAGTCGAGATGATGAATGATGATAATTCATTTCATGCGTATGTGATGTGATGATGTTGTACTTAACATCTGTAAGTTAAAAATAACAAGAAACTTAACTCTTTGTTTATCAAAGCCATATAATGCTCGTTAAAATGCAGTAAAACTAGATCCGAATCGTCGCTTGACCACAACTTGAAGCTTATTGTAAACAACGCCATCTAGCGACACCTGTCTGAACCGCTTTATGAGTTAGCGACCACCCAACGAGAGTACCTAATAAAAACATAGAGGTCGATAGGGTTCATCTTTAAACTGTTATTAATTTATGCTTTATCAAAGCATAGATCAACAAATTAATTTGCATTTGGAAAAGCTAGTCGGAGCTTAAAAAATATAAGAGTAATATATTTTATATTCCAGATGTTGCAATTGTGAGATTACTTACTTCCACATAAAACATTCATTAGGAAAGTAACAAGATAACTAGATGCATAGATACAGTAAACTTTGAGAATATTATTAATTGTTTGTAATTCCCAAGCTCTCAAAATACAAATACAATAAATGATTAATTATTTGTTTGCTGTCCATACTTAGAAAAATGAAGTCTCTAAAGCCAATAAAAATAATGTAGAACATCTTACCTTGGCGTAGTCTACAGGTGACGCATTCACAGGACTCGTGAACAATCCCTCGCTGAAACAAAATTATAGTAGCGTTATAATAATTTTTCAGGTTTTTTAAAAAGCTTTTACAGAACCTCAATTATTGAGGTTCTATAAAAGCTTATCGCGTATTTTGAATATATTTGAATTATTCACGGGGATAATTACGTAGGTTAAAAGCTTACAAAAATAATTACGGTGTCCCGCAAGGTTCTCCCCTAAAGAAGACACAGGTTATGAAATTATTTTGCTACAAAGAAATCAACATGATCACATCAAAGACTCCAGTGAGTAGGTACTTATACAAGTTTTCAGAAATCAATTACAGCCATCGTAGAGCGGAACACGGCAATTATGACTAACTTACTAATGATAATGACTTATCTTGATTACTCAGATAATAATTGAATTGCGATCTTTGGAATGATGTTATGCTGAAAGAGAAATAGGTAAGATCCGACTTATTTTCTTCTAATTAAATAATTGCAAAATGCACTGTATTATACTACCTAATTAATGCAGTTGTTTCCGTTCTTTAATTATTATTTTAAGAATCTAATAACATACTAATATAATCATATACTTGCTAATATTATAAATATATATATTAAATGTGAAAATATGTTTGCTTGTTGGTTTGTCCTTCAATCACGACGCAAAGGATTGACGTGATTTTTGGCATGGGTATACCTATATTTGAGGACCTGGAGAGTGCCTGCTTTTTATCCCGGAAAATTAAGGAGTTCCCGCGGGAATCAGAAAAACTTAAACCACGCGGACGAAGTCGCGGGCATCAGCTAGTGAGAAAATAAATATCATATCATATCATATCAAACTCTCTGAAACTAATGTATTTTTATTCAAATAAACTTATTAAAAACACTTTTGAATCATCGAGTGAATCTACCACTGATTCGGAATGACATTCCTACAGAGAAGAACCGGCAAGAAACTCTTTAATTACTTATAGCAATTATTATCGGTATTTTTGACCGAGTGAAGCGAAGGTCTCTAAGTCTACTTGAGTGAAATTGCACTTGTCCGTCCGTCCGTCCGTCCGTCCGTCTGTCAGAGCCTTATAAATTCTGAATTACTGAACGTAATTACTTCAAATTTAAATATAATATGTAAATCGATTGCCGAATATGGCTCAAAAAGTTATAAAAATCTTTATTTCAGGGGGGCTCTCATAGAAGCGAATGCGAAGTTAAATATTTTTTATAGCGTTACATAGGGTTGCGGTATATCATTTTAAAGATAATTAGGAATAGAGTCCAAAATTTTTTTTAAAATTTCCCCTAAAATAGACGAAATGGGGGGCTTTCAAAGTGGAGATTTTCTAACATCCAAAGTTGACCTCAGAACTTTCAATTTTCTGAAAGGTTGAGCCTGAAACTTGATCAATTATTTGAATTATATCCTGTATTTGAACAACAAATACTAAAATTATATAATAAATATTATAAGGAAACGAAATTATTAAATTTTTATTGAGCTTCAGTATTTTTAATAGAACTTCACAATTATGTCAATAGATGGCGCTCTGTAACAGTTTGTTCGTTTGCGCCATGGAACTAATAAGTACTGTTGTACGCAGTACTTATTAGTTCCATGGTTTGCGCTTACAAATAGTAGACAAGCATTTAGCACCATCTTGCGTGGAATAAAAAAAAGCGTCTACTGACGATTGACGTCATCAGATTCGACGCGTTTTAATGCTTACGTTAATTAATGGATATCGCGAGGTCTCACTTCGTTGTACATGACACCGTAAGATTGTAAAAACCGTTAGATTATAATCTAATTCGCGAAATTCTAAACTGTCGAAAGATTGTAAACTGTTCAATGTTCTGAGTGTCAATTTTTCAAACATTCATTTTATTTACGTTTTCTTGTCTCTTTCTTGTAGGTTAGGTTAGGGTTCGACATAAACAATCATCACATCACAATTAGGTTTTATCGGGTTTAAAAACTTATCAGATTACAATCTATCGGAAATTATTGCGTTAAATTCTAATCTTTCGACGGTTTAGAATTTCGCGAGTTAGATTATAATCTAACGGTTTTTACAATCTTACGGTGACATACATATCTGGTTAACTTGTCTCTGGTACATATTTATCCATGCATCTCTGCACGACAGGCAAACTAGAGGCCGTAATAGGCTCGTCAGAAGGTAATTCGTGGGAATGAGCATTCTTTTCTTTATCAAAATTCCACAACCCATTTTAAACTTGCCTATACACTAATTTAAGAAAATTAAAAGTATGCTCTTGAAAAAATCTTAATATACTGTTGAAGATTATGTAAATGATAGAGGAGCATGGATTCGATCACTCCAGCAATGCTAAGGACAGCGGTTACTTAGTATACATTGATATAATAATTGTAAATGAAATATTTATTTAAAAAGAGCAACCACGGAGTTTCTTGCTGGTTCTTCTCGGTAGGAATGGCATTCTGAACCAGTGGTAGATTCACTTTACGATTCAAAAGTACTTGTAAAAGTTTATTTGAATAAAAAACATTTGAGTTTTAATTAGAATTTATGGTTCGGGGCGAACCACTAGTATATCAACTCTCGCACTATTAATTTTGCATGTCACACATTGCCCGGTAATCGGTTTAATGCACTTTTGTTTTTGCCTCATTAGCATATAACAGAACAAGTTATCCAACTATAGTTAAATAACATTACGTGGTTGTCTGTCATAAAGTGTTCATTTTAACGCCATCGCCTGACACAGTGTATTATGATGCCTGATGATAATATAAACTGCGATTTTATGCTAAGTTCATTTTTTTAATTTGTTTACCGGTTCACGCTTGACTGGTTTCTCACCTGATGGTAAATTACGAGGCAAGTTCTAAATGACAAATCCTGTATTAAAGCGAAAGCGAAATGATATTAAGTGCATGTACTTAAACTAAATATAAATGCAAAAGTTTGGATGGATAGATGAATGGATGGAAGGATGTTTGTTATTCAATCACGCCAGAACGGCTGAACGGATCTGGATGAAATTTGTTACAGTGATTGATTATTGTCTGGACTAACACATAGGCTACTTTTTATACCGGAAAATTTATTAAAGAGTTCCCGCGGGAGCCAAAAAACCTCAAACCACGTAGACAAAGTCGTGGGCATCAGCTAGTATATTCGTATATTATTCGTATGAACTATGAAGTCGAAGGCAAAAGCTATTTATGCATTGAAAAAATAAGGTGTTCCGTCCCGTAAGGTGGCCTTATTCGTCCCGCATTAATAATTTTATGCATCAGCAATAGGGATGATGCCTATATCAAAAAAAAAAAAACTAACTGATTATTAAATAGAGGGTCTTCTATATGACCTAAAATTCACATCCTCGGTTAGTTTTAAGTTTGATAACCATTTTAAAATATAGATTAAAGAAAAAAGTGCGTTGAAATTTGATGACGTCACTATTGTGAATTCCATACAACTTCCATACTAGAAGTGCGTTTTAAAGTTTGATAAAGAGTTGCTGATTTGATTGAGTTGTCATCGTCCCCATTAAGTTACAGATTATGGATTTCTTTTGCAACATAATAACCTCTCCCATAAGGCAAATTAATTAAAAAAATATATAGCAACGCGGTACTTTGCCAGCAATATCACTTTTAGAATATACCTATCTCTTAGTACGAATAAATGAAATTAGAAACAAATGTAACATACCGTAACAAGTGAACTTAATTTAACGAATTAAAAAATACGACTGCTCTGCCATATTATTTTTGGATTTTACCTCCATAAGAAGCGATTTGCATAATATATAGCCTTTGGAATCTTATTCACATTTTTTATTAAATGATATTTTTTTTGTGAATCACTAAATATTGAACTATAGTGTTATATATTTTTGGAATATACTCATGATTTTCTAGATGATGATTGTATTTAGTTAATCTTATTTACGTTTTTTTTTCAACTTTAGTCTTTAATGCGGGACCATGGTCACCCCATCAATTATTTAAAAAAAAATTACTAGCCTATGTCACCCGGAATAAGCTAGCGATTCTAACCATACTTCATTTATCAAAATCGGTTCAGGCGTGTAGAAGTTATGGTGGAATATACAAACTCACATACATACATACATGAACCCTGAAAACGATATACTCCTTTTTTCAGGCAGTCGTATAAAAAGTGTTTCGTTTAATGGTCTGTATTAATCACGCTTCAATGGAGCAACGGGTTGCCGTGTTTTAGAAAGTGACTTAGGCCACTTTTTAACACAGAATAAGTTCCCATCGAATTAAAAAAAAAATTGCTAAATTCATGCTGATAACAGATTAGTCCTTTCCCATTTATATATTTTACAATTTACATGCGAATATGAGTTTGTTTGTTACGCTTTCACGGCCCATCTTTTCACGGCCCGGGGAAGGATATGTAACTTATACTATTTATTCCGGAAAATTAAGGAGTTCTTGAATTAAAAAATCACTTAAAGTTCACGGATAAAGTCAAAGGAATCAGCTAGTCCAAACTTATAATTATAAATCGTGGCACTTAGTTTCTTTATTCTTATAGCGCGTGCATTACATTCAATTCATATTAATATATCTAATACTACATGCAAAATCCATTGTGGTGCCAATAAATCTATCCGCACGCTCCATCGGGCCGATTATTCCCACTTATACCGATTATTAAGCAAAACACTCGTCCGGAAACCTCGAGATCGTCACGCAAAGACGGCGATATCTCATACAGACGCCTCGGAGATGTACGCAATTTACATTGAAAGCCGATTTTGAATGACAGGGAAAATCTTATTGTTTGTAATCTTACAGTGTAGGGTTCCGTATTCGCCGGTCACAATATTATGCGGACATCCCAGCCCCGGATTCAGGGCGGGGGGGGGGGGGGGCAGACGGATACACTACGGTGGGGTCCGTGCCCCGGACGGCAAGCTTGGCAGACGGATACACTACTCAACATTATCGCAACTTTCGGATACACTACTCAACATTATCGCAACTTTGTTGTGGGGTTCTTCGGGGAAGCCCATGTCAATATGCATGTTATAGCTGAAATGAAGATAACGATACAGGTAAAAATATGTGCGAGGACGGAATTTTTCAGTTTTTGCCTCGCCTCGAAAATATTCAAGATCCGGCGGTGGGACATCTATACTAATATTATAAATGCGAAAGTGTGTCCGTCTATCTGTCTGCTACGCTTTCACGGCCCACCTGTTCAACTGATTCTGATGAAATTTAGTACAGGGATGGGTTGCATCCCGGGGAAGGACATAGGCAACTTTTTATACCGGAAAAATTAAGGAGTTCCCGCGGGAATCGAAAAAACTTAATTGCACACGAAGTCGCGGGCATCATATAGCTGTATATAATTAGGTCGACTATTCCCTACTGTCTGGACTCTAACATAAATTAAATAATTATTTGTTAGCGCTTCAAAGCTTAATATTTCACAAACGAAACCCTGAATCTAAAAATGTATTTATCATACCTACCCGCAATATTTTTGAAAAACCTATCCAACGACACCACACACCATGGGATGGACGATAAAAATCTATGCGAACGATGATGCCCTGTGGGTTTTCAAATCCTAGGTATATTTTCAGTGTACAAAATTGAAAAAAAAATCACCCATTTTATAGCTAAACTAATATCCAAGGAGCCATTATTAAATTTTTTCTTAAGTCAGTTTTTTCCCGAAATATTTACAATTTAATAAACAAACACCATCCAAAAAAATCGACTTTTTATACATTTTTCCAAAAAAGTTACTAGCCGAGTTTCAAAATTCAAACGCTCACACGTGTTTCGATAAATTCCTCAACTCTTGGTACTATTTTCATTTTGATCCTCCCAAAATCCTCGGAGCTATGGCCAAAAATACGTCTCGGGCGATTTGCATCTGATAACCATTATCAATTTTAAAAAACTTGCAGCAGTTTGGTGATGAAAAGGTAACAAACAGACGGTCATACAATACACAACATGACTGTAGGCTGCGTGTAAGCGTAGATATTGTTGTAGATTGGTGTAGTAAGTGCTTGTTATGGGTTGTTCCTCTCAATGATTAAACGCTTCATTTAGTTCGCTTTACTTTCTAATTATTCTATGCGATACATCGCTAATCGATTGCAATCGACCGGGAAGTTATTGAGAATACTATACGAAAATATCGCGATTTTAAGTTTAACATAAAAATATATACTTACAATCATACTAATATTATAAATGCGAAAGTGTGTCTGTTTGTTGGTTTGTCCTTCAATCAAATCGTAACGGAGCAACGGATCGACGTGATTTTTGGTATGGATATAGTTGAGGACCTGGAGAGTGACATAGGCTAGGATAGTTACCGAGGGAATCAAAAAACTTAAACCACGCGGACGAAGTCGCGGGCATTACTCAGTCTTACTTAAATTGTTTGACACTCAATCTTTATTTTAGATAAAACTAGCTGACGCCCGCGACTTCGTCTACGTGGTTTGAGGTTTTTGGTTCCCACGGGAGCTCTTTAATTTTCCGGGATAAAAAGTAGCCTATGTGCTATTCCAGACTATATTCTATCTCTGAGCCAAACAGCCAGATCCGTTCAGCCGTTGGGGCGTGATTGAGTAACAAACATCCATACATCCATACATCTATCCATCCAAACTTTCGCATTTATAATATTAGTAAGAAGTAAGATTAATAAGATAAGATTATCTTTACCATGGCTGGTACCATGTTTTTCCTAATATTTTAATATTTTACTTCACTGTATTGCTTTCCGCAGTGCATCTGATCCAAATCCGAATATTCTGGATGACTGGATCAGCCGTAGTAACTTAGTAATTTCAAAAGATTTGGTAAATTGTTTTGTTGCATCCATAGTATGTATTTTAATGCGATTTCCTACTGTTGCCTAGCTGTTTTTATTATACGACTGCCTGAAAAAAGGAGTAGGTATTTTGTTTTCAAGGTTCATGTATGTATGTATGTATATTAGTTTGTATATTCCACCATAACTTCTATACGCCTGAACCGATTTTGATAAATGAGGTATCGTAAGAATTCCTAGCTTACTCCCGGTGACATAGGCTAGTAAAATTAAAAAAAAAATTGATGGGGTGACCATGGTCCTGCATTAAAGACTAAAGTTGAAAAAAAATATCGAATATAAGATTAACTATATAATAATCATCTGTAAAATGATGAGTAGACTCCAAAAATATATAACACTAGGTATAGTTCAATATCCAGTGATTCACAAAGAAATATAATTTATTGTTTTTAACTTTTTAGTTCGTTTTTTGGCAGGGCAGTCGTGTTTTTTAATTTTTTTAATTATTTACTATGAAATAAATATTTTTTTAAATTCTGACGTAGTACTATGAAGAGTTGCGTTGCGCACTAGATCCTTCAAAAGATTTTGTAACGTATTTTGTTGCATCCATAACTATTATGTATTTTAATACGACGTCCTTGCCTAGCTGCTTCATTCCGGACTCACATTTAGATATACTTAGTTAATATTCTGTGTCTACAGTGAGTACTGTACCTACTACACGACTTATATTTCTAGATATACATAATTAGGTAGGTATTCTGTGACTACAATCATATGAAATCGATATGCTCCGAATCACGAAACAACACGATACGCTAGGTATATTTCTAGCTTAATTACTTTAGGTAATTAGGAAAATTTTAAACTGAATGTGCTTTAAGAATAATAAGCATATCAAGAGCTATCTTTCATCCATCATCAGTTACCAGTATTACAGCAAGTTAGCCCGTATCTAGTTCAAAACAAAGCAACCAGTTGTAACCGAAGCCGATGGGAAACCGCAAGCGTTGGCTGACGACGACCGCCATGTTTAACGTAGCTATTCCAGACTATTTATTGGGTTTTTGACGACCTCCGTGGCGCAGTGTGTAGCGCTGTTGTCTTAACGTGCCGGGGGAGGTCCCGGGTTCGATCCCCGGCGGGGTCAATTTGGGAATTTATTTCGGAATTTTCCCTGGTCTGGTCTGGTGGGAGGCTTCGGCCGTGGCTAGTTACCACCCTATCGGCAAAGACGTGCCGCCAAGCGATTACGCGTTCCGGTACGATGCCGCGTAGAAACCAAATAGGGGTTATAACTGCCATGCCCCTAAGAGGTTAGCCCGCTACCATCTTAGACTGCATCATCACTTACCATTAGGTAAGGTCGCAGTTAAGGGCTAACTTGTAGTGGATTAAAAAAAAAAGTAACTGCCTTAGGTCCAATGATGTTCTATTATTATGTACATAAGCATCATCACCGATAGAAGTCCTCCGTTGGACTCAAGCTCGACTAAAAAATTTAACATCCCAAAATTGTTTTCCCAAAAAAGTCCGAATTACACAGTTTTACCCTATGATTTCGGATTACCCCATACTGGGGGGTCACTAACATGGAAACATCGCAGCGGGGGGGTTACAAAAGCAGCAGGTATTATTTCAAAATGTCAGTTTTATGTCACGTAACCTTGACGTCTTTATAAAAGCATTAAAACTACGGGTTAAGCGATGGTAGTAAGCCGATGCCCCCGGTTTATCCCTGTTAAAAATACACACTGTACTTGTTCGTAAGTTTTGTACTAGTAATTTTGTTTTTGTCTTTCCAAATAAAGATATATTTATTTGACACTGTTTTATATTAATATACATGTAGTCTCATTCAATATTCTTCGTAACTTTGTAAGGTTTTCTTGAGAAAGGAACCCTAAAATCATCTATTTTCAGCCTCACCTACTAACCACTTGAACATCGAGGTAGTCAAAATAGCTTCTAAATAGACCAGTGGGTAAAGGCAATAGTCGCGAATGTGCGCTTCACCTAAGCCCACATAGCAACGACTTCTGTACAAAAGTCCGCCAAAGACGTGAAGCTACCGCTATCTTATTTCCAAACAAAACCTGCGTATCATATGTGCAATAGAAAGCCATGTATGCATTTCGTTGTTATGCTTAAGCTCCAACTCACAGATATCAGATAGCTTTGAGGAAAACCAAGCCGGCTGTTGACTAAACAGTTTTGGGACACCGCAGCGGATCTTATGTATATCCATGAAAACACGTCAGATTAATTCACATCCACGTGATTATACAAACAGTACTTTATGTAAGTAAAATACCACGTGATCAAAATTCAAAATGCTTTTTATTCAAATAAACTTTTACAAGTACTTTTGAATCGTCGAGTGAATATACCACTGGTTCGGAGTGCCATTCCTACCGAGAAGGACCAGCAAGAAATTCGGCGGTTGCTCTTTTGAAAAAAAAAATACAATTTCATTAGTTTATAGAATACATAAGTAACAGCTGTCCTTAGCATTGCTGGAACGAGTCAAATCCATGCTCCTTTGTCATTTACGTATTCTTCAACAGCATAATAAGCTTTTTTCAGGAGAATACTTTTAATGGACTTGTTAAGCAAGTTTAAGATAGATTGTGGAATTTTGTTCTAAGTTTGATCGAAGTGGTAGATTAATTATTATTGTCAAATTTTCGCGATTGAACTAAAACTGGGGACACACTGCCAATGTTTGAAGTCATATTGTTTCATTATTGTTGACTTTCGTGTTCTAGAATTATAATCTTTATTTTAGGAACGTAAAGGTACGTGACATCAAACTGTCATTTTGAGTAATATTGCTTAAGTATTGCGTGGGTAGTATGACCCCTGGTCTAGAATTACTTAATTACGAACGAATTAAAAAATACGACTGCCCTGCCATATTATTTTTGGAGTTTACCTCCTTAAGAAGCGATTTGCATATATAGCCTTTGGAATCTTATTGACATTTTTATTAAATGATATTTTTTGTGATTCACTGGATATTGAACTATAGTGTTATATATTTTTGGAATCTACTCATCATTTTCTAGATGATCATTATATAGTTAATCTTATTTTCAAATATTTTTTTTCAACTTTAGTCTTTAATACGGGACCAAGGTCACGCTATCAATTTTTTAAAAAAATTTACTAGCCTATGTCATCCGGAATAAGCTGAGGATTCTAACGATACCTTGTTTATCAAAATCGTTTCAGGCGTATAGAAGTCATGTGGAATATACAAACTCACATACATACATACATACATACATGAACCCTGAAAACAATATACTCCTTTTTTCAGGCAGTCGTATAAAAAGTGTTTCGTTTGATGGTCTGTATTAATCACGCTTCAATGGAGCAACGGATAAGTTCCCATCGAATTTAAAAAAAAAAAAGCTTAATTCATGCTGATAACAGATTAGTCCTTTCCAATTTATATATTTAACAATTTACATGCGAATATGAGTTTGTTTGTTACGCTTTCACGGCCAAGGGAAGGACTTAGTAACTTATACTATTTACCTATTCCGGAAAATTAAGGAGTTCTTGAATTAAAAAATCACTTTAACCTCAAGTATAAAGTCAAAGGAATCAGCTAGTCCAAACTTATTATTATAAATTCGAAAGTGTGTCTGTCTGCTACTCTTTCGTCCGATTTTGTCGATATTTCGTAAAGATAAGTTGCATCCCGCGGAAAGACAGAAACTTCTTATCGAGACTTCCTACGAGAGTAAAAAAACTTCAAATCACGCAGACAAAGTTATTACACACAGGCAACATATTATATCTTGCCTGTAGTATTGTAAACCAAGGTAACTAGACTTTGTTGCAAAATTCGCTTGAAGATTGCTAGCATTCCAAGTAGCGAAGAGCCACTGGATGTGTGTCAATGAGATGCACCGTTTGTTTGGTTGTATACACTACAGACCACACAATGAGGATTACCGTTTTTATGCTCACTAGTTAGCGCCACTGGCGAGTAAGGTCCTTAGTATAGCTGTAAATTCGATAAACAAGCCTACTTTTGACAAAAAATACGTTTTTAAATAGTAAGCACACAGGAACCAGGGACATAATGTACTAACTTTTGAATTCTTCTTCTTTCAACTAGCTTAATTCAGCACTTTTTCCTAGCTCCGCTTTGATAGCGGAGACATTAAATAAATAAATAAATAAATAATTCTTTATTTCTGTTCAAAATACAATTCAATTACATTGGGGCTGGAACCGCCTTTTAAGTATATTTAAATACCTGTATCAGGAAATTCCGCTCTTCTTTAACATTAAATGATAATGATTTTCACAATTCTATTGATTAAGTAAATACATATTTATATCTGATCATTAATATTATTAACAGTAATTACACAAGCATTTTTATTTTATTTTAATTTATAATCTTAAATTATTAACAATGTAAAATGGGTAGTGTGTGCGTGTGTGTGTGTGTGCGTGTGTGTGTGTGTGCGTGTGTGTGTGTGTGTATGTGTGCATACTTGTTTGTGAGTTTGCGTAGTGTGCTTTTAAAATATTTTAATAACCTTTAAATTAATTTAGATAAGTTTTCTAAAAGGGCCTCTGTTTCTTCGTATGTTTTAGATTTTAACCATTCAGTCAAAGATTTCTTTATGTCATACTGTTTAGTGGGGTAGATATTAAGCGATTTGTTAATCTTATTGTAGAGGTGTACAGATCTTTTTGTGAACTGATTGCAAGAAAATGAAGTTTTTGATGCGGACACCTTTAAGACATTAAGCTTCCTTCTTCTGTGTGAGATGGTGGCTTCAAATTTTGTCGATTTATGGACTTTTAGAATCGTTTGCAGTATATACAACTGTCTCACGGTTAAAAGTTGACTAATTGAGTAAAGCTTTTGAGTAGGGAATCTATAAGGTTTATAAGACATGACCTTTAGCAAAGATCGCTGTGCTCTTTCTATATCAATGAACCTTGTTTTTGCTGCGCCACCCCAGACAGGGATGCAGTAGCCTAGTATTGATTGAGCCAAAGCAATGTAAATTTTCTTTAGTAGGTCCTTAGAGGCTATGTTTCTTAGCATCTTAAATATCCAAATTAATTTTCTTATTCTGCTGCTAATAACATCAATTTGTCCCTGCCAAGATAACCTACGATCTATTATAATACCTAAATACTTAGTTAAGTTTACCCTACTGATGCTGGAACATATATTACAATCAATATTACAGTTAAGGGCGTGCAATATTATGCTATAATCGCTATTTGGCTGAGTCCTGGTGTTGATTGAGAAACATATATAATTAGTTTTTTCCTTGTTTAGAGTTAGTAAATTTATTCTCAGCCAATTAGCGACTTTAGCAAGTCCCAGTTCAGTAACAGTTTTAACTTTTTCCCATGAAGTATCAGTAAATACTATTGCAGTATCATCGGCATACGAAAAGATTTTAGCGTTATTTAATTTTAGATTACAAAGTTCATTGATATAGATTAAGAACAACGTAGGTCCTAAGACACTGCCCTGTGGCACACCGTAAGAGATATCGAGATCTTGACTTATATACTGTCCAATTTTGACTCTCTGGGTACGTCCAGTGAGGTAGTCTTTAAAAAGAGCCAGAGGGACGCCTCTTATACCTATATTTTCTAACTTTTTCACAAGAATGGGGACAGAGACAGTATCGAAAGCTTTTTTTAGATCAAGAAACACCCCGATACATTTTTTACCGCTATCCAGTTGTTGATCAAGAAACGAAGTAAGGGATATGATGGCATCTTCTGTGGATTTTCCATGTCTGAAACCATATTGAGTGTCAGAGAGAAGCTGGTATTTGTTCAAGTATATCAGTAATCGTACATTCATAATCTTTTCTATTATTTTGGAAATCGAAGGTAAAACAGAAATTGGCCGGAAGTTATTTACGTCGTCTCTGTCTCCACTCTTGTGAACAGGAGTTATGTTGGATCGTTTAAGTGGTGTGGGAAATATACCCTTATTAAAACAAAGATTAATTAAATGGCAGATAATAGGAGCTACCTGCTCCTTAGCAAGCTTAAGGAACTCAGAAGGGATGTTATCCCAACCAGGGGCGCTATTTGTTTTAAGATTCATAAGTACATTATTCACTTCCTCAATATCAGTATCCAACAACCCAAAAGAATTTAGCTGTACCTTGTAAGTCTCATCAGTCTCCACAGTATGTTCACTTGCTTTAATATCCTCGGCTAAATGTTTCCCTATATTGGCAAAATATTTATTAACTAGTTTTTCGCTCTGTGCGTGAGCTGCTAAAGCAGCTCACGTGATGTGGTTAGACTTACAAGTAGGACAGTCTTTACTCTATCGATTTTGAATAAAATCGGTCACGTAACAAGAATTTCAAAATGGCGCTGATTTTTTAAATCAGTGGTATCAGTTTCCTGTTTTGTAATCCCAGGGAGCCCTAAATATCGATTTTGAACGAAATCGGTCAATTAACAAAGAATTTCAAAATGGCGTTGATTTTTTATATTCTGGTACCAGTTTCCTTTTTTGTGATTCCAGGGAGTCCTAAATATCGATTTTAAACGAAATCGGTCAATTAACAGAGAATTTCAAAATGGCGCTGCTTTTTTAAAATTTTGGTACCAGTTTCCTGTTTTGTGATCCCAGGGAGTCCTAAATATCGATTTTGAACGAAATCGGTCAATTCACAAAGTATTTCAAAATGGCGTTGATTTTTTAAATTCTGGTACCAGTTTCCTGTTTTGTGATCCCAGGGAGTCCTAAA
Source organism: Erebia palarica (assembly GCA_964035005.1). Classification (NCBI taxonomy): domain Eukaryota; kingdom Metazoa; phylum Arthropoda; class Insecta; order Lepidoptera; family Nymphalidae; genus Erebia; species Erebia palarica. The sequence goes on along the minus strand of OZ035983.1, from coordinate 58,977,712 downwards.
TATCGATTTTGAACAAAATCGGCCAAATAACACAGAATTTCAAAATGGCGCTAATTTTTTAAAATTTTGGTAACAGTTCCCTGTTTTGTGATCCTAGGGATCGTCAGATATCGATTTTGAACGAAATCGGTTCTGTAACAAAGAATTTCAAAATGGCGCAGATTTTTAAAAATTTTGATACCAGTTTCTTGTTTTGTAATCCCAGGAAGTCCTTAATATCGATTTTGAACCAAATCGGTCAGTTAACAAAGAATTTTAAAATGGCGCTGATTTTTACAACTTTGGTACCAGTTTCCTGTTTTGTAACCCCAGGGAGCCCTTAATATCGATTTTGAACCAAATCGGTCAATTAACAAAGAATTTCAAAATGGCGCAGAATTTTTAAAATATTGGTATCAGTTTCCTGTTTTGTAATCCCAGGGAGCCCTAAATATCGATTTTGAACGAAATCGGTCAATTATTAAAGAATTTCAAAATGGCGTTGATTTTGTAAATTCTGGTACCAGTTTCCTGTTTTGTGATCCCAGGGAGTCCTAAATATCGATTTTGAACAAAATCGGTCAAATAACACAGAATTTCAAAATGGCGCTAATTTTTTAAAATTTTGGTAACAGTTCCCTGTTTTGTGATCCTAGGGATCGTCAGATATCGATTTTGAACGAAATCGGTTCTGTAACAAAGAATTTCAAAATGGCGCTGATTTTTTAAAATTTTGATACCAGTTTCCTGTTTTGTAATCCCAGGAAGTCCTAAATATCGATTTTGAACCAAATCGGTCAGTTAACAAAGAATTTCAAAATGGCGCTGATTTTTACAACTTTGGTACCAGTTTCCTGTTTTGTAACCCCAGGAAGCCCTAAATATTGATTTTGAACGAAATCGCAACAATAACAATGAATTTCAAAATGGCGCTGATGTTTTAAAATTTTGGTACCAGTATCCTATTTGGTAATCCCAGGGAGCCCTAAATATCGATTTTGAACGAAATCGGTCAATAATTAAAGAATTTCCGAATGGCGCTGATTTTTAAAAATTTTGTTATCAGCTTCCGGTTTCGTAATCCCAGGGAGCCCCGTCGTAGGTAAAACGGAACCGTATCAAAATTGTAGTCAATTCAATATTCGCCATATAATTTGGTATGAAAAAAAATATTCCGCCATCTTGAATTTTTTTTTCATTTTGCTAAATAGACATCCTCGTCCTGATAATCTCTTGCCAAGAAACCACACTTCCGTCTCTTATAAATAAATAAATTCCAGTGTTGCCAGACCTCGGCGACGAAAATACCCAAATGTCATTCGTACAAGTGAGACACGTGGTTGCTCGTACTCGAATTTTGCAAAAAATACGTATTTAGATTTTTTAATTTTTGGGGTAAATCATGAAATTTTCCCGAGAAATGGGGTAATTTTTTTTGCCCAATCCATACCTCGAGTCTATACACACAATCTCCCCGTAGAAGTCGAAATGCTCCGACGTTTCCAACTGCGAGAAATTTGAATTTTAAAATTGCGTTTTTTCGTAACTAAAACCGAACGGCCGCCGTGACAGCCGCCATCTTGAATTTTTAAAAACCACCCCCATTCTATCAAAATACAGGATAATTGTAGGCGGAAATAGAAAAAAAAATTATGCTCGACCACGCCGTTTCGGATCTGTGGCGCAGCGGTTCGGGTCTAAAAATCAAAATTTGAAAACAGTACAGCTTCGCCGCCATCTTGTTTTTCCAATGTTTTTCACTTTTTCTACTAATCGTTTCCTAATTTCTTCAATAATTGCGAGTTGTAACGAAATCGGTTGGAAAACAAAAGAGTTGCAAGAATCATATCGGCTGCCATCTTGTTTTTCCGAAATGTCATAATTTTTCCCTACTCCCATGTCGCACCAGAACAGATCTCCCATACACCTTTGTATCATTTTCTGTTTCTTTCTAGGAGAACAATTTGGTCAATTACTAAACACTACTACAACACTTGTAGTCTCTTCAATATTCGCCATATTAATTGGTATGAAAAAAAATATTCCGCCATCTTGAAATTTTTTTCATTTCGCTAAATAGACCTCCTCGTCCTGATGATCTCTTGCCAAGAAACCACACTTCCATCTCTCATACTCTCCGAGAAATACGCTCACGAAATTTGTATGACAGCCAACTTGAATCCACCATTTTGAGTTTTTTTTTTTACTTATTGCCAGATGGATGAGGTTTCGAGTGACATTTGTTCGAGCACCCCCCACCTATCTTCAATACCCTGGCCGTGCTCTTTACCCGTCTCCGAAATCTTCAATCATCAGCTGTCTACATATTTTTCTTCAAGTTATATTTTCTGACTTCCATACGAAGCCAGCAGTGAAAAAAAAATTTTTCATACAAAATTTGACAGGAGGAAGTTTTTAGGGAAAATCTCGAAAACTACACCGAATGTGGCAACACTGTTTTGATTTCTCGATACTGCCCGTCGAGTTACACAATCGATCCATACATGTCAACTTTCCCAAATGTTGCCAACCGCCTCTAAGACGTGATCGAAATTTTCAAAAACACAAAAGGAATACAAAATGGCCGCCACCTCGTTTCACAGAATCATTTGACATAGTTTTATAATTTTCCCGTGAACTACAGGATACACCGCTCCTGATGACGTTTCAATCTTTCATCTCGCTCGCACCCAGCCGACATGATAGCCCCTGAAAAAAGACCATGTCGAAAATCACTTTTTCTTTGATAAATTCCAGTGTTGACAGACCTTGGCGACGAAATTACCCAAATGTCATTCGTACAAGTGGGACACCTGGTTGCTCGTACTCGAATTATTAAAAAAGTTCGTATTTCGATTTTTTAATTTTTGGGGTAAATCTTGAAATTTTCCCGAGAAATGGGGTAATTTTTTTCCTCCAATCCATACTACGAGTCTGTACACACAATCTCCCCTTAGAAGTCGAAACGCTCCGACGTTGCCAACTGCGAGAAAATTGAATTTTAAAATAGCGTTTTTTCGTAACTCAAACCGAACGGCCGCCGTGACAGCCGCCATCTTGAATTTTAAAAAACCACCCCCATTATGTCAAAATACAGGATAATTGTAGGCGGAAAAAGAAAAAAAAATCATGCTCGACCACGCCGTTTCGGATCTGTGGCGCCGCGGTTCGAGGTCGAAATATCAAAAATTTGAAAACACTACAGTTGGCCGCCATCTTGTTTTTACAATTATTTCCATTTTTTCTATTGATCGTTTCCTAACTTTTTCATTCACTGCGAGTTGAAACGGAATCGGTTGGAAAACAAAAGAGTTGCAAGAATCACGTCGGCCGCCATTTTGTTTTTCTGAAATGTCATAATTTTTGCCTACTTCCATCCCGCTCCCGAACACATCTCCCATACACCATATCTTCACCGTGTCTTTTTCTGTTTCTTTCTAGGAGAACAGTTACGTCAATTACTACACACTACTACTTCACTTGTACCCTCTTAAATATTCGCCATATAATTTGGTATGAAAAAAAATATTCCGCCATCTTGAATTTTTTTTCATTTCGCTAAATAGACCTCCTCGTCCTGACTATCTCTTGCCAAGAAACCACAATTCCATCTCTCATACTCTCCGAGATAGACACTCACGAAATTTGTATGGCAGCCATTTTGAATCCACCATTTTGAGTTTTTTTTTTACTTATTGCCAATTGGATGAGGTTTCGAGTGACATTTGTTCGAGCACCACCCACCTATCTTCAATACCCTGGCCGTGCTCTTCACCCGTCTCCGAAATCCTCAATCATCAGCTGTCTCCATATTTTTTTTTCAAGTTATATTTTCTGACTTCTATACGAAGCCATCAGTGAAAAAAAAATTTTTCATACAAAATTTTACAGGAGGAAGTTTTTAGGGAAAATCTCGAAAACTACCCCGAATGTGGCAACACTGTTTTGATATCTCAATACTGCCCGTCGAGTTACACAATCGATCCATACATGTCAACTTTCCGAAATGTTGCCAACCGCCTCTAAGACGTGATTGAAATTTTCAAAAACACATAAAGAATACAAAATGGCCGCCGCCTCGTTTCACAGAAACTTTTGGCATAGTTTTATAATTTTCCTGTGAACAACAGGATACACCGCTCCTGATGACGTTTCAATCTTTCATCTCGCTCGCACCCAGCCGACATGATAGCCCCTGAAAAAAGACCATGTCGAAAATCACTTTTTCTTTGATAAATTCCAGTGTTGCCAGACCTCGGCGACGAAAATACCCAAATGTCATTCGCACAAGTGAAACACGTGGTTGCTCGTACTCGAATTTTCCAAAAACTACGTATTTCGATTTTTTAATTTTTGGGGTAAATCTTGTAATTTTCCCGAGAAATGGGGTAATTTTTTTCCCCCAATCCATACCTCGAGTCTGTACACACAATCTCCCCGTAGAAGTCGAACCGCTCCGACGTTGCCAACTGCGAGAAATTTGAATTTTAAAATTGCGTTTTTTCGTAACTCAAACCAAACGGCCGCCGTGACAGCCGCCATTTTGAATTTTTGAAAACCACTCCCATTCTGTCAAAATACAGGATAGTTGTAGGCGGAAATAGAAAAAAAAATTATGCTCAACCGCGCCGTTTCGGATCTGTGGCGCCGCGGTTCGAGGTCGAAAAATCAAAAATTTTAAAAAACTACAGCTCGGCCGCCATCTTGTTTTTCCAATTTTTTCCACTTTTTCTATAGATCGTTTCCTAATTTCTTCCATCACTGCGAGTTGTAACGAAATCGCTCGGAAAACAAAAGAGTTACAAGAATCACGTCGGCCGCCATCTTGTTTTTCCGAAATGTCATAATTTTTCCCCACTCGACTCCCGCACTCGAACACTTCTCCCATACATCATTGTATCATTTTCTGTCTCTTTCTAGGAGAACAATTATGTCAATGAGTCAGTGAGTGAGTGGTAATCGAGCTATATATATTATAATATGATCCGCTGACTCAATTGGAGAAGACTTTATATTTAATAACTGAGTATTATCGGTTTTTCTATTATTCATGTTAGTTACTGTTTTTATATTGGACCAAAGGATTTTTGAATTTTTGAGCGATGCTTCCAACTGTTTTCTGTCATAACAACGTTTTAACTTTTTAATTAAATTATTACAGAAATTTCGATATCTACTATAGCTTATTTTTAAAATTTCGTTGTAAGGATCTGAACGGACTTTTTTTTGCATTTTATTTCTGTTTCTTATGCATCTCAAAATACCAGGAGTAATCCATGGTTTTATCACCCGTTTACATCTAGGGACCTTCACTGTGCTGGTGTTTTCAGCCAGTGATTCAATTAAGCTGTTTATTAATTTATCAGTCACGAGGCGTGGGTCATTACAGAACAATAACTCAGGTAAGTTTTTCTGAGCTAGACTTAAGAGTGCAGCGTTAAAGTCTGTCACTGTTTTAATTTTATTATTTGATTTATGTTTGGGTGTTGCAGCGGTCAGGCAAAGGAATATCATAGAGTGGTCGGTAATTGTTGTATTTAAAACAGCTATTTGTGCAGTTACTGTATTTTTGTCAAGTTTGATCATAAAATGGTCTAGACAATTACTTTCCCTCGTTGGTAGAGTATGACCTGGCATCAGACTATGTGAAGATAACATATTGAGATAGTTAAGTCTATTATTACGCTCGTAAGCTTGTTCAATTTCCTTAGGTAGTATGTTTATGTTAATGTCCCCTGTTAATATAATAGTTTTATGGCAATCTAATGTTTGTAGGTGTAAGTTCAGTGAATTTATAAATTGATCAGCATTAGTATTAGAAGGGGAACGATAGATACCGATAATTACACTGTCACAGGTGGTTAATTGTATGCAAGATGCGTGTTGCAGTTTAATTTCCTTAGCAGATGTAACAAAGATATCTTTTTTTACGTAAACTACAACTCCGTCATTCTGATTAATGTGCTTTGTTGTAATGTGTGAAGTATAATTGTCAATATCAGGAACGGCTTTATTACAGTTAAGTCTACATTCAGTAAGAATGATAATGTCTGGGTCAAAGTTAAATGCTTTAATATTTAAATTAAAATCTTGAATGTTACTATATACACTTCTAATATTTTGAGATATAATGGTCAATTCGTTCTTTTTTACAGGTATGTATTTGGTTAGATCCTCAATGTTACATTGAATTGCTCGTCCAATTTCTATATCGTCTATTTCATTCTGAGTAGTAAGAGAGCTATCCATACTGAGATATATTGAAAAATTCGAGTGTATCTAAAATTGTGGTTATGCAGATAGGTGAAGATGTTTAATAGTTGGAAATTCATAATAATTATGTAAATATAGGTTTTAACAATGGCATTAATAGTTTTAAGGTTATCTTTAAGTATTATTATGAAGGTTGTGTGTGTGTTTACATATTGTTTATGTGTAAGTGTTAAATTGGTATATTTTTGATGAATAAATAAGTTACGTGTGTGAGAGTGTGTGTTGAGTGTATAACAATATGAAAAACATACAAACAATACTAGCAGATAATTGCTGACAAGGTACCTTAGCAGCCAGCTTACACGTTTAGATTCCATCTGGCGTAGTCATGTCCCTTGTAATAGTTGCTGTACCTGAGCTTCAGATCTTATTTGAACAATGGGTGAATTCTCTTCTCTCCTCACATATACCTTGCCATAAGCGGTCCAGCAAAATCTATATTTCTTGGACTTAGTTAAGTCTCGAGCCAGAAAGTATAGGCGGGAGCTTTTGGGCGTAAGCTGTTCTGACACATATATTGGTGTATCCTTGCTAGTCTTCAATCCCAAGTGCGAAACATTAATTGACACGTATCTCACATCTTCATTAATTAATCCGGTAGCCCGGTACAAAGGTAACTAGACTTTGTTGCAAAATTCGCTTGAAGATTGCTAGCATTCCAAGTAGCGAAAAGCCAATGGATGTGTGTCAATGAGATGCACCGTTTGTTTGGTTGTACACACTACACACCACACAATGAGGGCTACCGTTTTTATGCTCACTAGTTGGTGCCACTGGCGAGTAAGATCCTTAGTATACCTAGCTGTAAATTCGATAAACAAGCATTCTTTTGACAAAAAATACGTTTTTAAATAGTAAGCACACAGGAACCAGGGACATAATGTACTAACTTTTGAATTCTTCTTCTTTCAACTAGCTTAATTCAGCACTTTTTCCTAGCTCCGCTTTGATAGCGGAGACATTAATTGACACGTATCTCACATCTTCATTAATTAATCCGGTAGCCCGGTACAAAGGTAACTAGACTTTGTTGCAAAATTCGCTTGAAAATTGCTAGCATTCCAAGTAGCGAAGAGCCACTGGATGTGTGTCAATGAGATGCACCGTTTGTTTGGTTGTACACACTACACACCACACAATGAGGGCTACCGTTTTTATGCTCACTAGTTGGTGCCACTGGCGAGTAAGGTCCTTAGTATACCTAGCTGTAAATTCGAGAAACAAGCATTCTTTTGACAAAAAAATACGATTTTATAGCCTGAAAAAAGGCACACTACACACCACACAATGAGGGCTACCGTTTTTATGCTCACTAGTTGGCGCCACTGGCGAGTAAGGTCCATAGTATAGCTGTGTATTCGATAAACAAGCATACTTTTGACAAAAAATACGTTTTTATACGACTGCCTGAAAAAAGGAGTATATTGTTTTCAGGGTTCATGTATATTCCACCATAACTTCTATACGCCTGAACCGATTTTGATAAATGAGGTATCGTTAGAATACCTAGCTTATTCCGGGTGACATAGACTAGTAAAATTTAAAAAAAAATTGATGGGGTGACCATGATCCCGCGTTAAAAACTAAATTTGAAAAAAAATAATTGAAAATAAGATGAACTATATAATCATCATCTAGAAAATGATGAGTAGACTCCAAAAATACATAACACTATAATAATTCAATACCCAGTGATTCACAAAAAAATATTATTTAATAAAAATGTGATTAAGATTCCAAAGGCTATATGAGCAAATCGCTAGCGAGGTAAACTCCAAAAATACTATGGCAGGGCAGTCGTATTTTTTAATTCGTTAAATTAAGTTCACTTGTTAAATAGTAAGCACACAAGAACCAGGGACATAATGTACTAACTTCTGAATTCTTCTTCTTTCAACTAGTTTTCTAGTTCTAGCTTCTTTCAACTACTTAGTTAGTTTTAATTCAGCACTTTTTCTTAACTCCGCTTTCAAAGCGCAGAGCACTGACATTCATTGACACGTATCTTACATCTTCATTAATTAATCCGGTATTGCTAAATACATTATTGAAATAATTAGACCCGCGATAAAGGCCCAGTAATAATACCTATTTGACATTTCGGAGACCTCACTCTACACTAACGCCTCTAGCGGCGAATTTAAACGCGGTAGCCCCCATTGCATTGCGACACTCATTACACTTTTCATGCACTTTTCACAGGGACCCTTACATTTGAATCAGTGTAGTGTAATAAGAATTAGGGAGAAAGGGTCTAGGGAAAGGGTAAAGGTCATCTTGTTTATAATATTCCAGTTTCCAATGCTATATAGCCTATAGTCACACATTTTTAGGATTCCGTACTTCAAGAGGAAAAAGGGTACTCTAATAGGATTACTTCGTTGTCCGTCTGTCCGTCAACCTCCATTTTGAAGTGGAAGCAAAAATAAAAGTTATGATTTGAGTGTGAAAACCAACGCTGCGTGAGATGACAAGCGTTTTATCCCAAACTAGCTGATGCCCGCGACTTCGTCCGCGTGGATTGAAGTTTTTTGGTTCCCGCGGGAACTCTTTAATTTAGTGGGATAAAAAATAGCCAATGTGTTATTCCAGACTATAATCTATCTCCATGCTAAATTTTATCCAGATCCGTTCAGCCGTTGGGGCGTGATTGAGTAACAAACATCCATCCATCCAAACTTTTGTATTTATAATATTAGTATAGATAATATCTAGGTACTTCGCTAAAAAAATATTCAGAGTTTTAGCACAAATAAAAGTGTAAACGCCTAGCCATATCTACGTGACGACCGTTAGTTCCCAAGAAATATCTAGATAGAGGTACCTCGCTAAAGAAAAGTTCAGAGTTTTAGCAGAAAATAGAAGTGTAAACGCCTGGCAATATCGACATGACGACCGTTAGTTGCCAGAAAATATCTAGATAGAGGTACCTCGCTAAAGAAAAGTTCAGAGTTTTAGCAGAAAATAAAAGTGTAAACGCCTGGCCATATCTACGTGACGACTGTTAGTTCCCAAGAAATATCTAGATAGAGGTACCTCGCTAAAGAAAAGTTCAGAGTTTTAGCAGAAAATAAAAGTGTAAACGCCTGGCACTATCGACATGACGACCGTTAGTTGCCAGGAAATATCTAGATAGAGGTACCTCGCTAAAGAAAAGTTCAGAGTTTTAGCAGAAAATAAAAGTGTAAACGCCTGGCCATATCTACGTGACGACTGTTAGTTCCCAAGAAATATCTAGATAGAGGTACCTCGCTAAAGAAAAGTTCAGAGTTTTAGCAGAAAATAAAAGTGTAAACGCCTGGCACTATCGACATGACGACCGTTAGTTGCCAGGAAATATCTAGATAGAGGTACCTCGCTAAAGAAAAGTTCAGAGTTTTAGCAGAAAATAAAAGTGTAAACGCCTGGCACTATCGACATGACGACCGTTAGTTGCCAGGAAATATCTAGATAGAGGTACCTCGCTAAAGAAAAGTTCAGAGTTTTTGCAGAAAATAAAAGTGTAAACGCCTGGCCATATCTACGTGACGACCGTTAGTTGCCAAGAAATATCTAGAGGTACCTCGCTAAAGAAAAGTTCAGAATTTTAGCGGAAGACACATAAATTAATCAAAGTTTCGATTATAATCCAGCGTACTAGCAATGATGTGAAACCCAACGCTCGGTCGTGTCGAGATGTCGACCGTTAGTTCCCGGGTAATAGGATCTTCCGAGCAAACCAGTCGCGCTTCCGTATAGGCAAGTTTGCATATTGGAACACCGCTATCACGATCAACATACAGGCATACTTAATAACGCAGCTAGATGATACATATATGTCACCGTAAGATTGTAAAAACCGTTAGATTATAATCTAACAAGATTGTGAACTGTCGAAAGATTACAATTTAAAGCATTATTTTTCGGTAGATTGTAATCCGTTAGGTATATTAACCCGATAAAACCTCAGTGCCGAACCCGAAGTCGAACCGTAACCTACAAGAAACAGACAAGAAAACGTAAATACAATGGATATTTCAAAAATTAACACTTTGAACGTTTCACAATCTGTCGACAGTTTACAATTTCGCGAGTTAGATTATAATCTAACGGTTTTTACAATCTTACGGTGACACATACAAATACACTGGTATTTACTGTTCTTACAGAGTCTACTGCTAATGAATTAATTTTCCACTACAAATTTTCATAATGTAATGTGGTGATGAATTTGAATTTGAAATTTGAATTATAAACTTTTCAAAACGATATTCAAAGACACTGGAATTAATAATGATTATTATTAGGAATTATATTAGCTTGGCCTGCTACCATCTTAGACTGCATCATCACTTACCATCAGATGAGATCGCAGTCAAGGGCTAACTTGTAGTAGAAAAAAAAACTACTTCTCTGGCAAGTTTACACATTGGAACACCGCTATCAATGATCAACGTTCAGATAAAGGTTAAAATACATATACAAATACACTGCGGTATTTACTACATAACATGCGGTATTTAGCGGTATTTACAACAGTCATAATTAAAATAATTAAAAAACACGACTGCCCTGCCAAAAAACGAACTAAAAAGTTAAAAATCTAAATTAATCTAGTTAACTAAATTAGAATCTTATCTCATGATCAACATTCAGGCATACTTAATAACGCAGCTTGATGATACATATAGGTACAAATACACTGGTATTTTCTGTACTTACAGTGTCTACTGCTAATGAATTCATTTTCCACTACAAATTAACATCAATCTTAGGACTCACATCCATCATAGAGATCAGAACTCAGAAGCTTCGGATCCCAGATGCAAGTTCGTCCTAGAAGATTTACACACCGGATTTTATAAGCTTTAGCATCTCGGTAGGCATGGTATTCCGAACCAGTGGTAGATTCACTCGACGACGATTCAAAAGCACTTGTCAAAGTTTACTTGAATAAAAAGATTTGAGTTTCAGTTGGACCCTAAAATATACTTGGTTCGTAAAAACTTGAGCGAATAGATGTCTTTGAACATCGACTTCATTATATTTTCGTAATATCCCATCGTACTATTACGTATTCTGTGCTTTTACATTAAATTTCTACATTCGTCGACATAGTTTATATACTGTTATAGGTAATTATTCTTATTTCACTAACAATAGCACATAAATTAACGGTAACATAGAATAGCCATAAAATATGAGCGTAAATAATTATTCATTTAACTCTCCCAGTTCCTACTGTAAAGTTTAATTATCTAGGTACATTCACTACTACATAATTTTCAATGGACATCTCATTAAATGGTAGGCAATACAAAAGTAATGGAATACTTAACTACATAATAAAGTTAGCTACAAAATTGGACCGTATACATATTATACAGATAAATATATTTATTCCTCATAGCCTTGACAGATAGGATTTGCATACTCGAAGAGGACTTTTGGCTACTAGTAAAATTGATTAAAAGAACTAACTACCATGACACAAATTTTTGACACGAGTTTTTTGTCATAATTAAAAAAAATTAAAAAACACGACTGCCCTGCAAAAAAACGTACTAAAAATCTAAATTAATCTAGTTAAATTAGAATCTTATTCACATTTTTGTTAAATGATATTTTTTGTGAATCACTGGATATTGAACTATAGTGTTATTTATTTTTGGAATCTACTCATCATTTTCTAGATGATGATTATATAGTTAATCTAATATTCGTGAATGAACTAGAAGTTTAATCACCCTGAATAAGCTAGGGATTCTAACGATACCTCATTAATCAAAATCGGTTCAGGCGTATAGAAGTTATGGTGGAATATACAAACTCACATACATACATACATACGTACATACATGAACCCTGAAAACAATATACTCCTTTTTTCAGGCAGTCGTATAAAAATATGTTGGTAACATCTATCAAACCAAACTTAAATATATTCTTAAAAAGTCAAAGTCAAATAATGTTTATTCAATTCAGGTAGGTATACTACACTTATTGACGTCTAGTTATTTATAAAATATAATGGTGATAATCAGTAACGGTATCTTAAAACTAAAGCTACGAGGGTTCCAAACGCGCCCTTGTCTGAGAAGAGCCCACTACAAACTCGGCCGGGGGTTTTTTTTCATTTTCACCATTTCACAAATAATCATCTTAACTAAGCAACTATCAAAAGCATTAGATCAAGTTATTGCCAAGCTTTCTTGTCATTTAAGTAATCCTTTACATGGTAATAGGATTTTTTAATGAGTTTACGTTTTACATTAACTTTGAACTGATTACTCGAGTCTTTATTGTTTTAATAGCTGATGCCCGCGACTTCGTCCACAAGAATTAAGTTTGTTTGATTCTCTGGAATAAATAGTAGGGATCTAGTTAACCAAATAACTTCAAAATCGGTTCAAAGATCGGTTAAAGCGTAGCAAACAGACAGACACGCTTTCGAATTTATAATATTCAAGTTTCTAAATAAATTGACTTGAAGCATAATAGCCATATTACACGATTCAATCAAATTGATCTACTTTGATAGAAAGGCTTTTAATGTGAAACGCAACAATGGCATTAATATGATCCACTCTTAGTTTTAAGATACACATGGACAAAACGTTTGCAAAACGCCCGCAAGAAAGACACGTTTTGTTCTGTCTAACTAGTGTGTGCTCTGTATAAAAGCGAGTTAGGTGGAATTTTTGTACGTAATAATAATTTGTCGTGTATTAATTCATCTTCCTAACTATAAGCTTTTGTTTATTATTTTTTTTATTACATCCTATGTATTATATATTTATATTTATTTTTCCACCTTTGCGAGCTATTTTTAAGTCATGTAAATTCTATCTGTGAAAACTTGTAATTGGCGTTAAACTTATTCTTGATTTATGTATCAATTTCTGTTGCAGCTGTAAGTTTTCTGTACTAAATAAAATAAACGTTTCTACTTTCATCCATAAGATAAGGTGTAATAAACGTACTTTTACCTATTCTGTCCATCCATCCATCCATCAGCCTGTACTCGTCCACTGCTGGACATAGGCCTTTTGGAGAGCACGCCACTACACACGGTCCTCCGCCTTCCTCATCCATCCACTTCCCGCCACCTTTTTAAGGTCGTCGGTCCAGCGGGCTGGAGGTCGTCCTACCTACCTAAACTGTGGTAAATACCTAATATGGATAATACCTGGTAAGTCGATCTACCTCACGGTAGATCCAGTTTATAAAGCCGATCTAACCTTTAACTAAACTGTAGTATATCTTTGTCCAATATGAAACAAATGACTCCCGCTTCCCATCTCAAACGCCAGCCACCAAACAGTAAACGCATACAAACGTAAGCACTTCACAAACGCACGTTAACTCACCTGTTCACTTTGAACAGTAGTCCCATCGGGGTCATTTCAGTTTACTCGACAAATTCTCCGCAACACTTCACTGCAATATTCACTAAACAGTTCCAAACTAAAACAGTCACAAATAGTTCCTTAATTCGTTCTTATTAGAAACACTATATGAATTAAAATTGTATTTATTAATAACAGTAAAACAGTTCCAATTAATAAATAAAAATAATTAATTAAAACAATTGAAAATTCGATCAATAAAATCTAATGAAAAATATTTAGATCATGGAATTGATTAAAAATCGATTGTAAATTAAATTCAAAATGTTATCGAATATTAAAATAAATATACAATTTTCGTAAATCGAATTTACACGGTCAACGTTCTATTCTGAATATTTTTGTAAATATTTGAAATTAATATTGCAATATTTGCCGATATAAATATTAATATGATCGATGCAAATCGCTCTGCGTATCAGAGGGTCTGATCGATGTGACGCGTGGTTGCCGTACGGCGGTCGCAAGTATTCTGTGGAGGTGACAACACTCAAACAATGGCATGAGGATTGAGGACTAATTATACACAAGTTCTCTTTATACACAAGTTCTCTTGTACAGGTGGGAAGCCTTTATTTTAACAATGTTGGAGCGACAACTGGAATTCTTATTTCAAACCTTGAACATTCCGATTGGGTATCCAGGAATAAATTACTTTGCTCTACTTACATTGTTGTTCTATAGTTTTATACAAGTCTTAAAGGCTGAGTTTCAATATGCAATTTTCCTAAATCGAATTTACACGGTCAACGTTCTATTCTGAATATTGTTGGAAATATTTGAATGAATATTGCAATATTTGCCGATATAAATATTATTATGATCGATGCAAGTCGCTCTGCGTATCAGAGGGTCTGATCGATGTGACGCGTGGTTTGTTTTTATTATCAAAATAAAAATCGATACAATTTTGTTGGGTAGCACTGCGAAAAACCACGTAGGTTTAAATTGCGTGCTCAATCGCAATTGTCGCAATTGTCGCAAGTATTCTGTGGAGGTGACAACACTCAAACAATGGCATGAGGATTGAGGACTAATTATACACAAGTTCTCTTGTACAGGTGGGAAGCATTTATTTTAACAATGTTGGAGCGACAACTGGAATACTTATTTCAAACATTGAACATTCCGATTGGGTATCCAGGAATAAATTACTTTGCTCTACATTGCTCTATAGTTTTATACAGGTCTAAAGGCTGAGTTTCAAGGCGAAACATAGGTTTAGTTTTTATTGATGTTTGTCCATTAATATTTTACACGATCTCACCCTACATTATGATGGGACTTTGGAGACTGAGAGGAATCTGAAGATCGATGAAGAGGTTATCTATTTTAACTGAACAGAATGATAGTAATAGGTGGTAAAGAGTGACTAAGGTGTCTAAATTAAAGAGAAGAACCATTTAAAATTAAAAATGTAATGACGATTGAAACATTAAAATCACCAATGACTTCTACTTACATGTTAGTCTAGTAATTCTTACAAAACTTTAAGCCTGGATGGATGCTGTTTAAAAAAACTTTGGTAGAATGTCTAGAGAAGTCAATGTAAAGTCACTTATAAAGAGCTATCCGGGTAGGAATATGGCAGTAAGTGAATGAAAAGCCCATACGCCTAAACGAACGATGCTTCGTTGCTGCAGAACGTTTATCTCTCGCCAAAACCTCCCACCAGAACAAACGATGTGGTTTATAGAAATTATGAATGCCCATAGGCCGAAAATCAAACCCAGGAACTTCCAGTTTTGAGTCCAATGCGCCAGGAGAGCGTCAAAAAAGAGTATAAAACAAAACACCGGCAACAAAATTAAAAACTATACAACCTACAAGGCTGCTACTTCCCATAGCTCATGGTTTTATTGCGACCACCACATCCGCGCACGCGCACACCACAGGATGCGATCCCGAACCAACAGTAACCTTCCACCCATAACTCCTTAACTTCTTGTACATAAAGTATATTATCCCCTATCAAACTGTGCAAAAAGATTGTAAGTAAAATGTGCATTGGTGATCGCATATTAGGTCCTGGGTACAGCACCGCAAAGCTTGTTCAAACGTCAAGTTCTCAATGCCTTACGTTATGTACACCGTGTGAAACATCTACGGTTGATGTTAGAAAAAAAAATCGCCTTAAATTGGTGTTTGTGTTGACAATAAACTAGATGGCGATCGATCTATTTAACGTTGTACGCCTGGAATGTGGATAATATACCTTGTTCTTCAAAAAATGAGATCTCTTTGATTTTCCGGGACAAAAAGAAGCATATAACCTTCCCACGTTAAAAAGGATATAGGCTATTTGGCTAAGTAGCAAGATGCCCAGGAGATAACAGACATACTTGCTAAATATTGCATCTTACAGTAATAAAAAAATCATTACGTTCGGCGCGTGCGGATACATGGTGTAAGATAAGTCTAAACCAAAAATGATTTCCTGTATCAAACTTGTTATAACCAAACATATAAAGTCTGTTTTCCTTCAATTGACTACACAGATAACTTTGCAAGAACAAACTTCATATGTTTCAACCACTAAACAATCAGACTTGTTAATCCTTAATAGCAAAGCTCATTTTGATAAGGATAGTTATACAGTTTGGTTTATTGTCGCCTTTCTGTCGCCTGCGGCATATTGTTTCCTTTATATAAAGCTGATGATTATTTCAATGACAATGGTTTTGATGACCATTTTCGTTGGTATTTATTGTCAGCTGATTGGAATACCTGCTTTGTTACATATTTTTTGGCAGAATAAAATGCGAGGGTAGAAAAATCGTACGTGACATAAAAGCCACAAACTGTTCTCTCATACACAAGTAATGATGGTGAAAATCAGAGAACCTTTATTAAATATTATCCTTTAACCAATAATGTAGTCGATGCCCGCGACTTGACGTAGAGTTACTAATTACTATTCAGTATTCACAGTAACTACCTACCACCCTACTGTACATGTCTGAGCTAAAACACATTGGAAGTGCGTTCATTTTAAGATAAGACGACTTCTATTACTATGTGATTAAAGGAACAGATCACTTACAATGCACAGCAACACAAGCTAATATAAAAATGCGAAAAAAAGAAAAGAGACACACTTTCACATCTATACTAATATTATAAATTAGAAAGTTTAGCTGTATGGATGGATGGATGGATGGATGGATGGATCTATGGATGTATGGATGGATAAATGGATGGAAGAATGGATGAATGTTTGTTACTTATTCCCACCAGAACGGATCGACGGATCTTGATGAAATTTGGCACTGGGATCAGTGGCGTGCAGTTCATAGAGGCATAAGGCACTGCTTACCCAAATGGAACAATGTCAATGCTCATTTTTCATCAAACCAGCTAATAAATAGGTATTTTGACTAAGTAATGCCTACCCAAGCTGCAAAAGCTGTGCACGCCACTGACTGGGATAGATTATAGTCTGGAATAACATATACTAAGCTACTTTTTATCCCGGAAAATTAAGGAGTTCCCCATCTCTGTGCCAAATTTCAGCCAGATCCGTTCAGCCGTTGGGGCGTGATTGAGTAACAAGCATCCATACATCCACACATCCACACATCCATACATCCATACATCCATACATCCATCCAAACTTTCGCAATTATTATATTAGTATAGAAGTATAGATATTCAATTAAAGTATACCCACAAAAAATGTGCAATACCATAAGTGGCACACAAAACCCGTGTTCTCAGTATGCTCGGAATGCACTAATGCGACGTTTTTGCATGTGGAGCTATGAGAACCCGCGACAGATGTCTGTCCGTCCGTAGCGCGTCAGCTTAGACCAGTTGGACCCGTCGTGCTTGGTTTATTTATAGCTAAGTGATTAACGGCATATGTACCTAGGTCCTAGAGCTAGAATGCTAGAACACTGGGCATACTACGATTCTTTAAGCCTGTTTTTAATATTGTTGACGTTCATGTTTTGGGATTATAATCGTTTTTTTTATGCCTTAGTTACCCCAAGTTAACCCTTGACTGCGATCTCACTTGATGGCAAGTTATGATGAAATCTAAAATGGTAACGGTAAGGACTGAAACAGTTACTACTAAGTAAGTTACTAAAAATATTATGTAATAGAAGGCATATTTATATATTTGTTAGTAAACTACTCTACATAACAATAGACTAACCATAAAGAGACAAACACAAATAAAAATAAAAATAATAAAAGGGATCTACTATATGTACAAATTACAATTTAAGTTAATTTTAATTTTAATTTTAAATATTTACAAAGATGCTTAACATAAGGGCTATAGGCTAGTCATTGGACTTTACACACACTGACACCACATCTCCATGTTTTTCTTAAAACAACTGCAACCATCGGTGCTTTCACCTTAGGTTCAAATTTGAATACGCGTCAATTTGGCAGCGTCGCTATTTCGGTTACACTTTTAAACACTTTAAAACCCTTTATTTCTGGTACAAATTCACTTCTGTTACAGAAATATAAGTGTTTCGGGTTAACAGAATTAAAAACACTTTCAAAAGGTTTACAGCTTCGATTCTGTTACTTTTCTCTTATATTAGGTCCTTACATATGAAATTGCCCTTTTGTCGTACTGACCACTTTGATCTCAAATGTCTCCTCTTTGGTTAGGTTACTAATGGGTAATAAACTACCTATGAGATGGCAAAAGTACATAGATAGCAATGGTACATACTTTGATTAAATATTATATTATATTTTTAAAAAATCGATCTTATGTCCCTCCCTTACAAAACGGCAATTTCATAGGTAAAGACCTATTATTTCTGTAACCTTTATGAATCTGTTTTTCAGTCCCTGGGTAACGGGCTAACCTATTAGGGGCATGGCAGTTACATTGAACCCATACCCATAATCGGTTTGTACACAGCATCGTACCGAAACGCTAAATCGCTTGGCGGCTCGTTTTTGCCGATAGAGTGGTAACAAGCCACGGCCGCAGCCTCCCACCAGACGATATATATACATACCATCACTTATAGCCGTATAATGTTAATATTGTGGACGTTCTTAATTTGTTATTATTATTATATAAGGATTATTCCTTATTTTAGGGACGTTAAGGCAAGCGACGTAAAGCTGTTATTTCGAAATAATACCGCTTTAATCGATGGTGATAATCCCCTTGGTCACTATGATATTCACAGAAGTATTAATCGTACCAAGGAAACTGGCAATTCATCAAGAATTTCCAGTTTCCTTGGTACGATTAAAAGGAGATGGGAAAATTTCGAGATAAAGAATCTTGCTTAATCTTGCACAGACCTTCCTAGCGCAGTGGTGAGCTCATTGGTCTTGATGGACGTAGCACGGAGTCGATCCCCGGCGAGTCAGTTTAGGAATTTATAAATTTTATGATTTTTTATTATATTGGTTGGTCTAGTGGTTAGCATGTTTGACTGCGGCTGACGACTCGAACCCGGGACCTCGTCGGCTGCAGTCGAACATGCTAAGCACTAGACCAACGAGGCAGTCTATGATGGTGATATGGGTTATATAACTGCCATACCATACGGGGTTAGCCCGCTACCATATAGACTCTATCATCACTTACCACCTGGTGAAACTTGCAAGTTACAACATTGCTTTATTCCCACCTCTTTCTCGCAACACTACTATCAATAAATAATATCCTTCTCATATTTTTGCTCCGTTATAGCTTTGTTTCTCTGTCATTAAAACAGAAACATTCCTTTTCATAACAATACCAAGACATTACTATCTTGTTGAGATCTACTGACTCCATACTTTTCTATCTACCACTACAGCCTATTAACGTCCCACTGCTGGGCACAGGCCTCCACTCTCATAGGAGAGAGGGAATTAGAGCCTAGACCCACCACGCTGCTTCAATGCGGGTTGGCGGGCTTTAACGACTATTATCATGTTAGTGATAATAACCGGGACCGACGGCTTAACGTGCTCTCCGAGGCACGGGGGTGAAACACCGCCAACTTCCTCCTAACTCCGGGCTAGTACGGAGAATTTCTAATCAGAAAAACCCAACACTTAATTATGGCCCGACCTGGGGACTTTTCTATCTAAACTACGCAATTTGGAAAACAATAAAATTAGCTATAATTAGATAAAAGCAAACGAGGAACTTGATGTGTATCGGGTGATTGTCCTATTGCGTTATCGCGGTACCGGGGTTCGATTCCTGTTTGCATTCCAGGGGCGATCGTAAAGCGGTACACAATGGATGTTTGTAACAACCACGGAACTGTACTATAAAGCCGCATTACTTCCTGCGTTTTATTTCAGCACTAGCTGATGCCCGCGACTTCTTACCCGTTGAATAAGTTTTTGTTACGGGAACTGATTATTTGTCCCGGGATAAAAAATAGACAATGTCCTTAGAAGAATAAATTTGTGTATCCAAGGGAATGGAGCCCATTTCGAGTAACTAATTAGTTAGGTTACCATTTTTATAAATAAATTAAAATAATTTCAGATTGCATGGTTTTCCTTTCATTTAATTTATCAAGTTTCTTAGAGAGATTTGATCATTATAATCGATACTAACGATCGATACAATAAAAGTACAGGTTGTAATTTTTACAGATTTTAGTCGGTTCGATTCCCGGGTGTGACAAGCGAATTTTCGAAAATCTTTGAATGCAGTTTTCTTTCTATTCAAAAATAAAGGAATGTTTTCTTTGAGTAAAATTTTCTATCTACAGTATTAAGAGTACTTTCCCTTCAGGTGGCATTACAAAATTCCACCCTGTATACCTACTAACAAAGAAACACACTTTAGCATATAAATATAATATTAGTAAGATACGGGAGCAACAACTAGTTATTAATTAAGCGAAAGTGTATGTTTCTTGATTTCTCAGTAAGCTTAGATGACCAAAATTCCTCCCCTAAGGGGGTAAAATAGGGGTTGAAAGTTTGTATGAAAGTCCTTCATTTCTCAAGTTATAGCTTTAAAACTTGGTATATGAGCTGCGGGTTGAAAATAAGAAATACGTGTTTCACAGTTTTTGAAAATTCTACCCCCGGAGGGGTGACATAGGGGATGGAAGTTTATAAGACCGTCCTTCATTTCTCAATTTATATCGACGAAAGCTGATATTTTGGCTTTCGGTAAAATATAAAGAAGTACGATTGTCACAGTTTTTCAAAATTCCACCCCCAAAGGGGTAAAATAGGGGTTGAAAGTTTTATGAAAGTCCTTCATTTTTCAAGTTATAGCCATGAAAGTTTATGTTGTATGTATTAAAGTATTTAGGCTTCTAGTTTCAAATAAAGAAATACGAGTTTCACAGTTTTTGAAAATTTTATCCCCAAGGACGTTAAATAGAGAGTTTGTCCTTCAATCACACCGCAACAAAGCAACGGATCAACGTGATTTTTTGCATGGGTATAGTTGAGGACCTGGAGGAGTAATATAGGTTACTTTTTATCTTGGAAAATTAAGGAGTGCCTGTGGGAATTTAAAAAACTTAAGCATCCGCTACTTAATTATATACATAGATACTGCACGCAATCTATTTCAGCAAATCTTATGGGATATAGAGCAATTAATCCCCTGATATATAACAGCAAAGCAAATTCAAGTACAACGTATGTCTGTCAACATGCCAATGAAAAAATGGACTTACTGTTATCCCATCACGACACCTCTTACTATCGACGCAGAAGGCCTAGCACAATCAATGTGACATATTTCTCTCACCACTCAACACTTAATGCATAATAAAGCCTTGAGAAGAGACATTTGAGAGCCTCTTGCTGATTCTTCTCTGGAAGAATGTCATTCCGAACCATTGGAAGATTCAGTTTGAGACATTTTGCCAGCGTTAAACCACTATTAGGACAAAAAATCCGCGTCATTCACTTTTATATATAAAAGTAACTTTTATATATATAAGCTTGTAAGTATACATACAAGCGCGACAGGACAACATGTAGGTTGTTCCCCTACGCGGACGTTTTGTCTCGTTTCGGGACCTGGGTCGGACCATAATTCTATTAACAAAGAAATTCTCAGTATAGGAGTTAGGAAATTGCACGTAAAGTTGTCGGTCCTACGCCTAATCTCTCTCCGGTCGTGTCGAACTGTTTATCCCATCGGGCTATGAGAGTAAGGGGATGGAGGATGCACCTGTGTTTGTGCATACCTTTGAGCTCTATAATATTTCCCGTGCAATGGGTAATCTCTCTAGAGATTGGCCGCCGTGGCCGAAATTAGTTCGGCAGGACATTATATATTCTGTAAACTTAGTGACTCGTATAGTGTAGTGACCCTTGTAGCATTCGTTTTAAGATACCGTGGTTAATTATCACCATCACGTCATATACTTTGTAAACGTGACGTTTAGAATGCGTACTGTGTATATAGATAGCAATCTAAACTAATATTATACATAGAGATCCTCAAGAAAATTGCCATTATGTGAACTAAGTCGGAAAAAAACATCTCTTCTGAGAGCTAACGTGGCGTGTGCTGCGTAAATAGTTAAAGTTACATGAGAATATTGTATGGTAGAATTATTCCTCTTAAAAAGTTCTAAAAAAAACTCCGCGATATCATATATCTATCTTTTATGGTTGACCCACAATAACCATTTTTATGATTTTCAAATTTGGTCTAAACCAATGCCTTACTTGCGAAGGTGTTTCTACCAACATAGTATTAATCCTTATCAAAATAAATATGTTGGTCATCTCAAGTATTTAATTAGGATAAAAATTGTCCTTTACGCCATTTAATTTAGATGAATATCTTAAGAGATATCATAGAAATAATGTATGCGGCCTGTGCTCAGATTACCTATAATCTGAGGGCTGGTTGTACGGTTGTACGGCAGGTGTAGTGAGGGCGGGGTGTACTCTTACAAGTTACAATGTTAAATTATAATGAAAATTTTGACCACTGCCCACTGGCTATATTATTGGGTACAGACTATTATGATTATTAGTGCTCCGGATCGCTAGTTTTGAATAAAATATGGATTTTGGACTACTTAAACGACAAGGAAGCTTGGCAATGATTTGCTCTATAGCTCTGATAGTTCCTTAGTTAAGATGATTTGTGAGATGGTGATAATAAAAAGAAAAAAAAACCCGGCTGAGTTTGTTGTGGGCTCTTCTTAGACCAGGGCGCGTTTGGAACCCTCGTAGCTTTAGTTTTAAGATACCGTAACCAATTATCACCATCATTTTTTATAAGTAAGTAATTTTTAACGTCAATAAGTGTACCTACAGTGTACCTATATTGAATAAATTATATTGAGAGTAAAAAATACTTTGAGTTCGAGTTCGAGTTTGAGTACTAACCCCATAGATTGTTCTTGGGCCACTGTACAAACAATCGAAAATCACGCCGTTCCTCCCACGTCGAACACTATCTACGTGTAATAAGTAGTGTCACAGATATAACGGGACAATAATAATAAAGCTAACATTGTTTTACGACAAAAGAAAGTATCGTAAAACTGACTTATAGCACAGAATCCATACTGCCAATGCTTAAAGCCATATTGTTTTATTATTGTTGACTTTCGTGTTTTACAATTACAATCCTTATTTTAGGCTCGTCGAGGTATGTGACATAGAACTGTAATTTTGAGTAATAATGCTTTAGTATTGCTTTAAGCGTCGGCAGTATGGACCCAGAACACTTACATAGTACAGGTAATAGATAGTCGTCTTATAAGTTATAGCTTAACAGTTTTATGCGGTAATAAAGCTGTATTAGTGGGTATGAAAGAAGCTTTTAAGTTTGTTTTTCATCGTCCTTTTTTTTATCAAGTTAGCCCTTGACTGCGATCTCACCTGATGGTAAGTGATGATGCAGTCTTAGACGGTAGTAGCGGGTTAAACTGTTAGGGGAATGGCATGGAAAAATAGGTAAACCACGCGAACGAAGTCGCGGTCATCGATTATATAATATGATGGAAGATTTTACCAAAACGCCATGCCTTATAATGAAAGCGCTAATAAATTAAAAAATAATCGGCGGCCATTTTGTTGTAACAAACGGATATCCTGTATTGTTCTTGACTGGTTGAAAACAATCTTGTTTTAAATCGCTGTGCTTAATTAAAAATGTAATTAGGGGCTAATGGCACGGATTTACTTTACATTATACGCGTCTTTAAAATGTTTGTCATGAGCTCTATCGGTTTTTACATTGCTTGTGGAGTTCGGAGACCTTATTTTTAGGGTTGCACCCTTTGGGTTCTGAACAGGACCCTATTATTAAGCCTTTGCTGTCCGTCCGTCAGTCCATCCGTCCGCCCATCCGTTTGTCTGTCAGCGCCAGTAATAAATAGACATTTAAAAATTTCACAGAACGTGTATTTCTAGTGTAAATCGCCAAAGATATCACCTAAGGTTAAAACTGGTAGCTAGCTACGGCCGAAACCTAGGTATGTCATTTTATTTTTCATATTCTTCTCAGCAGATCCTCCTCTTTTAATATAGGTACCTTCAAATCAAGAGTGAATAGGCATCACCACTTGCAAGCAAGTCTGATTGCAGCCAAGCCTACACAATAAAAATAAAAAAACCTTTTAATTGACATCCATGTCATGAGGGTGCATATAAAGTAAATAGTCTGCCATCATTGGCGTCCTCAACACTGGCAGGAATGTGGAAAAACCCTTTTATGAAGCCCTTGGTGTGTTTACATGTGAACTCCAAATATCAGGAGGTACATGAATTGAGATAAATAGTTTATTAATTAATTATGAATTATGTGTGATTTTTTTTTATAACTAACATAGTTTTACGATATATAGTTACTAACACTCTGTATGGATTATATGGATCTGAAATAAAGGTTTATTTATTTATTTATTGGGAGTCCGCCATATTGGTATGAGAATGACGTCACTTGGATTATTTCATTTGATATTTCGGTTTTGAGTGTAAATACCTATACTACCTACTATTATTTTAAAATAATTAAAATATTCAGACATAAATATTACGTTTTACTGTTTTAGGTATAAATACCTAACTTTCAGATGTTTTTTTTTTGTTGGATATTTTTGTGTAAGTTTTGGATCATCAAATACAAAAACCCAGCCAAGTTTCATCGACTGAGGATTTAATGCGGGGGTCCCCATACAACAGACCGCCCCATTGCCTAGAGTATTAACTGAGTTGCAAGATTTGACCTAAACATAAGGAGTGAAAGAGTAACCGAAATAAGGGGCTTAAACACTGTTTTTTGAAACAGTTATAAAACAGAAACACTCAGGTATAACGGAAACAGAAACGATACTGAAACCCAATCAATCTATAACCTTTTATTTCTGTTAATAAGTGTTTTTATCTGTAACCCTAATAGTACATGCCCTAACAAACAGCACGGTGTGACAACACATTCTTCTCACTTCATTGGACTTTACACACACTTACACAACATGACCATGTTTTTCTTAAAACAATTGCAACCATCGGTGCTTTCACCTTAGGTTCAAATTTGAATATGCGTCAACAGTAAATTTGGCAACGTTGCTATTTCGGTTACACTTTAAAACCCTTTATTTCTGGTACAGATCCATTTCTGTTACAGAAATATAAGTGTTTCGGGATAGATTAACAGAATTTAAAACACTTTCAAAAGAGTTACAGCTTCGATTCTGTTATACTCTTTCATTCTGTAACACATAAATTTCTGTAACCTTTATGAATCTGTTTTTCAGTCCCTGTCTAAACAAACCCACAAACATTGCAAGATAAATAAAAGCTTGTAATAAAATTAAACGTCCGCATTACAATAATTGAAAGTACCAATAAAACAAAATTGCAGAGATCTCTGGAGCATGAAATTCGCATTTCCCATGGGATCCAGAATTTATAACCAGTAATTTAATAACCAGTGGCAGGTATTCCGTACATGTGGATATAAAAGCAGTGCCCTAACCTATTATTTAAGAATAAAGTACCTAAATTATAACTAAGTTTATCGGCTCTTCTCATAACAGTCACTGTTATGAGAAGACTTATTATTAGAGCTAATATAATATTGAGTATTGGCAAGGTTATATGAAATTAAAATATGTAGGTGCTTATACGGATTTTTTATGAGGCAGGTACCTTATTTGAGAACAAAGTACCTACATTATAACTAAGTGTTCTGCTCTTCTCATAACAGTCACTGATATGAGAAGACTTATTATTAGAGCTAATGTAATATTGAGTATTGGGAAGGTTATATGAAATTAAAATATGTAGGTGCATATACGGATTTATTATGAGGCAGGTACCTTATTTGAGAATAAAGTACCTAAATTATAACTGAGTGTTCGGCTCTTCTCATAACAGTCACTGATATGAGAAGACTTATTATTAGAGCTAATGTAATATTGAGTATTGGCAAGGTAATATGAAATTAAAATAGGTAGGTGCTTATACGGATTTTTTATCGGACAGGTACCTAGTAGGTACCTACATATATTTGATGCCATTAATAAATACTTTCACTCGATTCAGCAATGCTTAAGACTGCGGTTACTTGTGTCAGCATTATTACTGTTTGTCATTATATAAAATACTCTTTGAGTACTGTACTCTTTGACTAGACAAGACCTAGGAATCGTATAAGATATTGCACATATGCAATAGCCGTTTCTCCTCTTTTGATCATAATACTACCTATAATCCTTTTATTTTCGTTTTTGTAGTCACCAAGTATACATTTTTAGTTAACTCCACTATGTATAAACTTGACAGGGGAGACATGAATACTTAAAATATTATTTTAAAATAAGTTATGTTATCTCCCCCGGCCTAGGGGAGACACCAGGACTGAAAATTCCTAATGTCTCCCCGAAGGGGGCAAATCAGGGGAGACACGAGTCCGGAGCCCATGAAACTGGAAGTATAATATCTGCCAATTTGACTCGTTTCATGTCATTCGATTTAATCTGCGGATACGCCGTCATTTTGAAAATAATTAGTATAAATTCGAGTGTTTTGAACTTTTGACGATTGTGATTCAGTCAGACTCAGCGATTATTGAATACTTTTGTGTTTTAATTTAATTTGATTAGTATTAAGTAAGTCTGAGCTTAACGATAGCAATCGTGGCCGGATAATATGAATATTGTCTTTAAATTTAGCTATATTTTATCTAATTACATTAAATCTCTCGAGAAACGTCTACACGTTTAACCATTTACTTGTGCAAGTATCAAATGAGAAGACAAATATATTAAAAGTGTTTTATTGATACCTACTTGTGGATTGTCGCTTACACTTTTGCAAATAAAATGATCCCTCAATAAAAACCGTGGGAACGCATTTGCATACAATGGCCAAGCACACGACTCTACATGACTGTTAACTTCGCACTGCAATTTAAACTCCAATTTAACTACGGTGTTATGTACTCATCGTTATAAACCTATCATGAATAAGATTGTTTATGTGTTAAATGCAAATTAACTAAAGTCTTTGTTTGTATATTTTTTTACTTTAATTCAATTAGTGATGGTTTAGTCACTATGAGTATAATCGGATTAATCCGAAAACGGCCTTATCTGGGACGGTAACAATAGCAGTATATTTTGAATTTAAAGAAAAACATATTGCTGAAAATCTAACCCTTGACATCCTACTAATAACACACACTCCTATCGTCAAAACAGGACCTATTGGCGTTCGACTTGCGCGACAAGACGAAACGTGCGGGCGTTTCACGCTAACCTTCTTTCATGTCCTGGCAGTAGAGTGTTTTCGCCTTTATGTGTAAGGCTGGCCATACACGGACAACTTTAAGCAGTCAGGATGGACTGCTTCAAGCTGTGACTGCATAGCGAACTACAGTCTTCTACGTACACATATATATGTCACCGTAAGATTGTAAAAACCGTTAGATTATAATCCAACTCGCGAAATTGCAAACTGTCGAAGGATTACAATTTAACGCATTATTTTTCGGTAGATTGTAATCTGTTAGGTATATTAACCCGATAGAACCTATCAGGTATCAGGTACCAATCAACCAATACCATGCACTACCTGATTGAATATGTCGAACCCTAACCTAACCTACAAGAAAGAAACAATAAAACTTAAATACAATTAACATTTCAAAAATTGACACTCAGAACATTGAACGGTTCACTATCTGTCGACAGTTTACAATTTCGCAAGTTAGATTATAATCTAACGGTTTTTACAATCTTACGGTGACATATACATGGAACCGCCCGAGCAGTTGCGACTGCTTCGGACGGTTGACAGCAGTTATCAATGGTAGCTTCAAACTGTTGACTATGACTGCAATAGCAGTCCGTGTATGTTGATCACTGGCTAACTGCTCGAGCAGTCCGTGTATGGCCGGATTAAAGGTTTTTAAAGCTCACATTTCCATGTGCTTGTAATAGCAAATTATTTAGAGATTGGTTCCTATTTCTTGCGATATAATTTCCCATGCTTTCCACTATCACACAATGTCGCCGATTTCTCTTCAATTATACCTCGCATCGGTTTCTCATAACGCCTCCAGTGTGGAATGCGCGAAATGCGTGCAAGGATAATTCATATCATAAAACCTTCAACTTCCCATGAAATAAACAAGATTAAGACTGTAGGTAACAATTATCTATCTATCTATCAAAAATATATAATGATACTAGCGAATGCCCGCGACTTTGTCTGTGTGTTTTGAGGGATTTGGTTGCCGCGGGATGATCACTGGCTAACTGCTCGAGCAGTCCGTGTATGGCCGGATTAAAGGTTTTTAAAGCTGACATTTACATTTGCTTGTACTAGCAAATTGTTTAGAGATCGGTTCCTATTTCTTGCGATATAATTTCCCATGCTTTCCACTATCACACAATGTCGCCGATTTCTCTTCAATTATATCTCGCATCGGTTTCTCATAACGCCTCCAGTGTGGAATGCGCGAAATGCGTGCAAGCATAATTCATATCATAAAACCTTCAACTTCCCATGAAATAAACAAGATTATGACTGTAGGTAACCATTATCTATCTATCTATCAATCAAAAATATATAATGATATAATTATCTATCAAAAATAACATTGGTCAGGCAGGGGCCATAGCACTTCCATAGATCCAGTTCACCAGTCCAATAAAGCAACCCAAACGTACTCAAGTCAAAGTAACAAGCCCCTTAACACTTAGGGGTGTAAAAATTAGTTATAAACCTATTCTCATACCTACTAAATATACATATGAAATTTCATCAAAATCGGTCAAGCCGTCGGAGTATAAACACTAAAACTGTGACACAAGAATTTTATATATTAGATAATAAGTGTGAAACTTAGGATGCATGTTTGTTAGAACGGCTGAACGGATCTGGATGAAATTTAGCAATTTTCTGGTGACAGAAGGGCTGGCTCATTTTTTGCGCAAAGGATCAGCCTGGCTGTCCAGCGCGGAAACGCAGCCAGCATTCTTGCCACCATTCTACGCGGGCATGATTTATATAGTAATTAGGTTAGGCTAGCTAGCATTAAGTTCTATTGTATTATTTAAAAAAAAAAAAAAATTTGGAGTAACACTTATGTCACTTTTTATCCTGGAAGAAGAGTTGCAACTGGTTGGACAGAAATACAGAATAGTTGAACCGTGATCCCGAAATGGTTTTTAAGGAGTATACATATATATAAATAATTTTATAGAACCTGAGGTTATGTGTGTATAACAAATAACTTCAGGTTTTGCGTGCATAACTGCATACATTAGGTAGTTAATTATTTATATTGTGATTTATTTGACCTATAATTATGACGCGCAAAAACCCCTGCAATACCTAAGCTTTAATCAACGTAACTTTATTACCCGCACGAATCTCAACTTCGACAAAAAATCCATCTTCATATCCTGTACACATCCTGTTACCATTATACCACAGCGAAGTATAATATTATATTCAACTAGATGATGCCCGCAACAAAAAAAATTATCCTTTTATTATATTTTTTTTTATTCCTACGCATCCTATGAAAACTCATTTCCTGTCCTTCTCCGGGATGCCACCTATCCCTGTACCAAATTTCATCAAAATCGGTTGAAAAGGTGGGCCGTGAAAGCGTAGCAGACAGACAAAGAGACACACTTTCGCGTTTATAATATTAGTATGGATTATTCATACAGTGGGTCGACGCCCATACAAGTGACAGACCCGGCTGCCATGACAGTTGTAGCACCTAGAGCAGGGGTTCCAAAACTATTTTGGGCAAGAGACCCCTTTTCCAAAATGAACTGATACCTCAGACCCTTATAGCCAAATTACTTTAAAAATCAATTTTAAAACTTTGCGGTTGGTAAACTTGACATCATTTTCTCATCAAAATTTATCAAAATAAATAGACAATGGGGCTAATTCTGTAGTTCACTATCTCTAAACTAAACTAAAATGACAGTATTAAAATATTGCTAACCCTTTCATAATACTCCCTGCGGAAAGGGACGGAAATAGATTTAAAGCTGTCATTTTAGTTTAGTTTAGAGATTGTGCACTACAGAATCAGCCCCATTATTCAGTAAATATCAAGTGTAATTAATAATTATTAATACAAATTACGTAAAAATAATTAAGTAAGTAGATAATTATTTAAAAAAACAACATTAAAATAGGGGTCGATTTTTAGACCTCGTCGACTCAGGTACCTCTTTGGGAATCCATGATCTAAAGGTACGGTAGGTATTCTCACTTCGTAGTAAATAAAAGGTTATGAGAAGATTAAAAGTATGCTCTTGAAAAAAGCTTACTATACTGTTGAAGATTATGTAAATGATAAAAAAGCATGGATTAGACTCGCTCCACCAATGCGGTTAGGTACTTATTCAATTGATTGTACACATTGATGTAATTGCAAATTAATTTTCTTCAAAATAACAACCACCGAGTTTCTTGCTGGTTCTTCTTGGTACCGTCGAACGACTGGTAGGAAAGAGCGTATCTCCTTAAACTGCGATTATACTGAAGCGAATTCACTAGAAAAGGCAAGAACAAGTAAATGGCGGCGATATCAAAGGCGATAAGATCTGTGTGTACGACAATTAATTATATTTCTATAGGGCCGTCGCCCCTCGTGAGTCATTTCGCGCCTGGCTGCTCGTATGGCATGCTCATCTACATAATCTGGACGTATTATAGGTATAATTATAATAATAATTAAGGTAAACCAGGGTCAGTTTATAAGGCGTACTTCTAATTCTAAAGCATCTATCTACCAGGGAATTGAGATGAATAGAGGTGGACGTTGTATGCCAAAACAGGCTGCATCTATCATCGTTACAAAGAGGTTGCCTATCGTCGTCGTTGTCGTCAACTGATGGACGTCCACTGCTGGACATAGGTCTCTTGTAGGGTCATCCACAAGCCACGGTTTTGCGCCGCCTGGATCCAGCGACTCCTTGTGACTCTCTTGATGTCGTCCGTCCACCGTGTGGGGGGTGTGCCGACGCTGCGCTTTCCAGTGCGGGGTCGCCATTCCAGCACTTTGAGACCCCAACTTCCATCGGTTCTCCGAACTATGTGCCCCGCCCATTGCCACTTCAGCTTCGCAACTCTTCGGGCTATATCGGAGACTCTGGTCCTCCTACGGATCTCTTCATTTCTGATTTGATCACGTAGGGACACTCCCAGCATAGCCTTCTCCATCGCCCCTGAGCCTTCATAACAGGCCCATTTTCAAATATTTTTTGGGGTTAGAAATTCCCAGTACTAGCCCGGAGTTAGGAAGTTGGCGATGTTCCACCCCCGTGCCTCGGAGAGCACGTTAAGCCGTCGGTCCCGGTTATTATCAATAACATGATAATAGTCGTTACAGCTCGCCAACCCGCATTGGAGCAGCGTGGTGGGTCTAAACTCTCATTCCCTCTCTCCTATGAGAGTGGAGGCCTGTGCCCAGCAGTGGGACGTTAATGGGCTGTAGTGATGATGATGATGTTTTGCAATAGTCCTACACTAACCAAGGATTGCCCTTGGGTGCACTCGCATAGTGCATATTATGGATATTCGCCGGTTGGTGTCCCATTTCCTTTACAGTAAAATTGTCTAACGGGCCTCTGTGAGTCAGTTTAAGCCTTCGCCTTCCAAAGGCCCGGGACGCCATGGTCCCGAGATGGAAAAGATCTATACTAATATTATAAGTACGAAAGTTTGGATGGATGTTTGTTACTCAATCACGCCAGAACGGCTGAACGGATCTGGATGAAATTTAGCACAGAGATAGTTTGGAATAGCTGGCTCATTTTTTGCGCAAAGAATCAGCCCGGCTGTCCAGCGCAGAAAAGCAGCCAGCATTCTTGCCACCATTCCACGCGGGCATGATTTATATAGTAATTAGGAAGGTTAGGCTAGCTAGCATTAAGTTCTATTGTATTACTTTCAATTTAAAAAAAAAAAGTTTGGAATAACACATAAGTCACTTTTTATCCTGGAAGAGTTGCAACTGGTTAGACAGAAATACAGAATACTTGAACCATGACCCCGAAATGGTTTTTAAGGAGTATACATATATATAAATAATTTTATAGAACCTGAGGTTATGTGTGTATAACAAATAACTTCAGGTTTTGCGTGCATAACTGCATACATTAGGTAGTTAATTATTTATATTGTGATTTATTTGACCTATAATTATGACGCGCAAAAACCCCTGCAATACCTAAGCTTTAATCAACGTAACTTTATTACCCGCACGAATCTCAACTTCGACAAAAAATCCATCTTCATATCCTGTACACATCCTGTTACCATTATACCACAGCGAAGTATAATATTATATTCAACTAGATGATGCCCGCAACAAAAAAAATTATCCTTTTATTATATTTTTTTTTATTCCTACGCATCCTATGAAAACTCATTTCCTGTCCTTCTCCGGGATGCCACCTATCCCTGTACCAAATTTCATCAAAATCGGTTGAAAAGGTGGGCCGTGAAAGCGTAGCAGACAGACAAAGAGACACACTTTCGCGTTTATAATATTAGTATGGATTATTCATACAGTGGGTCGACGCCCATACAAGTGACAGACCCGGCTGCCATGACAGTTGTAGCACCTAGAGCAGGGGTTCCAAAACTATTTTGGGCAAGAGACCCCTTTTCCAAAATGAACTGATACCTCAGACCCTTATAGCCAAATTACTTTAAAAATCAATTTTAAAACTTTGCGGTTGGTAAACTTGACATCATTTTCTCATCAAAATTTATCAAAATAAATAGACAATGGGGTTGGTACTATCTCTAAACTAAACTAAAATGACAGTATCAAAATATTGCTAACCCTTTCATAATACTCCCTGCGGAAAGGGACGGAAATAGATTAAAGCTGTCATTTTAGTTTAGTTTAAATAAATAGCCCCATTATTCAGTAAATATCAAGTGGTAATTAATAATCATTAATACAAATTACGTAAAAATAATTAAGTAAGTAGATAATTATTTAAAAAAACAACATTAAAATAGGGGTCGA
Source organism: Erebia palarica (assembly GCA_964035005.1). Taxonomy (NCBI): domain Eukaryota; kingdom Metazoa; phylum Arthropoda; class Insecta; order Lepidoptera; family Nymphalidae; genus Erebia; species Erebia palarica. Next base: position 58,944,622 of record OZ035983.1, on the reverse strand, counting down.
TTTTTAGACCTCGTCGACTCAGGTACCTCTTTGGGAATCCATGATCTAAAGGTACGGTAGGTATTCTCACTTCGTAGTAAATAAAAGGTTATGAGAAGATTAAAAGTATGCTCTTGAAAAAAGCTTACTATACTGTTGAAGATTATGTAAATGATAAAAAAGCATGGATTAGACTCGCTCCACCAATGCGGTTAGGTACACTTATTCAATTGATTGTACACATTGATGTAATTGCAAATTAATTTTCTTCAAAATAACAACCACCGAGTTTCTTGCTGGTTCTTCTTGGTACCGTCGAACGACTGGTAGGAAAGAGCGTATCTCCTTAAACTGCGATTATACTGAAGCGAGTTCACTAGAAAAGGCAAGAACAAGTAAATGGCGGCGATATCAAAGGCGATAAGATCTGTGTGTACGACAATTAATTATATTTCTATAGGGCCGTCGCCCCTCGTGAGTCATTTCGCGCCTGGCTGCTCGTATGGCATGCTCATCTACATAATCTGGACGTATTATAGGTATAATTATAATAATAATTAAGGTAAACCAGGGTCAGTTTATAAGGCGTACTTCTAATTCTAAAGCATCTATCTACCAGGGAATTGAGATGAATAGAGGTGGACGTTGTATGCCAAAACAGGCTGCATCTATCATCGTTACAAAGAGGTTGCCTATCGTCGTCGTTGTCGTCAACTGATGGACGTCCACTGCTGGACATAGGTCTCTTGTAGGGTCATCCACAAGCCACGGTTTTGCGCCGCCTGGATCCAGCGACTCCTTGTGACTCTCTTGATGTCGTCCGTCCACCGTGTGGGGGGTCTGCCGACGCTGCGCTTTCCAGTGCGGGGTCCCCATTCCAGCACTTTGAGACCCCAACGTCCATCGGTTGTCCGAACTGAACTATGTGCCCCGCCCATTGCCACTTCAGCTTCGCAACTCTTCAGGCTATATCGGTGACTCTGGTCCTCCTACGGATCTCTTCATTTCAGATTTGATCACGTAGGGACACTCCCAGCATAGCCTTCTCCATCGCCCCTGAGCCTTCATAACAGGCCCATTTTCAAATATTTCATAGCGATTATTAAATAGAATAACTTAGTTTTAAGTTTGATACTGGGGTTTTAAAATTACAATTTCTTATTATTTGAATATTTACACTAATTTAAATATTTACAAAAAAATCCTTATTTATTTTTACAAAATATATACCGTCCAATGATAGGCATGGAACATAAAACATTGGTGCTATTGCTTCTCTAAATTGCCAGGCTAAGCCGTTGGGTTAAATAAGCTCGGTTCAGCCCAGCTCTGGGTTTGATACTGTTGATAACCAATTTAAACTAACTATCGATTATAGTAACAAAGAACGTTTATGACGTCTCAAGTCAGTATTTCATATATACTTCCTGCCATACTTTGCTGACTTGGTTAGTATTCCTGTTCTATCATAATTTCAACCAATCCCACCAATTGGCTGAAATAATGATACCTGATCTGTCTGCACCAAAAAATTATGGCTTATAGCGAAATAATGTTAGCCAATCAGAGGTGAATCGTTACAGCAATAAACTATACCTTTTGTTTTTTTTTAATTTATTATTAATCTTATAAAATTGTGTTAGAAACAGTGCCACAAAAACTACAGTCGGTTTTACTGTGCACCGTGTTAAAATAGTTACTTAAGACATAAAACATTAATTATAGGTAAGGAAATTACATTTCTACATTTAAAAAACCAACTTTGAATGTATCGACCGTGTAGCAATCAATGTAGCAATCGTTTTACCTAGACCCTGGTCAAATATGTGCCAAAATATGTATCACGTAGTGTTCCGAAGTCATACACTCACATACACACACCATAGAAAACTAACTACATAAGTATAATATTAGTCTCACTATTCGAGTTTTCTAAAACACACTTGACTAGTTCTTACCATTTGGTGGATGGAAAAAATCGCTCATTCACATTTAAAAATCTTTGAACCCATATTATATGCTAATTATAATAAAATTATATTCTATTCCATCGGGTAATTTATTAACACCTCGTTACAAATTCTCAATACATCGCCGTGAGTCGCTTAATATTCAGGCAAGTTTCTTTATAAGGCTTACACTTACTCCTGCCGTCAGTCAGTTTTGTGTGTAGGCGAGGATTTTGGGCCGTAGGATGGTTATTACTTATTAAAAAATTATCAATACCTTAGTTAAGTTCACACGGATTTTTTATCGATGGTTATAACGATGTCATTATAATTTCATTAAAAAACTCATTCGATGGCTAAAACGGAAAGGTTTAAGTACCTATATTAATGGATTTTGGGGTTCAGACTTAAGCCCCAGGGGATATGGAGTATGACGCGAAATTAGATTTAAAAGTTTCATGCAAACTTTAAGTTAAACTTTTTTAAGTTTTCTTAAACTTAAAAAGTTCTCGCTGGTTCTGCTCGCGCTTTTATTTTGTACTTAGCTTATTCCCCGCGTTTGGAAACCCTCCAATTATGCAAAAAATGTTTTTCTAATGATAAGATCCTTTACAAATTGGGCCCTGGTCCCTGGGGCATACTTATTTTAATATTGTTGACGTTCGTGTTTTAGAATTATAATCCTTATTTTAGAGACTTCTAAGTCCGTGACATTAAGCAGTCATTTTGAAACAATACTGCTTTGTGCAGTGCCCCCTGAGCTGCGGTTGAAACCCCAATACACTTCTCACCCCAAATATTTTCCTGCCTATAACCATGCTTCAGTCTAGTTTAGCTTATTTTTGATCTGGTAAAAAGTATAAAAAATAAGTGTTGGTGTGAGTTAGGAGGCTTAACACATTTTTAACGACGCATTTTTGCATATTAAGAGTAGGATCCTTCATGAAAAGGCATCCTAATCAATGAGCAAGCAAAGAGAAGTGCAAGCGCTTACTTGCAATTTAACTTAGGTCTTTAGTCATGCATTCTTCTTAAACAATTGAGTAAAACCGGCATTGTTTATAAGATACAATCGGCACTTTTTGCGCTGAGCATTGTAACAGGTGCATGTAGTACCAATCGACAAAAATATTACCTAAAATCATGACAGAATACAGATATAAATTGTATTTATTCGTCAGCAAATACTATTCACAGGATGTCCAAGACCCTCTGCAGTCCTAAATTACTGCTCGAGCTAAGATACCGCCTTGTGAAATGCTTTATGCTACGTCTGGTCCACTCTCTTGCATGGTTGCGAAACATGGGTTCTCAAAAAGGAAGCAACTAACCGATTGCAAGCTTTCGAAATGTGGATATACAGGAAAATGCTAACACTAAGGTACGGGAACTAGTCCACAAAAACAGAGAACTAATTTCCACCATCATGAACTGGCTTAATTCAGACACCTGCAAAGAAGAGCCCATAATTCTCACTTCAAAGACTAGTTTTGGAAGGAAGGATTGCAGGCAAGAGAGCTCCAGGTTGCCAAAGGAGCAACGATATGAGGGGTGGACAGGACTTAGCTATCCAAGGCTAAAAGATGCGTCTCAAAATAGAAAAGATTTTCGCATGATGACCGCCAGACTTCGGTTTGAAGAAGGCACGTGGTAATACTATAAAATCTTTGTGAAGTATGTATTTATGATTGGTATGCTCCTGAAAAAAGCTTATTATGCTGTTGAAGATTACGTAAATGACAAAGTAGCATGGATTTGACTCCCTCCAGCAATGCTAAGGACAGCTGTTACTTATGTATTCTGTAAATTAATGAAATTGTAATATATTTTTTTCATAAGAGCAACCGCCGAGTTTCTTGCTGGTTCTTCTCGGTAGGAATGTCGTTCTGAACCAGTGGTAGATTCACTCAACGATTCAAAAGCACTTGTAAAAGTTTATTTGAATAAAAAGGATTTGAACTTGAATTTGGTAGTTAGTAATTCGCACCAATATTTTTAAAGCGGGTATGGTGACTTGGCTATACAGAAAATCGATAAAAAAACAACTATATTATTGACAGTTACTTAATTTAGTGCTTCCTTTTTGAGCAAAAGAACCTTTTTATTATAACCCCTTGTCCTAATCTCAGTTCTTTGTGCGTCATCCATCGTCGGATCGCTCCAAACAAGGCCAGATGCAGGGGATTCGTAATACCAAGGGATTTAATCACCTCGCTTAATTGGTTTAGTTTATCAGTTTTATATGAATGTAGGCGTCTATACCTACTAATATAAATGCATTGACTTGCGTTTTGTTTAAGTATTATTATTATCAAACACTTTATATGTACCACCACAAGTGAAATTACAAATACAAAAATTGGAAAAAAAGTAAACACAGACAGAAGTAGGATACAAAAGGCGGCCTTATCTCTACCAGGCAACCTTAGGAATAGGAGAAAATAAGGGAAAATAGACTGCAGGTGGATCTATAATATACTTAAATTCAAATAACTACATACTAATACATAAACCAATAATAAACATGTACATTATTATATATTTATATAATATAACTAATTAATTTTGTTTCTGTTGCTTGTAGGTTTTATTATAGTATATTTTGATGTCTTAGTAATGAAATTTATACTTAAAAATACATAACTATTTGCACACCATTGTATAGTAGAATATAATGTAAGGGAAAATATTATTTTTAAGGCCTATACCTACCTATCTGTATCCCTATTCCTGCAAATAAAATATTAACTATTTATTTATTTTGAATACCCAATACTTCTAGGAAGGTAAGACTCTCCCTGCGTCGTATTCCTCATTACTGAGGGTCGTGACCCCTTTCCATTAATCACATAATGGCAGGGGTTTTTGGGAAAATAATGAGGTGACTTCCCAGGTCCTTCCGTATACCTAGCTTAATTTTACTATAAGTTTTTCTACTGTGTAAAAAATTCATTCATTAGTCATTGACATTTTGTTTTTTGCTTGAATAGAGGATATATTATTTCTTGTTTGATTTAAATCTAATATACAACAGCTGTTCATCTTAATTAATATACCCACTGCCCACGCTCGCCCACTGTTGGGCTACATATTGCATCTTTCTCCCGTCCCCATATTGGATTTGCACGTACCTACTTTATATATGTCACCGTAAGATTTTAAAAACCGTTAGATTATAATCTAACTCGCGAAATTGGAAACTGTCGAAAGATTACAATTTAACGCATTATTTTTCGGTAGATTGTAATCTGTTAGGTATATCAACCCGATAGAACCTAAGTGCCTGTTTATTTATGTCGAACCCTAACTTAACCTACAAGAAAAAGACAAGAAAACGTAAATACAATGAGTATTTCAAAAATTGACACTCAGAACATTGAACGGTTCACAATCTTTCGACAGTTTACAATTTTGCGAGTTAGATTATAATATAACGGTTTTTATAATCTTACGGTGACATATACATTCTTCAATTTCAGATAGATAGGCTACTGCATTGGCAAAATTAAGGCACTGAAGTAACACGTGCGGAATCTGTTACACATAATAATAAATAATTTATTTTTATTTTATTTAGTACAGAAAACTTACAGCTACAACAGAAATGGATACATAAATAAAGAATAAGTATAACGCCAATTACAAGTTTTCACAGATAGAATTTACATGAGTTAAAAATAGCTCGCAAAGGTGGAAAAATATAAATATATACTACATAGGAAGTAATTAAAAAAAAAGCTCATAGTTAGGAAGATGAATTAATACAAGAGAAGAACCAGAGTAAACTAATAGTAGGAACAATTTAGACATTATTAATTATTATAATGCGGGTGAGAGCCGATACGTTTCGTGTCACCCGTGATAGTCTCTGACAGTGACGGACGGACGGACGGCACGTATCACCACATGGCCAGCGCATATCACAACTCACATGCGCCCTCCCGACGACGATGCGGCTTTAAATCTGTATATGTCACCGTAAGATTGTAAAAACCGTTAGATTATAATCTAACTCACGAAATCGCAGTGTCGAAAGATTACAATTTGCATTATTTTTCGGTAGATTGTAATCTGTTAGATTTGTTAACCCGATTGAATTTGAGTGCCTAGCTATTTATGTCGAACCCTAACCTAACCTATATGAAACAGACAAGAAAACGTAAATACAATGAATATTTCAAAAATTGACACTCAGAACATTGAACGGTTCACAATCTTTCGACTGTTTACAATTTCGCGAGTTAGATTATAATATAACGGTTTCTAAAATCTTACGGTGACATATATATTCTGTCTAACCTTTTATTTTACTTTTGACATAAGCACACTTATGTACATAATTACCATCGTCAAAAAATTGCAATACTCCACAGACGCATATCGTTTTTTATACGACTGCCTGAAAAAAGGAGTATATTGTAGTCAGGGTTCATGTATGTATGTATGGGAGTTTGTATATTCCACCATAACTTCTATACGCTTGAACCGATTTTGATAAATGAGGTATCGTTAGAATCCCTAGCTTATTCCAAGTGATATAGGCTAGAAAACTTTTTAAAAAAATTGATGGGGTGACCATGGTCCCGCATTAAAGACTAAAGATGAAAACAAATATTTGAAAATAAGATTAACTATATAATCATCATCTAGAAAATGATGAGTAGATTCCAAAAATATATAACACTATTAATTAGTTCAATATCCAGTGATTCACAAAAAATATCATTTAATAAAAATGTGACTAAGATTCTAATTTAACTCGATTAATATATATTTTTAACTATTTAGTTCGTTTTTTGGCAGGGCATTCGTATTTTTTAATTGTTTTAATTATGACTTGTTAATTTTTACAATAGTGAAGTGACGTGCGCTTTTATCCGATATTTCGTAACTCGTATACTCATCTAGTAATTACAAGTACGACTTTCCTTTTCAAAATAGTCACGGAGCTGCAACACTAGCTTTCTTGATAGTCCTTTAAGCACGATACATAATTGGCGATGGATGGTTTCTAACTTTCTATGACCTGACTCATCATGTACATTTAATATACCATTATAGATAAAAGATTTATTTTAATACATACATTGATATACTCAGTCATTTAAACGCTTGGGTATGCATATAAAATAATAAAAAATTGCCAGTCATAGAAACTGCCGATAGAAGTGAAAACGAATATTTAAATTTTCTTCTAAAAACATAAATAAATAAATAAAAATATTTCAAATATAAACCTTAAATTTAATGATACGTTAAGGTTACGTAATAATATTAAACTATTAATATATACCTTAAAACTAAGCCATTAAAGTTTAATTACGAATGTACTATATTATTATACTTATGACATTTTTTCTTAAGAACAATGGTGTCGACAATATATAATGTACTCTGTGGGTGTCGATCATACGTATTCATATTTTGACCCCCTACCAAAAAGTGCTCAACGCATCTAAAGAAGTTGTCACTTCAAAAAAAATTGAGCAAAACAAGCAAATATCAATATATCAAATCGATTAAAACTTCTCATAAAGAAAGTAGATTGTTATCAAAAATCGAATCAGTAAATCAGAACATCACTTAAGTCTTAAATCGAGCTTCCAAACGTAAAATAAATGATTATGACGTATTTTTCTGTGATTATATTTTGATTTTGTTCATTTGTGAAACCCTTAATAAATGGTATCTTTTTTTTCCTTTTGAGAAACGGAACCTTAAAAACTAACTAATTTTATTACTTACTAAGATAAGATAAATTCTGACTGACTGCCTTGTTGGTCTAGTGGTTAGCATGTTCGACTGCGACCGACGAGGTCGCGGATTCGAGTCCCGGGTCGGGCCATAACAAGTATTGGGGTTTTCTGGCAAGAAATTATCAATACTAGCCCGAAGTGAGGAAGTTGGCGGTGTTTCACCCCCGTGCCTCGGAGAGCACGTGAAGCGGTCGGTCCTGCGCCTGATCTCTCTCCGCTCGTGTCGGATTTCCACTGCACCTGTGTATGCACACTTGTGCACTATAATATCTCCCGCGCAAATGACTAATCTCCCTGGAGATTGGCCGCCGTGGCCGAAATTCGGTCGAGAGGACATTATTATTATTAAGATAATTTCTTAAACTTTAACGGCTTGAGCGGTGGTTAGTTATAATGGCGTTGATGTCAGCCTACTATAGTAGGGTTCGATCCTCGGGCACGCTTTTCTAACGTATTGGCGCAATTTATTACTTGCTCTAACAGCGAAGGAAAACATCGTGAGAAAACCCGCATGAGAGTTCTAACTCTCAGCTTAACGTTTAAAATTGAATTGAATTTTTAGAAAAGATAAATGATTTTTAATTTATATTTTGACGAAGGTTTAATTAAACAGATATTTGACTCATTCGATGTATTTCATTCGGTTCGTTCTTTGGTGGGGACGCCATATTGGAATAATTTGCATAAATACTAGTATTTTGACATTTGGAAGTTAGTCTGTCACCGAAAGACTCGGCGATTATTGAATTCTTTTGTGTTTAGATCGTAATTTGATTTAGAGCTTAACGATAGCAATCGTGGTCGGATCTAAGGAATATTTTCTTTATGTTTATCCAAGTTTTTATTCAATCTCTTTTTATTTATCTATTAACATTAAAGCTCTCGTGAAACCGCTACACGTTGTGACCATTCGCTCGTGCAAGTTTTAAAGAGTGTACAAATATATTAAAAAGCAATTTAATTATTCACCCAGTTCTGGAATTATACTTGCATACTTGACTACAGCCTGGTGGACTAAGGCCTAACCTACTAAGAGGAGACTGGTGCTCAATAGTAAGATGATTTACAGGTAAAAATTTGTTAACCGTAAAAGCAATACCATCCCAATTAACCACACGTTTGCCACTCCCTTCAACTTAGCATATTGCGGCGAAAATTAAAGCCGAAGGCGTTTTAATGGCGTTGTAATGTGGCTTTAATTAGCCTGCTCTCGTATTAGACGTTAATTTCACGTTTCATTTACGCCCTCTTATGTAGTGTGCACTAATTTGTTGCATCTCCATAGATAATCTCACTAGACGGTAGTTGCTTTTATTAATTATTATTCCATTGGTAAAGCTAAAAATATCATAAAAACCAATGAACTAGGAATAATATTATATATATCCAAATAACAAAATTATTACAAAAATGATGAATATCATTATCGATGAACGAAATAATGACTAAAATTATATTGCAATATTGAATAATAGGAAGGCATGGGTATGAATTGTTAATTATAATATATTGTTATAATTAAGTAATTTCCTATATTTGTGAGATGGTGATAGTAAACTAAAACCCGGCTGAGTTTGTTGTGGGCCAGCTCAGACAAGGGCGCGTTTGGAACCAAGCAAAACCAAGGGATTTACTAATAGGAATTAACTAATAGGTTTTACAAATAGGTTTAACTAATTGGATTTACTTATTTTCGCCATATGTTTATACGACTGCCTGAAAAAAGGAGTATATTGTTTTCATGGTTCATGTATGTATGTATGTATGTGAGTTTGTATATTCCAACACAACTTCTATACACCTGAACCGATTTTGATAAATGAGGTATCGGTAGAATCCCTAGATTATTCCGGGTGAAATAGGCTAGAAAAATTTAAAAAAAATTGTTGGGGAGACCATGGTCCCGCATTAAAGACCAAAATTTAAAAAAAAATCGAAAGTAAGATTAACTATATAATCATCATCTAGAAAATGATGAGTAGATTCCAAAAATATATAACACTATAGTTCAATATTTAGTGATTCACAAAAAAATCTCATTTAATAAAAAATGTGAATAAGATTTCAAAGGCTATATATGCAAATCGCTCCATATGGAAGTAAACTCCAAAAATAATATGGCAGAGCATTTGTATTTTTTAATTCGTTAAATTATGTTCACTTGTCACATGATTGTTGCGTTCTCAGTATAAATCATATTACCTACTAGCGTGTCATGTGTAACTGTCATGGTTGCTTAGCAACTGGTACATAGCTACCGTCTGCCGGCCATCTTATCTCGGCATTCCTGGACATAGATCTTTCTAAATTACTTATCGTTTACAATTGATTTGTATCTGCTTTAATTGTGTGACGGATATTCTATACACACGCAAATATATTTATTGTCGTTCTCAGACACTACTGAGCACGAGTTTCCTCTCAGAATGAAATGACTTTGGCCATAGTTCACCACGCTGGCCACTTGGCCACTTGACATCTATATACTTATATCGATGTCAAGTGCGGATTGGCAGACTTCACACACCTTTGAGAATATTATATATATTTTTTATAAATAGCTCTCGGGCATGTATTCACAATGTTTTTCTTTACCGATATCACAAATGATAATCCACACTTTTATACTTAATATTATAAATACGAAAGTGTGTCTGTCTGTCTAACGCTGCTACGCTTTAACATGGCCCATCTTTTCAACCGATTTGGATGCAATTTGGTATAGGGGTGTCAGTATCAAGTGACAACTCGGGGAAGTTTACTTTGAATCCCGGAAGATTAAGGAATTCGCCCGGGAATCGATAAAAATTCAATCCACGCGAACGAAGTAGGTAGCTAATAAAATAAAAACAAACGAATACGGGAGCTACTAACCAGCTACTTATATATTTATTTATTGCCCATTTGGTGCCATATTAGGAGTTACAGTAAAAACTAGAATGCTCTTTGTTAGTTAAATTAGTATGTGAGAAGTATTTCGTCAGAAGACGAAAAAGGCAATGCCAATATGTGTACTGTGGAAGGAATATGATATTACAGATAGTGTCAAGTGCGATGAATAGGGCTGCCATTTTGTAGGAAGCCCTATTTATATTAAAATTATAAATGCGAAAGTTTGGATGGATAAATGGACGGATGGATGTTTGTTACTCAATCACGCCCCAACGGCTGAACGGATCTGGCTGAAATTTGGCACAGAGATATCTTGTATTATGCCTAATTTCGGAGTTTTACGATTGTTAATGTCTAAACTAAGATTGCATCCAGTCCAGTAATTATTATTAGGTACACAGTACACTTCAATATATGCAATACTGATGACTTTTACCAAATTGTATCAAAATCGATTTAACTGATGACCTGTGAAAACTTAGCAAACACGAATTCCGGACAGCAGCGAAAATTTTACACTTTTGGAATAGGTACTGAAATAAAATTAAACAGTTTCATAAACTGTCTGTTTTTACAACGGAAATCGTCGTTTCGTTGCTAACCTACATTTGCTATATTTAACCTATAAAACCTTTTAACCTATAAATATTTACTATATTTTACAGTTGCTATATTTAACCTACTTTAATTATATTGGTACAATAAGTATTGGTAGGCTTTAAGCGAAAACTGTTGTAAAGTAGCAGTAAAGCTCGCGAGTGACAGCCCTGAGCCAAAGCACGTTTACTTCACTTCCTTACTCGGACAGGAAGCGACGAAAGCTCAGCTTCACCGCATATAGCGAAGGGACACCGTGACTGTCAATGTTTTATTGGACATATTATTTTATACTGTTATTATTATAAGCAAGAGTTGGTATGTGACCAACTTCCGGAGTGAGTCTCCGAAACCAAAATGACGATTATGATCTAGAAAGGTTAACTTTTCAGTCAGAAATTGGAACAATCGATTAATTACAGATGGATCAACTTTTCTATTACCTAATGCATATGTCACCGTAAGATTGTAAAAACCGTTAGATTATAATCTAACTCGCGAAATTCTAAACTGTCGAAAGATTGTAAACTGTTCAATGTTCTGAGTGTCAATTTTTGAAATATTCATTTTATTTACGTTTTCTTGTCTCTTTCTTGTAGGTTAGTTTAGGGTTCGACATAAATAATCAAATTTTTTTTAAAATTGATGGGGTGACCATGGTCCCGCATTAAAGACTAAACTTGAAAAAAAAATGTCGAAAATAAGATTTACTATATAATCATCATCTAGAAAATGATGAGTAGATTCCAAAAATATATAACACTATAGTTCAATATCCAGTGATTCACAAAAAAATATCATTAAATAAAAATGTGAATAAGATTCTAATTTAACTAGATTAATTTGGATTTTTAACTTTTTAGTTCGTTTTTCGGCAGGGTAGTCGTGTTTTTTTAATTTTTTAATTATGACTTGTTATAAAGAATTACCGCGGGATAAAAAAAACTTAATCAACGCGGACGAAGTCGCGGCCATCGTCTGGTGTTTGAATAATCCCGACTACTAGCTAATTAAGTAATTATTATCAACAAGAGACACATGTTACGTGTATTTACGTATCGCTTCCTGGCTCCTGTGGGACCGTTGTTCTCAAATCTGTCCCGACGTGATGAAAGCGCTCGTTAAAATGCTATAAAATTACGTGTGCAGAGTAAGTTGTATGGGGATCTGTGGCGCATATTTTTGGATGATTTTAGTAGTGAAAGGTAGGATAAAAAACGATTTTTACGGTAGCCATGTTTTACGTTAATTTTAGTATGTGAGATTAATAAAGTGTTTGCTTTTAATTATTATTATTTATTTATTTAAATAGGTAGCACGGACAAAATCCAAGTATACTAATTAATTAAAAATGACACAACGCAACTTAAAATTTATAACAATAATAATTAAAAGTGAACATTTTTTTAACTAGTACGGACAAAATCCAAGAACGTAAGCCCAATGGGGATCTGTGGCGCATATTTTTGGATGATTTTAGTAAAGGTAGGATAAAAAGCTATTTTTACGGTAGCCATGTTTTACGTTAATTTTAGTATGTGAGATTAATAAAGTGTTTGCTTTTAATTATTATTATTTATTAATAATAATTAAAAGTGAACTTTGTTTTAACTAGTACGGACAAAATCCAAGAACGTAAGCCCAATGGGGATCTGTGGCGCATATTTTTGGATGATTTTAGTAAAGGTAGGTTAGAAAACTATTTTTACGGTAGCCATGTTTTACGTTAATTTTAGTATATGAGATTAATAAAGTGTTTGCTTTTAATTATTACTAGATGATGCCCGCGACTTCGTTTGCGTGGATTATGGGTTTTTGGTTCCCTCGGGAACTCTTCAATTTTCCGGGATAAAAACTATCCCTATACCAAATTTTATCAAAATCGGTTGAACAGATGGGCCGTAAAAACGTAGCAGGCAGACAGATAGACAGACAGACAGAAACACTATCGCATTTATAACATTAGAATGGATTATTTATTTATTTAAATGGTACGGACAAAATCCAATTATTAATTAAAAATGACACAACACAACTTAAAATAAATAACAATAATAATTAAAAATTTAAATCTAAATTAACAACATTAACAATTACTTCTTATTTATGAGAGTTCATGGTTTGCGAGCTATAACCCTCGTATATTAATTAATAGTAGATGCCTAAAAAATATTTAAGTGTACTCAAAAGCTCTTAATATAGGTTAATGGCCATTAAAATTACCTGCTTAGTGAAACGTAGATCGGTAACGTCGCCATGTTGACTTTTTATCTGAAACATGAAATAAGCGTGACCTCAATAAATAGAATCTGTTAAACAAGATGATGATGCTGGGTCTCCAACCGCGTGAATAGTCAGATTTTTATACCTATTTTAATACCTATTTTCGGGATCCAAGCTAAGAATTTCATAAAAAATATGTCAAACGCGGTGGGCTGTGAGAAGAAAACACTGTTTGCATTTTTAACTTAAGTAAAATTTATAGTAAATGTATGGATATTGGATAGGTACTTATTGCGTACCTATAGTCCCACAAACATACTGACCTGGTGACAGCGTCGCTAGTAAATAAATAAATAAATAAAATATTTATTTGGAATTACCATACACAGTGAAGGTACAAACACAAACCTACTAGTAGTAAAGAAAAAAAAATAGAATAACTTACGAACTAGATTGTGACAAAATAATTCCAAAAAGGAAGTAAGTAAAATAAGTTCCAATTTTGGTCATATAAGTAATTCCTGGGACTATACATTATACTACCTATAGGGTTATAGACTATCCTTACTATCCATAACCTTACTAATATTATAAACGCGAAAATTTGTATGTATGGATGCATGTTTGTTACTCTTTCACGCCAGAACGGCTGAACGGATCTGTATGAAATTTGGCACAGGGATAGTTTTTAGTCTGGAATAACACATAGGCTACTTTTTATTCCGGAAAATTAAAGAGTTCCCGCGGGAACCAAAATAACCTCAATCCACGCGGATGAAGTCGCGGTTATCAGCTAGTACATTATATTGCCATCCAAAAAAGATGCACAGTTTTTTTTTTGTTATCGTTTAACGGTACTTTAGGTTCTTAATTTAAAATTCAACTCTGACCGGAAGCGGGTCATAGACAATAGAAGCATTCGATAAGCTTTATCTATTGTTTCACGTCCGATAACAATGGCTTCTGGCTTCACTTTTTTTAAAAATCTTATTAGGGTCATTAACGCTATTGTTATTGTTTTTAGATATAAAAAACTAGTTGCTTTAGACCGCTATTACTTGTAACTTTTACTCACATAAGTCGCTTACTACAAATTCCCGAATTGACCCTGCCGGGGATCGAATCCGGGACTTGAGCCAACAGCGCTCAACACTGTGCCAGGGATGTCATCAAAAAGTGAGTTTGATCTTCTTTGAATAAAATATTTGATTTCATTGCTCAAAAACATTATTTCGAATTTAAGCCAAAAAAAACAAGAAACAACATATGAAACTATTATCACAGTAAACATTATTTATACTTAGTTGTGGGCCGCCTTTCCACCAGAGATGTGCTATGTAAATAACCTGCAGGCTTAACATGTGCAAAACGAGATATCTCGCGACGAGAGAAAGAGATGTTGTCGTTGCCGGCTAATTTCTCGTTTACCTTAACATGCACGAAATCCGGTACATTACAAGAAAGAAATTGTCGGCATGGAAGTAAACACCACAGATAAGAAACTACTTTTGATGTAACTTGACAAGTAACCATGTTAGCTTCGGTAGACAAATAGAGATAACGGGTAGGCATAATTTTTCTCGTTCTGAGCAAGCAAGCCCTACTGGGTACAGTCCGCCAATAGGAGCGCTTGATTTTCACACATTCCTGGTGGAAACGTACCCTAAATAGTAAATACGTAGGTACGTAAGCAGTGCCCCCAAAATCTTTCCTTCAATTTTCGAGGCCAGGCACCCTAAACGCAATTCTAGCTCAAACTATGGATCCATTAGAGATAAACATTAGGGTTTTATAAGGGGAGCTAAAATCAATAGAGGGTTCCGTCCCCAATCAATTTCATCTGCAACCAACTACTTACTAGCTGTTTACTTTATACTCCCCTTGAGAAATGTCTCATAGCGTTCGCCGATCGCTCTATTCATACTAATGTTATAAATGCGAAAGTGTGTCTGTCTATGCTCTAACGGGATCTTATCCTATTATCCCGGAAAGTTAAGGAGTTTCCCCGGAATCGAAAAACCTAATCCATGCGGACGAAGTCGGGCATCAACAAGTTTATGATAATTGCCTTTGCATATTATGTACATTTTTTTTACCGGAACACTAAATCGCTTGGCGGTACCATCTTTGCCGATAGGTTAGACCGAAGAAAATCCAGAAATCAGATATTTTAAAATTAACCCTGCCGGGGATCCAACCCAGTGCCTCCTAATAAGACCACAGGGCTCACCGCTGCGCGAGGGAGGCTTAATCGTAGATACCCAGTATTAATTACAACTTGATCAAATTGGAAGATACCTACCATCATTCAAAGAACAACAATGCTTACCTATTCTATTCAGTCAATCGGTAAATAGCTCATACAACATACAATAAATATAATACACAACACGTCTTTACACTTCGTAACAATTCTCGAATCACATATTATGGTTTTACATTAGATCACAAAAAAAAAAAACAATCACAACACAAGTCTTTATCATTGGAGGGCATTGACACAGGAAAAAAAAACACCGAAAAAGTCCTTGCCGCGGTTTTCTACGTCAAACGCGTTCCGTCACTCAATTATCTATGGACGAAAATGGCCGCCGCTTCTGTCGCTCGTTTTATTTTTACTGACGCTTTGCATGGGGTGCCCCTTGTGTAATTTGGGGTAACAAGTGAATTATCGGATCCGCGCATGCGTGGTGTTACGCAAATGAGCGTACAGGACAAGTTACAACTAAAATAAAGGTTCGTGTGGGGTAAGCGAATAGATAAATAATTAACTGCCTACCTACATTATAAATAATGTTTTTCTTATTATTAAGTAGATTCTCTGGTAATGTTTTGAAGTTTCAAAGGTTCGTGTGGGGTAAGCGAATAGATAAATAATTAACTGCCTACCTACGTTACAAATAATGTTTTTCTTAGATTCTGACTGGCAATGTTTTGAAGTATCAACATTTACGCGGGTATAACTTTTTTGAGTTGACTGCATTTTTATACAACTGCCTGAAAAAAGGAGTATATTGTTTTCAGGATTCATGTATGTATTTAAGTGAGTTTGTATATTCCACCATAACTTCTACACGCCTGAACTGATTTTGATAAATGAGCTATGAATCCCTAGCTTATTCCGGGTGACATGGCTAGTAATTTTTTTTAAAAACTATGGGGTGACCATGGTCCCGCAATAAAGACAAAATTTGCAAAAAAACATCGAATATAAGATTAAATAAATAACCATCATCTAGAAAATGATGAGTAGATTCCAAAAATATTTAACACTATAGTTCAATATCCAGTAATTCATAAAAAAATATCATTTAATAAAAATGTGAATAAGATTCTAATTTAACTAGATTAATTTAGATTTTTAACTTTTTAGTTGTATTTTGGCGTCGTCGTGTTTTTTAATTTTTTTTAATTCTGACTTGAATAGGCTATTGAATAGTTTTTTAATAAGTCGTTGGGCATTACTCGCTATACATATATCGGCGAAGTAAACCTGCATGTCCGAGATTTCTTCATATTCTCAAGGTTTCAAACGTTTTCCGATCCGCACTTGGCCAGCATGATGGACTATGGCCAAACCTTTCTTATTCTGAGTGGAGACTTGTACTCAATACCTAGGTAGTAGGTACCAAACTAATGAGTTACTAAGGAAATGATAAAGATGACTTGACAGAAAATAAATTCGCCGTTCATTATGTCAATATAGTAAGGAAATAGAATACATAGAATTTGAAAATCTATTGATGGAAACAGTCTGTACTGCGAAAAAACGGATTTAAACTTGTGTTTTAAATGTGTTTTTGTTCTAATCTGTATTCCCAACACAGTTTGGAAATGTCAATAATAATTTAAGCATGTGAATTTAATACCTTGACCTGGGTAATTTGTTACTAAGTACTTGTAAAATAATTAGTATTGTCCGAGCCAAACGGTACCTAGTAGGTAAGTTTACTTCAAAAAGTAGATAAAATAGCAATCAGAAGCTTCTTAATTCTATGCAACACACGTCTTAACAAAAACCTCACATATACCTAGAACATGGATGATATATTGAATAATTCAATGGATTACACTACAGACCTATTCTGTATAAACTAATTATCATTAATACATTCCTTGTTTCTCAAGTTTTTGTGCTTTTATGCATTAACACAGTGTAAACATTTAGGTACAGTAGGATGAGGCTCATCATGTTTGCAGTGGACGTCTTTATCTAATCGGTTAGTATACATTATACTAGCTGATACCCGCGACTCCGTCCGCGTGATTAAAGATATTTTGATTCCCGCGGGAACTGCTTAATTTTCCGGGATAAAAAGTAGCCTATGTCACTCTCTATACCCATGCCAAAAATCACATCGATCCGTTGCTTCATTGCGGCGTGATTGAAGAACAAACCAACAAAAAAACTTTCGCATTTATAATCAGTTATTCACATTTTGTATGATGTTTTAAATCTTTATTTATGGAGTTTGTTTCTTACGAAATACGCCACACCATAGGGGTTAAAAAATTCTATACAAATATTAATAATTACTTGAATCTTGCGTAGGGCTTTATTGTACAGTCGTAACAGTATCCTAGCCTCCTCCGATAGAGGCTGAGCCAGGGCACTATTACAGCCGCCAATCTGCCACAGTATGGGATAATGTACCCACTTAGTACTTACCTATTTGGGCCGATACCGAAAGAGTGTCAATTTTTTTATTATTATTATGAATTTAACTCTCACACCCGCATACAAAATAAATACATTAAAGGCCAAAAAATCTATAATAACATACATAAATAAATAGAAATAAATAAACTTACATACACAAATACACAAATAAATAGTTGTAGCGGGGCGAAGATTACACCCCGGTAGGGGAGACTAGACGGCCGGGGGTCAGAGGGACAGGTTGCGGTTTTTATGCAATAGGGCTAGGTTTTATCTTACGCTTCACCGTGGACGCGCATCTCCGCCGTCGACCGACTGTATGAAGTATATCTCTAGGCTGTGGTTAGTAAGGAAAACGTAGCAGGTCGAGCAATGGCCACAGGGCACAGGAATTGCGCTCGGTTGAGCGTAGCTTGCCACAGGCCGGTGGCCGTATTATAGGTATATGGATGTTACTAAGAGCGGTGGTAGTGGTAACCCCATGGGTAAAATTTCTGCTACCTGCTTTCGACGACCTCCGTGGCGCAGTGTGTAGCGCTGTTGTCTTAACGTGCGGAGGTCCCGGGTTCGATCCCCGGCAGGGTCAATTTGGGAATTTATAATTTCTGAATTTTCCCTGTGTGCTTAGCATGCGCACAACGAGACTATCTCGCGACGAGAGATATGTTGTCGTTGCCGGCAAATTTTTCGTTTACCCTACAAGCACAAAACGCGGTATATTACAAGAAAAAATAGTCGGCATGTAAAGATTCGTAGAGAAAAACACCACGGATAAGAAATATTACATTTATCTCTACTTTTGACGTAACCATGTTAGCTTCGGTAGACAAATAGAGATAACGGGTAGACATAATTTTACTCTTTGTGCGCATGCTAGCCATACTGGTCTGGCCTGGTGGGAGGCTTCGGCCGTGGCTAGTTACCACCCTATCGGGAAAGGCGTGCCGCCAAGCGATTACGCGTTCCGGTACGATGCCGTGTAGAAACCAAATAGGGGTATGGGTTTAATATAACTGCCATGCCCCTAACAGGTTAGCCCGCTACCATCTTAGATTGCATCATCACTTACCATCAGGTGAGATCGTAGTCAAGGGCTAACTTGTAGTGAATTTTAAAAAAAACCTATTTGACGGTATCTGGGGCTCGATCCCAGGGTTAAAAATTTCGAAATGTGCGGTTTGACCAATGTCATACCTTGTACTTATCTAATATCAAGATGAAGGAAAGCATTGTAAGGAAATCTGTCTAAGAGGTTTCCATAATGTTCTGTGTGTGTTGCTTGAATGTGACGTTTGCTAGTGCCAATCTGCACTTGACCAGCGAGGTGGAATATGATGCCCTTTTCATTCTGTGTCGAGACCAGGTTCCGGTTGGTGGGCAAGGATGGGTTGAAAGTTGTCAATATGATGATGATGGACATAAATAGGGTATATACTAAAAATATAAAAGAAAATGGCAACTGACTGACTAACTGATCTATCGACGCACAGCTCAAACCACTTGACGGCTCGGACTGAAATTTGGCTTTTAGATAGCTATTATACTACGTAGGCATCCGCCTAGAAAATAATTTTGAAAATTCAACCCCAGGAGTGAATTTATACTTACGAAAATCGAACTTAACGAGAGCAAAGCGTCGGGCAAACCTAATACGGTATATCATCAAGTACATTTTAATTAAAATATCTTTGAACAGGAGATTATTTTTTGCATTTAAATGGAAATTGGTGTAAAATATCAATGCCCACGTGCCGAGCAAAAACGCCCCCAACCAAAGAATGGAACGACTGCACGCTTTCTGACTAAATCCTTGCACTTGCCTATGGAATTATGCACATACCTACTGAATAATTACACTATACACGTAGAATAAACCCACGATTTTTGCACACTGAATAATTACACTATACACGTAGAGTAAACCCACGATTTTTTTATAGACAAAAACTGGTCAAGTGAGTGTCGGACTACGCGCAGTATAGGGTTCTGTTATATTACAATACCCGTTCCCGTAACAATATTATGCGGACATTTATTATCTTACTTATTATAAGTCATAATTAAAAAAATTAAAAAACACCACTGTCCTGCCAAAAAACGGAGTAAAAAGTTAAAAATCTAAATTAATCTAGTTAAATTAGAATCTTATTCATATTTTTATTAAATTATATTTTTTGTCACTGGATATTGAACTATAGTGTTATATATTTTTGGAATCTACTCATCATTTTCTAGATAATGATTATGTACCTAGTTTTTTTGTGTTTAATCTTTAGTCTTTAATGCGAGACCATGGTTACCCCATCAATTTTTTTTAAATTTTACTAGCCTATGTCATCCGGAATAAGCTAGGGATTCTAACGATACCTAATTTATCAAAATTGGTCCAGGCGTATAGAAGTCATGGTGGAATATATAAACTCGCATACATAGGTACATACATACATACATACATGAACCCTGAAAACAATATACTCCTTTTTTCAGGCAGTCGTATAATTATAAATGTGAAAGTTTGGATGGATGTAAATATGTATGGATGTTTGTTACCCAATCACGCCCCAACGGCTAAACGGATGTGGCTGAAATTTGGCACATAGATAGATTATAGTCTGGAATAGCACATAAGCTACTTTTGAAGAGTTCCCGCGGGAACCAAAAAACCTCAAACCACGCTGACGAAGTCGCGGGTATTCGCTAGTCATTTTATAAATTGGTCGACTATTACGCCTACGATGTGAGAGTTTTCCCTTTAACTTCGTTACAATTAGAAGCAGGCGTTATTCCTACTGCCTCGTTGGTCTAGTGGTTATCATATTCGACTGGTCAGCCGACGTCTCGAGTTCCAGTCCCGGGTCGGGCCTTAATTGAGTGTTGGGTCTTTCTGATTAGAAATACTCAGTACTAGCCCGGAGTTAGGAAGTTTAACCCCCGTGCCTCGGAGAGCACATTAAGCCGTCGGTCCCGGTTATTATCACTAACATGATAATAGTCGTTAAAGACCGGCAACCCGCATTGGAGCAGCGTGGTGGGTCTAAGCTCTATTTCCCTCTCTCCTATGAGAGTGGAGGCCTGTGCCCAGCAGTGGGACGTTAATAGGCTGTAGTGGTGGTGGTGGTGGTTATTCCTACAAGTCAAGCGGCTTGAGAGGACAGCCTTTTTTAAGGGGATAGATCCCATGTTATTTTTAATGGTGCATACAGTAGGTACATTGTTGCATTGCGGTTACATTTGCAGATTTATGATGCAAACCTAACTTCGAGCCTTTTCCAGCTGTCCCTCTTATTAAATGAGATTAACTGTAAGTATTTGAATTTGAAAATCAAATTATTTATTCAACTAAGTAAGTAAACGTTACAATTTAAAATATTAACATTCAAAATATGAATATTATATTTAAAAAATTAAAAACGTATATCGATAGGATGTAAGTATATAGATTACTAGGTATAATAAGTAATAAAATAATAATTTAGTCTAAAATTCGACATCTTTGTAGCATTTCTCGGGGCGGTCCAAGACACAGTCTATGTCGTGGCAGAAACAGTCGTCTTTAGGCGGATCTGAAACATAAGGTACGCACAAAATCTCAAAAAAAAAGCTAGATATTTCAAGGAAATATGATGACCTCCAAGTAGCACAGCGGTGGCATAGTTGTGGTCGCCTTATAAGCGCGAGGTCCCGGGTTCGATACCCGGCTGCAAATGCAATCAAACAACGCAGGCACAATCTGGGAATTTATATTTTCTGAATTTTCTCTCGTCTAGAGGCCTTAACGGTTAATTGATCATGGGGATCTCTTGGGTATCGACATTTCACTCTGCAACCTCATTTTTGAGAAATGCGTCGAGACTGCTGTCAAAAATCCTGGTAGGTATATGTTGTGAGGCGGAACTACATGCCAAGAAAAAGATCAAGTCATCATTATAATACAGCATCAGATTAGGTAGGTATATGCAGGTTCTCAGGCAGCGTCACATTGCTAAAGCGGTCCCTCTCATCAGGAATGCCGTGGTCCGCAAGAGTCTTGTTGTAGTCCACACAGCGGCCCAGGTATCGCCAGGTGTAGGACAGCATGTGCGCATTGTGGGCCAGGTATCATAATCTGGTATATTATCTCTTCAGAACCCTTTGGACTGTTCCAAGAACGAAGCCCTGAACATCTGACATAAAGCGCGGTCATCATTGACACGGCACGTGCTGTCAGTTATATAAATTCGCTTAGTAGTAATAAAGTTGCTTCGGTACGTCGTCATCTCAACCGATAGACCTTCCACTGCTGGATGGAGGTCTCCAGCATGGATCCTTTCAGGACGCCATATTGTGCCGCTTGCTTCCAGCGCCTCCCAGCTTCTCGCTTGAGTGGGGGCCGTCTAAGCTACGCCTTCCGACCCAAAAGTTCCACAATTAAAAAAAGATCTACCCTCAGTCAAGTCATCATTATAATACAGCATCAGATTAGGTATGTGCAGGTTCTCAGGCAGCGCCACATCACTAAAGCAGTCTCTCTCGTCAGGAATGCCGTTGTCCGCAAGGGTCTTGTTGTAGTCCACCCGGCGGCCCAGGTATCGCCAGGTGTAGGACAGCATGTGCGAATTGTGGGGCAGGTAACGCATCATGATCTGGTAGATTGTCTCTTCGGAGCATACTTCTAGGGTGACGCTTGAACCTGAACGGATATTTATGCTAACCCGTTGTCCTACGTGAGCGACAAACGCGACCGTATTAAACAGTAGCTGAACCTTCACGTGGTCTACATTGTCGCGTAGATACGTCAGTCATTTTCTATGGCGTCGTATCGCGTCGCTTGGCTTAAGATGTCGCTCACATAGGACAACGGGTACGAAATATTTTATCGATATTTTTATTTGATATCTTTGATAATACCTTTGTACCTGTTTTATTTTTGGACTAAAAGTAACACAAAGTAGGATCGTATTTATAGGTTCAAATGACGAGCAAGTCAAAGGTCCGATTATACACTCTCATTTGTCATTTTTACACAGGGAAATCTTCATTAGACACCTAACTTTCTGGGGGAGAAGTCGGTTTATGCAAGATTTATACCTACTATCACCCCTTCGGTGGCTACCATCTGCGCATATTAGGAGGCTCAAAGATCTCTTGGGAACGCATCGGTGCCTCCCTTGCACCTGTAGAATTATTATAGCAACGAATCTTTCACCGGGTTTGGCGACTAAAACCGGCTTATTCAATTACCTACTCTTTTTATGGAACAAGTAACTAAGCACTCAATAATATTCATAAGGTATTGCTTTAAACTGCTTTGAGATGTGTAAGGAGTTTTGAGATGCCATAATACTAACCTCAAACTCGGCTCATATGTAACTCGTCATTAAGAAATATTTTTATCACCCGTCAAACTATTGGTAATCCGAATGGGCCTGGTCCTCTCAGTCAATTTCCCCTCAACGTTTTTCTCATCCAGCCACCAAGGATTAGTGATTGGCCTCCAAAGGGTCGAAGGTACAACTGGTCTGTTGAGACCGTGACCGTGCTGATGGTACTCCGTTCTAGAAGCTACGATAGGGTGTGTATAGTGGACCCAATCGTCTCCCTTGAACCAGTGGCTGACATCTTTTCCGGCGTATGCGAGAACAGTCATCGCTAGCTGTGAAATAACGTAAAGACATAACGACAGCCTCATTTGAATTGCAGAATAAGCACCCAATACAACGTGAGGATATCCCTTTCCCCGTTGCATATCCCATGCATATTGAAGAGACTTAATTTTGTCTTGAGTTATATCAAAATCCAGAAAATCTTTAATTTTACGATTAAAGATTTCCTAAGATTTTTTTCTGTATCAAAAAACTCGTGATTTGCTCTATAGACTGGACTTTATGGAAATCTCAGGTGTGACTGACCAAGATTAAAACCTGACTTGGGACTCTTTGAAGCCTCAAAATGAAATTAGAAAGATTCAAATCTTTCTCTAAGTACCAATGGATTTTTGAAAATTCAGACCCTTATAATAAAGGTATTTCTAGCCCATTTATTAGGTAAATAAACTGCCCTGCGTTGCCAGTGGACTCAGTCAGATGCTTTCGTCGCCACAGAGGGCACTATTTGGACAGAGCAGCCCCCGATTGTGTCAAAGTTGCCGAACAAATCGTCAAAGTTCCGCGTCAAAGTGAAATACACCATAACAGCATTGAATTAGAGCTCAATTTCGTGTATCCATTCTTATCCGTTTAGGGTATCGTACATACCTACCTAGGGTATCGCACCTCAGGTTACCCAAAAATATTTGAAAGTCGAGCGATTCCTGAGATTTTTCCAGTGCGAACTCCAATCGGATACCGACTATAGTCTGTCCACGATAAGAAAACAGTGACTCATCCTTGTCGGTAGGCTACGCCAGGCCCCCCAGCCTATTCCCTAAGTTGCAAAAAATCAAAAAAAAGTGTGTGTGCGAATCACACAAGCCAGAAGTGAAAACTCAGAAAAGTAGCCTAAGTACGAGAGAATGGTTTTAGTCGCTTTTTCGTTTCGTTGAATTTTCACTATTCTAAAGAAGTTTCACTTCAAATGCTTTCTGTTCA